>JARQOC010000005.1:419588680-420247678 GCA_033576535.1 Allobates femoralis | reverse complement strand
GCTGATCAGAAATTGATGCCTTTACAAGCCCAGTATATGTGGTCCCAGTCTCACACCAAAACAAGACAAAATGGCTGCTTGGAGCAAATGACTCGCTAACTGCAGTGTGAAGACACACATAGTTTGAACCAACTTAATCGATACAGACAAAAGTGAGAGTGCATTTAAATATTGGCAGCAGACAGCAGCATAGCAAGAAACAAATATATTTAACAAATAAACAAATGTAAACTATTTCCTAAAATATGCAAATCGAACAACTAAAAAATAATTACATCTGGGGGAACAGCAGAATTTAGACAAGCCTGTGATATACTGGGCAAATATAGTCTGGTCAGATAAGTTCTAAACTGAAATCTTTGGATGCCAATAAATTTGGTGACGTGTTCAATATTTATTTCACTCGCAGCATATAGCTGAAAACAATGCAGAACATAGCACACAGTGACATCATCTGCATCCTTAAAGTTAATGGCCCTATCGGTGCATATGCCCAAATCCCATTCTGTGGGGAGGTTTGGACATAAGCCCCGAGGGGGCTACTGAATGGAGAAAAAAACATGGGCCTAACATAATAATTTTATTTATATAGTACCAACATATTAAGCTGCACTTTGCAATTGAGGGAAAAATATACAGATATAATTAGGAAAATACAAAGTAACACACAGTTCAACAGTTACAGGAGGAGTAACGGCTCAGCTTGCAAGTTTACAATCCATAAGAGAACATCTAAGGAGTTGTGTAGCCAAGAAAACGTTTTTTGAAAAAACTCAAAATGTATTTAAAGAAAAAAGGAATCCTGCTCACTTCTCTACTGCAATTCCTCATGCTCTTCCACTCCTGTTGGGTGCTCTGGAAATCCTGCTGCATCAATGACTTCTCAACACGGACATGTGACCTCTGCAGTTAATCATTCTTTGGCTAGAATGAAAAAGAAAGGAAGGAAGGAATGCTTTAGTATACAAACACATGCTCTACTTTAAAGAGATCTGTCTGACAGCAAACTCTTTTCAAGGCTTGGTAAATATGTGATGGAAAAAGTCCACAATGTAACACTTCATACATCTGTTGTGAATCCATATGTAATGCTATGGACTAGATCAGGGGTGAGCAATTAATTTTCTCCAGGGGCCACATGAAAGATTGTCACTGTTGTAGAGGGCCGAACCAATTGGCTGAAATTAATGTTGATAAAGATTAATGATATTACTGTATATTAATATTAATTATTAACTTATACAGCTTTGAACAGAATTAATGTGTAACCGCTGTTTATAGTTTTATTTAATAATAATAATAATGTAGAGAAATTGATTTTACTAAACTTTCAAATATACTTTATAAGTTGAAAACCATATCTGGTTGAAAACCATTCATGAATCTTCCACAAGGTGTCCCCACTACACTGTGTGTGAAGCGGACATATGATCATTATTACTCAGATCCGTCTTCAGTAAATACGAGCATGTAACCATATAAGGGAAAGAGGGTGGGGTCTATACTCCTGACTACAGCTGGTGAGGAAACAATATCAGATTAGCTCAGATTCCAGCACAGTGCCAAGCAATGTCAGGATCAGGCTTTCTTTGGTACAAGCTTCTGATCTGTCATCTAATTCCACAGATCTCAGTCAGGATCTCTGTTAACCCCTTCTCTGCTGTCACATTGCACTGCTCACTGTGAGAATGCTCTCAGAAGCTGTGGAAATACACACAGTCCTGGCAAACGCTGGCCACACAGCCATAAAATGCAGTTTTTAAAGGAGCACAGAAAAATGTGAGAAAATAAGTCACATGTCACAAAAAAGCATCATCTTAAATGCGATGTGACCCATCATTAGCAACCAGTGCAGTATTGTTATTTTGTTCAATAAAATTACATTTACACTTTATGTTGACATCCCCCTATACCGTATGAGCCCCCATTCAGGCACCTATAGATAGTGTGAGTTTTCACACAGACCCTATATATGGCATGGGCCATCACATAGCCCTACCATATACAGCATGAGCTCACAGAGACCCCTATATAGTGCATAAGTTTCCATACTGTCCCCTAGAGGCAGCCTAGACCTCCACACAGTCCCTCTATATACAATATGAGCCCCCTATATACACTATGAGCCTCCATTCAGTGCCCCTACATTCTATATGAGACCAAATACAGTCCCATTATAAACAGTATGAGCCCACAAATAGCCTCTATATATGGTATTAACCAAATTGTCTGCTTATACACAGTATGAACCAAATTGTCTGCTTACACACTGTGTGAACCATCACATTGCCCCCTACAGTGTTGGCCAAAAGTATTGACACCCCTGCAATTCTGTCAGATAATACTCAGTTTCTTCCTGAAAATGATTGCAATCACAAATTCTTTGGTATTATTATCTTCATTTAATTTGTCTTCAATGAAAAAACACAAAAGAGAATGAAGCAAAAAGCAAAACATTGATCATTTCACACAAAACTCCAAAAATGGGCCAGACAAAAGTATTGGCACCCTCAGCCTAATACTTGGTTGCACAACCTTTAGCCAAAATAACTGCAATCAACCGCTTCCAGTAACCATCAAAGAGTTTCCTACAATGCTCTTCTGGAATTTTAGACCATTCTTCTTTGGCAAACTGCTCCAAGTCCCTGATATTTGAAGGGTGCCTTCTCCAAACTGCCATTTTTAGATCTCTGCACAGGTGTTCTATGGGATTCAGGTCTGGACTCATTGCTGGCCACCTTAGAAGTCTCCAGTGCTTCTCTCAAACCATTTTCTAGTGCTTTTTGAAGTGTGTTTTGGGTCATTGTCCTGCTGGAAGACCCGTGATCTCTGAGGGAGACCCAGCTTTCTCACACTGGGCCCTACATTATGCTGCAAAATTTGTTGGTAGTCTTCAGACTTCATAATGCCATGCACACGGTCAAGCAGTCCAGTGCCAGAGGCAGCAAAGCAACCCCAAAACATCAGGGAACCTCTGCCATGTTTGACTGTAAGAAATGATGGGAGTGATGGTGTACCGCGGTCCGCGCTGCTCCAAGATTAAATAAACTCACCAAAGAGCCGGTTAAGTTTCCATCCTTTTATTCCTCCTTACTCCTACGCGTTTCAGCGCCACACCCGGCGCCTTCCTCAGGGATATCCCTGAGGAAGGCGCCGGGTGTGGCGCTGAAACGCGTAGGAGTAAGGAGGAATAAAAGGATGGAAACTTAACCGGCTCTTTGGTGAGTTTATATAATCTTGGAGCAGCGCGGACCGCGGTACACCATCACTCCCATCATTTCTTTGATTCATACCACTATCCAGTGGTCGGTGGAGGTCCTGCAGCAGCTGGAATATTGTTTCCCAAACGCCTTCAAACTAGTTGTGGGGATCACAACTGGATCAGGTGAGCAGCTTCACAGCACCACCGTTTTTATACTAGTGTCACTAGTGATAGGGCACTATTGCGCCTCTTGTCCCCTCCCTATTTTATTTTCACATGTTTGACTGTAGGGACCGTGTTCTTTTTTTTTTAATGCCTCTTTTTTTCTCCTGTAAACTCTATGTTGATGCCTTTGCCCAAAAAGAGAGAACATTCTTCCAAAACGTTTTAGGCTTTCTCAGGTAAGTTTTGGCAAACTCCAGCTTGGCTTTTTTATGTCTCGGGGTAAGAAGTGGGGTCCTCCTGGGTCTCCTACCATACAGTCCCTTTTCATTCAGACGCCGACGGATAGTACAGGTTGACACGGTTGTACCCTCGGACTGCAGGGCAGCTTGAACTTGTTTGGATGTTAGTCGAGGTTCTTCATCCACCATCTGCACAATCTTGCGTTGAAATCTCTTGTCAATTTTTATTTTCCGTCCACATCTAGGGAGATTAGCCACAGCGCCATGGGCTTTAAACTTCTTGATGACACTGCGCACGGTAGACACAGGAACATTCAGGTCTTTGGAGATGGACTTGTAGCCTTGAGATTGTTCATGCTTCCTCACAATTTGGTTTCTCAAGTCCTCAGACAGTTCTTTGGTCTTCTTTCTTTTCTCCATGCTCAATGTGGTACACACAAGGACACAGGACAGAGGTTGACTCAACTTTAATCCATGTCAACTGGCTGCAAGTGTGATTTAGTTATTGCCAACACCTGTTAGGTGCCACAGGTAAGTTACAGGTGCTGTTAATTACACAAATTAGAGAAGCATCACATGATTTTTCTAGCAGTGCCAATACTTTTGGCCACCCCCTTTTTTATGTTTGGTGTCGAACTATATCCAATTTGGCTTTAGGACAATTCTTTTTGTGTTTTTTTCATTGAAGACAAATTAAATGAAGATAATAATACCAAAGAATTTGTGATTGCAATCATTTTCAGGAAGAAACTGAGTATTATCTGACAGAATTGCAGGGGTGTCAATACTTTTGGCCAACACTGTATATACTCTATGAGCTGCCACATAGCCAGCTATATACAGTATGAGACCTCACATAGCTCCCTATATACTGTATGAAACCACACACAGCTTAACCTACATACAGCATGAGCCCCCTATTTTCAGAGTGAACCCCTACATAGCTCCCTAGATACTGTATTTCGGAGCGCTATGTGGGGGAACTGTCCTGCTAAATTTACCTGGATTGGGGCAGAGCCCGTACCTACGTAGCGCTCACTGACTTACAAATTAGGCATGAATAATAATATTCTTTATAGCAAGATTAAATTTATTTGTTACAAAGCAGCACATGAATTGTCATCAATTGAATACAGGCTAAACACAAAGTATACCTAGACTTAATTATAGCGAATAAGCATCAATATATATATATTACCTGATATTGTAGCTGCTTCACCTTCTCCATTCGGGGATGACACGCATCAGTGAGAAGGGATCAATACCGAGGCTTGCATCACAGGTTTATGTGCGTACACCTTGTCCTGGAAGAGCTCCCTCATCACTGACCGTGATCTCCCATATTTTATACTCTTTAGAATATCTAAACGCGCAGACTGTACCATTCAATTTCCCCCGTGACCATCAGCCATAGGATATTGAATGAATGTTGAATAGGTCCGTCTATAACTTGCTCGTCATGGGTTGTATGTCACAAGACATGTAGCCCGTATATAACAATACAATAGTCATTGAAAGACCCCTGCCTGTCATAAGATATAACAATGCAACATTTATTGAAAGACTTTTGCCCATTATAAGATACATATCATGAGGCAGCTAGCTCATATTGTCATCATAGTAGCATAATGTCAGAGAGTTAACCCTTTTTATATATTTCAACCTTGTACTAATATATTATATGGAATGATTTAAGACCTGTGGTCACTATATTCTAATTATGATTACCTGTTCTATACTTATTCTGTTCACATCCACACACCATTCTTATCACATTGGTATCACAGGAACATACTGTATGAGCTGTCACATAGCCCCCTATATTTAGAATGAGTTCGCACATAGCTCACTATATACACTTTGAGACTTAACATAGAAGGGCCTATGTTAAGGCTCAAAGAGTATATAGTGAGCTACATGGGAGCTCATTCTAAATATAGAGGGCTATATGACAGATCATACAGTATGAGCCCCCATATAGCCCTCCACACACTGAAGAAAAAAAAAAAAAACACAACATGCCTCGGTCCCATTCCCCCATCTCTCTAGTTTCCAGTGTAGTAACCCTCTAGACAGCACAAAAGGATGTCATCGTAATTGCAGTCTTAATCACAAATGGTGATTGGTGGAAGGAGCCGCCAGCTGAAAATGCAGATAGCGGTGACATGGGAATGCATGTGGTGGCGGGGGTCTGTCTCAGTCCAAGGGTCGGACTAGAACAACAAGTGGGCAAGGGTGTGGCCCACAGGCTCTACTTTCCATACATCTGGCTTAGATGAAAGTTAGGGGGTAAGCCATAATAAATCTGTGGTACTGTAAAGCATGCTTCGGATAGAAAAACACTGCACGCTGCCTAGATACCCGGTGCTTGCCAGCCCTGTGAGGTCACTGATCTTTTGCTGTCACATGCAGCGATGCGTGCTAACCAGCAGGAGACATATGACCAAAAAATGGTCCTGAGCCCTTTGCAGCGATCAGCGACCTCACAGCAGGGGCCTGATCGCTGCTAGATGTCACACATAGCGTCATCGCTGGGGAGATCATTGTAACGTCACAGTTACAACAATCTCGCTAACGATCTCGTTATGTGTGACTGGGGCTTAACACTCACTCTCAGTGTGTTCTCGTATAATATTGATTTACACAAGAGCACGGCTCTCTCGCTTTCCTATACTCATAGAAATACATGCTCTTACGCCTCTTGGCATGATTTCAATGAGGTTATTTATGGTTTCTGCGCAATTTTTTGCCACCATGAATGCACTAGGACACAAATCAAGATCCACTATTGGTAACTTCTGTTGCAATTGCTGACTAATGATGTGTCCTGATGTGCATGATGGGATATAAGTCTGGAGATGATGTTGCAGACCATGGTATCACATTTAGGCTAACCACAGTAAGATGAGCAACATATTGCCTGGTAGTGTCGTGTTGAAAAATGGCTCTTGGGACACTTTGGAGAAACGGATGTACCACTAGTTCCAAAATCAAATCAATGTAGGACCAAGCTGGAAATGTGCCTGGAATAAAAATTAGAGGGGTGTGGCTACTATACCTTATGTTACCCTACACCATAACCCCAACAGTAGGACCGTTCTGATCTTCCTTTGTGAAAGCCTACTTTCTGTTAAATCCACACAGACCTCCAGTTATTAAATCCAAGACAAAAGCGGGAGACTATGGGCTTCCATTGCCATCTTTGATAGTGGAGGAGTAGGGTAATGGAACATCTGTAGCTGGGTACCTTGCTTGTATTCCAACCTAGTGAAAACAACTTTTGATGACTTGATTACACACAGTTTGACACTATAGGCTTGGTATGTGTTGTCCAATTTTACTTGAAATAAAGAATCAAATTGTAGAACCAGTGTTACAGACATTTCTCCAGAGTGTCCCTGGAGCCGTTCTTCAATACAACTCCAGGCCACATGTTACTGGTGCTACTGTAAGCAGCTTGTATGGACTAATGTGCTATCATGACCTACAGCATTTTCATACTTATTTCCCATCGAGTACATCCGAGGCATCATTAGTCGGCAGTTGCACAAGTAGCTGACAGCAGTGGATTGTGGTGATGTATTTGCCTAAGTGCACTCATTATAGCCAAACGCTCTTTAGACAACGATTAATAATTTCACTACTACAATGCCAAGATGTGGAAGTGCGGGTATTTCTGCACATGGTACTCTTACTCAATCTAATATATAAAGCTGAGTGTATATATGTGTATGTCCAATAAAGGAATCCGCACCGTTGCATCTACAATCACCAAGTTTTGCACACATACCCCATTTGACTCAGGGAACTTCTATCACTATGCTTGGGGGGGAAATTTTAACCCCGTGCCTTACAGTCAGTCACCAAAAAAAAGGCCTATTGACTGGGCACATATAGCTCCGACCCTTCATATCTACATCCCCTTCATAGTCACGCCCCTAATTACTTTGAGACTTATTTGCAAAAAAAAAACATTCTATTTTGTTATAACTAAGGACAGTTAGTTACTATGCCAGCCAATGCTGGCAATGAAACACTGTACACACCTTGGAGGACATACACACACGGGCATGTTAATAGTTAACATTTCAGCTGAATTTCACAAGATCCTGCAAGACCTGTGTGATGTAATAATAATGATTTTGCTTGATTAGCTCCACCCACTATGTTTTACATGATCATGACATCACACAGGGCTTTTTACACAGTTCAGACAGAGATGTTTAGAATAGTACTATGAAGCTACAGGTACAGAAAGTGATAGCGGGGGGAGTGGGGTGGCATAAATTAGCTGACAGGTTCCCTTTAATGAAATTACACCTAAGCATAATTGCATGCTCCTGCTGTATACAGGGGGCAGTGTGTGTCAGTTTGTTAAAAGAATAGGAAAGAGGTATCTTAGTCGATTTGAGGTTTGTGTGGCTGCTGCTTCACTGAGAGTCATATTCCAGTGTGCAGCATTTTCTACTATCATTACTTAGGTAATTATTTAGTTAATTTGTGTTGCAACACGTATTATGTGAAATGGTTTAAAATAATCAATTTTTTTTTTTTTTTTTAGAACTAACCACAGTTGGTTATGCCTGGGCAATGCCGGGCTCTTCAGCTTGTACTAAATAAATTCAGATGTTTTGAAAGAGTTTTTATATTTTTTTTCCCACCATTTGCATATCAGTCCTGTGATTTCCAAAATGCCGTGACTTTTTTTTCTTGGTGTTAGAATTATAATCTTAAGGAGTATACTTACAACTTGCTATACATAAAAAATGCAACCGTTATGTACTATTATTCAACCACAATTGTCCAACAAGATATGAACCATCAAACATGAAGGCATTTAAAATAAAAATCACATAAGGGTTAAGTTGCATTTACACTGAAAGATAATTGTGAACATGCTCTCTTAAAAACACATTTGATTATCTTGCAGTGTAAACAGGCTTCCGATCACCCAGTAAGCGAGGATAGTGCTCAGTCATCATCAGAAATGATCTTTTGAGCCGCACAAAAGGTCACCGTTCTTGGCGATGCATGGTCCTGTGGAAACCGAAGAATGTTCTGGCTAATACTATGGAAACTTTATAGAATATACAAATGAACATGGTTGTCTGAAACTAACTAAATTTCATAGTATATGTCTATTTAGTTTAAAGGGGTGGTCCGAAGTTAAATAAGATTTCATCCTAATTTATAATCTATTTAGTGCTGTATTCTGTCTAATTTCTAATGGACCTGTATTAAAAATTCCCTACCATTCCCTTACTACACTAAGTCACTGCTATTCTATTTGTTTTTCCTATTTCCTGTGTGATGAAACATCATTTGAAAATCATAGTGCATAGTGGGATACTTAAAGCATTATTGCAGCAGGAGGCAAAGGCTGCAGTCACTGTCACAGCCTCTGCCTCTCCCTGAAACAAAGTGTCATTAGTGGTGCTTGTTTCAGGGGCTGTGCTCGTCCTTGCTCTCTGTGCATTGTGTGATTTGCACATCGCGTTTTTTGCCTGTCTGTGTGGATCCTGGAATTTCAAGGACCACACAGACAGACACGAATCTGTGCAAACAGATGGCAATGATGCCATCGGATCCTTGTTTTTCTCGGATCCGACATCAGTGTGCAGAGATAGGGGTGGGAGGTGCTGTACGCATACCCTGTACAGCAAAATGGATCAGTTTCCCGGATCCGTGCGGATCGGAGCTCCATAGACCTCCATGTTATTTGAATCAGACAGCGTTGGATCCGATTCTGTCCACTTTTTTGAAGGCAGCCCAAAATCGGAGCAGGCTCCGATTCTGGGTACTTGAAAAAAGCGGACACAATTGGATCCCTGATAAAACTGGCACACAAGGATGGCCATTAAGGACCAATCCATGCCCATAGGGATACATAGGGAGCCAAATCGGATAGCCACGTATCCCCAAAAAACGTGATGTGAAGGGGGCCAAACAGCGTCCACTTTGTTGTTGGCCTAGATCAGAAATAATCAGCCTGCAACAGAGCGGTGTCAATAACCAGAGTCCAGGATAATAGTGCCACCCCCTGATAGTGACGTGACTGGTCTCCTGTATTTCTGTTATTCTGACTACGCTTTGTTGCCGGCTGATTATTACTGATCTGAGACGACCACAGAGTGGAGGCTGTCACTGTGCACATCGCACAGTGCAAAGCGAGTAGGGAGGAGCACATCATGAATGAACACAGCCCCTGAAAAGAGCACCACTGATGGCTCTACGTTTCAGAGGGGGCAAAGGCTGTGACAGTGACTACAGCCTGTACCTTCTACTCTAATGGCGATTTTAGTATCCCAGCATTGATGGCAATTCTTAAACCAAGCACCCTCCATGCAGAAAATAGTTTAAAAAAATACATTAGCAGATAGTGTAGTTTGGGAATTCTTAATACATGTACATTAGAAAATAGCTTACAAAATGTCACTTAATACATATAGACTTAGAATGAAATTTCGTTTGACTTTGGACCATCCCTCTAACTACTTTTCTAATGTGCTTAAATTAACAATTCCATAGTCTTCCCTGTCTTCTCTTTTTTTTTTATTAATTATAATGATTTGCTTGAGTCTCCCTTCCTGCCCTAGGTACTGTAAGGGTGTGTGCCCACATAGTGGTTTAGTGACGTGCAAATCGTCAGTAAACCACTGGAAAATTCAAGGAGCCTAGACTCCTGAGCTCAGAAGTCACCAGCGGTTTTCCAGCGGTTTCTCAGCGGTTTCCCAGCGGTTTTTTCAGTGTGTGCACAGCGTTTTACAGTCGGTTTTTCCAGCGGTTTTTCCGGCGGTTTTCTATGGAGGATTTTGTCCATGGAAACGCTCAAAAACCCCTGAAAAGAATTGACATGCTGTATGCTGCTAAACCACTGGGAAACCGCCCAACCGCTGGCAGATCTGCTCACATAAACCCACTATGTGTGCACAGCGTTTTCTAAATTACATAGGGTTACTTGTAAGTCCTAAAGCTGCTAATGATTTACATAAATTTAAATAAAACCTATGCTAAACCGCCGGCGGTTTTCGCTGCTAAACCGACACTAAACCACTATGTGGGCACACACCCTAAGGGTATGTGCACATCAGTCGTTTCTGCATCTTTGCAGACCGTCCTAAAACCGGTGTAGAATTGCAGAAACTGAGTTTTCTGACCTCAGCAGTGTCCATCGTTTTTTTAGCGGTTTTTGAGCGGTTTTTGAGCGGTTTTATAGCGTTTATACAGCGTTTTGTCGGCGGTTTTCTGGCGGTTTTTCTTGGCGTTTTTAAGACTGTTTTTTGTGCACTTGTAAGCTAGAACCGCTGGAAAAACGCTCAAAAGAAGTCACTTGCTCTATCTTTGAAAACCGGTGGAAAACCGGTGAAGAAACTGGAAAGGAGACAAAAAAAAACGTTCTAATGTACACAGCGTTTTCTAAAATCCATTGACTAGCATGTTAATCCAACCGGTGGTTAGGATTAACATAAATTAACATAAAACCCAGCGGAAAACGCCGACGGAAAACGCTCAAAAACAGCCCACAAAACGACTGATGTGCACATACCCTTAGGCTGGTTTCACACTGCAGTTTTTTCCCTGATCAGGTTCGATCAGGTTTGTGTGACAAAACCAGGAGTGTCTCCAAAACTCAGAACAGGTGTCACTCTTTCAATTAGTTTTTCTCTGCAAGTTCCTCTCCTGGTTCCTCTCCTGATTTTGGCATAAAAACTGGATGGACACTGATCAGTGAAAAAACTGCAGTGTGAAACCAGCCTTAAAAGGATGTCATCAGCAGGCTGGGGCTGCTGTCACTCTTAGGGTACCTTTACACGCCGCTACGGCAGGATGGATGCATCCCGCTACAGGCTACAAATGTAGCTTGTAGCGCCAATATAGCCCGTCGTAGCGGCGTCTGAAGACGTGACGATACAGCCGGCAACAGATACATCTGTTTACGACCTCTGCTCGAAAACAGAGAGCTACAAAGCCGATGGTAGCAAGATGCATCGGCGTGTAAAGACGTTACGGAAGGGAACTCTGGACACCCTGCGATGTAGCTGCAATGTAGCTAAGGCGTGACCCTGGCTCCGTGTTACCGCGCCCCATGTGCGATCATTGGTGGAAGCTGCTGCATGACGATTGGTAGTCGCTGCATAGGGAGGCATATTTAAGGAGCTGACGAGTCACACTACACAATCGCTCGAGCGTGCTGTATTACTCAGCCTCCTGCGTTGCCTGCCCAATCAGGATGTTATTGCTTTGTCCTATCAGCGTACGGACGGCTCGTAATCCACAATTGTAGCACGCCTATGTGCTGTCCCTGCTGCACCAGGTACGCCCATAGTAGCTGGTTATAGCGGTGTGTAAATGAGCTACAGATGGCTACTTGAGACACCCGGCGATGTATCTAGCTATAGATGTCACGTAGCGTAGCGCACCTTATGGCGGCGTGTAAAGGTGATGCGTTGAGCGTTTGTAACCGTTTGAGCGTGCTCGTGCACGTGAAGTAGCGGGATGCATCCATCCTGCCGTAGCGGCGTGTAAAGGTACCCTTACTGCTTCCTTTTCTTTCCGGTAACGAGGCATTATCAGGCGACACTAGTGTGGTTACTTACCACAGCTACTGGCACCACCATCCCCTGATGATTTTTTATTTCAGTAGCAGTGATGAAAAAGTGACTGCAGCTTCTAACACATAATGTCATCATATGATGGTGATAGAAGCAGGGTGCGCGACAGCAGAGCCGCTCCCCAAGGTCCATTCAATTCAGGACAGTGACAGAAGCTCTGGGGGGTGCTGCTGTCACCTAGTTCCATCTAAAGTAATTTCATTGTAAAGGACAGTAGGCCCTTTTTTGTCACATGTGTTGGGGGGGGTGGCCCCCTCCTGGGCTGGGCTTCCTTGCTGCTGTCACCTACTTCCATTACAGCCACCCCCCCATATGCCATAAAGTTTCAGTAAATTAGGCAGCAGTGACAGTAGCAGTCTGGTGACAAGAAAGAATCTGGGGTCATTTCTGCATCACCGCTATTTACAAAGGATATTATCAGGGGAGAGCAGTGACAGAAATTGTGATAAGTGACAACTGCTGCCCTGTGATAATGCTTGGTTTCAGGGTAGAAAAGAAAGCAGTGGGAGTGACAGCAGCCCGAGCACCCCAATGTCATCCGCTTGGGAACCCCAGTGCATGTTGAGAGACTCAGACATCATTGGAAAAAAAAAAGCAGGAAGTTAGAGAGGGAACTAAGGAAAATTTGTAATTGAAATAAATTAGGAAAGTGGTCCAATTGTCCTGAATTTCAGCACTGTGGTAACAACTATATACAGCCTTCACACTGGTGCACATCTCACCACTTACCTACTGTCCATTTGGAGAATATGCATTAGTGTTATCAGAATGGCTACTTCACCTGGAATTGTTCTGAGAATGCACATCGGATCCGGGACATTCCCCCAATGAAAACAATTGATCATTTCAAATTCTCACATTTATCCTACAAATACAATTGCAGTATAGTCTGTTAGCCAATCTTTCCAGTCTCCTGATTAGATAGTAACCATACGTCCCCATGTGATATACTAAGCACCAGTGTCGAATAAAAAAAAAAAATACTTGTCTCTTAACAAAAGAACCAAGAGGCCCCCATACACATAAAAGTAGCAATGCATCATGAATTGCTAGCAGCTTAATGATTCATTGGTCAATAGTTATCGCTCCTGACTTTGTCACGATACAGGGGGTCCCCCATATGCGTCAGTTTGTCAATTCCAAAGAAATTGAAAATGTGTATGGAGTCCTCAAGATTATTGGCTATCGCTGACAGATCAATCATGGTAGCAGCTAAAAACTACTAATGAAAAAAGATTGCTTTTAATCCCTGACATAATATCTAAAGTATTTTAATTGTAAAGGTGTGCGAGACCTTTTTTGTCGTACGTGTTGGGGGGCCCTCCTGGGCTGGGCTTCCTTGCCCATCCAGCTTTCCTAAACAATTTACCAGCTATGCCCTTATTTATTTCACTCCCTCAGTTCAGATGAGGCCTCACTTGGCACATGGAGAGATAAGATGTTAGTAAAGGCCCCATTACATGTAGCGATATCACTAACGATATCGCTGCAACATCACAGGTTTTGTGACGTTGCAGCGACGTCGCTGCGTGTGACATGCTGCAGCGGCCAGCGATGAGCCAGGACCATTTTTCGGTCGCTGGTCTGCTGCTGTCACGCATGCATCGGCATGTGTGACAGGGGCAATGACCAGCGATCCCCAGTCTGCACCCGAGACCCTGAACGATCATAACGACCGTCGGGTGTCGGCACAGTACTGGGTGTTCGTTGGTGAGTCTGCCTGTCTGACAGCTCACCAGCGATCACTTAACGATGTGCCAGCGATCCCAATCGTTGGTCGGGTCACTGGCACATCGTTATGTGTAACCCGGCCTTAATAGGGACCATCCAAAATGAGATCACCTTGTTGCGGTGCAGTGGAAACACACTCAAAATGTATGTGCAGTTTTACCTGCGGATTTTTTGCATCTAATGCAAGTCTATGAGAAAAGTTGGCACATAAAACAGTGTACATATACATACAAGACAAAATGACATGTTGCGGATTAGAAATACGCACTGCAGGTCAGTTTACGCAGAGTAAAGTGGGCACGAGATTTCTATGAATCACATCCACTTTGCTGGAATTTAAAGACGCTGCGTTTTTGACACAGCGAAGGCACAGCGTCAAAAACTTGCTATAAACTCATTCTGGGCACACAGCCCAAACTGTTGGAAAGAATTTCCGCTCTACATACAGTACACGGAGAAAGTATTGGAATACACTTCTTAATCACTAAATTCAAGTTTTCATTTAGACACATTGCAACAGATGTATAAAATCAAGAACCAAGAATCCAGGCTGCTTGTACAAAGATTTGTGAAAGAGTGGGTTTCTTACATCCACGTCTGTGCTCTCCCCATCTGTCACTACACCTTCATTGCGGGCAATGCGAGGCGACAGTGCAGCAGGTCTACTTGATACTCTAAGGACAAAGTCCCACTTCCGGGAGACTCGCATCGCATCACTTGGAACAGCCACCCACTCTCCAGCAGGAGTGTGTAAGCTTCATGTATTTCTATGCAGCTGCACGCTCCTTTCTGGAGATTGGGTGGCCGTGATGGGAGACTTGCACGAGTCTCTCGAATACGGGACTACGGCCTAAGTCTAGTGTTGCCATTCAGGCGAGGATGATTGCAGCTTTTATTGCTATGGGGAGACAAATTAACATTAATGCCTATGGAATTACAATGGTAAATCTTAATTTTACATCAAATTCAAAGATTATGTCCGCTCACCTGTCTTCCTTCTCCTGTGTCTCAGCACGGATCCCAGCAGGCTTCAGGATGCCTCCAAACACATCAAATGATTATGTGTGGCATAGAGATAAGAAAACACGGCACTCACCACAACGGAGTAATCTTCATATCCTTTAATCGATGCGATTTACAGACATAGACGATATGCAGGGAGGGGAGGGGGTGCTGAGACTCGGTGACGGTTCCCCGTTTCGCAGCAGGACTCGCTGCTTCTACGGACCAAATGATTATCCAGCGAGTGTAGTAACTTGACACTCCGAGTTCTTCATAAAATTTCCATTTATTAGAAATTGGTTGGGTTCGGGCCAGCCAAGACTGAAACTGGAAACATTGCAGAGGCCAAAAGATGAAGGGGGACTAGCTATGCCGGATCCATGGATCTACTTTCTAGCTGCTCAGAGCCAACACTTTGGGGGCTGGGCAGAATGGGGGATTGGTTCTTCTACTCAATTAATTCTTGAACATTTTATCTCTCGGAGACCATTGGTGGAAGGGCTGGAGGCTGGAGATTTCGGTAGGATTGGGGGTCGGTTTCCCACCCTGTGCCTGGTCCATAAGGTCTGGAGTAAGGTTAGGGCAGTGAGAGGGATTACAGGGATTTTGAAATGTACCCCGTTATGGCTGAATATGAATCTGGGGGAATTTTATAAATTGGGAGACCAGAAGGTCTGGAGGCGTAGGGGCATAACTTGGGTACATCAGATTCTAACGGGAGGAAGATTGAAGGCATTTAAGGACCTGAGACACGAATTCCATTTGAGAGAGTCTGATGAATTCCTATATTACAGGGTCCGACATGCCTTTAGGCAGCAGGAAAAACAGACTGATCTTAGGTTACAGGTGGATGTGGTATTAGACAACATATGTGTGGTAGGTGTCACAAAAGGGGTTATATCTACACTATACAGAGACCTTATGCATACAGTTTTGCTGAGATACCCCATAAAGGCACAGGACAGATGGGAGGAGGACATAGGGGAGATAGAAAGTGAGGCCTGGGAATCAATTCTGGAATATGGACCCAAGTTGTCACTGAGCGAACCGGGGAGACTGTCGCAGTTATACCTGGTCCACAGATCATACAGAACACCTGCTTTCTTATTCAAAATAGGAGTACGGGGATCATCAGAGTGCCCGAGATGTCATGGTGAGAATGCCGGGCTCATGCATATGATGTGGGACTGCCCCAGTCTGCAAGCGTTTTGGTTGACAGTGTTGACCCTGATAGAGGGCAGGTATGAATGCGTGATACCCAGAGAACCCCTTGTCTGTGTGTTGGGCTATGTAGAGCTTATTCAGATTCTGAATATACGTAAAGTGGCTGTAGCTAGATTGCTGTTCATTGCTCGTAAGCTAATAGCAAGGCATTGGATCGGGGCCGAGCCGCCCTCGAGGATGGAATATGTCAAAGGTGTTGAATATATTATTAAACTGGAGGGGAAGATATACAGGAGAAGGAATTCGGAGAAAATATTTGACCAACTGTGGGGACCCTGGCTGAATCGGTAATGGGTGGAGATAAGGGAGGATGGACAGGGGAGTCTAAGGATTAGGAAAGTGGTCTATTCCTTATATCTATGACTTAATGTATCTCAAACTGTGATATGGTGGATGGATATTGTCCATTTGAATAATTATTATAGTTAATTACCTGCTGTCTACGGAAAGGGAGGGAGGGGAGGGTATGTTGCAGGGAGGGGGGAGGAGGGGATTGGTTGGGGTGTATTAACATGTAAAACTTTGATGTATTTCTTATGGATTCTTGTAATGTTTGAATTTGTTTAATAAAAAAGATATCTGATTTAAAAAAAAAAAGAAATTGGTCAAGAACAATTTTTTGCACATCAAATTCCAAAAGGTCAGTGTATCATGGTCTTTAGGCGACATGTTTCAGCCACTTTTGGAATTTTATGTGCAAAAAATTGTTCTTAACCAATTTCTGATAAATGAAAATTTTATAAAAGAACTCGGAATGCCGAGTAAATACACTCGCTGGATAATCATTTGATGTGTTTGGTAAATCTTAATAGTTCCTGTAAATGTAATGTATATGTGTTCCAAAACTTTTGTCCATATAGTGTATATAATAATAGTAACTGAAGTGATGGTGCTTATAGTTAATGTTTCAAGTGACTGGTTCAAACATGTTAATTTCTTTACTTTTCCATTGCCACCTCCCCCCATCCTTTTAGCTCTGCTTTACTGTGGTTCGATATTAAACTGCATTGAATATGTGAATACACTCTAATGTGGTTATGAAATATAATGGTGTGAATAAGACTATAGGTCCACGTTGGGTGAAACCTAATTCTGTCCTTAGTCATTAATGTCTCCTAAATGTTGTGACTTAGGTTATGTGCACACTAGGAGTTTTGTTAGCTGTTTTTTAGCGTTTTCCGACAGCGTTTTCCGCTGAGTTTTATGTTAATTTTATGTTAATCCTAACCACCGGTTGGATTAACATGGTAGTCAATGGATTTCAGAAAACGCTGTGCACATTAGAACTTTTTTTTTTTTCTCCTTTCCACTTTTTTCACCGGTTTTCCACCGGTTGTCAAGAATAGAGCATGTGACTTCTTTTTAGCGTTTTTCCAGCGAGTGTAGCACAAAAACCAGTCGACAAGAAAATCGCTGAGAAAACGCTGTATAAACGCTGAAAATCGCTAGGAAATCGCTAGAAAATCGCTAGAAAATCGCTAACAAAACGAGGGACACTGCTCAGGTTTTCTGACGGTCTGCAATGATGCAGAAACGTCAGATGTGCACATACCCTAATAGTCCACACCCATGTCACACAATTGCAAGCAGGAAAACTAAGACGGCAATATGCACAAAATCGCTGTCAGCTGAATTAGTATTCTGCAAACAGCTTGCTTGACCCATGTGGGAATTGCTATTTCAGTACTTCTCTAACACATGCATTTGGTGCAGCTTTATTTTTTCATTGCCTTTTAAATAGTAATTTTTTAGCGTGCAGGGATTTAAACAATCTGTTCATGTTAGTTTAGAATTGCTACTGCACTTATCATAGTAAAGCTGTGTTCCCATGATCAGTGTTTGCAACGATATGGACATAGCGTGTCGTTGCTGCATCCATAACACTGCGTTGTACAGTACAAGCACTATTGATGGATTTGCAGAAATCCTGTGCCCACTGTGCTTGTTTTCTTCGCAGCGTTAACAGATATGTGGGGCAGCTTTCAGTGCCGCCGCTTGTCCGCAGCATGTCAATTTAGCACTGTGGAGTCGGAGGTGGTCTCAGTGGGTGAATGCAGGGAAATGTGCCGAATGCAGATCATGGGCACAAGGTAACTGCATTTACCCATGGAAATCACTGGCTTCCTGCAGGAGCGGAGACACTGCATCCAGGATGCAATGTTTCAGGATTGTGTGCACATACCCTAATGTATGGAGGCAGCTAAGCACATTTTTTTTTTTTTTAACTATTTCTTCTTTACAATTTTACATGGGCTTCAATAAGGACTGTGCATGCAGTTTTGCTTCCTTTATTGGTTCCATTATTCAGGCTACAGATCATGTGATTGCTTGGATACTTGCCCCTTCTTACAGTAGCTGAGTCTAATAAGATCCTGCACGACTGTCACAAGTTCAGGGTTGCTGCCTCTTGTGAATGTTTACAGGGGAACTTTATATTGTATAACAGCAATCATGTTCTTTCTGGCCGATCGATATTTTGAAAACTAATGATAATAACAAAGACTGATCCACATCACCCCTTCCTAAATATATTTTACAAACGTTTTACTTATCTGCCACATTACATGTCGAAATAAACAGTAGATAATGGGCCTATTCTTTATTATATTTGCAACTATTTTTCTCGTTGAATTCAAACTTTTTAAAGCCCATTTTGTATATAACATCCGAGTAAGCTTTCGCCTACAATTCCCACAGCTCCTCCTCATAACTAATTAGTCCTCCTTCTCCAAAACCAGCTTCTCCACCATGACAGAAGATCAACTTTCCTCTCTACTTCCAGTTCACATCTCAAAGCCTATGCACTTGACCCGCTCCCATCCCATGTCATCCCCAACCTCACCAGTCTTCGTTCTGATTCTAATCCATGTCTTAAACCTATTACTAACAACGGTTCTCTTTACCTTATCTCTTGAACAAGCCTCAATCACACCCATCCTCATAAAGCCCTCCCTTGACTCATCCTCTTTATCTAGGTTTTGCCCCATATTGCTTCTCCTTTACGCATCAAAACTACTGGAACAACATCAAACAAGGACTACTCCGGCACTGTGTAGCCGCTGCTAGATCAGTTATCCCGAGAATGTGGAAGTCAAGGGTGACTCCTAGTATTCTAGACTGGCTTGTGGAAATGGACCATATCTGTAGGATGGAGAAGGTATCTGCCCACTAGTCCCAAATGAACAAATATTTTAGTTCTTGGATGGCGTGGCTCCTGTTTAGAGATTCCTCAGAGTTTGCAGAGGTCATCTTCTAAGAGTCTGTAGACTCACGGTCAGATTAGTGCTTGAGCTGAGGTACTAGAGGTGTCACACTGGGTCTGCTCTGCTCCGGGAATGAACCCCTACCTCTTCATCTCCACTCCTTCTGTTTTACTCCCTCCTCATCACCCCCTTTATGCTCTTTGTTCTGCTTCTTACTCCCTTTGCTTTCCACCTTTTACCCTTTATTCTGTTTCTACTTGCTTTCTCTGCTTCATATTGTTCTGTATACCCTGCAGAAGCAGGTCTACTTGGTATACACATAAACACTTAAGATTCCCACCAGTAGAGATGCCTCCGGACAAATTTGTGTTATATCTATTATTGAATTACTACACTGGTGGATGTCATGGATTGATTTGTTGCCTACATGCCTGTCTTGATCTTGTCTGAATTTGTTTAAGTTACGTTCAATAAAGATTTTTGAAAGAAAAACCTACTGGAACAGCATGTCCATCTTGAACTGTCCTCCCACTTCTCAACCTGCTCCTGCTCCTTCTTTGACTGGCTACAATCTGGATTCCAACCGCATCATTCCACTCAAACTACCCTAACTAAAGTCACTAATGACCTACTTAATGATAAAGCTAAACAACACTACTCTGTCCTCCTCCTGTTGGCCAGTTCTTTGCCTTTGACACTGTGGACCATTCCCTACTACAACAGATTCTCTCATCTCTACGCATCACAAATTTGGCCCTTTCCTTGGATCTCTTCATACCCAACTGATCGTACTTTGTGTCTCCTACTCCCACAACACCTCATCTCGCCCCTTATTTGTTGGTATTCCCCAGGGTTCAGTTCTAGAACCCCTACTCTTCTCCATCTACACCTTTGCCTGGGGTAGCTCATGGAGTCCTACAGTTTTCAATATCACCACTATGCAGATGATAGACAGATATACCTCTCTAGACTTGATATCACCTCCTTACCAACCAAACCCCCACAATGTTTATCTGCCATTTCATCCTTTTTTTTGCCCGATTTCTATAACTCAACATGGACAAAACAGAATTCATTATCTTTCCACGTCCTAATTCAACCCCCCCAAAAAATAGCCATCAAAATTGATGGCTGATTACTCTCCCCAGTCTCGCATGCTCACTGCCTCAAGGTAACCCTCGACACTGCTCTCTCCTTCATGCCACAAATCCACGCCCTCTATACCTCCTGCCGACTTCAACTCAAAAATATTTCCCGGATCCGTATATCCTGCAAAAACACTAGTGCAAACTCTTAATCTTCCACCTCAACTAATACAACTTCCAGCTCTTAAGCTTCCCTTTTAACACTCTTTCACCCCTACAATTTATTCTAAACTCTGCTACCCGACTAATCCACCTGTCCACTTGCAAGCCCCTAGCGTCTCTACTCTGCCAATCCCTTTCAGTGGCTTTCCATTGCCAAAAGACTCCAGTTCAAAATCCTAACCATGACATACAAAGCCATCCACAACCTGTCTGCTCTATACATCTGTGACATTGTCTCTAGGTACTTACTTGCATGCAACCTCAGATCCTAACAAGATTTCCTTTTCTCCTGCCCTCATCTCCTCTTCCCGCAACTGCATACAAGATTTCTCCAATGTATGCTCCATACTCTGGAACTCTCTGCCCCAACATATCAGACTTTCACTTACTGTAAAAACCTTCAAAAGGAACCTGAAGACCCACCTCTTCCAACAAGACTACAACCGGCAGTGAACCTCAGTCCACTAAACCGCCGCACAACCAACCCTACCCTCTTCTACTGTATCTTTACCCATCACTTGTAGATTGTGAGACCTCGTGGGCAGGGTTCTCTCACCTCCTGTACCTGTATATGCCTTGTTTTGTTTATAAATATTGTACTTGTTTATATGATGTATACCCCTTTTCACATTTAAAGTGTCATAGAGGGGGCGGGACCTGACCATGGCAGCGTGAAGACGCGGGGGAAGGCTCCCTTGACACACCAGTTGTATCTCATGCCTGGTCTGTCTAAAAAGCTTGGCGGCATGCCCAACATCCGCCGCTCAGCTTCCTGCAATCCGTCGCTGACTGCACGGAGGAGAGACACTGCACTGGACCGACTGCCCCAGAGCGGGAGACCTAGCAGCAGTGCAGCTGCAGCAATGGCACCGGAGAAGGAGGGAGGAGGAGCACCAGCATATGAGCGGTTGGCGGCGGAGGGAGAGAGGAGGCGAACTCCTGCAGTCAACAAACCATCCAGCGGCTCCCCTGGGGTGAAGCCCCAGGACCAGCATCCATCGCAGGTACTGACAGGGAGAGGGGCGAAGCAAGTGGAGGACAGAGGCAGCATGGAGGGGGGAGAAAATGAAGCTGCCTATGGTAGTGCTGTGACTGCCCTGGCCACAAATCCAGTTAGCCCAGAGCTACAGGCCATATATGCCTTGGTCAGTGCACTCCCCACTAGGGCTGACTTAGACCTCATGGTGGCCAGGATGGAGGCCTCACATGAAAAAGCCCTCTCTGCCCTGCGTACTGATATACAGCAAGTGGAGCGGCGCACCTCATTAGAAGAAAAGGTTGCCACTCTCACCTCAGAGATCTCCACTATGGGTCAGAAGTTAGAAGACACACAGACACAAATGCAGACCCTAGCCTTGTTACAGGATGACCAAGAAAACAGGGGTAGGCAAAATAATATTCGCCTGAAAGGCATACCAGAATCTATCCCTGCAAGCGCCCTGACCCAAAAGGTTTTTGAGGTGTTTAACATGGCTGCTAAAAAATCGTTGGACTCCTCTTACACAATTGACAGGATCCACCGGGTCTCATGCAGAGGCCAGATAGATGCGGCCAACCCTAGAGACGTTCTGTGTAGGTTGCACTACTACACAGAGAAGGAGGCAATCCTTCGTGCAGCCTGGCTGTTTGGCACTCTTTCCCTGGGGGACGCAGAAATTAAGCTTTTCCCTGATGTTCCGCCCGTACTCTGGCTATAAGGAGAATGCTCAATCCCTTACGCTTTAGAATCAAGGACCTGGGGGCCTCGTACAGGTGGGGCCACCCATTCCATTTGATTATATGACGAGGGGTGGAACTCTTCCATCTGAAAACGCCAGATGAATTACCAGACCTATTCAGATTTCTGGACACTTCTCGCATTACCATCCCAAATTGGTTGCAGTGGGGACTCTCCTGGCCCCCTACACGACAAGAAAAGGGGAGGAGATGGGAGCGGTGCTCCCGCAACAGCCTCAACAACGGAAGAACCATCGTCGTGGGGGGAAGGAAGGAGGGGAAAGGTGCTCACCACCACCGTGAGAGGAGTGCTGATTGTGTTTTCCTTTTCTTTCTGTGCATTTTTCTCTCATTCCCAGTTGAAATTAATGCAGCATCCTTTAATTGTTGGAAGAGGATGCCTTAGCCAGAACTGATCCATTTTCCTTCATATTTGATGTTGACTTTTGATAAGTTTAGATGGTTTACTTGCATTTGGCTAGTGGGGGTTAACTGATTAAGGTTGATTTGTTGTACCCCCTCACCTGCCTCCCTTTAACGCGGGGTGGTTTGGCCTTGCTGATGTTCTGCCGGCTGGTGGGCCTATTGCGGAGGAGGGGGGCAGTGGAGGGGGTGAAGGGTAGACCAGACTTGTAAATAGCCCATGTGTATTTTACACGTGTTTCTATAGTTTATTCTTCAATTGCTGGTGTGTCGGGGTTACATGCCACATGGCTTCCCGCGTACCCCGGAAGAAGTGTTCTTCATTGTCTCCTAATTGTCATCTGTGGAGACTGTACACTACGGTTATTTTTTACTATTTTTCTTTTTATTTTGGATTTACGCTTTCTCTTACTACAGCTTATACATTGCGCTACTACCTTCTTTACTTTCCTCCCTTTCTCATCCCGGTTCCTGACTCTCTCTTTTTCTATTGCTAGCATTCCAACCACCTCTCTCGGATCTTATCCTACTCCCACCCTACCCCTCTTTCCCCCTCCTCAGGCTTAACTGGTTTGGATTTATCAACAGATCGCATGAAAATGTCCGACTCCACCATGACTGAGATCCGATGCAGTACACTGAATGTGCGTGGCCTTTATAGTGCTGGTAAGCGATCGATTTTAACATATCTCCTCAGAAGGGCTAATGTTCATATTGCCTTTCTTCAAGAGATACATCTCTGTACAACCAAACAAATCAAACTTTCTAGCCACTGGTATCCCGATGTTTACAGTAGCCTCTCTCCAGATACAAAGTCTCGGGGAACTAGTATTTATATTTCCAGAACGGTACCTTGGGAGTTCCTAGAATCTCAATGCAATGACTTGGGCAGACTGTTAATGGTTAAGGGCTGCATAGCCTCTCAGATGTTCACTTTTGCCTCGGTGTACCTACCCAATAGTGGCCAGATATCTGCTCTTGCAGACTATCTAGAGAGAGTTGGGAATTTTTCTGAGGGTATCTTAGTGTTGGGCGGGGATCTTAATATCGCCCTAGACCCTGTTATGGACACGTCGTCTGGCTCGTCTTCATTCTATGATGCCGCCCTTCGAAGACTCGGACATCTCCTCCACGAGCACCAACTTATAGATGCGTGGAGACTCCTACACCCTGCTGACAAAGATTTTACATATTACTCGCAGGTTCATAACACCTATTCCAGAATAGATCACATCTTCCTGGGCCACAGAAATCTACACCTAATTAGGAGGGCTGACATAGACCCCATTGTCTTCTCAGACCATGCACTGTGTGTGGCCTCAATTTTATTACTGTCACCGGTGCAAAGACAGTGGCAGCTGAATTCCTCTCTCTTGGAGGACCTTGTGACCCTTGGGGAGGTGGAAACGACTTTACAGGACTTTTTCAAGACTAACATAACACCCGATTCCTCTCCAGGCTCCATTTGGGAGGCTCACAAGTGTGTGATCCGTGGAATTCTCATCAAGCACGGCACAAGATTGAAAAAGAATAGGGACCTAGAACTGTCAACCCTACTTGCCCGATTGAGAGCTCTGGAGACGACTCACAAAACGCGGTCTGGGGATGGGGTGACGGCGGATTTGGCTAAGGTTAGGGAAGAATTGAAAAATATGCTGAACAAAAAGGCCAAATGCTGGTTAGCCAGATGTAGAAGGAACCTTTATGAATACGGGAACAAATGCAGTAATTATTTAGCTAAAGCCTTGAGACAACAAAGGACACGTTCCTTCATACCGGGAATTGGGATGGGTGGACGTGGGGTGAATAAACAGCCGTCTTCGGTTATTGCTGAGGCTTTCAGACAACACTACGCCTTGCTTTATTAGGTGGATAGCACCAACCCCCTTCCTCAGTTAGACTCTTTCCTCCCAAAAATTGTAGACAAATTTCATCATCTGGTATACCTAAGTTGAATCCAATGGAGGTTGAGGCTCTGGAGCGTCTCATTACTAAGGAGGAAGTCCTGGCAGCCATTGCTGAGACCAAAAATGGAAAAGCACCCGGCCCAGACGGATTTCCAGCTATGTATCATAAGAAACTTAAAGAACGTCTGGTGGCGAACTTGCTCTCTTTTTTCAACAATTTGAATACCTGTGAGCTCACTCACGCTGATACATTGAGAGCACATATTACGGTTATACCGAAACCCGGCAAGGATATGACTCAGTGTAGCAGCTATCGCCCCATCTCCCTCCTCAATGAGGATATCAAATTCTTCGCTAGAATCCTTGCTTCAAGACTATCTCCTCTGCTTGCCGGTGTTGTCCACCCAGACCAGGCGGGCTTTATGGCAGAAAGAGAAGCTTGTGATAATACCACCAAGGCTATAGACCTGACACACCGGGCAATTTCTGGCTCAATCCCCTCTATGATGCTTTCCACAGATGCCGAAAAGGTATTTGACCGTGTCAACTGGAACTTGATGAAGGAAACTCTCTGGTTTATAGGTCTTGGGGATAACATGCTACGAACGATTTTGGCCCTTTACTCGATCCCTGCTGCCAGGGTCCATGTGGAGTGCTTTCCGACTCCTTCAACATATACAATGGCACGCGTCAGGGCTGTCCTCTTTAGCCTCTGATCTTCATCCTTACCCTAGAGCCCTTTCTGAGACATGTCAGAGAGAATCCCGACATTTCTGGAATCCCTACTGGGCATACCTCTCATAAAGTGGCAGCATATGCGGATGATCTACTGTTTTTTATTTCATCCAACGACTTCCTTACCGAATTTGATGAGGGAATTTCAAACATATGCCTCCCTTTCCAATGTTAAAATACATTTTGATAAATCTGAAGCACTAAATATTAATTTGCCACTCCGGTCCGCTAATGCCCTAAGATCTTTCTTCCAGTTCAAATGGTCTCAGCAATCCCTGTCCTATCTGGGAATTAAACTGAACGCAAATTTGAAGGACCTGTATCGGATTAATTTTCCCCCTCTTCTACAAAAAATGGAGTCTGACTGTGCAAGATGGTCCAAGTCTACCTTTTCTTGGTTTGGCTGGTGCCATATCTTGAAGATGAACATTCTTCTTAGAATTCTTTATTTGCTGCAGACACTCCCGATTCCCCAAGACTTTTTAGGCAGATCTCTTCCCTTTAACATCAGTTTATCTGGGATGGCAGATCTGTGGTGGGGAAGGCTATCCTTTACATACCGATGGTGAAGGGGGGCATAGGTCTTCCAGACATCAAACGATATCATACGGCAGTCCACCTGTCTAGGGTGATTGACTGGTGTAGGAATAGTACTCACAAGGCTTGGGAACATATTGAACAAAGTTTCAGTCTAACTCTGGATAGATTACCTTGGTCGTTGGCGTTGGCTCCCCTCCCTCTCCTAACAAACCTAACTATCGGGACCACGATACGGGTTTGTAATTCTCTACCTCTGAGATCTCACTCCCTGCTCGCCACTCACGCCTATATTAAGTCACCCTGGCTTTTTGGCTGCCAGTTCCAACAAAACGTTTGCTATATGGATAGCGGCCAAGAGGAATAGAGAGAAGGCGATGGAGGAGGGAGACGAATGGCCATCCTTGGGCGAGCTATCGTCTTGGGAAGAACCGGTCAAACTAGGTTGGTGGAGATTCCTGCAACTTCGACATTTTTTGCTATAACTACCCCCTAGGTCTTGTTTCAAGCATTCTAGCACACAGTTTGAGTCACTGTGTATGAACCAAGGACCACTCAGACACACTTTATCTCTTTTTTACTCTTTACTGGGATCGCTGCAGGATCAGGGCCCACCAGCTTTCATATCACAGTGGGAGAGGGAACTAAATATCACTTTGTAAGAGGAACGGAACACTAGGATATTCCAACTTGCACATAGCACTTCCATCAGTTCCAAATTTCAAGAGGCTAATTATAAGATACTATTGAGGTGGTATAGAACCCTGGTTAGACTCAATGCAATGTACCCGGGGCACGACTTGAACTGCTGGAGGTGTGGGAGGGAGAGGGGCACTCTCTCTCATATTTTCTGGGACTGTGAGGTTATTCGGCCCTTTTGGTCTAAGGTGGAGGACATCTTCGATTAAGGTGCCCCTGACACCAGCACTGATTCTCCTACACCACTGTGAAGTCCCTATGAATACGTATAAGAAATCTCTTCTTAAGTTCCTCATTATTGCAGCTAGATCATGCATACCAGTGCATTGGGGTAAGACCGCCACACCGTCTATTCCGCAATTTCTCAGAGTGGTTAACAAATTGATGTATATGGAGTAACTGACATCCTCCATACAAGACTCTCAAACTTATTATGGTTCCACTTGGATAGCATTGATGAACTTTCAACAATCCGAGTATTATCATGCCTTGTTGGATTGAAAAACACCACCGGATTATATCCCATCTCGAGTTGGTGAAGAGTATAGCTCAGCCTGAGGAGGTAAAACCCTCCCTAGATTCCCACCCTCTTTGCCCCAGACCCTCCCCTTCCTCCTCTTCTCCCTCCTATATACTCGAGGTAGGCTTGCCTACTTCTTTCACTCCCCTTTTATCCCTCCCCCCCTCAACTTTCCTCTCTTCTCTCTTCCATTACTCCTTTTCTTTTTCTGATCTTCCAGTCTTTTTGTCGGCTTTTGTTTCATTTTTTCTGTTCATGTATTTATTATTGAAAGTAGAATTTCTATTTTATTTTTATTTTTAAAATCCACTACTCTGGCCTAATACGACTCAATGGACTGGAGTTGCTCCACGCGGGGCCACTCACTGGTTATGTATCCCCAGAAGCAATGTTTGCCTTATAATACAATATCGAGTTGTGATACTGTACTTATGTAGGGCTGTATGTATCTTTACTGATATTAAAATTGTTAAATAAAGAATAAAAAAAAAAAAAAGTGCCATAGAATAAATGACGCTATTCTAATAAATGATAATAATGTTCTCCTTTTTGTTTCCTACTGTGTGTGGTGTTTCCAGATAATTTAGCCATTTCATTTACTGCAACATTTTAAAAATTCTCTACATTTTTGCACAATTGTACTCCAGATCATTGCTGGAATGTTTTTGTGCACCTGTATTTTTTTGCTTAAATTTTGAGACATTATAGCAGAACATTCCTTTTTTTGTGCTAAAAGGTTGCAAAAAGTATTAAAGAACATTTCTAAGTTTACACAATATTCATGAGCCTTGCACATCATTTTGAAGAACTTATCACCAAAACAAATACCATTAGATAAAAAAGAGAGAACTAGAAAAAATAAGTTGGGCCTGATGGCAGGCACATTGAAATTTTGCTTTAGAATAGCTTCAGGTGACCAGTAACAAAAGAACCAGGTAGGAAAGAGAATCTGACAATTTTCTACTATTTTCAGATGCTGAAAGCCTTAATGGTGGGGTTACACGTCCCGATATCGCTGCGATATCGGAGGCAACGGCGCGGGAGCGCGCATTTTTTCAGCCCTTTTCCCGATATCGCATCAGCGGTTTACACGCTGCGATATCGGGAAACAACGTCCCTCCGATGTGTACGCCCACCAACCCAGTAACGACCATTTAACATGGGAGTTAATGGGTGAGTTGCGAGTACAGATCGGAGTTGGGCTGTCACACGCTGCGATGCTGCTACAACGGCCATGCGATATCGGGGAGTTGAATAGCTCTGCTATTCAACTCCGATATCGTTTTGGCATCGTTCCAGCATCGCATTGTACGCTCAAACCGTACAACGCGCACACGATATCGGGTCCAACTCGCAACCCACGTGACTTTTTGTCGGAGTTGGGTCGGAGTTGGACGCCGATATCGCGGCGTGTAAACCCACCATAAGATTTGTTCCCTCCTGTCAAATTTGCATCATGTAAATGAGAAACTTATTTTGTTGGGAAAAAAAATTACTCTGTGGAAGTGCCGATTTACCTGCTCTTCCGTGTGGAATGCATAAAAATAAGGCTGTGTGCAAAAACGAAAATGCTTTTTTGTGTCACATTTTCTCTATCCTTACCCCAGCAAAGTCTGTGAGAATTCTGAAGTGTGTCCGCGATGCTTATTTTTTCCTAATTGTTTGCTGCATTTGTAGCCCTCCCAGCCATTGATTATAGTAAAAACAAAAATATGACCACAATCTGCACCAAACACAGCATGTGGTTTGTTTTCCTGCCACAGGGTGAAGTTTTGCATTTTTTTTTTTTGCTATATAAAGTTTCTGCTCCGAAAAAAGCAGTACCGCCACATACGCTTAGTATGACGTTACGTAATCTCCCCAAATTTTGTTGCTGCAGTTCCACAAATCTAGTGATTCCATAGCTGGATTCACGTATCTTGGTTTTGTGTCTGAGTCTCGGAAAGGCTGCAGGTCTCATGACTTGAACTCGACAGATTGAGACCGTGACAGAAAACTCGCACCCCATACTTGAAGCACAAACACGAATGTGTAAATCCAGCCGAAATCAGATAACATATGGTAAGGAATCCTGCTTTTTTTCCCCCAAAAGGTGGGTTTAGAGTGGGTCAGCTCAACGAACTACATGAAAAAGCCCTAAGAAAACACCCAAAAGAATAAACATATTTCTTTCTATGTCCAAACTGCTGATCATTGCATCAGTCATTTAATCATATTTTAGCTACTTAAAACTATCCAAAGATGCCTAGTGGCTACAAAGTAAAACTTAAAAAACACAGTTTACAAAGCACAAGAGGGGAAAAAAAGAAGAAAAAAAACTTTCCTGAAGCATCTCCTGATTATAAAAAAAACAATGCGGAGTGGACAGCAGAGAACTAAGGCTGGGTTCACATTTGCGGACCCCTCCGCAGCGTTCTGCAGAGGGGATCTGCAATGTGACCGCAGCGGCCGCCAGCTCCTATCTTTATAATGGGAGCGCACGGTGCTGCGCTTGACAGTGCATGACCGTGCGCACCCATTCATTCCCATATGTGATCTGTGCGCAGGCGGATGCCTGCGCACAAATCACACAGTCTCGTCCGTACCAGGGACGCGACATGTTGCATTCCTGGTGTGGACGAGACTGTGTGATTTGTGCGCAGGCATCCGCCTGCGCACAGATCACATTTGGGGATGAATGGGTGCGCACGGTCATGCGCTGTCAAGTACAGCACCGTGCGTCCCCATTCTAAAGATAGGAGCTGGTGGCCGCTGCGGTCACATTGCGGATCCCCTCTGCAGAACGCTGCGGAGGGGTCCGCAAATGTGAACCCAGCCTAAGTGGATCATTCACTGTGAGTGACAGATAGAATGAATCTCTTTATTTGAAGTTTAGAGAAGATAGGAGGGTAATATACATAAAAGAAATATATCAATAGAGAGAGTTTAGAGGGAGGAATTAGAAAATGATAGAAGTTACATGTGGATTTTTGACCTGACAGTTTTCCTTTAACATACTTGGAAGGTAATGGCTAGCACTCGAGTTAGTGAGGTTAACGGTGCAAGTGAAAGGAACCAAAAGTTCCACAGTCAATGATGGTTATAGGAATCACTGCACACGTACAAGGGAGATAGTGCTTTTGCGTGAGAATTTTATTTATAGTGTTTGTTCACTGCGACAAGGTTATGACATTTCGGCCCAGTATGGGCCTTGATCACATGGTCGCTTGATTCGGATGAAACCAAGATATGGCCCTAAATGCCACTTTACACGTCGCAATATCGTTCCGATATTGCATACAACTTCACTGGAGCGCGCACGTTTTTGGCACTTGTCCAAAATCGCATAGGAGATGTTACACAGGGAGATATCGCCAGGCAACGTAACTACGATGTCGTACGCCCCTCTTGCACACTGCATCTGAGCAACTTAGGGAACGACCAATTAACATTGGAGTGAATGGGGGAAGTTGCGCTCCAAATCGTAGTTGCGCTGTCACACAGCACGATCCTGCCAGAGCATCAAGCCAATATTGCATAGTTGAAGAGCATGCACAATTCACAAACGATATTGAAGTTGCATCGTTTTTGAGATGCGTTGCCCATTTACACGACACAACACAAGAACGATATCAACCAACGCCCCTACTGCGTGACTTTTTATCGTAGCTGCATTGCGATATTGTGACGTGTAAAGCAGCCTTTAGGAACTGCTTGCTGTGGTAGTTTTGCAGGGTAAAACCCCTTCTGATCCAGTTGAAGTTGTGCCCAAGGGGAGTGCCCTTGGTAACTTTTGCAGTCTGGTCACTGTTAAGGGATAGGCCAGGCTCAGAGCTGTCACTCTGGAAGGGAGGAGCAGGCTGGTGGATAGTGTTTCCACATGAGATGTCCAGATAGCAGTGGAAACACTGTCCACCAGGCCGCTCCTCTCTTCCAGAGTGACAGCTCTGAGCCTAGTCTATCCCTTAACTGTGACCAGACTGCAAACGTTACCAAGTGCACTCCCCTTGGGCACAACTTCAACTGGATCAGAAGAGGTTTTACCCTGCAAAACTACCACAGCAAGCAGTTCCTAAGGGCCATATCTTGGTTTCATCCGAATCAAGCGACCATTTGATCAAGGCCCATACTGGGCCGAAACGTCATAACCTTGTCGCAGTGAACAAACACTATAACTAAAATTCTCACGAAAAAGCACTATTTCCCTTGTATGTGTGCAGTGATTCCTATAACCATTCCTTCAACATACAGCAGCACGGATCAAATCTTTTGTCCTTTTTGGTATATCATGACTACCCACTGAGGTGGTAGATCCTGCGGCAGCTGTCTGATACGCGAGTACCGGTTGTGGGTTTCACAACCGAACCAGGTGAACAGCCGGCGCACTTTTTATGCCGTTTCACACAAACAGATAGGACCCATTGCGCCTTTGTCTACCAATTGTTTTTAAATACTCCTACCAGTTTATCCTCCAACTTCCACAAGTGCATTCTTCAAGTATGCCACATGTTTTCGACACATTACAATTATAAAGACTGGGAATTGTATTTGTCCTTTATGATTAATATAGCACCATTAATTCCAAGGTGCTGTACATCAGAGGGGTCTCATGCACAATACAGATGTAGGGTACAGCGAACAAACTGACAATGACAGAATGATACAGAGGGGAGAGGGCACGTAAATTCTTCATGTAAGAACCAGATGCCATATAGATGTACAAAATGAACATATGGATTGTATATGGATGTAAACACTGATAACAATACAGATGAATAAGTTTTTTTTTTTTCAGGGAAATAAAACGCATCACTTTGCTTGAGCCCGGTGTACAGCAATCAGCCCAGTCCAACATGCTCCAAAATGCTATTGGTAACACTGTCCACTCACAGTGTAAAAGACAAGTAAGCTTCAGTGCCGAGAATATTACCATGGTCCCTGCATTCACAGAATGGCAACTATTTTATTGAAATTTCAGAATTGTAAAAACAAAAACATTATAAGCCTGTGTCTGTGAAATCAGAGCCAAAGATTCACATAGGGTTTTTTCAGACAAAATGATCACCATAAGGCCCTGTGTCAACAGTGTGTTTTTTTGTCACAAAATGGCATGTGTATCCTTCCCCCCCGAGGATTCTGCAGACCTATGCCAATTATCCCTTCTTTCCTTGCAGATTTTTTTTGTCCAGAGAGAAAAATAAACATGTCAGTTCTCTTGGCATATGAGCAATGTTTTACTGTCATTAAAAATAGTGAAAAAACGCATCACCAAAAACGCCCCTCAGAAGCTTTTGTATTTGGTGCGGTTTTCTGGCACAAAGGGCAGTTTAGCATCGTTTTAGCTTCAAGAAATTTCTGCACCTAAAAAGTAGTATCTGCACAAGGCCCAAGAGCTGAGCCCACACACCTGAAGGTACTGCATTTTTTACCAGTTCATCCCTCTTGAATCTGTCCCTGTTAAGGCCGCTTTACACGTCCCGATATCTTCGTCCGACTTCGATAAAAAGTCACGTGGTTCGTGCGTTGGCGCCGATATCGTTCGTGCGTTGTGTGGTGTAAATGAACAATGCGATGCAAGAACGATGCCAAAACGATATCGTTGGGGAATTGTGCAGGCTCTCCAACTGCCCGATATTGGATGGACGATCTGGCAGGATCGTGCTGTGTAACAGTGCAATAACGATTTGGAGCACAACTTCCCCTATTCACTCCCATGTTAAATTGGTCGTTCCCTGGGTCGCTCGTACAAGGCGGCGTATACATCGCAGTTGTGTTGCCTGCCGATATCTCCCTGTGTGACAGCTCCTATGCGATCTTGGATTACTGCCAAAAATGTGTGCGCTCCCGTGTCGTTGTATCCAATATCGGGATGATATCAGGACGTGTAAAGCGGACATTAGTCTATGTGCTCATGGTCCGGAGGAGCTGCGTGAACCTGCGTTTGGCTGCAGGGAGACCGCAGCAGCCCTGTACTCACCATGTGCGGCGGGTGCAGGGCAGCTTCTCCCTGCAGTCACCCGATGGGAGCAGCTTGAAATGAACATGTTGCGGAATGCCAGCAACCCGCACCACAGCTAAAAGAACGCCGCGGTCGGGTTAAGCATTGTAGGCATGAGATTTCTTAAAATACCATCCCCTATGCCAATACTGTTCTACGCAGCGTTTTGGATCGCAGCGACAAGATGCTGCATCCAAAACAATACGTATACTCATTGTGAGTATGCAGCCTTATGCTGGTTTCACATTAGCATTTGCATCTGCATGCTTCTGGCATGCAGACGCAAATGCAGTGCGAACGCAGACGTTCTGAAGTGCATGCAGTGGTGATTGTCTGCATGAGCTCACATAGTATGTCATGCTAAATGTGCCTGGCCACCCAATGAAAAGTGTCGGCGGCCGGGAGGCGGAGATTGGAGGCGGCCGGGAGGAGATTAGTGGCGATGGTGAAAAAGAGCTTCACCGCTGATCTCGTCCCCCTGGCCGCTGCCACTGATCAGCGGCGTCGAAGAACAAGAGATCAGCGGTGGCAGCCGGGAGGAGACCAGTGGGGGTGAAGAAGGAGATCAGCGGTGGCCGGGAAGAAAGAAGAAGGAAGTGAGACCGGGTACTTACTATGGACATTTCAGTGTGACCTGCAGTGTCTGACTGTGCTGTCATGCAGATGAGACTGCAAATCCATTGAGCTCCATTCATTTTTTGTGCGCATGAGGACTCTTGAGTATAAAGCGAGCGCTCTCAGATGCACAAAAATTGCAACATGTTGAGTTTGGAGGGCGCTTGTGAAAAACGCTTCCGAACGCAAACACAGGTACCATGCGTTCCCATGTTAAACATAGGAACGCAGTACGCATGCGTTTGGCTTTGTTCGCATACATTGTGTTCAGACCGCAAATGTGAAACTGGCCTTAGGCTATGTGCTTACGGTCCGGAGGAGCTGCGTGTTGAATGTAGCTTCTCCAGACCTGAGTAAACCTGTGGGCACAGTGTGCGGCGGGTGCAGGGCAGCTTCTCCCTGCAGTCACCCGATGGGAGCCGCTTCCGACTCCACAGCATGAAATGAACACGCTGAGGAGGAGTGGGATGCCAGCAACCCGCACCGTAGCTAAAATAATGTTGCGATTGGGTTAAGCATAGTGAGGATGGGATTTCTTAAAGTGAAACTGTCACCCCCTTTGGGCATTTTAAACTATGCCCAACAGCATTTACATGATGTAAATGGGGTTATAGTAACCCCTGTATGTGCCCAGACTGGCCCCTCATACCTGAAATAAAGAGAATTTTGTTTACGTACCGTAAATTCTTTTTTCTTGAGTCATCAATGGGAGACCCAGACAATGGGGTTTAGGGCACTGCCCTCCGGAGGCCACACTAGGTACTACAAGTTTGTAGACACCGCCCCCTCCGCATATAAACCCCTACCGCAGGGAAGACCCTCAGTTTGGTTCATAAGCTGCGAGGAGACAAAATAAACCACACCCGATACATCGGGAAAGGAACTGTACACAGACGGTCCAACAACCCGGAATAAACTGTCCCAACTGGGAACAGATCAAATGCAAACATGCAACAGAACAACTGGGTGGGTGCTGGGTCTCCCATTGATGACTCAAGAAAAAAGAATTTACGGTACGTAAACAAAATTCTCTTTTTTCTGATCATCATAATGGGAGACCCAGACAATGGGGATGTCCTAAAGCAAAACCCCAGGGCGGGAAGAGTTCCTCAAAGACGTGTAAAGATACGGTCCCCCTCAAAGGTGGGCAACCGCCGCCTGGAGGACCCGCCTGCCCAAACTCGCATCCGCCGAGGCATGGGCATGCACCATATAGTGCTTAGAGAAAGTATACAGGCTGGACCAAGTGGCCGCCTGACACACCTGCAGAGCTGAAGCGCGATGTCGCAAAGCCCAGGAAGCACCGACTGCTCTGGTCGAGTGCGCCTTCAAGCCCACCGGAAGAGGCTGACCCGCAGAACGGTACGCCTCCTGAATGGGCGCCTTGATCCATCTGGCCAAGGTCGATTTCGATGCCGCGGACCCCTTACAGCGACCCGCCGTAAGGATGAACAAAGAGTCAGAACTCCGGAAGGAGGCAGTCCTGGACACATAAATGCGTACAGCCCTCACCAGATCCAGAGTGTGGAGGTCGCGCTCAACCTGATGAACAGGAGCGGGACAAAATGAAGGAAGAACAATCTCTTGGTTCAAGTGGAAAGTGGAAACCACTTTCGGCAAAAATTCCGCCGCGGGCGCAACACCACCTTGTCTTGGTGGACTACCAGAAAGGGCGACTTGCACGAAAGTGCAGCCAATTCTGAAACCCGTCTCAGAGACGTAATTGCCACCAGAAAAACCACTTTCTGGGACAGAAGAGAGAGAGAAACGTCCCTCAGAGGCTCGAACGGCGGTTTCTGCAGAGCCGTCAGGACCATGTTAAGGTCCCAAGGATCTAGAGGTCGCCTATACGGTGGAACCACCCGAGACACCCCTTGCAGAAACTGACGGACCTTAGGAAGGAGCGCCAAACGCCTGTCAAACAGCACTGAAAGAGCTGATACTTGACCCTTCAGGGAGCTGAGGGATAAGCCCAATTCCAGACCCGACTGTAGGAAAGCCAACAACGTCGGTATTGACAAGGGCCATGGTGCCCGTCCAGCAGAGGCACACCAGGCGAAAAAGATTTTCCACGTTCTGTGGTATATCTTCCTGGATACAGGTTTCCTGGCCCGATTCATCGTGGCAACCACTGTAGGAGAGAAGCCCCTGGATGTTAGCAGCCAGGCCTCAAGAGCCATGCAGTCAATCTGAGGGCCCTGGAATTGAGGTGGAAGAATGGGCCTTGCGCGAGGAGATCCGCGCGGTCTGGAAGAGCCCAGCGGAGTCCGCCTGACAGTTGCCACAGATCCGGATACCAGGACCTCCTGGGCCAATCCGGAGCCACTAGAATGGCTATGTTGCACTCCGTCCTGATTTTCCACAAAACCTTGGGAATCAGGGCAAGAGGTGGGAACACATATGGACGATGGAAGCTGGACCAACTCAGGATCAGGGCGTCTGCCCCCAGAGACTGAGGATCCCAGGATCTCGCCATGTATTGCGGCACCTGATGATTCAGCCGCGAGGCCATCAGATCCACGTCCGGAGTGCCCCATCTGCTGCAGATGTCCCGGAAGACGTCTGGATGAAGAGACCACTCTCCGGCGTCCATCCCCTGCCGGCTCAGGTAGTCGGCCTCCCAGTTCTCGACCCCTGGGATGTGAACTGCGGAGATCAGGCAGTCGTTGTCCTCCACCCAGGATAGAATTCGGTGGACTTCGGCGAGGGCCTGAGCACTTCTGGTCCCTCCCTGATGATTTATATAGGCGACGGTCGTCGCATTGTCGGATTGCACCCGAATGGGCTGTCCTGACAGAAATTTCTGAAACGCCAGAAGCGCCAGATAGACCGCCTTGATCTCCAGCACATTGATCTGCAACGCCGACTCCGACTGAGTCCAGAGGCCTTGAGCCCTGTGGTGTAAGAACACCGCACCCCAGCCCTTCAGGCTGGCGTCTGTGGTCACTACTAACCATGACGGTTTGAGGAAGGACCGGCCCCGCGACAAGTGACGGGGCTGGAGCCACCACTGCAAGGAATCCCTGGTCGGTTGGGAAAGAGCCACCAGCCGATTCAGAGAGATCGTCCTTTTGTCCCATCGGCGGAGAATCTCCAGCTGGAGAGGACAGAGGCGAAACTGTGCGAAAGGCACCGCCTCTATCGCAGCTACCATGCGCCCCACCAGCTTCATCAATACCCTTAGGGATGATTGTGGTGACAGGAGGACATTTTGCACTCCTGAGTGGATCGCCAGCTGCTTGGCTCGTGGCAGAGACACCAGGGCTGAGTCCGTGTGGAAGTCCATGCCCAGATATGTCAATGACTGGGTCGGAACCAGAGTGGACTTCTGGATATTGAGAAGCCACCCAAACTGTTCCAAAGACTTCATGGTCACCTCCAGGCTTTGCCGACAAAGGTGTTCCGATGGCGCCCTGATCAGTAGGTCGTCCAGATAGGGTATAACGGCATGCCCCTGCACGTGCAGGAGAGCCATCATAGAGGCCATTACCTTTGTGAACACCCGTGGTGCCGAGGCGAGCCCGAAAGGCAGCGCCACAAATTGGAAGTGTTCTTCCCCCACTGCAAATCTCAACCAGCGCTGATGAGCCGGTGCAATGGGCACGTGAAGGTAAGCGTCTCGGATATCTATCGACGCAAGGAAGTCCCCCTGTGACACAGCCGCGATCACGGAGCACAGGGATTCCATACGGAACTTCCGAACCAACACGTGACGGTTGAACAGTTTTAGATCCAGAACCGGGCGGAAGGAGCCGTCCTTTTTTGGGACAATAAAGAGGTTGGAGTAAAAACCCCGAAACCTCTCCCCGGAAGACACTGGGACCACTACTCCGTCTCTTCGGAGTCCCTCCCAACACCAGATGAAAAGCCTGAGCCTTGTCTGGAGATGGAACAGACCGATGGAATCGGTGTGTTGGCCGCGACGTCAGCTCTATCCTGTAACCGCGTGAGACTACGTCTCGGACCCACTGATCTTGAACGTGGAGTAACCATCTGTCCTGAAAACGGGACAGGCGGCCCCCCACCTGTGGGGCGGCAGGACTGGAGAGCGAGTCATGCGGAAGTGGGTTTGGGGGTGGCAGCTGCTGCCCCCGTTGACTTCTTCTGACGACCTTTGGGGCGCTACTGAGTAGCGGGCTTGCCCCCTCTGTCCGTGCGGGCGGACGAAGCTGAGGACTGCGAGCTGGACCGAAAGGACCACTGTTTTGGGTTCCTTTTAACGGTATACCGTGGCTTAGGCTTATTCTGTGGGATCTTAGACTCCGCAGAATCCTTTATTAGCTTATCCAACTCAGTGCCAAAAAAATCTGTCGCCAGAGAATGGAAGATTCTGCAGAATCTTCTTAGACGTGGCATCTGAGTCCCATAGACGCAGCCACAACAACCTGCGAATCGCTATAGCATTGGCCGAAGCCACAGCAGAGCGGGTGGCAGTTTCTAGGGTCGCAGTCCTGGCGTAATCTGCATAGGCCCTTGCCCTATCAGTAAGCACCAGTACCTCTGTATTGGACCCCGCCAGGTCAGTGATACCATCTAAGCAGGACGTGATCGCCTGCAGAGTCCAGACCGTGGCAAAATTAGGGGCAAATGAAGACCCCACAGCCTCATAGGAAGACTTGGCGAGTTGCTCGACCTGTCTATCCGTTGCGTCCTTCAATGAGGAGCTATCAGAGGCAGAGAACAGGGAGCGTGCGGCAATCCTGGTCATGGAAGCGTCCACCTTCGGGGACTGCGACCATTCCTGAAGCACCTCCTGGGGAAAGGGGAAGCGAGTGTCCTTAGATTTACGGACATAACGCCGCCCAGGATGAATCCTGGGTGCTCTAACCACCCTTCCAAAGTTAGTGTGGTCCATAAAGGAGCCACATGGGCGAGCCTCCGGCTGCAGCCACTGATACACCTCCTTAGGGTGCAGTTCCACCTCCTCAGGGGGTGCCACGAGACGTAGAGTCTCGTTTATTGAGGACACCAGATCCTCCACCCCGTCCGGTGGTTCTGACATAGATTCAAGCATTGAACCCCCATCATCCTCGTCACCATCAGAGTGACGCTCCTCCTCAGAGAGGACCTGGATCTCGGGTGATTCATCCCGGCGAGCCCGTTTAAGGGGTCTAGCAGCAGAAAGAGATGACACCCGGGGGTAACTTGAAGGCGCAGCTGGGCTTCCCAGCCTCCTAGTCAGTGCCTCCAGGGATTGCGACATGGAGGACAGTTTGGATAACACAGATTCATTAATCTTATTCTGTGTTTCCCATGGCCCTGGGATCACCTGAACCTCAGGGTACAGCACCGGAGCTGCTGCCTCTGCATTATCAGTCCGGGCCTCTGGGCGTCCGCAATTATTGCAGGACCCCTCAACCAGCGTCCCGTTGCATGTAGCACAGGTAGCGGTAGAATTGTCTGCCTTCACAGCACTTTTCTTTGCTGGAGCCATGCCGACAGCAGAGGAAAGGAATAAGCCAAGTAGAAAACCGGAACACCGGCGGCTTACCGACCGCTTCAAAGCGGTGGAGGGGAGCGGTGAGTGTGTGGCCTCCGCAAGGGTAACGACCGGTCTCCTCCGGGAGTGCAGCAGTGCACTCATCCAGTCCCAGTAGGGAAGTGAGGAGAAAATGGCCGCCGCCAGTAAAGACGTGGGCGGAGCCAAAAACACGCGGGAAGCACACACACACACGCCCAGTGATGACATCACCCTATGGGCTGCTCCACCTATCTCCAGGCAGCCATCTTAACAAATCTGGTGCCGGAGCCCGCAGCGCGGGAGATATAGTAATAACACTATACCCAGGGCTTCAACATCTGTAGCCCGCAGCCGCAGCCCCTGCGATACCACAGGGCGGTCAGCTATGGTGACCCCAGCACAGGGTACACCGCCAGAACCGCGGACCCGCGGGTGCGCGCGGTCTGAGTGTCATGAAACACATAAAGTGCCAGACACTACCCCCAGGCACACCGGAGACACAAAGTGCCTCAGTGCCAGTCCGGTCTGTAAGCACCATTTAGGGAGGCCTCGGACGGGGGTTCAGCACCAGTCCGGTCTGTAAGCACCATTTAGGGAGGCCTCGGACTGGGCTGGCTCCAGTCCGGTCTGTAAGCACCATTTAGGGAGGCCTCGGACGGAGCGGAGCTGTGCAAGGCTCCTGTCTCCCACTTCTCAGAGCCCCCCAAAGAGGGATGGGAAGGAGCGCGGCAGCGTACCGGGAGAACACCATGTGCCCAGGCTCTAGGCCCTCCGGTACCTAAACCTGTGTGTTCCCCCATGGGTGAACAGGGAGACTGCCGGAGGTCCCCGACCGGGACCTACCTTATCTTCATACGCCATCACGTAAGCTGTGAGAATGCTGTGATGTGCAAGCAAAGTGTGTGATACCTCCGAGCACACTAAGTTTAAAACTAAGGGTCTTCCCTGCGGTAGGGGTTTATATGCGGAGGGGGCGGTGTCTACAAACTTGTAGTACCTAGTGTGGCCTCCGGAGGGCAGTGCCCTAAACCCCATTGTCTGGGTCTCCCATTATGATGATCAGAAAATGAACTTTTATTAGGTCCAGAGCTGGCCTCCTACTGAGTCCGGTAGGATGTTGTTCAGACCTGGGGTATGATGTTCTCACCGCCCCTCCAGGCTGCTAAACCTACCCTTTATTTTTCAAATTTCCTGCCCCTCTTCTAGCCGACGCAGTGAGTGACAGCCGCACTTGCGCCGGCACAGTGGAGCAGGTGACCACAGTGCAATGAACAGGCCAATGTCTCGCAAGACTTCACAAATCTCGCAAGACGTCGGCACAGACAGGCGCGCCTACGTAGTGCATATAGCCGACATCTCATGAGATTTATTTAGTCTCAGCAGAAATCGGCCTGTTCAATGCACCGCGGTCACCTACTCCACTGCGCCGGCGTGAGTGCGGCTGTCACTCACTGCTTCGGCTAGAGGTGGGGCGGGAAATTTGAAAAATAAAGGGCGGGTTTAGCAGCCTGCAGGGGCGGTGAGAACATCATACCCCAGGTCTGAACAACATCCTACAGGTCTCAGTAGGAGGCAAGCTCTATACCTAATAAAAGTTCACATTTCAGGTATGAGGGGCCAGTCTGGGCACATACAGGGGTTACTGGAACCCCATTTACATCATGTAAATGCTGGTGGGCATAGTTTAAAATGCCGAAAGGGGGCGACAGTTTCACTTTAAAATCCCATCCCCTATCCTTAGGCTAAGTTCACTTATTGCGTATTTTTGCATGCGCTTTTCAAAAACACGCAACGAGCCTTGTGTCTGCTGGCAAAGTGAATGTGAAATTCAATTTGCCGTTCAGACACTGCGTAAAAATACGCTGCGCTTTTATGGGAGAAAACGCAGCTGCGTAAAGAATTGACATGTCAATTCTTTACGCAGCAGTGCCTGTGTTTTCTCCCATAGGGGCTGGCGCTGCTGGATCTGACATCACAGAGGGGGAGGAAGAATCCTGGCTCCTCCTCCCCTCTGTGACATTCTGCCAGCCCCATTTGATCTCGGAGTGTATTAATATACACTGCGAAATCAAAATTAAACAAAGCCAGAGGTATAAAAAATAATAAAGAATTTATACTTACCCTTTCCGACGCCTTTTCGCAGTCTCTGATGCAGAGGCAAGGCGAAGTATAGTCCTGCCAGGACCTGGCATGATGTCAGAGTGACGCTCCGGGCGCTGATTGACTGCTCATGGTCATGTGATACACATCACATGCCCGTAACGTCACTCTGACATCATGCCAGGTGCTGGCAGGACTATACTTCACCTTGCCTCTGCACCGGAGACTGCGAAAAGGCGTCGGAAAGGGCGAGTATGAATTCTTTGTTATTTTTCATACCTCTGGCTTTATTTAATTTTGATTTCAGTGTATATTAATACACTGCGAGATCAAATGGGGGCGGTCACACATGGCACAGAGGGGAGGAGGAAGCAGGATTCTTCCTCCCCCTCTGTGACATCAGATCTCCTGCCGGGCCGTAAAAAAGCGCAGTGTGTGAAAAGCACCGCTTCTTTTTTTGCGCGGATAAAAGAAAGCACCTGTGCAAAAAAGCACAATGTGTGAACGTAGCCTTAGGGTGCTGGCACACGCTGCGTTTTTGCTGGGAATTTTTACGTGAGTGCTCTTGCAGTTTTTGTAGCCAAAACCAGGAATGGCTGATTAAAACCAGCAGACAGTGACTAAACACAGAAGTGGAACACTTGTTTCTATTATGGTACATTTACACGTCGCAACATTGAATGCAATTTCACTGGCAATTTGCTGGTTGCAGTGAAATCATGGACACATTGTTCCATTTGTATACAGCAACAAATTAGAACAATGTGTCCATGATTTCACTGCAACCAGCAAATTGCCAGTGAAATTGCATGCAATGTTGCGACGTGTAACAGTACCCTTAGGCGGCCGTCACACGCTTCAATTTCCTGCACGATATCGCTTAAGCGATCTCCTTTTTTGATCGCTTAATCGATATCGTTTGTGCGTCGCTGCGTGTAATCAAGCGATTTTATAATGTAAAATCGCTTGATCTCAGATTTGTGAGTAGGAGCTCAAATCAAGCGATAGTCGCTTGATCAATCTGCATCATCGTGGTGTGTGACACCGCAATGATCCATCTCCCAGCGGCAGAGCCTATGCTGGGGGATGGTATCTATGGTAAACTTCAGGTTACTAAGTGCTGCGCAGCACCCAGTGACCCCGATGTTTACCATGGTTACCAGTGATCTCGCTGGTCCACATCGCTGGTGACTCTGTCTGTGTGACAGCTCACCAATGATGTGAACGATATTGTTAGCGATCGCGCGTGCATGTGATCGCTAACAATATCGCTCACAAGATTGAAGCATGTGAGGGCACCCTTATGGTGCCGTCACACAGCACGATCTGGCCAGCGATGTCGGAAGCGATGCGCAGGTGCCCGCTCGGTTCCGACATCGCTGGCCAGCTGTCACACAGCATCGCTGCAGCCGGCGATGCCACAGCGATGCGGGCGGTGACATTGCTCGCTGGGCTGGGCTCAGCCCAGCGAGCGATCCGCAGCAACGCTGCGGTATAGGCTGGATCGCCGCCGACATCGCTCTGGCGATGTCACACGGCGCGATCCAGCCTTATCACAGGTCGCCGGTTGACAGGTTTACGGTTCTTCCCGTAAACCTGACAATCTGCGACCAGCGATAAAACACGGTCGCGCCACTCGTTTACACAGCGCGACGTCGCTAGCGACATCGCTGATACGTCACTTTTTCGGCGATGTCGCTAGAGACGTCGCCAGGTGTGACAGCACCATTAAACTTTTCCTGATTGTTCCACTCCTGGTTTTGGCTACAAAAACTGCAACAGCACTCGCATAAAAATACACAGCAAATACGCAGCATGTGAACACACCCCTTATACTGTACGAAGCAGTGGGAAGACGCTGCATCCAAAGTGATGTGTATACTCATCGTGAGTACACAGCCTTATGGCTCTTGGAATAGATAAAACAGATATTGTGGGCAATGTGGAGGCAATAATCGCCTCACAGGTCTGAGCACTCACTGTGGAGGCCGGGGTCATGAGTCACCATGCTCCTCAGGTAAGTGGAGTGAGCCATGAATAGCTGTAAACAGTGACTCCATGATGAGGAGGGGCTGCAGGTGAGGTGTGTGTGAGCTTCTCCCCCCTCAGTAATCTACACGCCGGGACAAGATGGCGGGCGGCCCCAGCGACTCACAGCCGCATTCAGACTGCACTGAGTCACCACGGACCTGTAACCACGCCCTCTCCGTGCAGCCGTGACGTCACCAAGCTGACCTGACTGGGAGCCCCAGCAGTGTAACCTGAGGGTGCGGGCGCCTGGTGAGTCATGTGACCCCGCCCCGGCCGGCGCTCAGTGTATAGAGAGCAGACAGTGGCGGGTCTGAGCCTGTGGAATGTGAGGGCTGTCTGCAGACAGGAAGTGGACGGCTGGGATCTTAACCCCTAGTTACCCCTCAGCGCTGGAGACAGCTGCATTTCGTGCTGTTTGGGTGATTTTCAATGTTCACAGTGCTTTTGCTCTGAGTGGATCACCCCCAAAAACTGCAGGGATACATTTTCACAAAATAACCTATAGATATATATTTCTCCCTGTAGAAAGGTTTGGAGTGTCATGTACACGCATTTGACATACATGTATATGTGTAGAGGTTTGCGTGTGACATGAGACACGGCTATGCTACATAACATCTACGGTAACAGCCAGACTCAGATCACTACTATTAACCATTTAAGTACCACTATCCATCTCTGAAAGTGGCAAATAAATGGAACACATGGTGACGTCTGCACACAGCGGCTCCCATCCGCCCCCTACGACCAGATCATGGAGCCCCTATGGGAGAAAGGGCCGGCGCTGCTGCGGAAAGAACTGACATGTCAATTCTTTTTACGCCTGCGCTTTTTCCCATAAAAGCAATGAGTAAAATTACGCAGTGTCTGTACGGCAAAGTGAATTTCACATTCCCTCTACCGGCAGACACAAGGCACATTGCACATTTCTGAAAAGCGCACGCAAAAATGCACAATGTGTGAACGTACAACACCAAACCAAAAGGACCTTCAGACGTCCCTTATTGCAATTAAAATTTAATTCTATTGAGAAAATTTCTCAATAAAATTAAATTTTAATTGCAATAAAGGGACGTCTGACCATTTTTCGGTTTTGGTTTTATATATATTACGATCTGTCCGTGGTCTGTAAATGGTGACACATTGGGCAGTAACATTGTACACATAATATGTGTAAGGCGGCCGTCACACGGAACGATTTCTTGCCCGATATCGTTTAAGCGATCTCCTTTTTGATCGCTTAAGCGATATCGGGCAAGAAATCGTTGCATGTAATCAAGCGATTTACGATGTTAAATCGCTTGATCGTGACATCGCTGATCTGAGCTCCGGTTCTCAGATCTAGCGATGAGCGATTTGACGATCTGCCTCATCGTGGTGTATAACACCACGATGAGCGATCTCCCAGCGGCAGAGCCTATGCTGGGAGATGGTAACTATGGTACACGTCGGGTAACTAAGCGACGCGCGGCGCCTAGTTACCCGATGTGTACCATAGTTACCAGCGAGATCGCGGCTCCACATCGCTGGTGAGTCTGTCTGTGTGACATCTCACCAGCGATGTGAGCGATATTGTAAGCGATTGCGCGTGCACGTGATCGCTTACAATATCGCTAAAGATATCTGTGCGTGTGACGGCCGCCTAACACATATGCTGGGTTTGATAGAATGTGTGAACGTAGCCTAAGGCTACATTCACATACTGCGTATTTGCAGCCTTTTTTTACTCGAGCATATTTTCTGCAGTTTCTTCATGCGTATTTTTATGCAGGTAGGAATAATGCACTGCATTCACACACTGCATTTTTGCTGCTTTTTTACGCATCCTTTAGTTATTGCATTGTACACTACAAAGACAGGGAAACAAACTTTTGTCAAAAAAAGAAAAAAAAAGGGTCCTTGGTGTCATTTCCTGTCTTCTCATTACTGTGAAGAGAGTAAACACTGGAGTATACAGAATGGATAATCTGGCAGCTGCAATGTTCATCAGTGAAAGATGCCTCAGTCAGGGTGCGTGCACATGGTCCGGAGGAGCTGCGTGTTGGATGCAGCTCCTCCGGACCTGAGTGAAGCCGCGGGTGGCCGCAGGGAGACCGCAGCTGCCCTGTACTCACCATGTGTGACAGGTGCAGGGCGGCTTCTCCCTGCGGTCACCAGATGGGAGCCGCTTCCGACTCCGCAGCATGAAATAAACATGCTGCGGAGGAGCGGACTCCTGGCAACCCGCACCGCAGCTCCAAAGACGCTGGGGGCGGGTTACGCATAGTGAGGATGGGATTTCTTGAAATCCCATCCACTATGCTGATACTGTACTACGCAGCGTTTTGGACGCAGCGGCAATACGCTGCGTCCAAAACGCTGCGTACACTGATCGTGTGCACGCACCCTTAGGGCCCCTTTACACGCGGCTACATTTCTTGGGTGGCTACAGGTAACTTACTGGTTGCAGTGAAATCATGGAGACAAGGTTCTATCTTGTTGCTGTGTACAAATGGAATAATCTCTCCATGTTTTCACTGCAACCAGTAAGTTACCTGTAGCCACCCAAGAAATGTAGCCGCGTGTAAAGGGGCCCTTAGTGTGGCTATGTTCACTCATAGCTTATTTCCCATTCTTTTTTGCGCAGGCATATTTACCCACCTTTTGCAGCCGGGTTATTTAGTGGCAGTAAAAAAACACGGTGCATTTTTTATGACCGAATTTTTCCCCAAAAGGGGAAGGAGGAAGGGTCACATGGGGGGGAGAAAGAATCCTGTGTTCATTCCCCCCCCCCCATGTGACACGTGAGGGCTATAGTTTTATATTCGCAGTATATTTACATAGATATATCCACATATACTGCGAAAGCGAAATAAAAGTTAACAAAAGGTTTTAAAAATAAAATACCTCTCCGCCGGCTGTCCCGGAACCTGAGGGAAGACGTCCGATCGCTGCAAGGACCTGAGTGGTTAGTAGCGATCAGATGCTGTGTCATGTTACACATCAGCTGAGCGGTCCGCCCGGAGTTCATCGGAGTTCACGCTTGACGCTTGACGCAGCTCTGGCGTGAAATCCGATGAACTTTCCCACGGCCTGGTGCACAGCCTGTGCCTGCTACATCTCTACCAGCAGATGTGTGTATCAGCTGGCAGAGATATAGCAGAGCTGAAGAAGATCTCCTTTGGACTACATCAGAGTTTTTTTTTTCTTCAATAAAGATTTGTAGAAAAAAAGTGCCCAATCACTAACAGGCAGGTAGCTGTCACCTACCTGCCTGTTGTGCCCGACACCAGTCACTGCCATCCACCCCCAACACAGAATGGTTATAGACAGCTTCTCCTGGGGAAAACATGGCAGGGTAAAGGGGTGAGCAGAGCGGAAGAGCAGCGGCTCTTTTCTGCTCTGCGGAAGTGGGCACATAGCTGACATCATGCTGATTGACATTCGGCTCTCTGCTACCTGATTATGGGAGCCAGCTGTCAATCAACAGGATGTCGGCTATGCGTCTGTCTACAGAGGGGAGAAGATGCCCCCTTGGTAGTTATGGCGCCACCAGAAGTGGCAAAGTCGCAGACAGGAGCGGTCTGTGACTGATCCTTGTCGGTGGGGAACGGTGCCAGGCATAACAGGCAGGTAGGTGGCAGCTACCTGCCTGTTGGTGTTTAGGCACAATTTTATTATTAATTTTTTTTTATCCTCGATAAGCCCTTTAATATTTCATCTGCATAGCCCAATATCATAAAATTCTGTGAAGCAACAATGGGTTAAGAATGCTCACCACAGCCCTAGATCATTTTCCTGAGGGGTCTAGTTTTCAAAATGATGTCTGTTTTGGAGGGTTTCCGCTGTTTTGGAGCTTCGGTGGCGTTGCAAATGTGACATGGCGTCCACTATCTATTCCAAAAATCAAATGATACTCCTTCTCTTCTGAGGGCTGCCATGTACCCAACCAGTAGTTTTCCACCACATATGGAGAATCAGCGCTCAGGAGAAATTGCACAACATGTTATATATTTCAGTTTCTCCTGTTGACTTTGTAAAAATGCAAAATTTCAAATTAAACAACATTTTTGTTGGAAAAAAGAAGTTTTTTATTTTTTTTATTTTCATGGCTCAATGTTACAAAATTTGATGAAGTACCTGGGGGTTCAAGGTGCTCACCATACATCTATATATATTCCTTGAGGGGTCTAGCTCCCAAAACGGGGTCATGGGGGGTGTCTACTGTTTGGGCACATGAGGGGCTCTACAAACGCAACATGGCATTTGATAACGATTGAAAGTCGAATGGTGATCTTTCCCTTTCATACCCCGAGAAATTGCTAATACATTTTTAACCCTTCTAGCTTCCTAACCCCCAAAATTTATGTTCTAAAAATAGCGCTGATGTAAAGTATTAATTCTTTTGTGTGGTATAACTCTCCGATTTAAGGGAATAAAAAAAGATATCACTCCTTGAATACTTTTCTCATTTTTTTGGAAACAGAATTATTTACAAGGGAATACAACTAATTGGAAAATTGTGTAATTTTTAATTTTTTTCGGCAAACCTTTCATATTTTCATTAATAACTGCAAATACTGTTGATCAAAATGTACTTACTGTACATGAAGTACAATATTTTACAAAAAAACTGTCTCAAAATCAATGGGATCTATTGAAGTGTTCGAGAGTTATTACCTCATAAATTAACAATGGTCACAATTGAAAAATTAAGCTTGGTCATTAATGTACAAAGTGGATCGGTCCTTAAGTCGTTAATGCATATGATCCTGTAATCAACCAATTGCTAGTATTACATACAACAATGCCATCGAATTGCTGTATTGTGATGACCGTCCTCTGCAACTGACTGAACTGCTAGTAAGGCAGCACCCTAAGACACCCCAAGACTCTTTACCCCTGTACAGGGATCTGGTATTACAGCAGAGCCCAGGCGGTTACTGTCTATGGAGGAGCAGCAGGCCAGGGCACCGAGGTCGACAAGCAAAGAAAAGCTGTGGGGAAAGGCTAGGGTAAAAACTGGGTAATAGCATAGTCATGAAGCTGAATCAAAAGCCGAGAGGACAATGAGGTACAAAAACGTTAGGCTGGTTTCACATCCCGTTTTGATCCGATCCGGGCTGTCCATAGTGGACCGGACAGCCCCGGATCGGATCAGCACACAGAACCGGAGGGCTAATATGCCCTCCGGTCCGGTGTGCAGCCGCACACAGCTGAAGCTGCTGATTAATCAGGACCACGGCTTGCAGGGAGCTAGCCGCGGTCCTGAAACAACAGCAGCGTGCGGCTGCAGGTGTCTGGTTCCCGGATCCCATGCTAGGGAGTGCCGAATTGCCCCAGATCCGGGATGATCCGGTTTGGGGAAATGTTTCTCCCCGGACACAAAAATCGTGCATGCAGCATTTTTGTGTCCGGGTGAGAAACCCGAGTCCTCCTGGATTCACCTGGACACATGGAAACCGGATGGCAGATAGCTGCCATCTGGCTCCATCCGGGTCAATAGGCACACTATTGGGCAGAAATGTGATCCGGGCCTATCCGGTTCTCATCGGATCGGCCCGGATCACAAAAAACGTGATGTGAAACCAGCCTTAGGAGAAAGCAGAGTCCAAAAACAGACAAAGGTCAAACAAACAAGACAGAATATTATCAGTAGCTAGCAAAGGGAACCAGGAATATTACTGGCAACTTGTGAGACAGGTCCAAGGGTAGATAAAAGGAGTGGTACCTCCCCATAGGCTGAAGCACAGGAACCATTGACCCCACCTGGACCACCCATGTACCAACACTGTCATGTTGTGAAACACAACAGGTCCCAGCCACTCCAACCCTAGTGAACAAGCCACTGCGAGGACCTCTTCCCCCAACACCAGCATCACCTACAATGTGAACACGGCGATGCCTGGTGGCAGGAGCAAAAGCCACAGGAGGAGGCTCTGGCAGGGGCACAACGCCTTTACCATCAGAACCACATATAGGGCGGATATGGGAGACCTAGTGACGAGAGGAGAAAGTAGGAGCAAGCTCTGATGGGGACAAAACACCTTTATCACTAGCATCATAAATTGCGTGAACGTGGCGGTGCCCAGTGACAGGAGCAGAAACCCAGCGCCATGTCCCAACGAGGACGCATCACATAGATGGAATATGGCTGCGCCTAGTGGCTGGGGCAGGAATCACAGGAGCGGGTCCAGGTGGGCATGGGACATGTGTATAGTAAAAATCATAGTCTCCTATGAATGCAGAAAGAGACTTAACTTTAGCAGAGCACCATTATTCCAGACACGGGGGTCTACAGCAGACCCCAGCTATTAAGGCAACACATATGTAATGGTGTAGGGAAACAGAAATCAGATCTGGCCCAAGGCGTTGAAGATGGGACTGGTAAACTACTTCAAATTAATGGTCACTTGTATCTGAATTCTGTAACAGCTTTTTTATTGACTTGTGCAACAACTAAAATAGTGTTTCGATGCCTGAAATCTACAACAAAATATGCAAGAAATGACAGATTCCTTTCAATGTATTCATTTTACACGCAAATGTATCACAGATTTTCACATCAAATATCTGCTGCAAATATTGTTAATGTGGCCTTAAAGCTCGTTTTCATGAAGATTGTAATCTTGAGACCAGGCTGAATTTTGGACATGTTTTTGTCACCTTTGAAAGAATGTTTGAAAAACATTTTGACACCTGGTATCTGCAGACTAAAGTTCAAACAACATCAGCTCCTGTTTGAAATGGCTATTTCCAAGTTACCATCATAAATCTAGATGCAGGTTTCACAAAAGAGCAGTATCAATCAAAAGGGGTTTTTCTATTGGTATTTTTAGACAACCTGACTGTAACTTACTCTCTAGGTCAACATGGCATGAACAAAAACTCAATATAAAGTGACACTATTACTGAAGTTACTTTTATAACTAATAACATTCTCAGAATGGAGTCTGATTAAATATATTGAATTTAGTGAATTTAGTTTAGATTTCTAGAACTGACTGCCAGTGTTCACATAGTATTAAAAACTTTGATACTAAAATACATATGCCAAAGAACTTGATTTGGTCTTAAAGGGGTTACCCAGGCTAATGTCAAAACTCTACAGTCACTCTATGCGACTACAGACTTGTGAATCCTCCTCACATGGTGCTCAGTGTGCACTGAAAGGATTTTCTATTGCCGGCAGCGAGACTTGGCAGTCATCTGACAGCAAGTATTCTTTAGACCAGTGTTCTCCAACTCCAGTCCTCAAGATCGTGCATTTTTTTCTGGATTTCCTTAGCACTGCACAGTTGATAATTTAATCATCTTTACAGGTGATGATTCCAATATCTGCAGTACTAAGGAAATCCTGAAAACCTGCACTGTTGGTGGGACTTGAGGACTGGAGTTGGGGAACACTATGTTAGGCCATGGTCAAATGTTCAGTATTTGGTCAGGATTTTACATCAGTGTTTGTGACCCAAAACTAGGCAAGAATTAAAAATGCAGAATTAGTGACATGTTTCTATTCACCTTTTTCAATGATTGTTTCACTTCTGATTTTTGTCTGCAAATACTAATGTAAAGTACTGACCAAATACTGAATGTGTGGACGTGGCATTATGCATAGTCCTGGCCACATCCTGTGTGCTGCCTTCTGTGCCAAATCTTTTCTCCCCTTCCCAGATAGTCCTGGCCACATTCCAACTAGACATGCGTGGCTACGATCAATAAAAATGATTTAATCGAGGCTGCACATGTCTAGTCGGAATGTGTCCACTAGTATGTATAACACATACGTGCATTACATGACTACTTGGTCTCGCTGTCGGCACCAGAGAAACTTCATAGCAGAACTCAGAGGGCTGTAGTGACATAGAGAGACTGCAGAGTTTTGTAATAAGCCTGGATAATGCCTTGGGGCGAAGACACACTTATGCGAGCTGTAGGCAAGTATCTCACATGCATCTCACAATGAGTCACCCGGTCCGGCCGTGGGCTCTGAAAGGGAGCATGGAGCTGATTGTGTTTCTATGGAGCTTCACGTTCCTGGTAAGAGAGCTGGCGGCAAGGCTGGGTGACTCGTGAGATGCATGCGAGATACTCCCATGCAGGTCGCATAGTGTGTTTCCAACCTTAAAAGGTACTAATACATTTTTATAGCTATAGGCTGAGCAAGTCATTGGAAAACAGTTACCTCTCCCAACCAACCATTGATGGGCATTATGGCTGTGTTTGGTGAACTGGCTTTTCACTATCTCGAGGAGCTCTACATTAACAGAGCAAACATGCAAAATTATCTCCTATTTTATTTATCTAACACACGTCCTCCAAACCTATCTTTTGTCTTTTGGTATACTTGGAAATAACCTTTGTGTATAAAAACATTTTCTAATTGATGCCAAATAATAATTGTTTTTAAATTTATTGTGGGCTTCCATGTACAACCATCCCTGCCCCGCAACTATATATATCTAATGTATACATATGTACTTAAAACTGGCAAGCGCTGACTTATATTTCATCATGTTTTTGTTTTAATCCATGCTTTTTTCTTTTACTACCTTTGACTTTACTATTTTCAGGAATCTGACCTCAGTATTTATCATTTTTTAAATGAATGGTTGCTTTAAATCATGACCATTGTCTCCATGAAGGCAGGTGAGAACTTTATCTCAAAGGTGCCCATAGTGACTGTGGAGGTGGCACAGTTCCCTCCTTTCCTGCCAGGGCACATCGTGTTTCCCGTCTAACCATCTTTGCTTGGTCACAATTACAAACTGCAGGACGGAGGACAATGTGACAATTATCAGCTGTGCAGACTGTTGGTGTCAGCATGGTCGCTGGCTACACAGGTAGAGGGAGGTTCTTACTCTGTACCTGTTTTCATTCTACAAGTCACCATGCTGATACCGAAACAGCTCTAGGATGAAGTGCTGATCATAGTTTCACTTTTGTGTTATCAACGTAACAAATAGATCAACTTACACACTGACATGTAAATTCTCTATACAAAGCAGAATGTGAATTAGAAGCTGTACAAGGGTTAAGCAATCAGATACTTTCATGCCCATGATATGGAATCAGCATTAAATTCTGTGATGTGCTTTTTTCGTCCATTAGTTTATTTATTGATATCTTTGTTATTTTTCCCTCATTACCAATAAAATCCGTTAACCAAATCTTGATTACCTATTCGATAGCCGCTGCACTCACTTTCTGTTAATTACTTAACCATCTGTAGGCGGGGAGAGAGAAGTCGGCGCTGATTGTCTCATAACGATGACACGTGAGCCCTGAGACCATAAGTTATGACATCACTGGAACTGCGCCAGCACTGGTTTACGGGAATGAACACAAGGAATGAGAAGGACTTGTCCAAGTAGTGGCCAACCTGTTAAGGGTAGCTTTGAAACGCATGAGACTATACAAATGTAATGAAAAGCACTGTATTTTGTGTCATCTTTATACTTTTTCTTCTTTGTGGACCCCTAATTGGCCCTATTTGTGCCAAAAAATTGGCTTTTATGCTTTGCACCAGAGCTACGTTTTCACACATGTTTTACATACATTTTAGATATGCTCAATAGGAGGAACCAAAATTGCTCACAATTTAACATATTATAATTGACCAAAGTAAACCAACTAATTCATGGTGTAAAACGTAGTCTGGACAGTCTACACAGATGCAGCTAATATTTCCAACAGCAGAAAGCACTGATAAATGTGGCCCTTTTTAAGGCCTGATTCAGACATCTGTTTGCATGTACCATATGTGTTGTATTCATTTTTTCATGGACACAACACAAACCCCTTATAATCTATGGTGCTATTTACATGTACATGTTTCTTCACTGACCATGTGTGTGTGCACAAGACAGCGACTTGACTATTTTTTTCATTAGTACAGATGAAAATCTATAGGTCCGTGAAAAACTCATACATCCAGGTGCAATATGTATATAACATTTCAAAGTAGGGGATGCTTTATACGGTAATTTATTTCTTTATCCATCTGTGAAAAACACTAGTGACACTGAGGGTACTGTTGCACGTCGCAACATTGCATGCAATTTCACTGGCAACTTACTGGTTGCAGTGAAATCATGGACACATTGTTCTATCTTGTTGCTGTGTACAAATGGAACAATGTGTCCATGATTTCACTACAACCAGTAAGTTGCCAGTGAAATTGCATGCAACGTTGCTATGTGTAAAGGTACCCTGATGGTGAAAGCAGAATCATGGATACCGTACTGAAACAAAATACTGATGACACCATACCGGTTTAGTCATATACGTGTTTAACCCTTTCACCCCTGGGCAATTTTCTGTTTTTAACTTTTGTTTTTTCTTCCGCTTCTTCCAAGAGCCATACCTATTTTTTTTTTTCATCAGTATAGCCGTATGAGGGATTTTTTTTTTTGCAGGACAAGTTTTTAAATGACATCATTTATTTTACCATATACAGTGGGTGTGGAAAGTATTCAGACCCCTTTAAATTTTTCTCTCTTTATTTCATTGCAGCCATTTGGTAAATTCAAAAAAGTTCATTTGTTTTCTCATTAATGCACACTCTGCACCCCATCTTGACTTAAAAAAACAAATGTAGACATTTTTGCAAATGTATTAAAAAAAGAAAAACTGAAATATCACATGGTCATAAGTATTCAGACCCTTTGCTCAGTATTGAGTAGAAGCGCCCTTTGAGCTAGTACAGCCATGAGTCTCCTTGGGAAAGATGCAACAGTTTTACACACCTGGATTTGGGGATACGCCATTGGTCTTGTTCCCCAGATTAACATGTAGGTCATTATTCATGAAGACTAGAAAAGGGAGAGAGAAGCGCAATAGGGTCTTATCATTGATAAAAAGTTGGACTAAATTTAATTTAGTCACTCACCTGGAGGGGTTGTGTAGCACACAACCAGCATCAAGACAAAAGGTAATAGCTACTGCAAGGATCCACACCACAACAGTCAACGTAGTTCAAAATTGCAGAGGGTGGACAGTGTATACAGACCAGCGCTGCATAGACCAGAAAGATCAGGCGGTGTTCATCATTATAGTGTTTGTTTCCGCCGCGTTTCGGAGTTAGTCCCAACTTTTTCCTCAGGGAACACCACCATTCAGGATTCAGCGATCCAAGATGATACCGAGGTCGTTGTGAATTTTCTCTCCATAGTCACACAGAGCGACATCGCTATTGGGATCGCTGTTGAGTCACGAAATCCGTGACGCAGCAGCAATCTCGTTAGTGATCTCTTTATGGGTGGCAGGGCCTTAACGTGCAACAAAATGACCAATGAATTGCACAAGATCCCTATTGTAGCAGGATAGTATACAGTTAAATATGGCACAGTCCCCAAGATAATGATTAACAAAGTGCAGTTGAAAATGCACCACTATGGACAGTTTATTGCAAATAAACCCTACTGTAGACTAATAGATAATTAGATAATCCTTAGCAAGGAACTGTGCTATCTTAAAGTGGTCTAAAATACCTTATTTTTCGGATTATAAGATGCACTTTTGTTCCCCCAAATTTTGGGGGAAAGTGGGGGGTGCGTCTTATAATCCGAATACAAATCACACATGGGGAACAAAGGGTGCGCATGGCCATCTGCAGCCGAGTGCATACACCATGCGTCTCCATGTTAAACATAGGGATGTGCGGTGCTTGCGCTTGGCTTGTGTTCACCCGCCGCAATGCGCAGCCCAGGCGAACGCAAGTGTGAAGGTACCCTAACCACTGAGCCACTGTGCATAAATGTTAAAAGTTGTATGACTTTTTAGCGTACTCTACATTTTATTTCCTCATGTTTTTTGTAACTGAGCGAAAACACTTTTTTACATTTATAAGCAGCGAAGACACGCAGACCCAATCCTGCTTGAACTGACAAATGGCAGCTGCACAAATCTGTTTGGTGTCGAGGTGGTTAAGCTTAAAGACCATTGCTCAGACTGGATACAACTGTGAATAAGCTTTATTTGAATAAAACCGGAAAATCCCACTAAAACTCAACTCTTCTGACCTCTGCTCCCCCAAAGGAAACTGTCTAGGAATAGTTTGTTACCAAGCAAATATGACTGTTGTTGAAATCCAATTAAATCAGCAGGATCGGATGTCAAACATTTCATGTGTTGTTATGGCAAGCTGAAATTCCAGAAGGTTTCATAGTAAGAGCCTACATTCCCCTCCCTCTGCTAACTTTCGCAGTGTTATGTCAGTGATTAGTCTTTGTACGATGACTCACAGCGCACATTTCGAAACTACCATAATATCTCACCATTGAGTTACGTTTCCGCAGGCTGTGTGACTCATCGCCAAACTTTATTGTTTTGGTTTGTGCAGTGAACAGCTGTGACCGCCCATTTTCTGAAAAACAAACATGAGTGTGCAAGTGGCTGGTATCGTAGTGAAGATTTATTACTCTGTGTATAGTTAAGTGGGAATTTTTTCGCCCTTATGTCAGGTTTTGAAATTACAGACATCCCAAATTGTTCATAAGAATCATGCTAAGATCACCAATGAATTAGGTCACTTATAAGATGTTACTTGTAACCAAAATAATGTACCGTAATATAAAATAATTTTGGATTGTTTTACCCCGTTAATGCCCCAGGAATTCTTCATTTTTGTACTTTTTTCCTCTCCTTTTTCCAAGAGTCTTAACTTTTTTTACATTGACATAGTCATATGAAGGAGGCATTTTTGCAGGATAAATTGTAGGTTACTATGTAATTTACAAAAAACAGTGCTGTGAAATTGCAAAGAATATACAATTTTGCCAATTTTTTAAAAATTCTGTTTTTATGCCATTTGTTGTCTAGACTGGAACCAAGCCACATTGGAGACCTGTAAGGATGATGAAGTACCCAGTACCCTATGAACATGAGAAGGGCACACAAGTATGTGGGTCTTGAATAGGATATGACAATGATTGTGTCAAAAGTCAAATGGGGCAAATCAATGCAGAAGAATATTACAACCAATTGTTGAAATATTGATATATAAAGGATCTGAGTCTCCACACCTGCACTGTCCTCTCCTTCCATCAGCTGCTTCTCCCCCATAACTGAAGATCAGCTCTCCTCCCTTCTGTCAAAATCACACCTTACCACCAGTGCCCACGACCCACTCCTATCCCACCTCATTCCCAACTTCACCTCTGTCTTCATCCCAGCCCTAACACATCTCTTCAACTTATCACATACTACTGGCATCTTCCCCTCAACCTTCAAACACGCCTTGATCACACCCATCCTCAAAAAAACCCTCCCTCGACCCAACATCTGTTTCTAACTATCGCCCCACATCTCTTCTCCCCTTCGCTCAAAACTACTTGAAGAGCACGTCCATTCAGAACTGTCCTCCCACCTCTCCTCCTGCTCCCTCCTCGACTGCCTACTATCTGGTTTCTGACCCCACCACTCCACTGAGACAGCCCTAACCAAAGTCACCAACGACCTACTGACCGCCGAGAGCAAGCGACACTACTCCGTCCTCCTTCTCCTCGACCCATCTGCCGCCTTCAACATTGTTGAGCATTCCCTCCTACTTCAGATCCTGAAATCTCTTGGCATCACTGACCTAGCCCTCTCCTGGATCTCCTCATACTTAACGGACCAAACTTTCAGCATCACCCACTCTCACACTTTCTCTTCACCCTACCCCCTATCTGTCGGTGTCTCCCAAGGCTCATTCTGGGACCATTACTCTTCTCCATCTACACTTTTGGCCTAGGACAACTCATGGAGTCCCATGGCCTTCAATACCATCTCTACGCCGATGACACCCAGATCTACCTGCCTGGATCCGACATCACCTCCCTATTATCAAAAATTCCACAATGCCTGTCCGCCATCCTATCCTTCTTCTCTGCCCGCTTCCTCAAGCTGACCATGGACAAAACTGAGTTCATGATCTTCCCCCCCCCAAGCTGCTCTCCCCCACTACCCGACCTATCCATTGTTGTCAGTGGCTGCTCACTCTCCCCAGTCCCCCATGCTAAGTACCTCAGAGTAATCCTTGACTCTTCCCTCTCCTTCAGGCCCACATCCAGGCCCCCGCCACCTCCTGCCAAGTCCAGCTCAAAAACATTTTGCGGATTTGCACTTTCCTTGACTATGGTACTGCTAAAACACTTATTCATGCTCTCATCATCTCCTGCCTGGATTACTGCAACCTCCTGCTCACCGGCCTCCCCACTACCTCCCTTGCACCTCTCAAATCTATTCTAAACTCTGCTGCCCGACTAATCCATATGTCTTCCCGCTACTCCCCTGTCTACCCTTTCTGCCAAGCCCTTCACTGGCTCCCCACTTCCCAGAGATCCCGGTTTAAAACACTAACCATGACATACAAAGCCATCCACAACCTGTCCCCTTCATACATCTGACATGGTCTGCCGTTACCTACCCTCACGCAACCTGCGATCCTCCCAAGAACAAGTACAAATTTTGGACTTGCCTCCCTTGTAGCGTTCTAAATCTTATAAAGACTGATAAATTGCCCCCCCTTCATTATGTAGTAATGTCACCTATCCTGGTATATATGTCCCCTGTACTAGAATATGTGTCCCCAACCTGCTATATATGTCTCTCATCTTGATATATATGATCCCCATCCTGGTATATATGGTCCTCATCCTGGTATATACTATATGATCCACATTCTGGTATGTGTCCCTGATCCTGGTATATATGGACCCATCTCGGTATCTATATCTTTATCCTGATATATATGGACCCATCCTTGTATATGCAGTGACAAGCAAAAGGGTAACAATGGTTTAAACTTTTGAATTTCAGGCTCCATATTCCATCATCCACTACACCTTTCAGCGTGATACTACCAACTTTTTGTGGATATTCATATTCGTTATCTTCATACATAAATTTGACTTTAAAAATTAGCATATGATTAGTTATGCAGATTCTTGTCATGTACTGTATTTTTACTGCTTTGTTCCTGGTGGTGGAAAAATCTTTTCTTTCTGTATACTAAAAGTAACAACCTGTTTTCACATTCCCTGACAGCTCAGTGTATTATTAGGATGATTCTCAATCAAAAGGTCACTGGTTTGAATGATGGAACAGTCATGAAGAAGACTTCCCAAGAAAAAACAAACAGCATCATGCAGCTCCTCAATAGCAGTCTCTTGGCCAAAAAAATTGCCAAACTGCATCATGAGTGACATGACAATTGGAAGAAAATGAAATGAAGTCCATCCATCCACTCAAAAGCCAAGAGGTGGACGTCCCAGGCAAAATATTGGAGGCAATAAGTCAGCTCATCACAAGGTCTATCAGTTCTGATGTGACAAATATGACAGTGGAGGTGGCTCGTATGCTTTGTAGTAGTGAGATCAAAGATGTTCACGCACAGCACTATGAAATGCATGTTAGGGCCCTTTCACATCAGCGTTTTTTTAAATTTGCGGCAGATGCGGTGAAAAAACCGCATCTGCCGCAACTGCCGCATAACGGTTCCACTTGCGGCACGGTTGCGGTTTTTTCCATAGGAAGTATAGGGGGACTTGCGGCAGATGCGGCAAGTGCGGTATTGCACTTGCGGCAGGTGCGGCAGAGAAAAAAACCGCGGCTTACTGCGGTTTTTTTTCTCTGCCGCACCTGCCGCAAGTGCAATACCGCACTTGCCGCATCTGCCGCAAGTCCCCCTATACTTCCTATGGAAAAAACCGCAACCGTGCCGCAAGTGGAACCGTTATGCGGCAGTTGCGGCAGATGCGGTTTTTTCACCGCATCTGCCGCAAATTTAAAAAAACGCTGATGTGAAAGGGCCCTTACACAGGTGTGGAATGAAGGCCAGAAAAAAGGTGCAAGAAGCCTTGACTCCACTATTGTTATAAGAAGCATCAGCTCAAGTTTACCAAAAAGTGGACAGTAAAAGATTGGAAACAGGTGATTTGGAGCGACGAGACAAAAGTCAATGGACTAGATGCTGGTGGGCGCAATTGATCCTGGAAAAAACAAGAGAAAAAGAGGCTAATAATAATTCGAGAAATTGAATGAACTGTGAAGTTTTGTGGAGGAAGCCTGACGATATGTGGTTGTTTCACATCCAATGGCATATGATAATTGACCAAAATCTATGGTGGTCTCAATGGTGACCTATATTTGAGTATCCTACAAGATGAGTTACTTTGTATACTTAAATATTATGGATATGAAAGGTCAAAATAGTGTTTCAGAAGGGCAATGGCTTGTATTACACATCAAGATTGATGAAGAAATGGTTAAGTGACCATGAGTTAGAGGTGCTGGATTGGCCCCCACAGTCCCCAGACTGCAACCTAATCGAACACCTGTGGGTAGAGTTGAAGAAAACGCTGCATTCATACCCAAGTTAATTGACTAGTACAGTTAGGGCCAGAAATATTTGGACAGTGACACAAGTTTTGTTATTTTAGCTGTTTACAAAAACATGTTCAGAAATACAATTATATATAATATGGGCTGAAAGTGCACACTCCCAGCTGCAATATGAGAGTTTCCACATCCAAATCGGAGAAAGGGTTTAGGAATCATAGCTCTGTAATGCATAGCCTCCTCTTTTTCAAGGGACCAAAAGTAATTGGACAATGGACTCTAAGGGCTGCAATTAACTCTGAAGGCGTCTCCCTCGTTAACCTGTAATCAATTAAGTAGTTAAAAGGTCAGGGGTGGATTCCAGGTGTGTGGTTTTGCATTTGGAAGCTGTTGCTGTGACCAGACAACATGCGGTCAAAGGAACTCTCAATTGAGGTGAAGCAGAACATCCTGAGGCTGAAAAAAAAGAAAAAATCCTTCAGAGAGATAGCAGACATGCTTGGAGTAGCAAAATCAACAGTTGGGTACATTCTGAGAAAAAAGGAATTGACTGGTGAGCTTGGTAACTCAAAAAGGCCTGGGCGTCCACGGATGACAACAGTGGTGGATGATCGCCGCATACTTTATTTGGTGAAGAAGAACCCGTTCACAACATCAACTGAAGTCCAGAACACTCTTAGTGGAGTAGGTGTATCTGTCTCTAAGTCAACAGTAAAGAGAAGACTCCATGACAGTAAATACAAAGGGTTCACATCTAGATGCAAACCATTCATCAATTCCAAAAATAGACAGGCCAGAGTTAAATTTGCTGAAAAAACACCTCAAGAAGCCAGCTCAGTTCTGGAAAAGTATTCTATGGACAGATGAGACAAAGATCAACCTGTACCAGAATGATGGGACGACAAAAGTTTGGAGAAGAAAGGGAACGGCACATGATCCAAGGCACACCACATCCTCTGTAAAACATGGTGGAGGCAACGTGATGGCATGGGCATGCATGGCTTTCAATGGCACTGGGTCACTTGTGTTTATTGATGACATAACAGTAGACAAGAGTAGCCGGATGAATTCTGAAGTGTACCACGATATACTTTCAGCCCAGATTCAGCCAAATGCTGCAAAGTTGATTGGACGGCGCTTCATAGTACAGATGGAAAATGACCCCAAGCATACAGCCAAAGCTACCCAGGAGTTCATGAGTGCAAAAAAGTGGAACATTCTGCAATGGCCAAGTCAATCACCAGATCTTAACCCAATTGAGCATGCATTTCACTTGCTCAAATCCAGACTTAAGACGGAAAGACCCACAAACAAGCAAGACCTGAAGGCTGCGGCTGTAAAGGCCTGGCAAAGCATTAAGAAGGAGGAAACCCAGCGTTTGGTTATGTCCATGGGTTCCAGACTTAAGGCAGTGATTGCCTCCAAAGGATTTGCAACAAAATATTGAACATAAAAATATTTCGTTTGGGTTATGTTTATTTGTCCAATTACTTTTGACCTCCAAAAATGTGCAGTGTTTGTAAAGAAATGTGTACAATTCCTACATTTTCTATCAGATATTTTTGTTCAACCCTTCAAATTAAACGTTACAATCTGCACTTGAATTCTGTTGTAGAGGTTTCATTTCAAATCCAATGTGGTGGCATGCAGAGCCCAACTCGCGAAAATTGTGTCACTGTCCAAATATTTCTAGCCCTAACTGTATGTGCCAACATTGGGATTGTGTAGAAGAGAGTGAGGGTACTGTTACACGTCGCAACATTGCATGCAATTTCACTTGCAATTTGCTGGTTGCAGTGAAATCATGGACACATTGTTCCATTTGTACATGGCAACAAAATAGAACAATGTGTCCATGATTTCACTGCAACCAGCAAATTGCAAGTGAAATTGCATGCACTTTTGCGACGTGTAACGGTACTCTTAGGATAAGATTTCAGTCGAGACATGCTTGAATCCAGGGCCGGCCCTACCGCTGTGCGAGTTGTGCGGTCGCACAGGGCGCCGCCTGCCACACTTCAAAGGGGGCGCCGTCGTTCCCTGGCCCTCCGCTCTGCCCCGGGCCGCCGATGTGCCCCCTGCCCTCCGATCTTCCCCCTGTGGGCTCCCCCCTGTGGGTGATCTCCCCCTGTGGTCTCCCCTGCCCTGCGATCCCTCCCCATGCCTCCTGTGATCGCCGCTGCCTGCGGTGATCACCTCCGCCCGTTCTCCTCTTCCCGCTCCCTCTTCATCCTCACCTGTCTTCTTTCTTCTCCTCTGTCCTCCGCTGTTCTCCCTCTTTCCTTCGGTCTTCTGCCTCTGTCCTCCGGTCTGCTCCGGGTCTTCTCTGCGCTGTCCGCTTCCTGCGGCGTCCTCCTTCTTCTGTCGGCTCCTCTGCACAGTCATCTCCCAGCATAGAGATGAGTGTGCAGAGGAGCGGTGTCACAGCCAGGGCACAGCATCTGTGTGATTGCTGTGCCCTGGCTGTGTTAACCCTCTAAGTTCTGTGATCTCAGGGATCACAGCACTTAGAGGATCCAATCGTCATGGAAACGATTTCCAGAGACTACAACAAGGGATCAAGTGTCCTCTTGTTGTAGTCTCTGGGATCAGCGTCATGGTGCACGGTATGGCAATGATCTGTCATACAATTCACCAAGACTATGATCCCAGAGACCACAACAAGAGGACACTTGATCCCTTGTTGTAGTCTCTGGGATCAGCGTCATGGTGCATGGTATGGCAATGATCTGTCATACCGTGCACCGGACGCTGATCCCAGAGACTACAACAAGGGATCAAGTGTCCTCTTGTTGTAGTCTCTGGGATCAGCGTCATGGTGCATGGTATGGCAATGATCTGTCATACCGTGCACTGGATGCTGATCCCAGAGACTACAACAAGGGATCAAATGTCCTCTTGTAGTCTCTGGGATCAGCGTCATTGTGCACGGTATGACAGATCATTGCCATACCATGCACCATGACGCTGATCCCAGAGACTACAACAAGGGATCAAGTGTCCTCTTGTTGTGGTCTCTGGGATCATAGTCTTGGTGAATTGTATGACAGATCATTGCCATACCGTGCACCATGACGCTGATCCCAGAGACTACAACAAGAGGACACTTGATCCCTTGTTGTAGTCTCTGGGATCAGCGTCGGGTGCATGGTATAACAGATCATTGCCATACCATGCACCATGACGCTGATCCCAGAGACTACAACAAGGGATCAAGTGTTCTCTTGTAGTCTCTGGGATCAGCGTCATTGTGCACGGTATGACAGACCATTGCCATACCGTGCACCATGACGCTGATCCCAGAGACTACAATAAGGGATCAAGTGTCCTCTTGTTGTGGTCTCTGGGATCATAGTCTTGGTGAATTGTATGACAGATCATTGCCATACAGTGCACCATAACGGTGACCCCAGAGGCTGTAGGAAGAGGACACTTGATCCCTTGCTGCAGTCTCTGGATTGAGCAGTGGCGATCGAGCGTCGTGGGATCTTCATTGTGGACTACGTCGGAGGCGATCGAGCGTCGTGGGACCTTCGTTGTGGATTACGTCGGATCTTTTTATAATAAAGATGGAGTCCGAATTGTGTCTGTGTTTTTTTTTCAAATAAAAAGATTTTTCTCTGTGTGTATTTATTGACTATTTACCGTACTAGAGATTCCTAATGGCGGGTCTAACATTGGCCCTATATTATGAATCTCGGGCTTAGTGCCAGCTGCCAATAAAAAGCTGGCATTAACCCCTTTATTACCCAGTTAGCCACCGGCACCAGGGCAACTGGAAGAGCGTGGGTACAACGCCAGAAAATGGCGCTTCAATGAATGCGCCATTTTCTGGGGCGGCTGCGGGCTGCAATTCGCAGCATGGGGGGCCCAGAACGCTTGGGCCTCTCTATGCTGAGGATTCCAGCCCCCAGCTGCCTAGTTGTACCTGGCTGGACCAAAAATATGGCGGAGCCCCACGTAATTTTTTTTCTAGAATTAGTTCTAGAAATTTTTTAAAAAAATGGACTTCGCTGTATTTTTGGTTCCAGCCAGGTATGACGAGGCAGCTGGGGGTGGGTGGCAGTCCGTAGCTGCCAAGTTGTACCTGGCTGGACGAAAAATATGGCGGAGCCCTATGTCATTTTTTTTCTAGAAATAATTCTAGAAATAAAAAAAAAATAGGCTTCGCTGTATTTTTGGTTCCAGCCAGGTATGACGAGGCAGCTGGGGGCTGGTGGCAGTCCGTAGCTGCCAAGTTGTACCTGGCTGGACCAAAAATATGGCGGAGCTCTATGTCATTTTTTTTCTAGATATAATTCTAGAAATAAAAAAAAAATAGGCTTCACTGTATTTTTGGTTGCCAACCAGGTACAACTTGGCAGCTAGGGGGCTGGAATTAGATTAGGATTAATTAGGATTAGTAGCGTTTTGGATATCCAAAATGCTGTATTGTACAGTAGCTGCACAGTGGATGGATTAATTAATCTCGTTTCCACTGTGATTCTTCATTACGCAGCATATTCTGACCGGTGGTATGGTTTCCAGAGCTGCAGCATGTTAATCTATTCCTGCAGAGATGCTAGTCCTCTGAGTGGGAGAACGTAGCGTCCGTGTCATGATCAGGGTTCTTGGTGCAGCATCTTCTTGCTGTATGCTCCCGCTCAGAACACTACCATCTTTGCAAGCATAAATTGACATGTTGCGGCTCAGGAAGCTGCCACCACTGCCACATGTCCCTTTACACTGAGTAAAATAGAAGCACAGTGGAAACTACATTCATTAATCCATCCACTGCGCTGGCACTGTACAATGCAGCATTTTGGACGCAACAGAAAATATGCAGTGCTAGAATGCTGCTAATCCTGTTCAAGGGCACAGGTCCTAAAGGTTTATTTTTTTTTAATAAACATTTATGTGCCATTGTTACCATCAAGGGTGTATGATTATGTTCATGGAGCTGAGGGGCATCATTTTAATGCAAGGTGTGTTGTGTGTTTAAACACATGCATAGTAGTATATATTCACATGAACCCATTATTGTTAAATGGTTCCTTGAAGCGTAATCTCTTATGGTACCGGTACACACCGCAATCTCCCCTGGCGATATGTGGCGATTTGACATGCACGGTCACGTTTCTCGTGCCCGCCTCAGATCGCCGATGGCGGCTTTAGAATAAATGAGAGCTGCTGTTGTTCTCTGATTTCCTCGGGATGTCAGTTTTATGTGAGGAAAGAGTGAAGCTGCCACTGATTGGCTGCATGTCTCATGTGACATGGTCTGGGGGCACCAAAGGGGAATTTTGCACAGGGCGCAATTTAGCCTGAGGCCGGCCCTGCTTGAATCTCATCGAGATAATGCCCAAAAGGATTCAGGCAATCTTGAAAGCCAAAGGTAAATTTACAAAATGCTAAAGAAAGAGAAAATAACATTTAAATTTTTAAGAACAAAACTGTAACAATGCAGTGACACAAACACGCATAACTAATCATATGCTAAATAGTTTCAAGTCAAACTTATACATTAGATAACCAATATTATTGTCTATAAAATGATAGTAGTCTCATATCCAAAGCTGTGGTGGACGGTGAGATATGGAGCCTAAAAGTCAAAAGTTCAAAACATTGTTGACCTTTTGCTATTCACTGTATGTCCCCATCCTGGTATATATGGGCCCATCCTGAGATATATGTCTCCATCCGAATATATACGCTCCCCATCCTGGTATATAGGGTACGTATGGTTCCCATCCTGGCATATATGGTCCCCATCCTGGTATATACAGTCCATATGCCCTACATCCTTATATGTAGTCACCATCCTGGTATATATGGTCCACATACTCGTCATCCTGATATACTGTATATGTCCACATCTTGGTATACATGGTTTCTATCCTGGTATATGCATCAGACATTCAGCATCTCCCTCTCCTGCACCACCTCCTCACCTCTTTCCTTATCTGTCGGTGTTCCCCAAGGTTCACTTCTAGGACCCCTACTCTTCTCCATCTACACCTTTTGGCCTGGTACAGCTCATAGTCTCATGGCTTCATATAATCTCCACGCTGATTACACCAAGATCTACCTGTCTTGACCTGACATCACCTCCTTACTAACCAAAATCCCACAATGTCTGTCTGCTATTTCATATTTTTTGCTTTCTAAAACTGAGCAAGGATAAAACAGAATTAATCATCTTTCCCCCATCTCATGAATGCCCTCATCTCTCGCCTCAACTACTACAACCTCCTACTTCCTGGCCTCCCCCATAACACTCTTGCACCCCTTTAATCTCTGTTGCCGACTAATCCACCTATCTCCAAGTTATTCCCCAGCCTCTACACTCTGCCAAGCCCTTCAGTGGCTTCCAATTTCCCAGAGACTCCAGTTCAAAACCTTAACCATGACATACAAAGCCATCCACAATCAGTCCCCTTCATTTGTCTTTCACATGGACTCCTGGTACCTACCTACAAACAACCTGCGATCCTCACAAGATCTCCTCTAATCACCCTTCCCACCACCGCGTACAAGATTTCTCCCATGTATCCCCCACACTCTGGAACTCTCTGCCCCAACACATCCCAACGACTCTCACCTACTGTGAAATCCTCCAAAAGGAACCTGAAGACTCACATCTTCTGACAAGGCTACAACCTGCAGTGAGCCTCAGTCTGCTAAACCACCGCACGACCAGCTCTACCCTCTCCTAGTGTATCCTCACTCATCCTGTGTGCCTTGTATTGTTCATAATTTATTGTACTTGTCTATATATGCCCCTTTTCACATGTAAAGTGGCATGAAACAAATGGCTCAATAATAATGTATGGTCCCCAACCTGGTATATACAGTACAGACCAAACGTTTGGACACACCTTCTCATTCAAAGAGTTTTCTTAATTTTCATGACTATGAAAATTGTACATTCACACTGAAGGCATCAAAACCATGAATTAACACATGTGGAATTATATACTGAACAAAAAAGTGTGAAACAACTGAAAATATGTCTTATATTCTAGGTTCTTCAAAGTAGCCACCTTTTGCTTTGATTACTTCTTTGCACACTCTTGGCATTCTCTTGATGAGCTTCAAGAGGTAGGTCACCGGAAATAGTTTTCACTTCACAGGTGTGCCCTGTCAGGTTTAATAAGTGGTATTTCTTGCCTTATAAATGGGGTTGGGACCATCAGTTGTGTTGTGCAGAAGTCTGGTGGATACACAGCTGATAGTCCTACTGAATAGACTGTTAGAATTTGTATTATGGGAAGAAAAAAGCAGCTAAGTAAAGAAAAACGAGTGGCCATCATTACTTTAAGAAATTAAGGTCAGTCAGTCTGAAAAATTGGGAAAACTTTGAAAGTGCCCCCAAGTGCAGTTGCAAAAACCATCAAGTGCAACAAAGAAACTGGCTCACATGACGACCGCCACAGGAAAGGAAGACCAAGAGTCACCTCTGCTGCGGAGGAGAAGTTCATCCGAGTCACCAGCCTCAGAAATCGCAGGTTAACAGCAGCTCAGCTTAGAGACCAGGTCAATGTTTTCAGCAAAAGTATTACTTCTAAAATATAACTTTTAATGGTTTCTTCTAAAAATAATGGGAACGATCAGTCACAACTTATACAGTCGAGCATTAGATACAAGCAGAAGGAGGAAACAATGACCCTGTTCCTTCCCTGGCTTGCCTTGCCTGTCAACGGAGTTTTCAACACGTAAAAACCCCCTAAAAGGTGTCCCCCTTCCCCGACGGCTGTCCCTGCTGTCCCTTATGGTGATTGGGAGTGGGTCATATCAATCTTTCTGGACTACACCATTATTCAATATACTTAGTGGGTCCATGAAAACATGCTTGAAGGGTTAATCCCAGCAAGTCCGGGTCCATCCCTTAGACTCAGTGGCGATGAAAAATACCACTTTACGAATTCTCAACCCAAAAATATGGTGATATTTCCTATAAATCCTATATATTTCTGTGGGGAGGCGTTTTGTGCTGTGGTGGGTCACTGGGTCCCGGATAATGTATAAGGATACCCCTCTCCACCTGGTACATGTAGTATCACCACATATATCCCCACCTCTACCCATACATTTATTCACCATTCAATAAATTCAATCAATTCCTAAAAAGATAGATGGCCCAGAGCTAGGATACAAATTGTAGCCCCTCTTCCCTTAATCAGTTAAGATCATACAGGACCTGTAACATGTAAGACATTTGTTACATTTCAGTCATCTATAGATCACAAATATACTCATCTTATCCTGAAGTGCGACACTCAACGCGTTTCCCCCATCAGAGATATGAAGATGGGTTCATCAGGAGTGAATGACTATGCATATGAACGGATGGACTCTACATGCCTCGTTCCCACCGTGAAGCATGGGGGAGGAGGTGTGATGATGTGGGGATGCTTTGCTGGTGACACTGTTGGGGATTTGTTCAAAATTGAAGGCATGCTAAAGCAGTATCTTGCAGCGGCATGCTATTCCATCCGGTTTGCATTTAGTTGGACCATCATTTATTTTTCAACAGGACAGTGACCCCAAACACACCTCCAGGCTGCGTAAGGGCTATTTGACCAAGAAGGAGAGTGATGAGGTGCAATGCCAGATGACATGGCCTCCATAGTCACCAGACCTGAACACAATCGAGATGGTTTGGGGTGAGCTGGACCGCAGAGTGAAGGCAAAAGAGCCAAAAAATGATAAGCATCTCTGGGAACTCCTTCAAGACTGCTGGAAGACCATTTCTGGTGACTACCTCTTGAAGCTCATCAAGAAAATGCCAAGAGTGTGCAAAGCAGTAATCAAAGCAAAAGGTGGCTACTTTGAAGAACCTAGAATATATGACATATTTTCAGTTGTTTCACACTTTTTTGTTAAGTATATAATTCTATATGTGTTAATACATTGTTTTGATGCTTTCATTGTGAATCTACAATTTTCATAGTCATGAAAATAAAGAAAACTCTTTGAATGAGAAGGTGTGTCCAAACTTTTGGTCTGCACTGTATGTCCCCATCCTGGTATACATGGTCCCCATCCTGGTATATATGGTCCCCATCCTGATATATATGTCTCCATTCTGCTTCTAACACATACCGTATTTTTCGCTTTATAAGACGCACTTTTGTTCCCCCAAATTTTGGGGGAAAGTGGGGGGTGCATCTTATAAAGCGAAACTAGTAGCTGTGCTGTAGGGGATGCTGGGGGGGGTAGCTGTGGAGTGATGTCTGGGGGCTGTCAGGAGGCTGCAGCTGTGGCCTCGTGGTCATGTGGGGCTGCTCATTATCTCCTGTAATATTCACTGCATCCTGCGGGGGAGTAGCGCATATTACAGGCGTGTATGGAGCGGTCCCGCAGCTCAGTGGCTGCAGCCGCATGTGAATAGCCGCCCCGGTGCATTATCTGCCCAAGCCATTGTGCCCTGCTGGCCGCCATAGCCACCATGGTAAGCCTGCTTTCTCTCCGTCCATGCCGCAGCCGCCCGTGTGTCCCGGGGCCGTTTGTGTCGGCCTGAGCCGGAGTTTCCGAGCTGAGGCAGAGGGAGGTGGGGTAAACACCAGAGATGGTTTGCTGACCAGTGGTCATGTCGGACTCCATCTTTGGTGAGCCATGTGTGTTGCTGCTGCCCGTACAAAAAGGCGGTGAATTAGGAGCTGAGAGCAGATTATCATATTAAGCGTCACATGGACGAATTTCCTGTCATTAAGTTGCGCCTTGTGTGGTGCCTGCCGCTGCCTGAGCTGGTGCCACTGCTACACAAAGGAGGAGGATGGTGGCGACGCCCTCTCCCTGCACTCCATTACCTGACTGAATAAGTCACAGCTCATCCACTGTTCATAATAATAATGGGAATGCATGATTTACATCATCTCAGTCCCACCCTCTCCAGACACGGCAGAGGTGGCACCGTGCCATGGTACACTGAGATGACATTGTACACTGAGGTGCCATATAGACCACATTGATAGGCTGTGCTACACAGAGGTGCCATATAGACCACACTGAGGTGCTGTGCATCACTGAGGTGTTATGCTACACGGAGGTGCCATATATGCCACACTGAGGTGGCATATAGACCACACTAAGGTGCTATGCTACACTGAGGTACCATATATACCATATTGAGGTGGTATGCTACACTGAGGTGCCATATATACCACACTGAGGTGCCATACTACACTGAGTGACATAGTACACTGAGGTGCCATATAGACTACACTGATGTGCTATGCTACACTGGGGTACCATATACAGTTGTGCCCAAAAGTATTGACACCCCTGCAATTCTGTCAGATAATACTCAGTTTCTTCCTGAAAATAATTGCAATCACAAATTCTTTGGTATTATTATCTTCATTTAATTTGTCTTCAATGAAAAAACACAAATAGAATTGTCCTAAAGCCAAATTGGATATAATTCCACACCAAACATAAAAGAGGGGGTGGACAAAAGTATTGGCACTGTTAGAAAAATCATGTGATGCTTCTCTAATTTGTGTAATTAACAGCACCTGCAACTTACCTGTGGCAGCTAACAGGTGTTGGAAATAACTAAATCACACTTGCAGCCAGTTGACATGAATTAAAGTTAACTCAACCTCTGTCCTGTGTCCTTGTGTGTACCACATTGAGCATGGAGAAAAGAAAGAAGACCAAAGAACTGTCTGAGGACTTGAGAAACCATATTGTGAGGAAGCATGAGCAATCTCAAGGCTACAAGTCCATCTCCAAAGACCTGAATGTTCCTGTGTCTACCGTGCGCAGTGTCATCAAGAAGTTTAAAGCCCATGGCACTGTGGCTAACCTCCCTAGATGTGGATGGAAAAGAAAAATTGACAAGAGATTTCAACGCAAGATTGTGCGGATGGTGCATAAAGAACCTCGACTAACATCCAAACAAGTTCAAGCTGCCCTGCAGTCCGAGGGTACAACAGTGTCAACCCATACTATCCGTCTGCGTCTGAATGAATCGGGACTGTATGGTAGGATACCCAGGAAGACCCCACTTCTTACCCCGAGACATAAAAAAGCCATGCTGGAGTTTGCCAAAACTTACTTGAGAAAGCCTACAACGTTTTGGAAGAATGTTCTCTGGTCAGATGAGAGAAAAGTAGAGCTTTTTGGGCAAAGGCATCAACATAGAGTTTACAGGAGAAAAAAAGAGGCATTCAAAGAAAAGAACACGGTCCCTACAGTCAAACATGGCGGAGGTTCCCTGATGTTTTTGGGTTGTTTTGCTGCCTCTGGCACTGGACTTTTGCAGCATAATGTAGGGCCCAGTGTGAGAAAGCTGGGTCTCCCTCAGAGGTCATGGGTTTTCCAGCAGGACAATGACCCAAAAACACACTTCAAAAAGCACTAGAAAATGGTTTGAGAGAAAGCACTGGAGACTTCTAGGGTGGCCAGCAAAGAGTCCAGACCTGAATCCCATAGAACACCTGTGGAGAGATCTAAAAATGGCATCGGGCAGTTACCCTGAAACACAGCGTCTGTAGTTTGGGGTTCTGATCTGGCACAAATCCCTTAGTCATATTTAAAAGCTTGTTGGAAAGACATTATGACTTTGAGGAGCTACTTAAAGGTGGCACTGGAGTTACTCCACTTCCTTACTGAAATGCAAATTTGCATATTTCCTAGAGGGGGGATGTGGCTACAATCTCCTCACCTACTTAACTGTCTTCTTATGGTTGCAGGAAAACTTCTCTCCATAAGGTAGATATCAAGTTCCCAGACCTTGTCTTAGCCCACTCACACAGCCAGATCAGTATATTCCACACACTACACTGATGAGGGGCAGTTGGAGTTTTGATCTGGCACAAACCCCTTAGTCTTATTTAAAAGCTTGTTGGAAAGCGATTATGACTTTGAGGAGCTACTTAAAGGTGGCACTGGAGTTATTCCATTTCCTTACTGAAGTGCAAATTTGTATATATAAATCCTAGAGAAATTCAGCTCCACCTGGGCCCTACTGGTCAATCTAAAGAAAACCAACATCATGGTGTTCCAGAGGAGAAGGAGAAGATCAGACCAGCACCCATCATTTGTCCTCAACAACTGCGACCTCACAGGAACAGACAAATATACCTACCTGGGCCTAGAGATTCACCGGTCAGGGAGCTTCAAACAGGCCATAGAGACCCTGAAAGACAAGGCTTGCAAAACCTTCTATGCCATCCGAAGGAAACTCTACCATCTGAAGCCACCAGTGAGGGTCTGGCTAAAAATCTTCGACTCCATCATCGCCCCAATCCTCCTGCATGGCAGTGAAGTCTGGGGTCCTCACACCTACCCAGACCGGTCAAGGTGGGACTTCAGCCCAACAGAAATATTCCACCTGGAATTCTGTAAGCACCTTCTCCAGGTCCACCGGAGCACCTCCAACAGTGCCTGTCGGGCAGAGCTGGGCAGATTCCCTCTACACCTAACGGTTCTAAAGAGGGCGCTGTCATTCCGGGCTCACCTACATAGGAGCAATCCAAGCTCCCATAACCATAAAGCCCTGATACATATAGGTGAAACAGGAAAACCAGGACCCTCGGAACAGCCCAGCCAAGCCCAACACAACCGGAACACCAATCACAGCCTGACAAAAGCCGGAATCAGGAAGATGGTAGAGGAGGGCCAGGAGAGGTATGTCAGTGACTGGAAGAACGATATCTTCAGCTCACAGAAACTGACCATGTACCGGAGTCTACAGAGAGACTACAAACTGGCCCCATATCTGGAGAAACTCCCGGATCCCAGAGACCGCAAGATCCTGAGCCGATATAGACTCAGTGCCCACAGTCTGGCCATCGAGTCCGGCCGACACAGGCAGAGATACAAGCCCAGGGAGGAAAGACTGTGCCAACACTGTGATCAGGAGGCCCTGGAGGACGAAACCCACTTCCTGCTACACTGCTCCAAATACTCAGCAGTGAGGGACACTCACTTCAGGAGACTCTCACATCTCTTCCCGGATTTCATCACCATGAAGGAGGAAGAAAAAACATCTATCCTGCTGGGAGAAGAAGAGAGAGCAGTGGAGATAGCAGCGCGGTATGTGAGCGAATGCCATAGACTGCGAGAAAAAGAGCTATGATGCCATGGACTCTATAGCCTCCACATTGGATCTGCCACCATCCACCTTTCCTATGCCATGGACTATAGCCCCCACCCTGGACTTGCCCCATCCACCTTCCCTATGCCATGGACTATAGCCCCCCATCCTGGATCCATCCCATCCACCTTCCCTACAGCTCCTACCCAACATCCCCACAGTCCCTATCTCTATTCCCTTTATACAATTGCTTTGGCAAAACTGAGATGTATTTGGTCCTGCCAATAAAGCTTCTTTGAATCTTTGAATCTTGAATCTTGAATCTATATATATACCGTATATACTCGTGTATAAGCCGAGTTTTTCAGCCCAAAAAATGGGCTGAAAAGTCCCCTCCTCGGCTTATACACGGGTCAATACGGTAACAGAAGCTGTGGCTCGTCCCGCTCCTGAGGCTTCGTGGGCGGGGCTATGTGGGGAAGATGGCACCAGGGCTACTGTATACAAGGCACAAGGCAAGCCAGAACCGGACCTCTCCCAAGGGTCCTCACCTGTCCGGTTCAGCCACAGAGCTGTATGCACCGGCGGGAGAGGAGACCGGTGGACCGTCTCTGCCCTCCCGTCCTCCGCTCCCCGACAGCACAGATCCGGCTCTCCTCTGCACAGATCCGGCTCTCCTCCACACAGGCGCTGGCAGACCAGCCGGAGCAGTCACCCGGAGCTCCCGGCTGATTACTGCAGCGGCGGGGTGTGCTGCATGGTGCCGGCGGCAGCGCAGCCCAGGCGGGAGAATCCAGCAGAGCACCGGCCACGCCGCTCCAGAGTGCGGTCCCCTTGGTCCTCCTGGCGTCACCGGGGTAAGTGCAACCCGGTGTCCCCACTGCCACTGAGGGCTACTGTATATACTGGGGGTGCTGTATATACTGGGGGTGCTGTAATACTGGGGATGCTGTATATACTGGGGGTGCTGTAATACTGGGGATGCTGTATATACTGGGGGTGCTGTAATACTGGGGGTGCTGTATATACTGGGGGTGCTGTAATACTGGGGATGCTGTATATACTGGGGGTGCTGTAATACTGGGGGTGCTGTATATACTGGGGGTGCTGTAATACTGGGGATGCTGTATATACTGGGGGTGCTGTATATACTGGGGGTGCTGTATATACTGGGGGTGCTGTATATACTGGGGGTGCTGTAATACTGGGGATGCTGTATATACTGGGGGTGCTGTATATACTGGGGCTGCTGTATATACTGGGGGTGCTGTATATACTGGGGCTGCTGTATATACCACTGAGGGCTGCTGTATATACTGGGGGTGCTGTATATACTGGGGGTGCTGTATATACTGGGGTGCTGTATATACTGGGGCTGCTGTATATACTGGGGCTGCTGTATATACTGGGGGTGCTGTATATACTGGAGATGCTGTATATAGGGGGATGCTGCTGTATATAGGGGGATGCTGCTGTATATAGGGGGATGCTGCTGTATATACTGGGGGATGCTGCTGTATATACTGGGGGATGCTGCTGTATATACTGGGGGATGCTGCTGTATATAATGGGGGATGCTGCTGTATATACCACTGAGGGCTGCTGTATATACTGGGGGTGCTGTATATACTGGAGATGCTGTATATGGGGGGATGCTGTATATAGGGGGATGCTGCTGTATATACTGGGGGATGCTGTATATACCACTGGGGCTGCTGTATACCATACTGCTGGGACCTGTATACCACTGGGGGGGCCTGTATAGCACAATGCTGGGGGCTGTATACCACACTGCTGGGGGCTGTATACCTGTGCTGGAGTCCACCCTCGGCTTATACACGAGTCAATAGGTTTTTCAAGGTTTTGGGGGCAAAAGTAGGGGGGTCGGCTTATACACGGGTCGGCTTATACACGAGTATATACGGTATATATATATATATATATATATATATATATAAATATATAAAAATAGTACCGCTGAAAATTTCATCTTTTCCCTAGCAAAAAACAAACTGCTGTACAGCTCCATCAGCGACAAAATAAAAAAAAAGCTATAGTTTTCAGAATATAGCAGTGGAAAAACTTTTTTTCTCAAAAAAATACTGTTTATGGTCTAAAAGCAGCAAAACATAAAATAAATGTGGTATTACTGTAATAGTACTGACTCAATAAATAAAGCTGTCTTATCACTTTTACAAATTGGTGAACAGCATAATAAAACCCCCCAAAAAACATTTCTTGAATTGCTGTTTTTTTTTTATTCTGCTTCACAAAAAACGAAATAGAAATCAATTAAAAAATAATATCTGTGCCAAAGTGGTACCAATAAAAAGTCCAACTCATTCTGCGAAAAACAAATCCTCACATGACTGTGTTGGCAGAAAAATGAAAAAACTATAGCCTTCAAAATTCCTTTCATTTTGTAAAAAATCGTTTTTAGTGTGATATTAACCAAACCTAAACAAAGTATAAATGAGGTATCTCTGCTTATACCATCACATCACATCGCAAGCTTAACAGCGTAAAAATAGCAATAAAGTGGATTCTTCAACTGCTGTTGATTTGTATATTCTGCTTCCCAAAGATCGCAGTATGACGGTGCTCATCTATATCCTGTGCTCTACGCTATTGCTTACACGGGAATTACACGTAAATCTCTGAAAACGTGATTCAGACAGAATCCCCAGCAGAAAATTCACTGTTAGGGTACCTTTACACACGGCTACATTTGTAGCTTGTCACCAGGTAACTTACTGATTGCAGTGAAATCATGGAGACATGATTCCATTTGTACACAGCAACAAGATAGAACCATGTATCCATGATTTCACTGCAACCAGTAAGTTACCTGGTGACAAGCTACAAATGTAGCCATGTGTAAAGGGCCCCTTATGGTACATTTACACGCGGCCACAGGAAGGTAGGAACAGGCAGGCATTGGACACAATTTTGCCTTGAAAAGACCACGAAGTGGCTGCGTGTAATTCAGGACTTTCCTTCCTTTAGGGAAGACACAGAAAGGAAAGTCCTGAATTACACGCCGCCACATCGAGGTCTTTTCAAGGCAACAGGCACAATTGTGTCCGATGCCTGCCTGTTCCTACCTTCCTGTGGCCGCGTGTAAAATGTACCATTAGGGTACCTTTACACGCAGCAACTTTTCTAGGAATTTCACTGGCAACTTACACAGCCACAAAATGGAACAATGTGTCCATGATTTCACTGCAACCAGTAAGTTGCCAGTGAAATTCCTAGAAAAGTTGCCGCGTGTAAAGGTACCCTAATGAGGCAGAGAGGGAGTCACTTTGAACTCCCATCTGAGCTATGATCCTACAGTGTCCATCTTATTAAGCGTATTTTTAAGCATGCACAATTGTGCGGTTGACCACAATTTTGTGCACCTTTGAAAAGAAAGACACAGCTGAACAGAGGGCAGAGTCCAGAGTAAGGCTACAGTCAGACACACTGTTTTTTCTCCTTTCGTTTCTGCTGCATTTTTGGCTGCAAAATAGAAGCTGTCGTACAAAGCAGCAAAAAACAGATCATCCATTTCTGATCTGTTTTTTGCTGCGTTTTTTTTTTCTCCTTTAAAACTAGTTAAGATGGAGAAAAACAGCACACAAACTAACATGCTCATTGGTAAAAAGGAGTACTCTTGAAGTGAAAAAAAGGATCACTGTACAAATGTCCTGTCTGAATGGCAAAAAATGAAATCCCATTGACTTGGCTGGGATTTTATTTGAGTGAGCTGTTTTGTGCACTGCACTTGCACAAAACGCATGCAAAAACAGTACGTGTGAATGTAGCCTAACTCTGCTGCCTAATTAGTGAATTGATCCTCTTTCTAAAATAAGCCCTGGAGGCAGACTTTCATGCAGATCAGTGTCCAGCCCCAGAGGTCGATTAGGAGTAACTAGGGCCCCAGGCATTTGGCACGGCATCTACCCCAGGCGCAGCAAACAGGCCTCCTGTTGCAGCACACAGGGTGTCTTCCTGGTGGCTGCATATGCTTCTCCGTAGTGGCTATTCTCTGAGCCGCTGTAAAGCTGACAGCAGGTCAAAGAAACTGCAGCGCGCTGGCTTCCTGCAATCAATTGTACACGCGTCTATCATACGCGTGTACAATTGAAGCCCTATTCCCGGCACTTCCGGGTCAGGGCGACATCAGCAGTGTGATCAGGTCAGCTGATCACGCTGTTGACGTCACTTCTCAGCACTGCAGAGGCTGCATAAGGCTGTTGAAAAGTGCTCCACTGGAGCTAAAAAACACCAAAGATATAATGTAATTAGGGGAGGGGGAAAGGGTAGGGGATGTATGAGTAACAATTGGGAAAGAGGATGGGCAGAGCATATGAAATTCATTCCAAAAAAGCTTCAGTAAGACAAAAAAAGCTTACCAAAAGTCAACTATCCATTGTACTCATCAGGAAACAGTAGGCCCAGTGATAAAGGCAACCTAGTGCATTATACCGGTGCAGCAATTACGGTACACTCATCCTGCCATAACATGGAAGATGTGATTGGTGGTATTTTGATATGCACTCTGATGAGGTTTCCACAGGGCATCAATTGCATAAGAAGGATAGTTGCAAAATGTCTGAATGCAGCCTATTGGTCATGCCCATACTATTAGATCAGGCGGGCTTGCCCAACACTATATACATGCAACACACCGGACAAATGTCCCTTAGGGGCCCCACTGTTTCCTGCATAAAGATAAAGAAGTGCAAAAAATGATGCATGGCAATGTGATGTATTGGTGGATTTTGGCCAAAATATGCAAGCTCGTAATTCGTGTCAAGGATCCTCACTGTTACGCGTCCCTATGCACTATATTCAGAAAAAAAAACTATTAAGGGCATTACTTCAGAACATCAATCCAAAAGAACTTCAAAAAAAGCTTACCAAAAGTCAACTATCCATTGCACTCATCAGGACACAGGAGTTCCAGTGATAAAGGCAACCTAGTGCATTATATCGGTGTAGCAATCACGCTCAACCTGCCATAACATGTGGGAGGTGATTGGTGGTATTTTGATATGCACACTGATGAGGATTCCACAGGGCATCAATTGCCCATGAAGGTGTATTACAAAATGTCTGTCTGCAACCTATTGGTCACGCTCATACTATTAGATCAGGCGGACTTGCCCAGCACTAGATACATACAACACACCGGACAGATGCTCCCTAGGGACCCCCACTGTGTCCTGCATAAAGATAAAAAATGCAAAACATGATGCATGATAATGTGAGATATTGGTGAATTTTTTGGCCAAAATACGCAAGCTCGCAATCCACGTCAAGGATTCTCCTGTTACGAGTCCCTATGCACTATATTCAGAAGAAAAAACTATTAAGGACATTACTTCAGAACATAAATCCAAAAGAGCTTCAAAAAGACAAAAAAAAAAGCTTACCAAAAAAGCTTACCAAAAGTCAACTATGCATTGTACTCATCAGGACACAGAAGTCCCAGTGATAAAGGCAATCTAATGCATTATATCGGTGCAGCAATCACACGCAACCTGCCATAACATGGGGAGGTGATTGGTGGTATTTTTATATGCACTCTGATGAGGTTTCCACAGGGCGTCAGTCACATATTGAAGGTGTGTTGCAAAGTGTCTATCTGCAGCCTACTGGTCACGCCCATACTATTAGATCAATCAAACAGGTTGGAATTTGATAACAAAATATGGAGCAAGGGGGTTAGGTGCGAAACACTATGGGGGGACAGTATTGGAAGCAAGGGGGAAAAGTTGAGGATCCCGTCTCAAGAATGAGGGAAAGATGGCTTTGTAAAAAAATGTGGAGTGAGGATAGGGGGATATATGAGTGTGGATACAGTATGAGGAGGATGGCTGGTGCACAGTATATAAGTGAGGGGGATTGTTGTGGACACAGTATGGAGTGAGAGGGAATGGCTGCGATACAGTATGTGGAATGAGCGGTAGCACAGTATGTGGAGTGGGGGGTTCAGTGCGTACACATTATGAGGGTTGACGGGATGGCTGGGGAACAGTTTGTGAAGGGGGTTATGTTGTTGTGGATACAATATGAGAAGTGAGGGGGATGGCTGTTGCACAGTATGTGGAGTGAGGGGGGATTGGTGTGTAGACAGAATGAGGAGTGAGGGTGATGACTGCAGCACTGTATGTGGGGTGAGGTGGGATCGCTGTGGCACAGTATGTGAAGTGAGTGGGGATCCGTGTGGACACAGTATGTGGAGTGAGGAGGATTGCTGCAGAACAATATGTAGCTTTAGTGGGGGTTGTATGGGTGTGGATACAGTAAGGAGTGAAGGGGTATGGCTGCAGCACAGTATGTGGAGTGAGAGGGGATTGATGTGGACACAGTATGAGGAGTGAGGGGATGACTGCGGAACAATATGTAGAGTGACTGGGGGTTGTATGAGTGTGGACACAGTAAGGAGTAAGGGGAAATGGCTGTGGCATAGTATGTGGAGTGAGGGGGGATCGGTGTGGACAAAGTATGAAGAGTGAGGGGGAATGGCTGGGGCACAGTATGTGGAGTGAGGGGGGATAGCTGCGGCACAATATGTGGAGTGAGGTGGGGATGGCTGCGGCACAATATGTGGAGTGATGGGGGATTGGAGTGGACACAGTATGAGAAGTGAGGGGGATGACTGCTGAACAATATGTGAATGGGGGTTATATTGGTGTGCATACAGTAGGAGGAGTGAGGGGGATGGCTGCGTAACAGTATGTGGAGTGAGGGAGGATCGGTGTGTACACAGTATGAGGTGTGAGGGGGATGGCTGTGGAACAGTATGTGGAGTGTGGATAATTGGCTTGGATACAGTATGAGAAGTGAGGGGGTATGGCTGCAGCACAGTATGTGGAGTGAGGGGGGATCAGTGTGGACACAATATCCAGTGACTTCCCACACAGCTCATCTTGATTGACAGGTCTTTTCCCATATCCAAATAGGGAGAGACCTTTCAGTCATGCTGAGCTGAGCAGGGAGAAGCAACATTTTAGAATAAAGCACATCTTTTTATATTAAATGTAGATTTCATGCTGTCCGAACAATGAATCATAGGTTCCCTTTAAAAAAGATGACATTAAGATCTAGAAAGCAAACAGCACCTTTGTCTCCTTTATATTTTCACCCTTGTGTTGGGTTTAAAAAATTACTAAAATTGCAAGATTTGAGCATAGAAATTTATTTTCCCATTGTTTTTTTAGTCCAAAGATCTGCTACAGCAAAATACAATGGGGAAAATAGTATTTAGTCAGCCATCAATTGTGCAAGTTCTCCCACTTAAAGAGATGAGAGAGGCCTGTAATTGACATTATAGGTAGACCTCAACTAGGAGAGACAAAATGAGAAAACAAATCCTGAAAATCACATTGTCTGATTTGAAAAGACATTTTTTTTTCAAATTTTGGTGGAAAATAAGTATTTGGTCAATAACAAAAGATCATCTCAATACTTTGCTATATATAATTTGTTGGCAATGACAGAGGTCAAACATTTTCTGTAAGTCTTCACAAGGTTGGCACAGGCTGTTGCTGGTATATGTGCCCATTCCTTCATGCAGATCTCCTCTAGAGCAGTGATGTGTTGGGGCTGTCGCTGGGCAACACGGACCTTCAAAGGTTTTCTGTAGGATTTCGATCTGGAACTGGCTAGGCCACTTCAGGACCTTGAAATGCTTGTTACGAAGCCACTCCTTCATTGCCTTCGCGGTGTGCTTGGGATCATTGTCATAATGAAAGACCCAGCCACATTTTATCTTCAATGCCCTTGCTGATAGGAGGTTTGCACTCAAAATCTCATCATGCATAGCCCAATTCACTCTTTCATGTACATGGATCATTCTTCCTGGTCCCTTGGCAGAGAAATAGCCGCAAAGCATGATGTTACCACCACCATACTTCACAGTTGGTATGGTGTTCTTTGGATGCAACTGAGCAGTTTTTCTTCTTCAAACATGACGAGTTGTGTTTCTACTAAACAGTTCTACTTTGTCATATGGTCAGATGAAACCATTCTCCCAATACTCTTCTGGATCATCCAAATGCTCTCTAGCAAACTTCAGATGGACCCGGACATGTAATGGCTTAAGCAGAGGGACATGTCTGGCACTGCAGGATATGAGTCCCTGGCGGCATATATTGTGTTACTGATGGTAGCCTGTGTTGTGTTGGTCACAGCTCTCTGCAGATTATTCACTAGGTTCCCCCATGTGGTTCTGGGAGTTTTGCTCAACGTCCTGGAGGTAATTTTGACCCCACGGGGTGAGATCTTGCATGGAGCCCCAGATCGAGGGAGATTATCAGTGGTCTTGTATGTCTTCCATTTTCGAATTATTGCTCCCACAGTTGATTTCTTCAAACCAAGTTGCTTGCCTATTGAAGATTCAGTCTTCCCAGCTTGGTGATGGGCTACAATTTTGTTTCTGGTGTCCTTTGACAGCTCTTTGGTCTTCACCATAGTGGAGTTTGGAGTGTGACTGTTGGAGGTTGTGGACAGGTGTCTTTTATACTGTGGAGGACAGAGGAGCCTCTTAAAAAAGAAGTCTGTGAGAGCCTGAAATCTTGCTTTTTGGTGACCAAATACATATTTTCCACCAAAATTTGAAAACAATTCTTTCCAAATCAGACAATGTGATTTTCAGGATTTGTTTCTCATTTTGTGTCTCATAGTTGAGGTCTACCTATGATGTCAATTACAGGCATCTCTTATCTTTTTTGGTGGGGGAACTTGCACAATTGGTGGCTGCTGTAACCTCCTCTAATCACTGCATAGCCTTAGGCCCTTGTTTATCACACAATTTTCACAATTTTCTGGCATAGAATTGATGGATATGTCCCAGATTTTTTGTGCAAGTCATAATTGCGCAAAACGTTTGTGACTGTCAGTGGTTTGACATCAGTCTTGACCATCATTGGTAAATATTTGACATCTGAAAAATTATACTAGTTTTTTTTGTGTCTGCACGTTTGCAGCAGAGTATGGGACTTTTTTTAGCATTATGGGTCCCACAGGGGTTTCACTACTTACTCTTCACATAGTAATGTTATACTTAAAGCTGTCCTTCAAAATGTTTTCAGCATTCAGTGCGCTAAACAGGCAGGCTTTCTGCTAATCATTATGCTAATATTTTAGTTAACATAATTAAAAAGTTATCAGCTGTAACCTTATTACTTCCCATTTGCATGGTTGCTTCCGCAGATTCAATGTAATTATATGCTGACACCAGTAAGTGTTACGTTATAAGACTAACTAAACATTGATTTATTTTCACTTTTTTATAGAATTATGGAGACAGATGTTTGCATTTTATAATGTCAGCTCAATTATTGTATGCAGGTCAACCATCCAGATGCTGGTTTTCAATGGAGCAATCTGTAGTACAGAAGCATCCTTTTTTAGGGACTCTTCTCTGTTTTGCTTACGTTCACCATTTCCCACAACAATCATTTGATTTACCAGAAAGAGATATGTTAGCTGTTAAGATGATTCACTTCAGAAGAAAATTGGTTTAGATATTAGTAAGTACTAAAATGCGTCAATAATTCTCACTAATGAACATAAGGGCATATGGAATAGAAATTGTAATGTTATTTTTTGCATTACCTGTAGCGGCCAATGCAAGCATAGTTTAGTTATATGAGACCATCATATCCTTATAACTAGTTGTGTATCTCAGATGTGGAGCATAATCAAGCCAAATACAAATATAAAAGCTACACCAATTCACCATGGAGTGGACTCGATACATCAGACTCTACATACAAACAGCTTCACCAAAGATCAGATACTCACTACATAGATATGGTACCGGAATCAAACTATAAACACGATGATAGAACACATCTTCCCTCATATACAGTCATGGCTGAAAGTGTTGGCACCCTTGAAATTGTTCCAGAAAGTGAAGTATTTTGCCTAGAATACACATGATTTGTTATTCACGTTTTTTTTTCCTTTTTGTGTATTGTAACAACACATGAAAAATTGAGAAATAAAAGCAAATGGGACAAAATTTAACACAAAGTCTCAAATATGGGTGAGACTAAATTGTTGGCACCTGCAACTTAATATTTGGTTGCCCACTCCATCATCAAGCTTCTTACACTTCTCAACTGGAATTTTGGACCACTCTTTTTTTAAAACTGTTCAGGTCTCTCACATTTAGGCCTAGTTCACACACAAGAGTTTTTGCTGCGTTTCTGACCTGCGGATTTGCCTTTTGTTTTATGCTAATCTTTTCCTGTGTTTTTGGCTAGCATTAAGACCTATGAGATTTCTGGAAAAACTCTCCAAACACATTGGTTTTAGTTTCGTGCAGAAAGTGGAAAGAATGAGCATTTCAGTTCTTTTCTGCGTTTTTGCTGTAGTTTGCACTGTAAAATCTGCAGCAAAAACGCAGCCAAAACTGGTAAAAATGTACCATAAGCAACAAATCTGCAAGAAAAAATGCAGGTAACCTCCTGCTAAGAAAAAAGCAATCCCTAGGATTTGCTGCAGAATCGCTGCCGATCTGTTCACTGCAAAAACCATTATGTCTGGCCTTAAAGGGTGCCTTGTCCAAACAGCAATTTTAAGGTCTTTACAGAAGGTGTTCATTGTAATATATATCTGGAGTCTTTGATGGTCACTTTAGAAATCTCCAGCACATAATTTCCATTCATATCTGGGTTCTTCTTGAAGTATAATTGGTGTCATTGTCCTGCTGGAGTATCCAGATGTAGTACCAGAAAAAAAAGCTTACTACATAGTTTTGACAGCAGAAATAAAAATATATATGATTATATATATATATATACACGGTATAATATATATACATATATAATACACATATACATACTATATAATATAATATATATATATATATATAATATATAATATATATATATGTATGTTCTATTGCATCGGGCGATCCTGTGCAGTTATATGTTAGTCCCACCACTCCTACTACTAATCGCAGCACCACTGAGGTGGCCAGGCTTGGCAGGTGCTGCTGTTCACCATCTCCTATGCCCTATCTCTCACCCCTGTTTGCTCTCTTTCCCCTTTGTAATGTATTGTAAGGCTTTACTCAGGAATCTAATAGTTTATGGGAGCACAGACTCTCTGAGACCAAGTTTAGAGGTGAACAAGACTGTATTCAGGGCTGCCACTAGGAATTTGGGGCCCCTTACTAGCAAAATTTTGGGGCCCCCTGAGACTCCACCCCATCTCTGCCTCCACCAAGGCTCCGCCTCCATCCAGGTTCCACCTCCACCCTGGCTCCGCCTCCACCCCTCAAATCTTCCATATTTTCACCACGATTTCTGCATCGCGTCCTCACCAGTTACACATTAACCTCTTTCTATACATAGTTCTTTATTAGAGCTGAGGAGGGATGTGAACAATAAGTGTTACATGAGGCAGAATAATACTGGGGGTGTTAATTCATCACCTTGTACAGGGGTGGGGAACCTTTTTCTTGCCAGGAGGAACATTTGGAAATTTCTATTCATTGAGGGGCCGCACATCACCATGAAAATTACCCGGCTACATTTAATTAATTACCTCACCTAATTTGATGGCTGCAGCTGCTTCTCTGTGTCCTGTGATGTTTGGTGATATCTGATCTTCCAGGTTTGCGTTGGTCTGGAGTGCAGTCAACTCTGTGACAATAAGTTTTGTAGATCAAATACATCACGCAGGAGACTGCTATATATACAATGTACAAGACACAGAGCATATACAGCACTGCAGAGGGCTAGGGGGCACATTCCCTTGCAGCCCCCATCATCCCCTTGCAGCCCCATCCTCCCCCTCTTACAGCCCCCAGCTTCCTCTTCCAACCCCCAGCCTCCTCTTCCAGCCCCCAGCCTTCTCTTCCAGCCCCCTAGCCTCCTCTTCCAGCCCAGCTCCTCTTCCAGCCCCCATCCTCCTCTTCCAGCCCCCAGCCTCTTTTTCCAGCTCCCAGCCTCCTCTTCCAGCCCCCAGCCTCCTCTTCCAGCCCCCAGCCTCCTCTTCCAGCCACCATCATCTCTATGGAGAAGGGACATATGTAGCTGTCAGTCTGTCCTGCATCTCCTGTGAGCAGGTCGTACTCCAGATCCCACTACACTGTTACCTTCTGTTTGATCTGCTGCTCTCATGTAGCTCTATGGACCTACAGCCTGATCCTGATGAATAGACATCTGAAGCTGGGACTATGGAGCTGGAGTCAGGGAATTGTGCCACTCTGAGCAGAGAGGGAGCGGGCACTGCCAAGCCCCCAAACACCTATGGAGGCAGCTTCGTACCCACATCCGGATAAGGCAGAGACACCACTCTGACACAGTGACAGACACTAGTGAGAGCGGGTGGGTGGGCTACAGGGCCCCCTCTGTGCACATGCTGCAGCACACTGCACAGAGTCAGTCAGAGAGAGATTAGCTGCTGGACCGGGTGGGGGGGGCAGGCCTTGCTCCATGATGCAAATAACATGCCCAGCGCCGTAACTAGAGTTTGAAGGGCCCTGGTGCGAAATTTGGACCTGGGCCCTCCCCCTTCCCCCGTGTGCCCACGTTGGTCAAGATGTAACTCACAAATTGACCTCTCTCCCTTTCATTATGTATTAATGTCTCTCATCCAGGTATATATGATCCTCCATTATAGTATAATGCCGCCTCACAGTGCTCCAGATAATACAATGCCGCCTCACAGCCGCTCCAGATAATACAATGCCGCCTCACAGCCGCTCCAGATAATATAATGCTGCCTCACAGCCGCTCCAGATAATACAATGCCGCCTCACAGCCGCTCCAGATAATACAATTCTGCCACACAGCCAACTACCCAACACAGCCACATACATTGCACACACAGTCACATACTACATTGCACAACAGTCACATACATTGCACACACGTCACATACATACATTTGCACACACCATCACATACATACATTGCACACACCGTCACATACATACATTGCACACACAGTCACTCTGCACACAAAACCTGTATAGCACACTGCACACAGTCAACACACACACTGCACCTTCTCTCCTGTGTGCTCCTATGCTCCCTGAAGGTCTTCATGCCAGGCCCAGGAAGCAGTGACTAAAGCGGTGCTGTGTGAGGAGGAGAAGAGCAGGCCAGGCTGGAAGTCTCTAACCAGCTCCTATTCGCAGAGAGGTAGGCATGCTGCTGCATGTCTCCACTCCTACAGTCCCCAGCCTGCCCCCGCGGTCTGACTGCGAGAGGGAAGAAGGGGGCGGGTGGCAGCAGCATCAATGGCGGCAGCCTCACAACAAAATTAACATCAGCGGTGAGTGCCAGTAGTCCTCCGGCTGCCGTGATCAGCCGCATGGGACCGGCCGGGTAGAGCGCAACACAGCTGGCGCAGGGGTCGGTGGGCTCCGGGCCCCTGTACCTCCAGGCAATTGCAGATGGTACACCACTGGCCATGCCCCCTACAGTCATGGCCTGGCCCCCTCTCCCTCATAAAAATGGCCATGCCCCCTGCAGGGAGGCCCGGGCCCCTGACTCCAGGCAGACCCGTCACCCCTGATGGCGGGCATGACTGTATTAAACACACGTGGCAGTCAATAAATGTAGGATGCAGCAAGTGAGCAAGGCCTTTTTTTTCAGATATTGTTAACAAATTTGTCTAAATCTGTGCTAAGTTCACATGTCACCTGGTAGAACAGATCAAGCAGCAATCCTTGGCAAAAAAGTTGTGCAAACACACCTTTTTTTGTCCGTTTTGAAATAATTGATTTCTGTAGGATGTTTTCCTTAACATGGGAGTTTATTGAAAAATGGATTTGTTATCAGATTGCTATTTAGTCATCCGTTTTTTTTACTATAATAAAGGATTAATTTGTAAAACTGGTTGGATGTTCTGCCAAATTCTCTGAAACACTTTTGGAGAAAGCTTATGGTAGAGAAATTAACATTTAATTCACAGGCAACACCTTTAGTGGACTTACCTGCAGTCAGTCAATTGCACGTTCCCTCAAAACTGGCAACATCTGTGGCATTGTGCTGTGTGATAAAACTGCACATTTTATTGTGGCCAACCAAAGACACACCTGTGCAATAATCAAGCTGTCTAATCAGCATCTTGATATACCACACCTGTGAGGTAGATGGATTACCTCGGCAAAGGAAAATTTGTGATCAATATGTGAGAGGAAAAACCTTTTGTGTATGTAAAAAAGTCTTGCATTAAAGTGTTGCATTTATATTTTTGTTCAATGTGCAATCCTCCAGCATGTGACGTACATTTGTCTCAACATCACCATCAGTTACTAACATGTGGCTTAATCTGTACACTAGGTGGGAGCCTGATGCGGTCGCATTGGGTGGGCGGTGACAGGATGATGAGGGTGGGCTCTGTGGTGCTGAGGGTGGCAGCCATCTCTCGCCCAGTGCTGTCTCTCTCCTGTCCGCTGTTTTTTTCCCCTCACTCTCTGCCCCATCCTGTGCTGCCTCTCTTCCCCCCACTGTGGTAGCTCTCTGCCCCCTATGTGGTTACTCAGCCCCCTCGTGGTCACTCTGTCCCCCATGGTTGCTCTCTTCCCCCTTTGGTAGCTCTCTGCCCTCTGTGCTCCCTGTCATGTGGCGGTGGCATTAGGAAGATGATGGCATGAGGAACTGGAGCGGGCTGAGCAGGATAAGTGTGGACTGAGGGGGGTGAGTGTGGGCTATGTGGAGATAGATGTGGACTGAGTGGGGGTGAGTGCGGGCTAAGTGGGAGTGAGTGTGGGCTGAGAGGGGTGAGCGTGGGTTGAGCAGAGTGAGTGCGGGCTGAGCAAGGGGTGAACACATGCTCATGCTTGAGCACAGGCTCAGTGCAGGCTGAGCAGGGTGATTGTGAGCTGAGGAGGGTGAACGCAGTCTGATGGGTGTGAGCAGATGCAGTCTGGGGGGTGAATGCAGTCTGAGGGGGTGAATGCAGTCTGAGGGGGTTAATGCAGTCTGAGGGGGTGAACGCAGTCTGAGGGGGTGAGTGGTGCTGAGAGGGGTGAGTGTGGGTAAGAGTGGGGTGAGCGTGGATGAGTGCAGGATGAGGGGATGAGTGTGGTCTGAGCAGGGACCCGGTGTGAGGTGAGTGCAGGTTGAACGGTGTGGAGTGTCGGCTAGCAGGATGAGTGCGGGCTGGGAGGGGTGAGCGGGGTAAGAGGGTGAGCGTGGGGAGTGCAGGATGAGGAGATGAGTGCAGTCTGAGGGGGGGTGAGCACAGGTTGAGCAGGGGTGCGTGCGGGCTGAGGTTTCGCACATGAGAGCTGATCAGCTATTGTTGACATGTTCAATAGAGCAATGCACAAAAATCACAGTTTTGGATCCTTTGGGAAGGCTTAAAAGCTTCGCACAACTGCAACCATTGTGAATCTATAGCTGTCACTTCCATTTTCTCAATAGGAAGGGTCATACAGGAGAGTCTGACACATATCAGCCATTTATAGCATACTGGTACATCTCAATGAATTAGAATATCATCAAAAAGTTTATTTATTTCAGTAATTCAATGCATAAAGTGAAAAGCATATATTGTATAGAGTCATTACAAGCAGAGTCATCTATTTCAAGTGTTTATTTCTGTTAATGTTGATGATTATGACTTACAGCCAATGAAAACCAAAAGGTCATTATCTCAGAAAATTAAAATACGGAGGATGAAGGGTCTGAGAAATAAAATATTACCTAAATAGATATCAGAGGCTTCACCTTATGTAGTTGTGTGAGTCACAACCACTATAAAAGCATATCATGGCTGCTGCAGTCCTCAGTGTGGTGCATATAGAGTAGGGAAGATGCAGGGTTAAAAACTGCGCTGCCACAAGACTTCTAAGGATGAATTTAATGCTGATTTATTGGTTAACACTTTCAGGGCTCCCTGGCCCCTTCCTCAGGACAAATCAATATCACATTGCCATGTTTCAGGGCACCCTTTGATGTCTTGTGGAATACGGCAGCATGGTTTTTAACCCTTCATCCTCCCTACTTTAATTTTCTGAGATAATGACCTTTGGGTTTTATTCTGTAAGCCATAACCATCAACATTAACAGAAATAAACACTTGAAATAGATCACTTTCTTTGTAATGACTCTATAATATATGTGTTTCACTTTGTATTGAATTACTGAAAAAATTACTTTTTGATGAAATTCTAATTCATTGAGATGCACAATCTTTTTAATATTCTCTTAATGTTAATAAAAGATTAAAGGAAACTTTTAATACATATGTAGCTTGTGATACGTTCTAGATTTATTTTGCCCAACAATGTGAGGTATGACAAATAAACTAATGACAAGTATGACAAATAAAATACAGGGTATGGAAGAAATCCCACATTAACACGGGGATCAATTTAGATGATGTGCTGAATCAGATCCAAGCCACCACTGCGAGAGGAGAAATGCCACTGTTGTATATATCATATATCTGTAGGTAGAAAACACCATTCAGATCATCTCATGGGCATGCTGTCATTTCTTCAAGAACAAATGAGAGCACACAAGGTACAAGTGTTGTCATTGCTTCTGGTAATTGCTACATTGCCAAGAATACCTGGTCAGTTTGTGAAATGTAACACGCACATTGCTACTTTATTCCATTGCACAGCTAGTGGTTGTTTTATCGAATTCTCCAGTTTATGTAAACACACATTATAGTTTGCAACTTTGTACAGTTAAAACTTATTTTGCCATCTTAACAAGTTACCCCCATTTGACAGGAGCTACAACTGTTAACTTCCCCTCACCCCCCAATTCTGAGTAGGGCTCTGAAGTGCGGCTTGAACAAAGCAACAATAATAATTACCGTAATTATATTATTTATATAGCGAAATATATTCTGCAGCACATTGCATTTAAATTGGCACATGTACAGAAATAAATAAAACATATATTAATACATCGTTCAACAGTTACAGGAGATGTTTGACCTTCTCACAAGCTAACAATCTATGAAATGGTAAGTCTACCATATTGGTCTGGTATGCCAAGGGTTAACCAGTAACATTGACTCTGGGGGCTCACTGTCTGCATGCAAATATTGCTCCCACTCAAAAATGTACCCACCTGCTTCTACACTGACAAAGTAATAATGTTTTGAGCTTTTCACTTTCAGGCTCTATATCTCACCATCCACTACAGCTTTAAGCGTAAGCCTATCTCCATTTTATAGACAATCATCTTGGCTATCTCATACATAAATTTGACTTGCAACTACTTGCAGATTTTTGTCTTGTCACTGCATTGTTACTGTTTTGCTCCTAAAAAAATCTAAATTTAAATTTTTCATTATTTTGTAAATCCACCTTTTGTTTTCCACACTGTCTAAATCCTTCTGGGCAAGATCTTGATCAGATTCAGGCATGTCTTGACTGAAATCTGGTCCAAGGTCTCTTCTGATAAGTGAATAAATATTATATTGATATAATTATCTAGTGCCATTAATTCCAGAGCACTTTACATAATCAGCAACACTGTTTCCATTGGGTCTCACAATCTAATGTCCCTACCAGTATGTCTCTAGAGTGTGGGAGGAAACCAGAGTACCCAGAGGAAACCCACACAAACAAAGGAAGAACATACAAATCCTTGCAGATGTTTTTCTTGGTTGGATTTAAACCCAGGATCCCAGCAGTGCAAGAATGCAATGCTAACCACTGAGCCACCATGCTGCTGTTTTATGAGTTCTCAATGTTGGTACATACTGGTTGACTTACTTGGGTATGTATACAGCTTTTTTTCAACTTTACACACAAGTATTCATTTAGGATGCAGTCTGGGTCCTGTGGAGGTGATCCTGGTCAAGTAGCCAACGCCATCGGCTGTCAAACAACCCTATATCATCAGGCGTACTCCACTACTTCAATTTTTCGATCAGTTAGCCCCTTTTTCCTTTGTTTCTTCCAGAGCCATTCACACCGATCAAAGCCTTTTTCAGAAAGTAGAGGAAAGGCCGTGTGACACGTAGATACGACCAACGATAAGTCGGCTGATCGTTGATCGCAGGTTTATGAACCTGACCATAAATCTGTTGTCTGTCGTTCATTCAAGCTGCAACATCGTTCTGTGTGACACCTTTCCAACGATCTCGTTTACGACTTTGCCTATTCAGAAATTAAGCATGTAGGCGACCAAACAACCGCAGGTATCGTTCGCTTGTCGCTGAATCATTGCTGCATCGTTCAAGATATCTGTATGTGTGACACCTCAGCAGCGATCATTTAACGATGTCCCAGCGATCTTGGCCAGGTCGGATCGTTGGTGGGATCGCTGGCACATTGAAGCGTGTAATGGGGCCTTTAATTACAGCACTACTTAACTACTAATATGTAGACTTTCATATCATGTAGCAAAAAAAGGAAAACGTGGTGCAACACTTTAGAAAAAAGATACAAAATATTCTATCATAAAAAACAAATAATAAGTGGCACTGACCATCCATAAAAGAACATCCTTTATTGATTCATATTAAAAGTCTATCCAGAAAGGCAATTGGCAAACGAACACCAGTCGTTTCGCATGACTAGCACACTTTAACAGGTCCCCACTTACTTGCTGATGTCCTTAAATAGAATACCAATCAATGGTCAGCAAGAACATAATGAAAAATTTATAAAGACAAGATAAAAATTAATTGTGACATAAACAGTAATTATTCACAGCACAAAGTTATAAAAACTGTGACGTAGCAATCACCGAGCGTGTTAGGGGAACACTAACTTGGCAGCGGTATTTAAACACACAGCAATGGTCTCCTCATGTACATAGGTCCAGCTGTCTCCTGACAGTTCAAATATCTGGGACAACTGCCTCACTGGAACCACCAACCAGGATCTGTCATCAGCTTCAGACTGACTCCTGTCAGTTCAGGTTACCAGCAGGACGATAGCTTCCCAGCCTTAGATCCTTCGCGCATTGCAACCACACCATGTGCTCAAACAGCCGATCTGTAGCCTCTAGGACCTGGCTGACATCATATCCTGTGATCAGTGAAAAGTCACATGATACCAACCCTGACCACACCCGCGGCATGGTACATCACATACAGTTGTGGCCAAAAGTATTGACACCCCTACAAATCTGTCAGATAATACTCAGTTTCTTCCTGAAAATGATTGCAATCACAAATTCTTTGGTATTAATATCTTCATTTAATTTGTCTTCAATGAAAAAACACAAAAAGAATTGTCCTAAAAAAAAATTGGATATAATTCCACACCAAACATAAAAAACGGGGTGGACAAAAGTATTGAAACTGTTAGAAAAATCATGTGATGCTTCTCTAATTTGTGTAATTAACAGCACCTGTAACTTACCTGTGGCACCAAACAGGTGTTGGCAATAACTAAATCACACTTGCAGCCAGTTGACATGGATTAAAGTTGACTCAACCTCTGTCCTGTGTCCTTGTGTGTACCACATTGAGCATGGAGAAAAGAAAGAAGACCAAAGAACTGTCTGAGGACTTGAGAAACCAAATTGGGAGGAAGCATGAGCAATCTCAAGGCTACAAGTCCATCTCCAAAGACCTGAATGTTCCTGTGTCTACCGTGCGCAGTGTCAAGAAGTTTAAAGCCTATGGCAGTGTGACTAACCTCCCTAGATGTGGACGGAAAAGAAAAATTGACGAGAGATTTCAACGTAAGATTGTGCGGATGGTGGATAAAGAACCTCGACTAACATCCAAACAAGTTCAAGCTGCCCTGCAGTCTGAGAGTACAACAGTGTCAACCAGTACTATCCGTCGGTGTCTGAATGAAAAGGGACTGTATGGTAGGATACCCAAGAAGACCCCACTTCTTACCCCGAGACATAAAAAAGCCAGGCTGGAGTTTGCCAAAACTTACCTGAGAAAGCCTAAAACGTTTGGAAGAATGTTCTCTAGTCAGATGAGACAAAAGTAGAGCTTTTGGGCAAAGGCATCAACATAGAGTTTACAGGAGAAAAAAAGAGGCATTCAAAGAAAAGAACACGGTCCCTACAGTCAAACATGGCGCAGGTTCCCTGATGTTTTGGGGTTGCTTTGCTGCCTCTGGCACTGGACTGCTTGACCGTGTGCACCAAAAAATTTGCAGCATAATGAAGGGCCAAGTGTGAAAAAGCTGGGTCTCTCTCAGAGGTCATGGGTCTTCCAGTAGGACAATGACCCAAAACACACTTCAAAAAGCACTGGAAAATGGTTTGAGAGAAAGCATTGGAGACTTCTAAGGTGGCCAGCAATGAGTCCAGACCTGAATCCCATAGAACACCTGTGGAGAGATCTAAAAATGGCAGTTTGGACAAGGCACCCTTCAAATATCAGGGACCTGGAGCAGTTTGCCAAAGAAGAATGGTCTAAAATTCCAGCAGAGCATTGTAAGAAACTCATTGATGGTTACTGGAAGCGGTTGATCGCAGTTATTTTGGCTAAAGGTTGTGCAACCAAGTATTAGACTGAGGGTGTCAATACTTTTGTCTGGCCCATTTTTGGAGTTTTGTGTGAAATGATCAATGTTTTGCTTTGTGCTTCATTCTCTTTTGTGTTTTTTCATTGAAGACAAATTAAATGAAGATAATAATACCAAAGAATTTGTGATTGCAATCATTTTCAGGAAGAAACTGAGTATTATCTGACAGAATTGCAGGGGTGTCAATACTTTTCGCTACAACTGTATCCTCCCCCTCTGCAAACCTATGGTGATAAACACATGACCAAGATCCAGAGCCCTGAAAAAGGGCATCCCTGTCATCTTGGCCTAACAGTCGAGAGCGCCCTCCCCATCTACTATGAGGGTCGGCTCCTGGAACATGATCCCTCATCATAACCTCATTCCTCAGAGAGTACAGTCCGTCACTGTCACCAACTTCCGTTTTGTGACGAATGCGGCATTAGACTTTGTCATCTCACAATCCCGAGTTGTGACTTGGTTAGACCTCTCCCACCCCTGGTGGTCAATACCGCAGTGCGATTCAATTCCTTCTGTATCTATGGTCAGGTCCGATATCATCACATACACTACTAGGTGTCTTGTCTAAGTTCCTCAGCATTGGTGTAACAGGGGATTCACTATCTCTCAACCTCTTAGGCCCCCTATCCTCAGGATGTCTTTGGAAAGCTCTCAGTTGGTGTCTTTCCTCATCGCCCAGAGACCTGGGGCACCAATTGTCTCTAGCTTCTGCTGTTGCCCGTCTATTACTGGGAGGATCCCCACTTCATTGGGTACCATGATTTAAAGATGGCTTCCATCTTCGGTAGCGACGCTGTCTCTCGATTCTCGCTCTTTCCAGCCTTAACTGCTGTACTTCTATTAGGTGAGTCACCCTATATGCAAGAACTCACATATTGTCAAGGCTCTCCACTGTCCCTACCATGAGGAATGGAACGACATCCACTTTCCTTAGTATCCTCTCTTCCCTATCATCGGGAATTTGTACTCTCTTCACTCTAGGCATATCCACCATTTCGTGCATGAGTCGTCTGTTTGTCTCTCGGCAGAGCACTAGGTACCTGGACAACATCTTCCAGTAAGGAAAAGAGGTTTGCTGCAACACTAAACATTAAATGGATATGGATGAGCTGAATGGCAGAGCTGTGTGTACAATTAAGACAATGTGTATATGGCAGAGGAACACAGTAAATACTGTTTTGGAATAAAGAAATTTGGGAGGCTTAACTTCAACACTGGCGCCACTGCGAAGAGCCCGGTAACCGTGACCAGGTGCTCCCATCTTACTGGGTCCTACACTGTCACTATATGCGGTATTCTATTGCTGGAATGGGTTTACATGCCTGTGAGTGCAATTAAAAACCGACTGGAATCGTGTGTCTCTGGATCTGGGCTACAGCAAGATGAAGGAATAGGCGAGGCTACAGGTTGGGGAAAGGTGCACAGTCAAAAATAAGACATACTATATAGAAAATAAAGACTGGCATCACCTACATGTAAATGTTCAAGCATAATAATGTATACTGTTATGAACCGATGACTCAGGAGTAACATTCAGATTCTGTAGAAGTCGTTGGTAACTGTACTGACCGCAATCCCTGACTACACACCGCAACTAGAAGTAGCCGTGGGATGTAATTAACCAGACCTAGACACTTCTGCACAGCTGGAGAACTAACTGCTCCTAAAGATGGATGTATGAAAAGCTATCTTGCCTTAGAGCAGAACCCCAAAAGAATAGCAAGCCCCACACAGATATTAACTGGGAAACAAGAGACGGAAAAACAAACACAGGCAGAGTATAAGGTTTAGCAAAAGAGGCCACACTAGCTATATAGGAAAGACAGGATAGAATTCTATTGCGTTCAGTATAAAACACTATCAAAAACCACCAACAGCAGATATTACAAAAGTTACCCTGAGTCACTAAGACTCGGCGAACTCTATGTCAGCAGATTTCTATGAATCAAATGCCAGCAGAACTGGAAATAACAGATAATAGTGAATGGTAAAATTCCTAGAAAGAAAACTTCCTATCTGAGAGCAGATAAACAAATATACAAACTAAATAGCAAACCCATAGCTCAGAATAAGACAAAACATAAGCAGAACCTTAAGCACACTTAAGTGTGCCACAAAATACCGTATATACTCGTGTATAAGCCGACCCGTGTATAAGCCGACCCCCCTACTTTTGCCCCCAAAACCTGGGAAAACCTATTGACTCGTGTATAAGCCGAGGGTGGACCCCAGCACAGGTATACAGCCCCCAGCAGTGTGGTATACAGGCCTCCCCAGTGGTAGTATACAGCAGCCTCCCCAGTGGTATGCAGGCCCCAGCAGTATATACAGCAGCCCCAGTGGTATACAGCAGCCCTTAGGTAGTACACAGCAGCCCCAGGGGTATACACATCAGCCCCAGGGGTATACACATCAGCCCCAGGGGTGTACACAGCAGCCCCAGGAGTATACACAGCAGCCCCAGGGGTATACACAGCAGCCCCAGGGGTATACACAGCAGCCCCAGGGGTAGTACACAGCAGCCCCAGGGGTATATACAGCAGCCCCAGGGGTAATACACAGCAGCCCCAGGGGTAATACACAGCAGCCCCAGGGGTAATACACAGCAGCCCCAGGGGTAATACACAGCAGCCCCAGGGGTAATACACAGCAGCCCCAGGGGTAGTACACAGCAGCCCCAGGGTAATACACAGCAGCCCCAGGGGTAGTACACAGCAGCCCCAGGGGTAGTACACAGCAGCCCCAGGGGTAGTACACAGCAGCCCCAGGTCCCCCTCACTGTTTGGCGCCCCCACCGCTGCGCTCATACATTACCGGTCTAGCAGCTGTCATCCTCCGGTGGCGGATCGCGGCTCCCGGCTCCGGCTTCCATCTTCTTCTGTGTCTTCCTGCATTGTGACCGGGGCGCATCGCGATGACGTCATCGCGACGCCGGCCGGTCATGTGACATGCAGGAAGACACAGAAGAAGATGGAAGCCGGAGCCGGGAGCCGCGATCCGCCACCAGAGGATGAGAGCTGCTAGACCGGTAATGTATGAGCGCAGCGGTGGGGGCGCCAAACAGTGAGGGGGACCTGGGGCTGCTGTGTACTACCCCTTGAGATTTTTTTTTTTTTTATATATATACCGTATATACTCGCGTATAAGCCGAGGGGAGACTTTTCAGCCCAATTTTTGGGCTGAAAAACTCGGCTTATACGCGAGTATATACGGTATCAAAAAAACATTCACTTATCTTGCAAAGAGCTCCAAAGAGCAGAAAAAAACAGAGAGAAGTGAACTCCCCCAGGAACAAAAGACAACTGGCAATAAATGATCCACTTCCAACCATTATATGCTCCAAGAACCAGATTGCCAATCCCCCTCACCTGTGAAGCCCACACAGTCAGCTGCATCACCAGCAACAACCACCAGAGGGAGCTCCTATGAATTCACAATAGTATATACTAAGGAAAAGAGATTTGCTGCAACACTCAACATTAAATGGATATGGATGCGCTAAATAGCTATCAAATGAATGGCAGAGCTGTGTGTACAACTAAGACAATGTGTATATTATTACTGGAATGGGTTTATATGCCTGTGAGTGCATATAAACCCATTCCAGCAATAGTATATCGCATATAGTGACAGTGTAGGACCCGGTAAGATGGGAGCACCTTGTCGCGGTTACTGGGCTCTTCGCAGTGGCGCCAGAGTTGAAGCTGTCTCTGAAATTTCTTTTTTCCAAAACAGTATTTACTGTGTTCCTCTGCCATATACACATCTGCAGGGAACACCCACGTAGCCCCTTGCTGGGTGGGTATTTCATATGGCAAACTGGACACACACAGTACAATTGTCCCAGGCAACAGTCCGTCTGACTTTGGGATGCTCCGCCCCTTTTGGGCAACTTCCACTTTCCAGGACTTTACGCCCTTTTGGGCCATTATCCCTTTCTGGGACTATGTCCTCTTTTGAGCAACCTAGTCTATAGGGGACACTTTCCGTGGACACACCACCAGCTCTTGCGGATGCATACTGATCATGAAGTGATAGAACCCCTTGAGAGTATTATTGGAAGCCACCTCACACATTGCTGCTTTGCTTCCCATGGCTGTCTCTGGACCTCCTGCACACCGATCCACGCTGGGCACTCTGCACAGCTCCTGCTGTTGTTGCTCTTTGTCCTGGCACGCTCCTCCAAGGAACAGCAAACCTGGGTTGAGTATTTTGACAAACTTCGTAACCCTTCTGAGTTACAGCCAGATGCTTTAATCTTCTTGGCCCCTCCAAACTACAGCCAGAAGCTTGCTTCTGTGTGTGCTGTTGCAGTAATATCGTTGCCCCCAGCAACTGAACTTGTAGGCCTTGTCCGTTGCCCCTAGCAACAAGGCTACAAGTGTGCCCCCATTCTCCACCAATTGTGACATGGTGATCACGGAGCATGTTGGGGGGGAATAACTCACTTGGCAGCAATATTTAAACACACAGCAACAGTCTATTCATGTACGTCCACTTTATTTAAAGACCATATAAACCACATTGTGCAACTTAAACATGCACCAACCTTTGGAATGATAAAACGACACACAGCTCATCACAATAGCGGGGTACACCCGCACAGTATTTGGATACCTCCGCTGTCGCGGTAATGAAGTGGAGTTGTTTAACTATCCAGAAGCTAACTGCAGTCAGTACACAACCTCCTGTCTTTGAGCATACCCTTTCAGGTGAATGACTGCTCCAAATACTGTCTCCTGACAGTCCAGATATCTGGCACAGCTGCCTCTCTGAACCACCAATCAGGATCTGACATCAGCTTCAGACTGACTCCTGTCAGTTCAGGTTCCCAGCAGGATGATAGCTTCCCAGCCTCAGAGCCCTCGCACATTACAGCCAAACCATGAGCTCAAACAGCCGGTTTGCAGCCTCTAGCACATGGCTGACATCACATCCTGTGACCAGCGAGAAGTCGCATGGTATCAGCCCTGATCACACCCCTGGCATGGTACATCACAAAACACTGAAAAATAATTTATTTAAAACCAAGTGGACCCTGTGCATCCAGCCGCAGGATGCACCTGGCTTCATAGCGTAGGAGTATTTATGATCCAAGAAATAAAGCAAAGTAGAAGTCCTGCTCTTAAACAAATGGTTTCTTATTTTATTTTATCCAGGTAAAGTGCATTACAGAATATATAAAATTGAATGGGGTGATTTTGGTCAACACCTTTCAAGTGCGTCCAGCACTCTTAATCATGCATCCAGGGTTTGCAACCTTCTACTGTCCACTTTCTGTTCTCTTTTTTGCAAACTAGAGCCAACGGTTCTTACGAAGATATTGAAGTCAAAGCTTCTTCACCTTCTTTCAGGCCACCATTCCAGACTTATGTAACATGTGTTGCATGGTGCTTTAAATGAACATCTGTGATCTCACTATTACAAAGCATATGAGCCACTTTCTCAGCTGTGTTTGTTGCACCAGAACTGATAGACCTTGTCAAGAGCGGACTTGTTGACTCCAATATTTTGCCTGGACGTCCACCTCTTGGCTTTTGAATGGATTGATGGACTTCCTTTTATATTCTTCCAACTGTCATGGCACTCACATAATGCAGTTTGGCAATTTTCTTGGTCAATCGACCGCTATTAGGAGCTAGATGATGCTGTATTTCTTTTCTTTGCAAATCTTCTTCATGGCTGCTCCTCAATTTGAACCAGTGGCCTTTCACTTGGGAAACAACCTTATAACACACTGAACTTTTAGGCAACATGAGAACAGGATGTAATTTGTAGTATACATGATGGAAAATATTTTTCAAACACCAGGAGCAAAAAAGTAACAATGCAGTGAGATGACAAGAATCTTCATTAAATCATATGCTAATTTGTTGCAAGTCAAACTAATGTATGAGATAGTCAAGGTGATTGTCTCTCAAAGTTGTAATGGATGGTGAGATATGCAGCCTCAAAGACAAATGTTCAAAATATTGTTACCCTTTTGCGTGTCAGTGTATAAAATAATAAACTGGGTATTTTATTAATCAAATGATGAGATGCTGCCCTTCTGTGTTCATAGTGAAACGTGTAATGTACCAACTACTGCTCATATGTATGAGGGATTCACCCATTCCCCTGTGGGCCAGCCTGAGCATACCCTTATAGAATTGTTCACTGTCCATTGGACTGCCAGAGAAAGTCATATGCTCTACCTAGCTGACTCTGGCAGTCTTATAAACCATAAATGCAGGGGTGACCTACATGCTCAGCCATTGCTCCAGTTAATTAGGGTACTTTGCAGCTCTTCTCATAATCATCTGCAGGTACATGGCGGTAACCCTGTGTATTATATTCCATGCCTACTGATTTCATATTCCCTATCTGTGTATACTTGTCCACACCTAGCTTCATCTTTCCATTCTGTTTTTCTTTCTTCCCATTCTTCTGCTTTGATTTAGTCGAAATGTTCCTAGTGACTCCAATCTATTCATTTCCCCCTGCTGTGTGGAGTCCTTCTGCTCCCTCCTTCTTCCTCCTCCCCTCTGCCCACACCTGGACTCATTTTTGGCCATTTGAATGATACAAATGTAGAGATGCAGGTCTGAATGATCTTGGTCTGAAGTGATATTGTTTTAAGTGATATCTTTAAAGTTTACAGCAGAAATATACCAGAAGTAGTCCAGAAATTGGTCAGAAGGTAAGAGTAATTACTGTCTTCTAATTATACCTACCTTTCGTTTCTCACCCTGCTTTTTACTATGCTCACATTTTCCCTCACAGTTTTTGCTCCACTTATCCTCCTCTCCTTTGCTACCTCCAATCCACAGCACCCTCTAACCAGATAACTATCTCTCCCTATCTCTTAACCCCTCACCTCACCTCATCCACAGACCTACTCCTTTTTTTTTTTTTTTTTAATCAGGTATATTTTATTAATGAAAAAGCACAAATAACAAATTATTCATACAAAACATATACATTTTCTATATATATCAGGTCCCTGTCCCAAACTCTCCCCCCCAGCCCCCCTCCCTCCCTTCCTTTTTTTGAATCAGAAAAATATTATTCATATGTAAGGAAATTAATAACATACAACTGTAAAACCGCAATTGTCCATTTTTGATAATATAAAGAAATCCCCTTCCCTCACCACCCACCCCCCTTTACAGACAGCAACATTTCTTGTTTCTAAAACAATATATGCAAGATATGATCAATAATTACCCTAAACATCTGATGACCCTTTACACACCATTAGTCATGTCTCTGCCGGAACATCCTTTCCAATCTCAGCCCTCACCACAGACCTACTCCTTAACCTCAGACCTCTCCTACTGAAATATAAAACAAGCCGGCCACTCTCCTTCTCCCACCTGCTTTCCCTTTCTTTACTACTTCTCACTGCTGGCGACATATCTCCCAATCCTGGCCCCCTCCATCCCATACAACCCACCTATCCTCACCTCTACCAAGCAAGATAAACTACTGCAATCCCTCACATGTAAAACCCGTGCCTCTGACCCCCACCCCCTGCTTCAGCTCTCTGAAGCACTTTGGAATGTCGTTCCATTTGCAACGAGTTCCACATGATCCATGACCTTTTTACTTCCCGGAACCTTTCCTTCTTGGGCCTCACTGAGAGCTGGCTGACAGCCTCTGACACGGCCTCCCCTGCAGCAGTGAGCTATGGCGACCTTCACTTTACTCACACTCCTCACCCTGGCAACAGACATGGCGGAGGAGTGGGCTTCCTCCACTCTGCACACTGCTCCTTCAAGTCAATCCAACCCCCACCCTCCCTTTTCCACCCTTCTTTCGAAGTTCACTCTGTCTGTATCTACTCTCCCTCCAATCTCCAAATGGCCGTTATATACTGACCTCCAGGCTCTGCCATTACCTTTATTGAATAATTCTCCACCTGGCTTCTTCACTTTCTCTCTGCTGACATTCCCACCATCATCATGGGTGACTTTAATATCACTACTAACACCCGCCAGCCAGCAGCCTCCAAACTCCTTTCACTTACCTCATCTTTTGGACTTACTCAGTGGTCGTCTACAGCCACCCACACAGACGGACATACACTAGACCTCATCTTCACCCGCCTCTGTTTCCCTTCTAATCTCACAACCTCCTCCTTCCCCCTATCTCACCACCATATACTCACCTTCTCCTCTTTGTCATCCTCGCCGGCCCCAGTGTCCAACCACTAGCACATCCCCGCATAAACCTCGCACGTTTAGACATTCACTGACTATCAGACTCTATTCTACCTCTGTCATCCATATCTCCACTCCATGATATGGACAGTGCCAAAGCTTTCTATAACACCACCCTCACATCAGCCATAGACTCAGTCACCACTCTCGTTCATCTCAATGTACGACGAATCAATAGGCAACTCTAGCACAACAATCTCACCAAAAAACTTCAAGTGTCCAGGGCTGCAGAGTGGCATTGGAAAAAAACACACCTGCCAGACGACTTCATTTCTTTCAAACAAGCTACACTCGACTTCAAATCAGCCCTCACCTCTGCTAAACAGACCTACTTCACAAACCTTGTAGCTTTCTTATCCTACAACCCCAAACAACTGTTCAGCACTTTTAACTGTCCTCCGCCCACCGCTGCCCCCCTCCGACCTCCCTCATCTCTGCCGAGGACTTTGCCACATACTTCAAAAATAAGATCAATCAAACAAGGAACTTTATTGTTCCACCACCACAACCACTCCATACACCAGACCTCTGCCCTTCCCTCATAACCTCCCTCTCCAGCATCACTGAAAAAGAGCTTACTCGTACCCTATCCAAATCACACCTCACCACCTGTGCACTTGACCCCATCCCTTCCGCCTCCTGCCCAACCTCACTAACACACTCATCTCAGCCCTAAACCACCTCTTTAATCTATCGCTAACTTATGGTACCTTCCCCTCTGCTTTCAAACATGCCACCATCACGCCCATTCTCAAAAAGCCAAACCTTGACCCGACTGCTACGACGAGCTACGGCCCCATATCACTGCTTCTGTTTGCTTCCAAACTCCTTGAACAACATGTCCATGCTCAACTTTCCTCACAACTTTCCTCTAAAGGTACTGTCACACCAGGTGACATTGCCGGCGATTTCGCAGGCGACACAGGGGTGTGGCCTATCGTCAGCATCATCGGCGGCAAGTCGCCCCGTGTAAAGTGGTGATTTTGCGCCGAAAAATCGGCTGAGAGTGGTCGCCTGGTTTCAGAGCACTGCTGTGAAACCAGGCAACCACTCTCAGGCGATGAGCATGCATCGCCTCGTGTAACATTGCGATCGGTGATGTTGCAGGCGATGTTACAGGATCCCTGCTGGGATTTCTAGACACCCCAACAGCAACGTTGCCTGAAACATCGCCAAAGAGTCGCCGGAGGTATCACCGTGTGTAAACACACAACGGTGACGCTGGCGGGGTGCCAAAAACGTGCGCTCTCCTGTGCATCGCCTGCGATATCTCCAGCAATGTCACCTGGTGTGACGTACCCTTAGGTACCTTTACACACGCTACATTGTACTTGTCACCAGTAACTTACTGGTTGCAGTGAAATCATGGATACATGTTCTTATCTTGTGCTGTGTACAATGGAATCATGTATCCATGATTTCACTGCAACCAGTAAGTTACCTGTGACAAGCTACAATAGCCGTGTGTAAGTACCCTCCTCTCCTGACAACCTACAATCCGTTTCCGTCCCCACCTTTCCACTGAAACTGCCTTAACCAAAATCACTAACTTGCTCACAGCCGAAGCTAACAGATAATTCTCAATCCTCCTCCTTGTAGACCTGTCCTCTGCCTTTGACACAGTCGACCACTCTCTGCTACTACAGATTCTTTCTTCCCTTGGCATCAAAGATCTTACCCTGTTTTGGATTGCCTCATACCTTTCCAACCACACATTTAGTGTTTCGCACTTCCACACTACCTCCTCATCCTGCGCTCTTTCTGTTGGAGTCCTACAAGGCTCTGTCCTGGGGCCCCTACTTTTCTCCATCTATACCCTTGGCTTAGGACAACTCATAAAGTCCCATGGCTTCCAGTACCACCTGTACGCTGATGAAATTCAGATCTACGTCTCTGGCCCAGATGTCAATTCTCTGCTGTCCAGAATCCCAGAGTGTCTGTCAACCATATTCTCCTTCTTCCCCTTTTGCTTCCTAAAACTCAATGTAGACAAAACAGAACTCATCATCTTTCCTATATCCCATATTTCATCTTCACCACCTAATCTATCTATTATGGTAAATGGCATCATGCTCTCCCACCCCTCAAATTCGCTGCCTCGGAGAAACTCTCGACTCTGTCCTGTCCTTCAAACCACACATCAAAACTCTCACCACCAGCTCCAGAATATTTCCACAATCCGTCCTTTCCTCAGCCCTCAATCTACTAAAATTCTTGTACATGCCCTCATCATCTCCCGCCTCGACTACTATAACCTCCTCCTCTGTGGCCTCCCTGCTAACACTCTTGCCCATCTCCAGTCTGTCCTCAACTCTGCTGCCTGACTAATCCACCTCTCTCCTCACTATTCCCGTTTCTCCTCTCTTCAATCTCTTCACTGGCTCCCATTTCCTCAACGAATCCAGTTCAAGCTACTAACACAGACCTACAAAGCCATCCATAACCTGTCTCCTCCCTATACCTCTGAACTAATCTCCCACTATCTTCCTTAATGTAATCTTTGATCCTCCCAAGATCTCCTTCTCTCCTCCACACTTATCCGTTCGTAACACAACTGCCTCCAAGATTTCTTCTGAATATCCCCCATCCTCTGGAATTCTACACCCCAACACATCCGATTATCCACCATGCTTGGATCCTTCAGATGGACCCTGGAAACCCATCTCTTCAGGAAAGCTTACAGCCAACAATGACCAAACTGCCGCCCCACCGCCACCGGATCTGCTGCATCCCTGATCCCTATATTAAGATAAGCCACATACTTTTTTTGCAGATGAATATTTTTTTTTAGTTTTATTTGCAAGCCTATCCTGACATAACATCTGTCACAAACGTATTACTAGTATATCAAATTACAGTTACCACCCCGGAATGTCGATTACAGTAACACCTCAGTTTTCATTGACTTTGGTTTTCATTGATCTTTTTCCATGAAACATTTGCCTCGGTTTTCATTGGTTGCCTCGGTTTTTGTTGGTGCACCTACATGACATACTGCTTATTTTTTAAGAAAAAGTGGTGACTCGTGTGATTCCCCTTCCAAAACAACATTAGGTGCACCCCTCTCTCCCCTCATTGTCTTCCATACGCCAAAAAAAATGTTTAGAAAACGAAATGCCACGTTAAATGTCTATTCTTTACATTAGTCATTTATATTCATTCTATATTGATTTCTTAATGTTTTTAATATTAAACACTATATTTATGCTCTATAAAATGATGTTATTTGGTATGTATTTTGGATTGTCGAAAACATTTACATTGATACCTCTCCATTACAAACTCTGCAGGCTTAGTTTAACTAGAATACAATTATTTTTCTCTGTCTCTGTCCTCTGCATGACAATGAGAGCTGTGCCTGACATCCAGATGATTAATTAACCATACTTCTGTCTCATTGGAGCAAATATTGCACAGTTTATAACCAGGCAAAGTATCATGTAGTTAGTCAAATACAAAGTTGTAAACCTAGAAGTACGCCTGCATGTGATGACAAATGACACTTTTTTTCCCCTGAAATCTGAATCACAAGCAGATGAATTATCATAATGTAAGTATAACAATGTATATACCGTATATTAAATTAGGGGTACACACAGTAGTTTCTATTCTAACCTGTTATGTAAAGGCCAAGTATATTTCATCACTTCTTCAACAACCACAAATAAAACGATACATCTAAATTCCTTGTGACGCAGCCAATTGCTCACCAGCTGACTTTTAGGAGCCCAAGTCTAGGTTATAAGATGTGTGCCTATAGAGGGTTCAGGGGTTTGCAGTCATACCCTTTCCTGGACCCTATGGGGACTAAAAAACCCTTTTTTTGTGAGAACACCAATACTATCATCAAACAATCATAATTGGGATCTCTGATTTTGAATTGGGGTCTTCGAACTTCAAGTTACCCCAGTGCAAGTGGCAGTATAGAAGCTCTTGTTGCTGGCAAATAGTTTAGCAAACAGCTATCTCTTCCAGCCTCCCCATGCATGTAAGTATTGGTTTTCCTGCCCTTAAATGAGTTTTCCAATGGATAGAGAAAGGAGAAAGCCACTGTCAGACATCAGGTGAGAAGTTCCAACTGCCCGATCTTTCTCTCTCCATTTTCCCATCTGTCAGTAGAACATCAAGATTCATCCATGCACATCACATAGTTGTCCTCTCCCACTTAAATCAGATAAATACAATTGATATCAAATAAATACTATTGATTTTCATCATGGAGATCTGCAAGGCCCTACTAATCCTATAGGAGTCATCCAAACCCACCAATTTTGTCTATCTTACGGTTTGTTTTTTGGTGATTGGTGAGATCAGCCGCTGACAGGATTGTGACAGTTCCTCCCACCACCTTTTAAAGACACGAGCCCTTAGCAGAGCAGAAAGTTTGTGTTTGTGGAAGTCAGGCGAGATTGCTGTCTATCTTTTGAGGTATTCTACCAACCACTATCTCAGAAATCTGGCCAGCTTTTCTGTATCTTTAAAAACAGTTTTTTGCTTCAGATTTCCTTTTATTAATAAAATGCAGTGATGAGATGATTGCTGGGCCTTAGTATGGAAATATTAAACGTCATATACACAGGCGATCAAAATTAGAGAACAACGTATGATCGCTTGATTTTTTCAGACAGAATTTAATCTACATTAAATCAACATTTGAAGGTTTTTGTGTAAGGGGTATGTGGCACCCCTGCGGGGGATTGCACGGGACCCATCGGTGCAGGGAGGGATATACACCTTGGTACACACAGCATACAACACCTTCCACCCAGACCTGGAGGGGGGAGTTGTTATGATCCGGTGACCTTGGAGCCGCATGAATATCTTTCACAGGAGTAAGTGGTACCTATACTGACCGCAGTTCCTGACCTAACACCGCAACTAGACGTAGCCGTGGTATGTGACTAACCATACCCTAGACACCTCAACACACCCGGAGAACTAGCTACCCCTAAAGATGGAACAGGAATTCTATCTTGTTTCAGAGCAGAACCCCAAAAGGATATAAAACCCCCTACAAATATTGACTGTGAGTAAGAGAGGAAAATCTGCGGAACTCCTGTGAATCTAACTAGGCTAAATATATGCTGACACAATCAAAAGCTGAACAAGCCAACAACAAAATGAATAGCATATAAATCCTAGGAAGAAAACTTCCTAACAGAGAGCAGGTTAAGACAGACATGCAGACTAAATATCAACCCACAACTCTGAGCAGAAATAGAAAATTCCCAAACAAGCACACAGCATGTGTGCCACAAGAAACAAAACCATTCACTTAGCTTGGAAGTCTGCAGCAAGGCAGGGGTGAAACAAATCCAGGAACAGTTGACAACTGGCAAGGACTGAGGGAATCCTGAAAACCTAAATACCCCAGTCTGAATTCCAATTATCCAATTCACCTGACCAAGACTGCAGAACAGGATAAACTGCATTACCAACCGCAACCACAGGAGGGAGCCCACAAGCAGAATTCACAACAAGGAGCCCCACAGGCTGTCCTTAAGCCAGATCCCCTATAAAAGATCCAGACCTGAGGGTAGGAGTCAGTTTTGGGCAGTTCCAGTCAGACAGAGAAGAGAGCAGTTGTAAGGAGCTGGTTGCTGGGACCAAGCAGGCCCAGAACCAGGGGACACTGACCCAGCTGTGCTGAGCCCTAGGGAGAGGGACGGAGGCCAGTGGGAGAAGCAAGAAGAAGGGAACAGACTTGTGAACCCTTTAGTTACCTGGAGACCGGAGTCCGCAACTGCTGATAATATATAGTAGCAGGAATAGTCCGGACAGATCAGGAGGATCCAGTCCCCCTGAAGTAACCCGTAGAAGAATCCAAACTTAACCAAGTAAAGGACGAGGGACCTAGCCAAGGATAGGAATCCCACAGAGAAGTCCTCATTGTCAGTTGTGGAACAGCACCCTGAGAGGGAGAAGTAGCGGTAGGTTCAGCTAAAGACGGAACTTACCCCAAAAAGATGCACACACTAACAGAGGAGGCCTCACAACTCTCCAAGGTGAATGCCTCAAGCTGCACCAACACCTGGTTACCCTCCTGGACCTTGCCTGCTACCGGACAACAGTAAAAAGGTACTGAAACCAAAGACTATTGTGTGTGTGTGCCTGCTTCCCCACCACCGCCTGCAGAGTTCACCACAGGACCGCTACTACTACCACTCCCCTCAACCTGTGGGAAGCTGTACTACTCTGAGCTGCATCTCCATCACCTCAGCGTCTGGCCGCAGCGCTGGTATCCACATTACCAGGTACCACAGGTGGCATCACGATGCCATTCATTTCCCCCTCCATCATCATCATCACCCCCATCCCCTACCACTGAGGGTCCAGGGCACGGAATCGGGAACCGACCAGCTGTGATTCCCCCATTGAAGCAACCGCCTATCCCGGTAATCCGAGTACCCCCTATCCTGTCGACCGACTCAGATACACCATGCCACTAGAACAGTGTGTTCCAAAATAACCAAAGTTTATCAACTTAAATCTTTATTTCACGCAAAATGTGATGATTATAGTTAGAGAACAGCAATGACTGTAGCACAGAGAAAGATTAAAACTACATTTTGTGAAAATTACAAAAGTCACCAGTCAGTAGGAAGTGTACAGGCCTTTGCTTTGTACAGGCCTTTGCCTTGAATGACTTCAGCACATCTGCAGCCACAGGACGTCACTAGTCTCTCACATTGCTCTGGTGTGATTTTGGTCCACTCTTTTTCCAGTCGCTTCCGCAGTTCTGTGACTGTTGTAGGTTTCTTAGCCATAACTTTGTCACCAAGGATTTTCCAGAGGTTTTCTACTGGGTTTAGATCAGGACTCTGGGATGGCCATTCCATTGTTTAAATGTTTTCTGTGTCAAGGAACTGCTTTAACTGTTTTGCTGTGTGACAAGGGGCACTGTCCTGCATGAAAATTGCTGGCTAAAGGTGGATTCACATTGGCGTTCCCCTCCGCAGCGTTCTGCGGAGGGGAACCGCCATGTGAGCACAGCCACCGCAAGCCCCTATGTTTGTAATTGGGACACACGGTGCTGCGCTTGGCTGCGCATGACCGTGCGCTCCCATTTATTTGCCTGTGTGATTTGTACGCATGGGCATGCTTGTGCACAAATCACACTCTCTCGTCTGCACCAGGAACCCGACATGTCGCGTTCCTGGTGCGGACGACAATGTATGATTTGTACGCAAGCATGCACATGCGTACAAATCACACAGGCAAATGAATGGGAGTGCACGTCATGCGTAGTCAAGCGCAGCTCCGTGCATCCCCATTATAAAAATAGGGGCTTGCAGTGGCTGCGCTCACATGGCGGTTCCCCTCCGCAGAACGCTGTGGAGGGGAACACCAATGTGAATTCACCCTAATTGCTGAATGTAAGTAGGGAACCACATGTTGTTGAAGAAGGTTCTGATACACACTTTCATTCACTCTGCATGTAGCTGTATAATAGGTCCAACCCCTGCAACAGAAAACATTTCCAAACCATGAAACTTCATCACCTTTCAATGACTTCTTTACACACTGTGGCTTCAATCTTTCCGTTTGTCGACAAACATGTTTCCCATCAGACTCAAATAAATTAAACTTGTTTTTATCCGTAAAATAAATTGTGGACTACTTCTCCTCTGTCCACCCAACATGCTCTTTACCAAAGGTGAGTGTAGCCTTTTGATTATTTCTGCTAATGAAAGATTTGGTCATTGCAGAGTGGGTGTTCAGTCCAAATGCTCTTAAATGTTGTGACTCTGTATGGTGAGACAGATCCTTGCCCTGTTCAGTGCTGAACTGGCGAGCTACTCCAGCTGCAGTATATTGAAATAATTGCCAATGGAGATTCTCTGCATCAATCTGTCATCTCTTGCATTTGCCTTTTGAGAGACAACCAGCCTTCTTGGGGTGACCTGAGAGAGCTTGTGATATTGTAAAAATGCAATATTCGCAATTTAAGATTCAAAGAGAAGCTACATCAGGGGAGGGAACAATTTGATTGGGAGAGTTTATTGTAATCTGCTCCTTTATTCATGTTCTTTTGTGACTTTTTATTATATTTCTTTTTGTTGTGTATATATATTGTACCCTTTGTAATATTTCTTAAAAATTAATAAAAAGAGATTAACCATAAAAATGCAATATTGTAGAGAAATACAGACTGGAGAGCTGCTGTTGCAGGCTGGGGGCCCCATTATCTAAAAATGATTGGGGTATGGCTGTAAGCCATGGCTGCTGTGGTATCAACACCAATTGCTGCTCTGTTATTATACCCCCTGGTTGCTGAATCTGATACTTCTCCTGTTGTGCTGTAGTAATACATGGAGCATGTATCCTGTATTATTCATGCAGAGATGGTAATAACAATAATGGTGTGCTGTACCAATAACATACCACTGCAATAGTGTAAATCACGTACTGAATGATATGACTTCCTGCTATGCTGATATACCCTTCTTGAAATTATTACCTTTGTGTGTATACTCATTGCATGAGATGCCATTTATCTACACTCATGGCTCTGCTTATACTACACACCATCATCTGCTTATCTATACCTCTCTGGCTGCAGTGTATTATATCTGTTGATAACCCTTGCTTTCCTATATACCCTGGTGTGTGTATTATACAGGGCATGTTGCTGTATTTCCCATGGTGATCAGTACATTGGCTGTGCTTATATATCTTGCTGCTGTGTAAAAAATCCTGGATATCTACTTTATACCTTGGCTGTATTATATGTAAAACTTGTATCAATACTAAAAATGCTGGTACTCTATCAGAGATGCCAATTTCTATCTATACTATTGATCTGAGTTCTATCTAATCACATCTATATCTTCTATCTATTTTCTACACTATATTATCATCTAAATTTTCTAAATACACGAGTTTTGTCAGAAATTGTTTGTTTGTCTCAGTAGAAACGTCATTGTTATTTCTTCCTGTAAAAAATCATGTGATTATATTATTACTTTTTTTTGTAAATCATACATGCTGTAATATAAAAGCTGTTTAAAAAACTTAGTTTTAAATCAAAAAAGCTGTAAATGCGATGGGACGTAAAGTAAATCAAAAAAAAATAATATTATTAATCACTAATTAACAGGATAGGTGATAAACTGTTGATCAGAGGGATTCTGTACCAACCATTAAAACAGGGATCCTATATATATATTCAGTCCCATAGACAATGAATTAAGTGGCTGTGCACATGATGCTTCAATTGTACCCACAGCTTGATAGATTAGGTGCTCCATTACTAGAGATTGGTGGAACCCCATCAGTAATCAGACATTTATCACTTATTTTGTTAGGCAGCTTTCACATCAGCGTTTTGCGCTGATCGCGGCAGTTGCGGTGAAAAAAACGCAACTGCTGCGATTACCGCATAACGGCCGCACTTGCGTTTCACCTGCAGCAAGCCCCATGCAATGTCTATGGGGCTTGCGGCAGGTGCGGCAAGTGCAGGTGTAGTTGCGGTTTTCGTCACTTGCGGCAGATGCGGCCATGAAAAAACCACGGTATGCCGCGTTTTTTTCATAGCCGCATCTGCCCAAGTGCCGAAACCGCACTTGCCGCACCTGCCACAAGCCCCATAGACATTGTATGGGGCTTGCCACAAGTGTGCCGTGATTGCGGCCGTTATGCGGTAATCGTGGCAGTTGCGTTTTTTTCACTGCAACTGCCGCGATCAGCGCAAAACGCTCATGTGAAAGCAGCCTTAGCTGATGAATGTCATTTGTGATAAAAACCTTTGAAGTACCATCCTAAACTCATTTAGCACTTAAGGTATGATATAGTTTATCCAAATAACCTTCTCAGCCTTTAGTAGCAGAGATCAGCCACCATTCACCCCTTGCTCCAGAGCTGAAGATCTGTCCTCAATTATGCATGTGAAGGCTGTTGCCCTCTGCTGGAAGCATCTAGGGAAGATCGTAGTAATTTTACTTAGGCTGGTTTCACACTACGATTTTGTAGAATCCGACGCTGTCCAATATAAATCGGACAGCATCGAATCCGAATTTGGGCCCATGTGATCCTATGGGGATCGGACCGATTCGGATGTGCACTAAATGCCATCTGAATTGCATCCGATCCGATTTTTTCCAATTTCTTTCCAGTGCATAAATCAGAGACTGCTCCGATTTTTGCATCCGAATCAAAAATCGGATAGAATCGGACAAGAATCGGTTCGATTCTATTAGAATGGTTGTCTATGGGAATCGGATCGGATAGAAAATCGGATCCGATATCGGATTTGATTTTCTGTATTGAGCATGCTCAATACCCTAGACCACTCCCAAAACCTCCCACAGCCCTCCCCCAGCCATTTAAATCGGATCCGATAAAAAATCGGATCGGATGGCATCCGATGGCATGCAATTTTGAGCAATTTCATCGGACAGCATCGGATTTAACAAAATCGTAATGTGAAAGCAGCCTTAATGAAAGAGTATAGAGTCATGAATGTCCAGTCTTGGCTGTTTGGGTTTAGTGACCACCTAGAAGAGATCTATAAATCTTGTACTGTGCTGCACAAGAGATCTGATTGACATCAATAGTAACCTCCTATATGGCTTTAACATTAGTTACTGTATGTTCATGTCCATCATAGATCCTATGACCAGTCCATACAAAACCATGAAAATTGTCAGACACATTATTTTTTTTTATCATTGCTGTTGCCTATTTTAATAATGGCTTTACATGATTTTCAATGCTGCCCATACACAATTTAATCGATACTTGAAAATAATATATTTTTTGGGGTGAATTGGGTGATAAACTTGTTTGGTTAGAAGAGTGTTAATAAACCTAGGCTCTGATGAAGCATATCAATAGAAAATTGTTTTATATAACTCCGGTATATTGGGGATAGTGTTGTTTTTTTTTTTAATAATATTACAGTGATATGGATTCTAATCAGATTGTGAAGCAGGATAACAGATTCCATTTATATGACTGAAGCTTAGCTAGTAATATATCTAACACTATATTTCTGGATTTTGCTCTTTGTAGTTGGCCCTATTTTGCTAGTTATGGTAGAGCTTTCTATAATAAAAGTTAATATTAAATTCTTCCCAATCAGCAGGGCTGTTTGTCTATTGCCCACTGCTCTGTAGATCATGTATTGTGTCCAGTGCTCAGCTATTCTGCTGCAGTTGTGTGCATTAATGGGCAGGGGCTGCAGAGCATTGCATCCCACCCCACCAGCCCTTCTCTGTGCACTAGCTGCTGCATTGTGCTGAACACAGGTGTAGACTGGAGGACTCTACTGCCACTGGTGGGCTCTGCTGTCTGTGCACTGCTGTCCGGTGTTCTTTGCTGTCACTGTGTTCTGCTGTCAATGGGCTCTGCTGTCTGTGCTCTGCCATCCAGTGTGCTTTGCTGTCACTGCAAAAGGAAAATGGCTGTGCCAACTGTGCGTTTTTTTTTGCTGTGGATGTGTATTTTTTATTTTACCAATGCTAATAGATTCTACCAATCTATTGTGGCGAGTGCAATCTTTGCTGCAATAATATGCTGGGGTAGTAGTGTGCGCACAGCTGACGCTAATAAACTGAATAATCTTATCAAGAAGGCTAGTGCGACGGTGGGTCTACAACTTAGGACTTTCGAGGAGGTATTAGAGGATAGAATTAATAAGAAATGCAAGGCTATAATGAGCAACAATACACACCCGCTCTCTGAACTGTTTGCGAAGCAGAAGAGCACATTCAGCAAGCGTCTAATCCAACTAATGTGTAAAAAGGAAAGATACAGAAAATCGTTTGTTCCGACAGCTGTGGGGATGTTTAACAAATGTATAAGTGTAAAGCGTCCCAAGACTATGTGAAGTTCTATGTGTATGGGGGGAATAGGTGAGGTACATGTACCAGTCTACCCACATCTGCTGTCCATATAGACTTATTTTGTAAAGTGTGAAATGTTCTTGATCTTTGTTCTGCTGCTGTAATACTGTAATTTCCTCCGGGATCAATAAGGTTTATCTTATCTTATCTTATCTTATCTTATCTTATCTTATCTTATTTTTGTTTTAATTTCTGTTCCAGACTCTACCAAATGAATGTTTCTGGGAGAGAGGGAGATAGACAGAGAGAAAAAAGAGAGCAAGCGAGTGCACAGAAAGGAAGTAGATGGGGTTAGAGGGGAGACACAGCGCACAGGGGGAGATAGGCACAGAGAGGTGAGACAGCACACACGGGGGAGAGACATTGTACAGGGGAGAGACACAGCACACATGGGGGAGACAGGCACAAGGTGGGGAAACACAGCGCAAAAAGGAAGACAGGCTCAGAGAGGGATTATATTTGTGGGGATTATATAATAGGCAACCAGTATGTATTAAAGCTGCCCACTGAGACTCTTTTGCCCGGGGCCCGCAGAAACCTGGAACTGGCCCTGCCAATCAGGCAATTTTTCACTTTTGCAATGTTCACTGTGTCTGTGTTAAAGGTAGAAAAAGGTTTGGTACCGTGTTAGCCAGTTAAAGGTGTGTTAAAGGTAACATGTCAACATAATTTTACAGGTGAGTACCATTGCAGCAAAGGTGGGGAACCTTTTTCTTCCAGGGGCCATTTGGAAATGTATACAATCCTTCGGGGGCCATACAAAATTATCAACTTGAAAATTACCCGCTATATTTGGTTAAACAATCAACTCACCCCTACTGTGGTGGCCGGAGCTCCTTCTCTTTGGCGTGGCTTGGATGTTAGGTGATATTAATCATGTTGATTTACAACTGTTTTTCTAGGTTTGCTAGACCCATAGACATCACATCAGAGGCTGAGGATATTTACAACACTGGGGAGATGGGGCTGGGGCATAGAGATAAATGGGGAACTGGTTTTAAAAGGCAGCTAGTCAGCAAAATGTGTCTGCCAGCCCAAGTACTGTGGTCCACAGGAATCTGCCCGAGGGCCGCACAAAATGTCATCAAGGGCCGCATGCGGCCCTGTTGCCTGTGGTTCTCCCACCCCTGCATTACAGTAATATATAGTTTATATTGTATAGCTTAATTGTATAGCAAGTATGTTTTTCTGTAATGCACTACTCCAGTGTTTTTTCTTTAAAATCAGTCTATCAGTTGGTTTTTGCTATGTCATCTGAGATTAGCATTATGTTGGTAAAGAGACCCTGAATCAAACCATTTATTACTTAGATTACTGGGTGCAGCAGTTATGGCAAAATGAAAGTTTTTAGTTTTAGTCTTGAAACAGAGCATGGACAGTTGCCCCCGCCTTCACAGCAGGCTCTGTATGCAAACTCTATAGACAATAAGGATTTGCCTGACTTAAGGTCCTGTCACACATAACGAGATTGTTAACGAGATCATTAACGAGATTGTTGTAACGTCACAGATTTTGTGACGTAACAACGATCCAGCTAACGATGTCGTTATGTGTGACATGTACCAAGGATCTGGCCCCTGCTGTGAGATTGTTGATCGTTACACACTGCTCTGGATCATTTCTACGTGGCTGCGCTCCCGCTGGGAGCGCTACATCTTTGTGTTTGAAAGGGACAATAACCAGCGATCTCAATGCTATGCTATGGAGTGACAATTCCCAACGACCTTGGTATAATTCTGGATCGCTGATGAAGTCGTTAGTGACATTGCTGGTGAGATACCTGTGTGACATCTTACCAGCGATGTGAAAACGACGCACCAGGGATCCCGGCCATGTCGTATCGTTATCGGTATCGCTGGTGTGTTGTTATGTGTTACGGGGGTTTAAGCTCCAGCACTGCTGTGTATGAAGAATGATATGTTGCTGGTGCTAAAACAAATATTGCAGGTAAACAACAGCACAGTGCGATAAGAGACCCATCCCTGCATGCTTTGTGTTAATCCTTACAGCATACTGTCTTCAGATTACATAACAGAAACCTGCTGACAGATTGCCTTTATATTTCACCCCTAGAGTGGTCTTTTAAATCTAAGGCCCCAATACCCAGTCTGAGGCTATGTGCTCACCCTGTGTTTTTGATTCTTTTTTTGTGCTGCATTTTTGCACAAAAAATTATAAATTTTTGAGATACCAGCAAAGTCTATGACATTTGAAAAATGCTGTACCAACGTCTGCATTTTTACTGGTCCGGTTTTGGTGTAGAAACCTGATCAGGAAAAAGAAGCATGTCAACTGATTGATCTGTTTTCCCCATTGACCCCATTCTAATAAAAAGTGCAAGTCTCCAAAACGATAAAAAAAATGCAGCCAGAAATGATAACAATCTAATAAAAAAATGCAATACATTTTTGCTGCCTTGTTTTTGGAAAACCTTATAAGAATTTGATGCAGATTTTTTATTACCACAAACTGACCACTTCATTTGTGTGGGTACATAGCCTTATGCTCACTCTCTGATGTCTATTACTGCCATAAAATATGACTGCTGGACCAGAGCATCACCGAAAAAAAAGTGAAGACACCGGAGTATAGGAGTAAGGGCAATGGCCTTAGGTCAAAAGCACCACTCCAATGGTGAACAATAACAAAATGCTGGATTGGTTCTTTGAGTGTTGACAGAAAAGAGGAAATGTATTCAAATTCTTTATTTTTACTGGAAAAATCTTTCAGGGAGGTCACGGTGACTGTGGCCCAGCTCTGTGGCCCTGGCAGGAATGGGGGTATTATTTACAGAGGATTATGAGTATTTACTTGACACCAAGTCATGGGTGACCAGCGCTGCTTGGAGGAGCCCCAGGGGATAGGTGTAGTATCAGCCGTGATAGTAACTCTCCCCACAGGTGGAGCGGGACCCCTGGGTTGGCATAAGAGTCTATATGGATTATGGGAGTCATTGTGAAGCAGGGTGCAGCTGGAAGGTGCAGAAAGAGCAGGCATATACAGTTGATGCAGATCTGTTACCTTTTACTGAAGCTTGTGCAAGCAACCCAGCCGGATACTATGTAGTCTAGGTCAGCAGTCCAACCAACTCCTAGGCCGTCCGGGAAACACTCTGCTGAGACCCCCTTCTGTATACCTCTCCAGATTGCCTTTTTCTGCACTGGATTTCTCGGCACTCCTTCCCTGCGCCTTCGTGCTACAGTGTCCCAAGCTGATGGCTGTGGGCCCTGTCGAGCGATGATGACCCTAGGTCTAGCCACCGTCCTGCGGATTGTCCACGGTAGTTGGCCACTGCACATAAAGCCCAGTGGCCGCTGGTTTCTGGTTCAACCTTACAGTGTTGTTGTCAGATTGGGGCCAGTCCCCTCTTGCAACCGGATCTATCAACAGAGAGATGGGTGGTGAGAGAGCGCACTGCCTGGTTGGAGGTGAAAATGGGTTCTGCAACAGAGAAGCAGGTATACTGCAAAGTGGAAGAAGAAGGAGCTTCTGTATGAAGTGCGCACAGCCAATATGCAAGTGAAAACCAAATATTTATTTAGTGCAAGACAGAAAAAACCTTTATGCGTGTTAAAAACAATTAAAACCAATTTGCCTCTGCCACACACAACATCATACAATTTACCCAGAGCCCGGGTGGGTATTAAAGGTGGAGGTACATTAGGAGTAAGAGCTATTACACAGAGCAAAATAAACCTCTATTTAGAGTATATATTGGTGACTTACAGATCACTAATGGCGGGCAATGAGAGCGCACGGCGGTCTGCAAGCATCTGCAGACCGCCGTGCGCTCCATTATAAACATAGGGGCTGCGGTCTGCATGCAGATATTTGCAGATGCCTCTGCAAAACGCTGCGGAGGCATCTGCAAGTCTTAAGGCAGCCTAACAGTGGATGAGCCAGTTAATTGGTGGTGTTAATTGCATTTACATGGTTAAACAGCAGCAGTTGGTGATAGCCCCAATTACTTCTGTTACAATCAAATGCCCGGTTATCAGCACCTGAGCCAACTCCACACTTTGACATCCGACAGTTGATGTACTATTGCATCACAGGTGTGGAATAGGTTAAACGCATAAGGGAATCTGTGTACATACTAGATTGTCTATTGATCCAACCAAAAGATAATGACAGGTCATAATATGTTCATTGCTGAGACTCTCCAATGTAATATAACAAGTATGTACTGTATACATTTAATATACCTTCATATAAAAAATACTGAGGTAAATACGTAATTTTTTCAAGATTATTTGTAAGGAAAATAATGTCACCCAAAGTAATAGTCTGCAAAACTGAATGGCGAAGCCACAACATATTTTATGTATTTACTGCCCTAAACGAAATAATAAATGAGTCTTTATGAATGACTAGTTAATTCAGCATTTCTTTGCACACATTTTCCACAACTGGAATACTTCCTTGCCCATATTTCATTCTGGACAATATAGCCTTTCTTTAGGAAAGTTAGAAGGACATGATCCAAAATCCACAGCATTGTTGATTGATACTTTTTTGTATGACTCACTTGGATTGAACGCGTATCCTGACCGCCCAGAAACCAGACCCTGAACTGCTTTGGCTAAAAGAGGAATTGAACATACCGTATCTATGAATTCTACAATTCAACCAGAGATCAGTATCTACCAACTGTGTTAATAAACTTATTTAATCTTAAATGTAAAAATCTTTTCAATATATGTAATTTCTGTATTGGAATGTACAGGGTTGTTTGTATAATAATAGATGTATCTGTGTGGCCTGCGCCAAAGGAAAAATCAATAAGTAATTCTTTGTAAGCTTAATGACAGACAATAAGAACTTGAATTAGGATGGTGAACTCCTGACTTCTTGTGTACAAGGGGCTCATAAGACAATTGACAAGGGTTACCCATTTGGATAAACGTTTCCATTTCTGCTCAATATATTTAAGATTTCTTTTTTGTTAAGTTATTGAAAATATAAACTCAAGTTTATTTTTTTTTCTTCTGATACTTTTGGATTGATTTAATTATTCTTAGGACTAATTCAGATGTTCGATCTCCTCATACGAGTTCTGTCCATGGTTTGTCACTGAGAGCGCTGATTCTGGGATAGTCTATGGCACCATTCGCATGTCCTTAATTTTTCACAGACAGAGATATCCGAATTTGATCTGAATGTAGAATCAAAATTGGCAATGTTAGCCTATGGGGTTGCTCAAAACATTGGACAGCACTTGGATGACAGCCAAGTGCGGGGCAATTTTCACAGACTGTCAGAAAGGAGAAGATGGAGATACTTTTTTGTTTTTTTTTGTTTCTACATATGAGAAAAACTGATGGCACTAGGACCAAACTCTGGCCAAAGTCTGATAAAAAATCAATCCATGGAAATTTTTACTGTGTGCATAAGGCCTTATTCTTGTGTCCCCTGCATGAAAAAGTAATTGGTCTTGCATGTGTACTGCTACTCTTATCCCCACCAGTACAACAGAGACACATATCTGGCAGTCTTGTAGTTATTATCCAACCCACTGGATATATTATTGTAGCATCCTTGCCAGCGGGACCCATCTCCAGTATACAGAGAGATCGGGTCCTGTATGGCTGCAGGCATCCCCTGTCCCCTGCACACTTACTCACCCGGTTTGCGCTCCTGCGATGTCCCTCCAGGCTGCAGCTCCTTCCCAACATGTTTCCTCCAACTCCTCTCTCTTCCGTGTTGAGGGGGAGCGCGCTTAGGTGTGTGCACCATTGTCAGACAACTTTTAAAGGGTCAGCACACCTCTCAGCCAATCGCTGACAGGCTTGTGTGTATTAGAGGCCCTCCCTTCTTCAGGAAGGTGCCTGGGCAACTTTGTGCTTTAGATCTAAGCTTCTGTGCTCAGGCACCCGGACCAGCACCTGCTTGCTTTAGCTTTGCCTCTGTTCTATATTAATGCTTAGTGTTTTCTTCTGGACTATCTGGACCAACTCTCTGTGACACAGTCCTGTGCTCCCTCCGGATTCCATTGGCTTTCTCGGTCCCTCCAATGGTTCTCCTTTTTTTTTTTTAATCAGATAGTTTTTATTAAAACTTTTCAACAACAATACAGAAAGAAATGCATTGCATTAAATTCCCTTCCCCTCCCACCACCACCATCCCTCCCTTCCCCCCTCCCGGTCCAGTGGGTCAGTATTCCTCAACAAAGATAGTAGTGCACATATGGATATAACATGTACCCAAGATGTTCCAAAAATCTGCATAACACATCTCCCAACTTAAAGAAATAACTCAGTCCAAAAGCAATTAATTAACAGTCGGCAGCCCCTGAAGGTCCTTCCTGCCCTTCCATATTTTATCAAATACCCTCGATCTGTCCCGTTTGAGGTATATAGCTTTTTCCCTACTCACGGTCAGATTCATGCTACAGATATACTCTTTGCGAGAGGGTACCGTATTGGATATCCAATGAGCCACTATTAATTTTCTGGCAGCAAACAACATCCTAGCCACTGCTATATGCGAATAGTCATCTCCCCCTACATCCTCTGTACAGCCAAGGACACAGACAATCGGGTCTCTGGGGATGTCCAGCTCCGTTGCCCCCCGGATCAAGTGGAGTACCATAATCCAAAAAATCTGGAGGCGCGGGCACGTCCAAAACATGTGGAGAATGTCCGCGTCCTCATGTGAACATTTGGGGCAACATGAGTCTCGTCTCAGGCCGAAATCATGAAGCCACTTAGGCGTCCTGTATACCCTATAAAGGATATACAGTTGAGAGAGGCGTCTGGGCTCATTGAGCGACATCCGGGGTATCATACTCATGATCGACTCCCAACGTTCAGCTGTTATACCCTCTATTTGCTGTTCCCATTTGTCCAGTGTCCGTATCGGGTGTTTTAACAGAGCCATTGCCAAGAGGTATCCGTATACAAAGGAAATAATGCCTTTAGTGGAGGTTTGCGCGCCAATCATGGTCATAGCAGTATCATGGTGTATGTCCATACAATGCGTTTGAGCCTGCGCCATGTAGGCATGTTGCACCTGCAAATACCGGTAGAACGAGGAGTGTGGGAGCAAAAATTCACTCTGCAAGGTTTCAAATGTTTTGTTCCACCAGCTGAGAGAGCCCCAAATGCCCACACGTCGCCACTGCGCGAATCCCCTCAGCGCCTGCAGGTGCAGCAGATGAGGGTTGTTCCAAATGGGGGTATACCGTGTAAAACCAGTGATGCCTCTCAGCCTTTTCAATTTTTCCCATACTTTAATCATGAGTAGCACCGTGGGGAGCCTGTGGGCCCAGGGTCGAAGGGTTCCAGCTTCTAATTTCGCCAGCAGCGGTCCTCGCCCCCCCAGAAACTGAAGGATACCCTTTCCTCCCCCTACCCCGCACCTGAGTGCTCCCGCCCCCCGGTCAAATGCTGACACTGTGAGGACAGAAAATACAGCCAAGGGTTGGGCAAGGCCAGCCCCCTCCTCCTTACCCCTCTGCAGGTGTTCCAATTTTATCCGTGCTCTCTTTTTCCCCCAAATAAGCTCCCTGAATAAGGCGTTAATTTTAAAAAATCTATTCTGCGGAAGCCAAATTGGGGAGTTATGAAGGATGTCCAAAAGCTGAGGCATGATCACCATCTTCAGCAGGTTCACTCCCCCCACCACCGAGAGGTGTAGCTTGGCCCAAGCCTTAATCTTCTGCTTAATCGTAGACATTAGAGGTGTAAGGTTTAAACGCTCATAGTCAGAAATGTCGCCCGATATATTAATGCCCAGGTATTTGAAGCTGTTTATGACTGGCACGTGGGGTATGTCAAGGACTGTGGGATCTATCGGCAAAACCACTGACTTTTCCCAATTTACGGTCAACCCCGAAACGGCCCCAAACTGTGTAAAGAGCGACATAGTATTGCGAAGTGAAGTATCAGGGTCAGCTAAAAACAACAGAAGGTCATCCGCATAGAGGGCCACTTTCTCCTCCAGCTCACCATATCGAAATCCCTCAATATCCGGAGCACGTCTTATCCTCGAAGCCAAGGGCTCAATAGCCAGGGCAAAATGCAGCGGAGACAGCGGGCAGCCCTGCCTCGTACCTCTCTGAAGAGGAAAGTACCCAGACAGCGAACCATTGGCCTGTATCCGTGCCTGTGGATGAGAGTACAAGAGCCTGATCCAGCCAATAAAGCCAGGTCCAAAGCCCATGCCCTCCAGTACCGCAAAAAGGTACGGCCAAATGCCTTGGCGGCATCCAAAGACAGGACTACCCGCCGCCCCACATTATCCGCCTCAACCTGCATATTTAAAAACAATCTACGAATATTCAGAGCCGTTGACTTACGGGGCATAAAACCAGTCTGATCCGGGTGCACCAACGACTCCACCACCTTTGAAAGGCGTATAGCCAACACCTTTGCCAGAAGCTTGATGTCTGCTGTCAGGAGGGAAATAGGCCTATAGGAAGCTGGAGAAGCAGGATCTTTATCTTTCTTAGGCAAAACAGTAATAATTGCCTCCCGCATAGATGGAGGCAGGGTCCCTCGCGTGAGACTGTCATTAAACGTGTCTAGCAATACTGGGAGTAGGACTGTTTTATACACCTTATAAACTTCCACCGGTAAGCCGTCCACCCCTGGAGTTTTGCCATTCGTCATAGTGCCTAAAGCCCCCTCCAACTCCTCCAGACCCAAAGGTTCATCCAGCAAAGCCCTGTCCGCGTCCGTGAGTCGTGAAAGGCCAGCAGCTCCTATAAAGCCAGCAAGCTCGTCTGCAGATCCTCCCGCATGAGAGGAATATAGGTCAGTGTAGAATAGTTCTAGCGTATTAAGAATATCAGGAGTGTCCGTAACTAATAACCCGTCTTCCCTTCGAAGTCCCGCTATGAATGACGACCCCCTCTGTGCTGACATGATGACCGAAAGCAGATGTCCCACACTCTCCACACTCTCGTAATACTGGATCGACTGAAACATACGTTTCTGTGCCGCCGTTTCCAGAGTCAGTTTATTCACACGGGTCTGAGCCTCCTTAAGTCTCCGTTGTGTAGAGGGGGTGAACCGCACCGACAAGGCCTCCTCTGCAGCCTTCAAGTCCTGCAGCAGAAGTTCCGAGTTAGTTCTAGTGCTAGACCTGATCTTAGAGATTTCACGGATATACATTCCCCGCAAGTACGCCTTCAAAGACTCCCAGACTACCAGGCTTGATGTCGTGTTTATATTAAAAGAAAGAAAAATATATTGCAATCTGAGAGTCCTCAGTGGTTGATACCTTTTAATGGCTAACTGAAAAGATGGTAAACATAGCAAGCTTTCGAGACGACTCAGGTCTCTTCTTCAGGCTGATAATGACACAAATTCTGAAGACACATACATTTATACATAAGCAATAGAGAAAAAAAAAAGGGGGAAGAAAAGAACAGAAAAAAAAATGGCAAAACAGTGTTATATGCTCTGGTGGATATGACAGGTGACGCAAAGCAGAGTCGGGTAGGGAGGGGTGGAGGAGCAGGGACAGAGAAAGCAGATTTCTAAGATAAGCGGAACCGAGCATATAACACTGTTTTGCCATTTTTTTTTCTGTTCTCTTCTTTCCCCTTTTTTTTTTTCTCTATTGCTTATGTATAAATGTATGTGTCTTCAGAATTTGTGTCATTATCAGCCTGAAGAAGAGACCTGAGTCGTCTCGAAAGCTTGCTATGTTTACCATCTTTTCAGTTAGCCATTAAAAGGTATCAACCACTGAGGACTCTCAGATTGCAATATATTTTTCTATCTACTGGCTAACACGGTATAAATATTCTTTACCTTATTAAAAGAAAGGAATTCCTGCAGTTCAGAGGCAAAATTACCTGCCCTGTCCACTAGCTGCATCCAGAATGGGTTCAATCGCCATAGGGGCCTTTCCCTGGTTGCATGCACCCCCCCTAATCTTAACAAGTATAGGAGAGTGGTCCGATACCGTTCTTTGTAAATATTTAGCATACACAACCCTTCCCAACATAGGATCATTCCCCAAGGCTAAATCTATACGGGAGAGGGAGGAGAACGTAGAAGAGAAACACGAGTATTGGTATACCTCAGGGTTGTAGCACCTCCATAAGTCAGTTAGTGCCAACTCGCGTATAAGCGTCCCAAAAGGCGTACAGTTACCCCCTGACTTTATTGGTGCGTGATTTCCCCTATCCCAATGAGTGTCAATTATGTTGTTAAAGTTACCCACCCATAAACACGGGACCCCTTGAAAATCCCTCAGAATATTCATTATACGATACAGAGAATTACTGCTATATGGCGGGGGGATGTAGATAGATACAAGCACCAGAGAAACAACATATAACGTACAATGTAGAACAACAAACCGGTCTTCATCGTCTTCCACCACCCGTCTACACTCAAACCGGGCATCTCGTCTGACCAGGATGCTAACCCCTCTAGAAAACTGTGAATGTGTAGAGTGGTATCCTGCCTGTATCCATCTCTTGTCTAAAATATCGAGCTTCTCATTGGTAAGGTGCGTTTCCTGTAAGCAGACCACTGTTGGCTTGTGTTCTGAAATAAAAGAAAAAATTGCCTGCCTCTTGACTGGAGATTTCAGCCCCCTAACATTCCAGCTAAGGACTGTGATGTCTCCCATATCTATAGAGTAAAAGAGGTATCAATCCTCGTTGATGGCTCCTGGGCATGTACAGGTTAACACGTGCAATAGTAGCAAAGGACCTAACTTCCCTCCCCCCCTCTCCCATCCCCTGAACAAAACACCCCAACACTAGTCGTGCCATGTAATTCCCACAAGGGCAAACGTTGACCCCTAAATGAAGAGCCAACTAGGCACCAGGCATCTCACTCCTCGCCGCTATGCCCCCACTTGTCAGGGTACCACCCCACAGCACAAAGTAAGCATCAAGACATGTACTGAAAACCATACATTTGCGAGCCCGTATCATCAACCACGATCCGCTCCCCCCTTCCCCAAATGCTGTTCATTGATGTCCAGCCACTCCGCAGCGGCCTCTGCCTCCAGAAAGAAATGAGTCTTATTCTCGGCCTCCACCCGCAATTTGGCCGGGAATATCATGGAGTACTTGACACCAAGCACTCGTAGCCTCTTTTTGACATCAGTAAATTTTGCTCTCATTTTCTGCACTTTCGGCGAAAAATCTGGGTAAAAGGAGACTCTGGATCCTTCAATGGTCACATCATGATGTTCTCTGGAAAACCTGAGGATAATGTCTCTGTCCTTATAGTTAAGGAGTTTGGCCAATATAGGTCGTGGTAGGTGGCCAGGAGGAAGGGGGCGAGCAGGGACCCTGTGAACACGTTCCACCGCATATAGGTGAGTCAGGGTGTCTGAGCCAACTACACCTTTAATCCAATCCTCCACAAAGGCTTTAGGGTCTCTGCCCTCACATCTCTCCGGTACACCCACTATACGCACGTTGTTGCGTCTAAGCCTGTTCTCCAGATCGTCCGTCTTAGTCCATAGGACATCCACATCCTTCCTGGTCTCCTTATGATATTGCAGGGATTTAGTGACTTTAGCCTCTACAGTATCGACCCTGCGTTCCAGCTGCCCAGTTCTGTCTTTTACTGTATGTAAGTCATGCTTGACTGTCTGCATAGATTCTTGCAGAAATCCCAACTGAGTGAGTACATTAGAGATAGCAGACCCACATTGCATAACTGCCATTAGAACGTCTTTTATAGTGGGCTCAGCAGGGACATGTAGCTGCAGTGATGTTAACTGCTTTCTGTTTTGCTCCACCAGCTCTCCCCAGCTGGCTAGGGGCTCCTGGGTCTCCTGCCCTCCAGTGTCATTAATGTCCTCCTCCCTCTTCTCACTCATCCCGGACCCTGTACCTTCTCCTCCAGCATCAGTGTTGTCTCCTGGGGATGGCTGGGATCCTCTCTCTATCTCCTCCACTCTTGCAAACTGCCTCAGCCTGGCCACCATCTCCTTGTTTCTGGCTGCACTGTTGGAGACCGCCTCCTCCACAGCCTGTGCTGAGGCTGCAGCACCATTTTGGGAGCAGAGGGCCATCTCCCCTGCCGTCTTTCTGATGGCTTTTTTCGGCATCCCAGCGGGGTAAGAGCTGTACCGATGGCTTCAGATTGTGCCCACAGACCTTATGGTACTATACCGGTAAGTTAACGGCCGTGCTGTGGGGAACAGCGGCTGAATTTAGACCGGTAGTGCAGGAGCTCTGTGGATGCACGTCCTCCTCACATGCTGCTTGGCCACGCCTCCCCAATGGTTCTCCTTATCCGACTCCCTGGACCTCTCGCGCCCTCCCCTCAGTGACTCTGTTCCTCTTGGTCTGACCCTCTGGTCTTGGAGCTGTTGCACTTAGAGCCTACATTGCTGTGCCTGTGCCGGGTCAACCCCTGTATAGGGGTTTGCTTGCCGGTGCTATTTTGGGGGAATTTGATGCCTCGGCCCAGGAGGTCCTCCCATGTGGGCTCTCCTGTCTTATCTTCAATAATGTCTTGCAGTTTATCTGACATCCTAGTCCGGCTGGTTCCTTGGGTTCAGCTTCCACAGAGTCCTCTGTGGTCTATTGGGGCCACTGTCCTCGCTCCACCTTCCTCGGTGTGACAATTATAACTGGTTATTTTTCTGATATATCTCTTTAAGTATGTAGCAGATTAACAGCACAGCCTAAAAATGGCAAAACATTACAAATAATAATGCTGCATAGTATAAATAATACAATTGGATAAATTGCTAAGTAGTAATGCAGAATCAGAACATTCATATACATTCACTATTATGAATATAATAAATTATAGTGTGGAACTTTAGACTGATATAAGAGATAACAAAAAGTCCCAAGGTATAATAGTACAAGACATGCAATGAAAGTCATTAAAGTGTCTTGTGCTGATACATATGAGGTGGATAGTGCATAAAAACAAAAGCTGGCAAACCAGTAGGGTAACCTAACATATACAAACATTTATATGGTACATTACTATAAATCCACAGTGTCAGCTGCAAAATAGCACCCTGCATGCATTTAGTGTTGCCTCCATCAGAGAGGGTCTAATAACTATACCAGGTACCGACCCATTGAAGCACATGCATGTGCAAAACAGACATCTACTATATAATTGCCTAATGTTCTCTGTCTGTCACGGAAATCGCGCGCCAGCGCCAGGGCGCTCATTGGCGGCCGGTGGCGGCCACCAATGAGCGAGGAGTATGCAAAATGGCCGCGTGCATTAAAAATTTGCACCAAGCTGAAACCCGGTGACTGGTGCATTGGCGCCGCTTGTCGCCGGGATACACACATCCGGCCGCGGCCATCATCGGGAGATCAGCGGGATCTCCCGATGGTAGCCGCAGTGCGCTCAAGCCTGCAGGGAGATGACCGGCGTCACGAACTTCACTCCTATCTACAAGGCTGTTAGTCAGTGTAACGCAGTTCACTCTGTCTATAAGGCTGTCAGTCATTGTGACGTCCTTCACTCCTGTCTACAAAGCTGTCAGTCAGTGTGACGCAGTTCACTCCTGTCTACAAGGCTGTCAGTCAGTGTGACGTTTTGTTCTTCAGTCATATATACATATTCTAGAATACCCGATGCGTTAGAATCAGGCCACCATCTAGTAGTCCAATAGATCTTCTCGGCCCCTGGCGCATCTGGGCTCCCTCTCCCCTCACACTACAGTGACTCCACTGTGAGTTTTGTTTTAAAGTCTTTAATAAAGATTAGATTGTTTTTATGAAGACGAGTGCCGCAAAATTTCTTAAATTTTCATTGCAAAACTCTGAATACGTTGCTTAAACATATTGGCAGAAGTGCTCATCCAAATGCTGCTCTTCTTCAGTAAATGGGGTAGGTTGACCCTGCCTCTGAGCTTCTACCACTTTTTGTCACACCTTATCCACATAGTTGGTTATGTAATCCATCGTGGACTTTCTGATGGCTAATCTGTATGTAAAATTCACAGCATTTCCATACTTGGTCTAATGTATCCCATCAGTTAGACCTCTGAAAACAGATGACTGGCTTGGACAACAATTTCTCCATTCTCTATTCCTCCATAATGACTACTGAAAGTGGCACAAAACAGACATCTAGGGTTGTATCTCTGCAATGATCATCTACCTTCTCCTACCTTCTTGTATGTGTTTTATCCTACCTCTACTTGTACTATTCACTATTGAATAAACATATACTGCTTGAGTAAATTTATTTTTACTATATATTTTTTGTAGGATTTCTATTCCCAAGTGGATTTTTCTTTGGGTTTACAGTAAGCTATATGGTAAAATGAATGATGTCATTCAAAAGTAAAGCTCATTCCGCACAAAACAAGACTATATTGGCAGAAAAATACAAAAGTTACGGCTCTTGGAAGAAATGGAGGAAAAAACGATCATGAATAACGAAGAATTGTTGGGAGGTTAAGGGGTTAAAAACGGTGTCCAGGTTTAATTGCTTTGTATGGACTTGTTTACTCACATCCATAGTATGGGTCAAATGTTTGGACACAACTGTTCATGCAGTGGTTTTCCTTGCTTTCACTGGAATATACACAATGTACATTATGATTAATGAGAACAACATATATGGAAACAAAGAGTAATGAAACATACCAGAATATGCATTATGTCTTTAATTTCAGTACTCTTCTGTTACTCCGATGACAACTTTACACCCTTTGGCATTTTCTTAACAGTCTTGAAGGTGTTCCAACCAACTATTGTTAATAATAATAATAATAATAATAATAATAATAATAACAATATTATTTCCAAACCATCTCAACTGGTTTGAGGTCAGGTGATTGCGGAGACATGTCATCTGATGCAGCACTACATATTTCTGCCTTCTTGGTCATTTAGCCCTGTTATAGTCTACAGTTTTGGGTCATTGTCCTGTTGAAACAAAAATTATAGTCCCAGTAAGTGCAAACCAGATGGGATGCAATGTCTGCAGAATTCTGTAGTAACCATGAGACTCACTCACTCCAGGGCAATGGGGATACTCGGGACTGGGCCTGTTGTTACTTTTTAGTTTGGGGGATGCCATGATGGTGACCCGACTCTGTGGCCCTGGCTGTGTCATTTAATAAAAGGGATGGGGGCTTAATGACGGGGGAAGGGGAAATGAGTATTCATGACGCCACCCGCGGTATGCAGCCAAATGCTGGCGCTGCAGCTGCAGAACCTCTGGGGAAGATGACCGGCAGCCTGGATTGTTTCTTTCCCTGTGGGTGGAGCGGGGTCCCCAGGGCAGGAGATAGAGAAGTCAGTTCATTCTTGGCAGGTGTTCATCGGGAAATCAGCACCGCAGTGTATCAGGCGGATTCTGCAGCCAATGGGCGCCGCAAAGAAAAGTCAGAGTTCTGTACCTTTACTTTAACACTCCAACCAGGCCACCAAGTGCTTAGCTCTGTCCAATGTTTCTCAAGAAGCGGGACAGCGTCGTCGAGACCCCTGGATGTCCCTTGCTCTCTCAAGGTGTTTCCTTCATTGGTGGTTCTCTCAGCACCCCTAGCTCGTTTCGCCTCTCTTGTAAGCGCCTCCACGCAAAGAACTTGTGTACCGACAGCCACAGGTATTGATTGGCACCGCTTCCTAGTGCTGTGCCTTAGTACGTCTGCCTTCTCTGAGGTATGTCGGGTTTTTGGGCCACAGTTCTGTTTAAGACCTCATGGTCCTAAGTGTGTGTGGCAGTGAAGGGTCTCCTTTTACCATCCAAATTCTGAAAACAGGAGCACTACTCTCCTGCTAATGGAAGAGTGCAGTACTCTCGGTGGCGGCCAGACCAGGCGGGGTGCCACACATGTGATAAGAGTTTTTGAATTTGGAATAAATCACCAACAATGTCATGGACAAACCAGCCCCACAAATAAACACTTCCACACACTTTAGTATTTCTGCCTCCAGGCTTGAGTGCGGGCAACAAATAAGTAGAATCATTCTCTCCCATTTTTTTGTGCATTAAAAAGACATGGTGGTTGGTACCAATGATCTAAAATTGTTATTCATCAGTCCACAATACAGATTTCTATTGATCTAATGGATTGATCCATTGTTCTCCTTGTGTGGCCCAAAGTCTTTTCTTGTTTGTGGTCTGCGGTAGTGACTTCTTTGCAGCATTTCACCCTCTATCACCTTCTTCCACACTCTTCTATGAACCAGTGTTTTTGAAATATGTCTGAGCATAATTTTTGAATACTGTTATCTGAGATGCTGTCGATTTGTGGTTTCTGAGATTGGTAATTCCAATGAAATTTTCCTCTACAGTAGAGAGAGTTTTTGGTTTTTCTTTCCTGTAGCAGTCCTTATGAGAACATCAACGATTGATGGTTTTAGTGAATACATTGAGGATACCTTCAAGTTTATAGTAATTTATCAGATTGAGTGATTTACATGTCTTAGGCTAGGGCCACATTAGCATTGTGGCCTCTGTCTGTGGCCTACAGACTCCATAGCGCATGCTAACGCCGGCACAAAAGTGTTTTCCTGTGTGCTACGCAATAGCGTGAGATTTCAAACTCCGGCACTTTTGTGCTGGCATTTGCATGCGCTATGGAGTCCGTCATCCATAGGACTCTATTGGCAGCATTAAGGCAGCATTGCACTACGGTAATGTTGCGATAATGCTGCGGGAATTTGAGTCTGTGGAGGACCTTCTTGACGCACGCCACAACTCTAATGTGGCCCTAGCCTTAAAGTAATGATGGAGTGTGGTTTTCTTTACTTGTTGAGTGGGTATTGCCATATTCTAGCTTAAAACAGTTGTGAATAATGGCTCAACTTTATAAGGAACATTGCACTAACACACATGATGGTCGCAAATAGCTTCTGAAGTCCAATGATTCCAGAAATTAACTCTTGACAGGACATGTATAGCAAACAGTTTTCAAGCATGCACTCCTTACCTAGAAGAGGAGCAGTAAACTTTAAAATTAAAAATCCCACCATTCTTGAGAACTGAGGTTATACAAATCACACAGCATTCAGAGAACCTGTAGAGTTGCAGCAGATAAAACTGTGATTTTATAAAGAAAAATACAACAAGCAACCCAGTAAGTGACACATCATTGGAATCTGGATCTCTACACCTACATCATGGTATGCTCAGATGTCATAGCAAAACCTGGTGACATATTCCCTAAAGGTACCTTTACACGCCACAACCGAAGGTTAGAAACCACCGGGTGTCGGAGACAATTGTATCTTGTAGCGTCAAAACACCGCGAGGTAGCGGCGTGTAATTCAGGTTATTGCAACCGGTCACTGTCGACACCTGTTTTTCAGCAGTGCTCAAAAACAGGTAGGTTTCAACCCGATGGTAGCGGCGTGTAATCGAGGAACAGGAAGGTTTTTTCGACACCTAATGAACTCCCTGGGGCGTGACACAGCCTCCGGGATACCGCGCCCCATCAGCGATCATTGGTGGAAGCTCCTGCGTTACGATTGGTAGTCCCTGCATAGGGCGGCATATTTAAGGAGCTGACCAGTCACACTACACAATTGCAATAGCATCATGTATTAGCCAGCCTTCCTGCGCTGGCTGGCCAATCATGATGTTAGTGCTTTGTCCAATCACCGTACGAGCGTCTCGTAATCCACAACTCTGGCACGCCTATGTGTTGTCCCTGCTGCCCCAGGTCCTCCCATATTGCCTTGTGGTAGCGGTGTGTAAATGAGGGAAGGTACTCTACAGAAGGTAACCTGCGGCACCCGTCGGTGCCTCCAGTGATAGAAAAAGCCTTCTGTGGAGCACCTTGTAGCGGCGTGTAAATGTGGTATCGGGTACCGTTAGGAACCGTTGAAACGTGCCTGTGCACGTGAGACACCCGGTGGTTTCTAACCTTCCGTAGCGGTGTGTAAAGGTACCTTTAGAGTGGTTTTCCCATTTGGATATTGATAAATACAAAAAATGTAGATAGATGTGGATCCCACCTCTGGGATCTGCATTTGGCTTAAGAACAAAAGTCTGTCAGGATTGAATAAGTGGGCACAGTACTCTGTCCATTTATTTCTATAGAAGCTCCAAAAATGTCATAGCAAGGGCACTTAATATAAATGGGACCTGCATCGATCATACAATTATGGCAAATCATATTACTATGGCATACATGTCCCAAATTACTATGAAAATGTTGATGGAAAACACAAGACAGGTTTTTTTTTAGAGAATGTATATTCATATTATTTCTCTACAAAGTTTATCAGGTGTCAATTGATCTTTCTCCACAAAAGATACCTTGTTCTAGATGAACTACAACAAATCTTCTGGATATATTTACCTGAGGACAATTTGGCACCACCTGGTGGAAAACCTCATTACTTCAGCTATGTTGGTGCTAAGAACCCAGCCCGCTGTTTACCTGGCACGCTTTCATGTTTTACCTTGTGCTTTTATAATTGCTCTAGAATTACTCAAAATGCAGGGGAGGAAGAAGATTGTAAATACAGTATACTGTTTTACAAACTCTTATTTATTCACCTGAGTAAACATGGAATCACCTGCTTTATGGAGCTAGATCATAGACCTAGATCATGGGGTTAAGATACACAGTAAGGCCCCATTTTTTACATAGGCCATAGGGTTAAAATACACAGCAAGGAGCCATGTATGACATACGTCATAGGGTTAAGATACAGTGCTGGACCCATGTATGACATAGCTTATAGGGCTAATATAAACAGTAAGGCCCCATGTATGATGAAGCTTATAGTGCTAAGATACAGAGTAAGGCCCCATGTATGACATAACTCATAGGGCTAGGATACTGAGTAAGGCACCGCGTATGGCATAGTTCATAGTGATAGGATATAGTGTAAGATATCATGTATGACATAGGCAGTGGCGTAGCCACTGTTTGTGGCGCCCGGGGCGGTCGAAAATTTTGCCGCGGCTGCCGCCCCTTTGGTCGTTGATAATCCGGAAGCAATGTCTATAATGTTTTAGGATCAAGTATGTTAAGTTAAAGATTACAACATCCACATGACTACATCACCAGAACCACCAGCAATACAATAACACATTACTAGAACCCCTGTCAGTATATTGCCAGAACCATTGTCAATTCAGTAATACATCACCAAAACCAGTCAATACATCATCAGAACCCCCATCAATACAATAATACATCATCACAATAACCCGTCAGTACATGACTACAACCACCAGCAATACAATAATACATAATCAGAACCACCATCAACACATCACCAGGACAGTACGTTCCCTATATAAATGTGTATGCCATACTGCTCATCCTCCTTCCACATATCCAAAAATGTTCAACCCCCCATATGTCCCATGCAGATCATTCTCCATCCATATGTTCCATGCAGTTCATACTCCCCCCCATACCCCTCCAATGTTCCATGCAGCCTCTCCCTCATCCATGTAGCTTCTCCCCTACGTTCCATGTACCTTCTCCCCCATCCACTCATCCATCTTCTGCCTCCTTTTCCATGCCCTCCTCCTCTAACCATCTTCTGCCCCCTTTTCCAAGCTGCCTCGTCCATCCATTAATCCATTCCATTCTGCCCCCTCTTCCAGGCTGCCCCATCCATCCATTCTACCCTCTCTTCCAGGCCACCTCATGTATCCATCCATCCATCCATCCCATTCTGCCCCCTCTTCCAGGACGCCCCATCCATCCATCCATCCATCCATCTATCCCATTCTTTGCCCCCCAGACTGCTATCTTTGGCTGTAACAGCGCCTTACCTGACTCCACGCTCCTGATTCAGGATCCCTCATCCCAGCAGCTTCTTCCTCTGCTGCTCCCGGTCTCCAGCTCGCCTGCACCCGGCACCAGGCACCCGGACCACCCCTGTGTACATCCATATCCTGCACCCCTGTCTCATTCATATCCCAGCACCCTGTCCCATCCATATCCCTGCACCCCATCCATATCCCAGCACCCCTGTGCCCCATCCCTGCACCCCTGTGCCCCATCCATATCCCAGCACCCCTGTGCCCCATCCCTGCACCCTGTGCCCCATTCATATCCTAGCACCCCTGTGCCCCATCCATATCCCAGCACCCCTGTGCCCCATCCCTGCACCCCTGTGCATCATCCATATCCCAGCACCCCTGTGCCCCATCCATATCCCAGCACCCTTGTACCCCATCCTTGCACCCCTGTGCCCCATACCTGCACCCCTGTGTCCCATCCATATCCCAGCACCCCTAAGCCCCATCCATATCCCAGCACCCCTAAGCCCCATCCATAGCCCAGCACCCTTGTGTCCCATCCCTGCACCCCTGTGCCCCATCCATATCCCAGCACCCCTGTGCCCCATCCCTGCACCCCTGTGCCCCATCCATATCCCTGCACCCCATCCATATCCCAGCACCCCTGTGCCCCATCCCTGCACCACTGTGCCCCATCCATATCCCAGCACTTTTGTGCCCCATCCCTGCACCCCTGTGCCCCATCGATATCCCAGCACCCCTGTGCCCCATCCCTGCACCCCTGTGCCCCATTCATATCCCAGCACCCCTGTGCCCCATCCATATCCCAGCACCCCTGTGCCCCATCCCTGCACCCCTGTGCATCATCCATATCCCAGCACCCCTGTGCCCCATCCATATCCCAGCACCTTTGTACCCCATCCTTGCACCCCTGTGCCCCATACCTGCACCCCTGTGTCCCATCCATATCCCAGCACCCCTAAGCCCCATCCATATCCCAGCACCCCTAAGTCCCATCCATAGCCTAGCACCTTGTGCCCCATCCCTGCACCCCTGTGCCCCATCCATATCCCAGCACCCCTGTGCCCCATCCCTGCACCCCTGTGCCCCATCCATATCCCTGCACCCCATCCATATCCCAGCACCCCTGTGCCCCATCCCTGCACCCCTGTGCCCCATCCATATCCCAGCTCCCCTGTGCCCCATCCATATCCCAGCACTTTTGTGCCCCATCCCTGCACCCGTGCCCCATCCATATCCCAGCACCCCTGTGCCCCATCCCTGCACCCCTGTGCCCCATTCATATCCCAGCACCCCTGTGCCCCATCCATATCCCAGCACCCCTGTGCCCCATCCATATCCCAGCATCCCTGTGCCCCATCCTTGCACCCCTGTGCCCCATCCATATCCCAGCACCCCTAAGCTCCATCCATATCCCAGCACCCATAAGCCCCATCCATATCCCAGCATCCTTGTACCCCATCCCTGCACCCCTGTGCCCCATCCATATCCCAGCACCCCTGTGCCCCATCCATATCCCAGCACATTTGTGCCCCATCCCTGCACCCCTGTGCCCCATCCATATCCCAGCACCCCTGTGCCCCATCCCTGCACCCTGTGCTCCATTCATATCCCAGCACCCCTGTGCCCCATCCATATCCCAGCACCCCTGTGCCCCATCCCTGCACCCCTGTGCCCCATCCATATCCCTGCACCCCTGTGCCCCATCCTTGCACCCCTGTGCCCCATCCATATCCCAGCACCCATGTGCCCCATCCCTGCACCCCTGTGCCCCATCCATATCCCAGCACCCCTAAGCTCCATCCGTATCCCAGCACCCATAAGCCCCATCCATATCCCTGCACCCCTGTGCCTCATCCATATCCCAGCACCCCTGTGCCCCATCCTTATCCCAGCACCCTTGTGCCCCATCCCTGCACCCCTGTGCCCCATCCATATCCCAGCTCCCCTGTGCCTCATCCATATCCCTGTGCCCCATCCCTGCACCCTTGTGCCCCATCTTCGGCTGTTCCCAGCTACTGCAGCCTCTCTCTTTCTCTGCAGTACTGACACCGGCATTCCAGGGTACCCGCCCTGCCGCCTGCACACACTTGCCCGACACAGCGCTGCCTGAGCTGCCGCCGCCGTCGATGTGCTGCCCGGGCGGGAACTTCAAATCCCCGTCTCTGCTGCCGCCCCCACACACGTGCCGCCTGGGATGGACCGCCCCCCCGCGCTATGTCACTGGACATAAGTCATAGGGCTATACAGAGTAAGGCTCGTGTATGATGTAGTTCATCGGGCTAGGATATTGTCACGATGGTCTCCTCTGAGAGTTTTGACAGGTTTTGAACCTCAGTCTTATTTCCTTGGTGAGATACTTAACATTAAACATACTTTCCTTTCCCTTGGTGCTGCCAGGGTTAATGTGCTACCAGCATTGATTTCCTCTCCATGTGCTTCCTGCTGGGGACCACACCCATCACCTTTAAATTATCCCTTTTACAAGCAGAGAGTGCTGGTTATAGAGATTCTACACTCTGTTACAAGCCAAGGAGGACCAACATCACAATGCAGTCACTGATCTCAGGGAGACCAGTCCAAGAAAACCCTGCAGGCAGCTGGCTAAAGCGGTCAACACAGTGAATTCCTAGGCGCATTGCCTCTTGGGAATTATGAATATGCAAATAGAGTCTGTGGAGCCTCGGTTAGGAGTCTCAAACACAGGACAAGCCAGATAACCCTCCAGGGAAGGACCCAGCCAAGGGGTGGCTCCTTGTGGAGAACACCATAACCACCATGTTAAGTGGCCCTTTTAGTCAATAACCAGCTCTTTTACAAGCTTACCTCTTCTTACCAGCTCTTTTACCTCTCCTCCTGCTTCCTCTTTGACTTTTTACAATCTGGCTTCCAACTACTTAATTCATCTGAAACTGCTCTAGCCAAAGTGCCTTATTACCTACTAACTGCCAAAGCCAAACAAAACTATTCTCTCCTCCTCCTTGACCTGTCTTCTTCCTTTCACACTGTGGACAATTCTCTTTTGCTACAGATTCTCTCATCACTTGGTAATACAGACTTGGCCTTATCCTGGATCTCTTCATCTCTAAGGGTACCGTCACACGGGGAGATATCGCCGGGAACACAGGGGCGTGGCCTAATTGTGGCGACATTGCCGGCGAATTGCCGCGTGTGACAGGACGATAATCAGGCGATGAATCGCCTGAGCAACATCGTCAGGTTTCCCAACAATGTTGGGAAACCTGGCGATGTTGCTGAGGCGATCATGCCTGATCGCCCTGTGTAACGCGGCAACCTGCAATGTTGCGGGTGACACCGCCTATCTCCAACATTGCGAGTTACCGCTTGCTGGGTTGCTGGGCAACCCAGCGAGCGATTGCCGCGGCAACTAGCCGGCGACATCGCCGGTAAGTTGCTCCGTGTGACATCTCTTTGGCGATGTTGCCAGGGATACGCGCTCCCGTGCATCGCCGGCAACATCGCCGCAACCGTCGCCCCGTGTGACGGTACCCTAACAGATCGGACTTTTAACGCCTCCCTCTCCCACACCACCTCCTCCTCTTACCCCCTATCTGTCGTTGTCCCCATAGGTTCAGTTCTAGTACCCCTGCTCTTATCTATCTACACCCTTGGTTGGCCTGGGACAGCTCATAGAGTCCCACTGCTTTCATTATCATCTCTATGCTGATGACACCCAGATCTACCTATCTGGACCTGATATCACCAGTGATAAGTGAGGGTAGGGCTATCATAGGGGGGGGGGGGGGGAGACTGGGCAATTGCCCAGGGCCCCCATTCTCTTAGGGGTCCCCAAAGGAGCTGAACTGAAAATAGCAATAAAACAGTAAAAAAAAAATAAAAAATACACATATTTGGCATCACTGCATTCGTAAGAATCTAAGCTATCAATATATGAAGAAAATTAATCCAATTGGTAAATGGCGTAACAGTAAAAAAATAAAAATTATGTTTTGTGGCCACCACAATGTAATGGCCGCTTTACACACACCAACTTCTGTGACCAACTTCTGAAGAGATCTCTGATTGCAGTGAAATCATGGACACATTGTTCCATTTGTACACAGCCACAAAATGGAACAATGTGTCCATGATTTCACTGCAACCAGAGATCTGTTAAGAAGTTGGTCACAGAAGTTGGTGTGTGTAAAGTGGCCCTTACAATAAAATGCAATAAAAGGCGATCAAAATGTTGTAAATGACTCAAAATGGTATCAGTAAAAATGTCAGCTCATGGCACATATGTGTAAGCCCTCACATAGCCATGTATCTTCAAAAATTAAAACATCACGGGTCTCAGAAAATGGTGAATAAAGCAAATTTTAATTTTTATTATTTTTTTTTACAATTTTTTTTTTTTTTTTTTTTTATGATTGAAATAAAAAAATGTTCAGTATCTTCTTATTCTGACCTAGATAATCAACTTAAGAAGTCACTTTTACCATATAGTTAGCATGATAAATAAGAAACAAAAAAAATTGTGGAATCGCACTTTTTTTTTGCAATTTCATGCACTTGGAATTTCTTCTCATTCTCCAGTACATTTGTGGTAGAATGAATGATGTAATTTGATAATACAACTCATTCCGCAAAAAAAAATAAGCCCTCGTACAGCTATGTGGGAGGAAAAATGAAAAAGTTATGGCTCGTGGAATAGGTGAGGAAAAAACAAAAACGAAAAATCGCTCAGTGGTAAAAGTTATAAAATCCTTGTAATTGCCATATAATAGCAGCAGGAGCGCCCCCCACAGGCTTCAATCTTCACATGTTCATGATGGGAGTAATAATGGTGGGTTTACACACACCAATTTATCTGTTCAATATCTGAACCAATCTCTGGTTGCAGTGCAATCATGGATACATTGCTCCATTTTGTGGCTGTGTACAACATGGAGCAATGTATCCATGATTTCACTGCAACCAGAGATTGGTTCAGATATTGAACAGATAAATTGGTGTGTGTAAACCCACCATCAGAGTTAGGGGACCTCTTTTAGGGGCCTTTCACACTTGTGTTTTTTTCCTGATCTGGAAGATCAGAAAAAACCTGATTCTCAAGGCCACTTTAGGCTGGGGTCACACACACAGATATCTGGGCAGATATTGTTCACAGATCTCTGGTTGCAGTGAAATCATGGACATATTGCTCCATTTTGTGGCTGTGTACAAATGCAACAATGTGTCCATGATTTCACTGCAACCAGTAAGTTGTTCAGAAGTTGGACAGATAATTTGGCGTGTGTAAAGTGGCCATTAGGCTGGCTTCACACCACAGCAAGGTCCGGTCCGGGGCTGTCTGGTGTAAACCAGACAGCCCCGGACCGGTTTTTGGTCCCATAGTAGCCTATGGGGCCGGATGGAGCCAGATGGCAGCTCTCTGCCATCCGGTTTCATCTCTGCGGTGGAATCCAGGAGAATTCGGATTATTCTCACAGGACACAAAAATATTGCTTGCAACGTTTTTGTGTCCGGGGAGAAAAATCACCCCAAAAAGCCAGATCCCGGATTTTCCCGGATTGTCCCGGATTCTCCCGGACCCAGGGCAATCCAGTTCTCCCTAACATTGGAGCCTATGGGGCCAGATTGCCCCAGTCCGGGTGAATCCGGAAACCCGATACCGGTGGCTGCACGCCGCTGTTGTTTCAGAACCGCGGCTAGCTCTATGCTAGCCGCGGTCTTGAAAAATCAGCAGCTGCAGCTGCAAATACAGCCATCCGGCTGCACACAGGACCAGAGGGCTCATTTGGCCCTCCGGTTCTGTGTGCTGATCCGGTCCGGGGCTGTTAGGTTCATGCCTGACAGCCCCGGACCGGACTGCGCCATGGTGTGAAGCCAGCCTTACAGGATTCATTTTTTGTCCCATTCACTTTAATGATTTCAGGAAAAAAACCTGAAGCAACAAGATTCTACCTGAAATCGTTAAAGTGAATGGGCAAAAAAATGAATCCTGTAAGAATCAGGTTTTTTCCTGATCTTCCAGATCAGGAAAAAAAACGCAAGTGTGAAAGGCCCCTTATTCCTACATTTGTACACATTTATCAGGCAGAACTTACAAGGCATTAAAGGGGATGTCCAGTGTTAATAAAACTTTACTACATTCTTTCAAAAACAGCACCACCCCAGTGTACAGGTGGCATGTGGTATTACAGCATAGGCCCATTCCCTTGAATTAAAGGGATCCTGACCCCGAAAAAATGAGCCCCCAGCCCCTTAATACCTTTCCCTGCAGTATGCTAACACCTCTGGGAGCCATCCCTTGGTGTGGCCAGAGCATTATTGTAATGTTAATAAAAGTGCTTTTTATACCTTACTAGTAAAAAGGCCCGATGCAATTGCATCGGGAGCGCGGTGAAATGAATTGTGTGTATAGAGGCGGCTGTGTGGGTCGCAGAGCATAGAGGCGGCTGTGTGGGTCGCAGAGCACAGAGGCGGCTGTGTGGGTGGCAGAACATAGAGGCGGCTGTGTGGGTGGCAGAGCATCGAGGAGGCTGTGTGGGTCGCAGAGCATAGAGGCGGCTGTGTGGGTCGCAGAGCATAGAGGCGGCTGTGTGGGTCGCAGAGCATAGAGGCGGCTGTGTGGGTGGCAGAGCATAGAGGCGGCTGTGTGGGTGGCAGAGCATAGAGGCGGCTGTGTGGGTGGCAGAGCATAGAGGCGGCTGTGTGGGTGGCAGAGCATAGAGGCGGCTGTGTGGGTGGCAGAGCATAGAGGCGGCTGTGTGGGTGGCAGAGCATAGAGGCGGCTGTGTGGGTGGCAGAGCATAGAGGCGGCTGTGTGGGTGGCAGAGCATAGAGGCGAGTATACAGGCAGCTGTGTGGGTAGCAGAGTATACAGGTGGCTCTGTGGATAGCAGAGTATGATGTGGCGGGAGGCTGGAGGGGTGAGGAGAGCAGAGGCTGGAGGGGTGAGGAGAGCAGAGGCTGGAGGGGTGAGGAGAGCAGAGGCTGGAGGGGTGAGGAGAGCAGAGGCTGGAGGGGTGAGGAGAGCAGAGGCTGGAGGGGTGAGGAGAGCAGAGGCTGGAGGGGTGAGGAGAGCAGAGGCTGGAGGGGTGAGGAGAGGTGCAGCTGGAGGAGGGGTGAGGAGAGGTGCGACTGGAGGAGGGGTGAGGAGAGATCAGGCTGGAGGAGGGATGAGGAGAGGTGATTCTGGAGGAGGGGTGAGGAGAGGTCAGGCTGGAGGAGGGGTGAGGAGAGGTCAGGCTGGAGGAGGGGTGAGGAGAGGTGAGGCTGGAGGAGGGGTGAGGAGAGGTGAGGCTGGAGGAGGGGTGAAGAGAGGTGAGGCTGGAGGAGGGGTGAAGAGAGGTGCGGCTGGAGGAGGGGTGAGGAGAGGTGCGGCTGGAGGAGGGGTGAGGAGAGGTGCGGCTGGAGGAGGGGTGAGGAGAGGTGCGGCTGGAGGAGGGGTGAGGAGAGGTGCGGCTGGAGGAGGGGTGAGGAGAGTTCAGGCTGGAGGAGGGGTGAGGAGAGTTCAGGCTGGAGGAGGGGTGAGGAGAGGTCAGGCTGGAGGAGGGGTGAGGAGAGGTCAGGCTGGAGGAGGGGTGAGGTCAGGCTGGAGGAGGGGCGAGGAGAGGTCAGGCTGGAGGAGGGGCGAGGAGAGGTCAGGCTGGAGGAGGGGTGAGGAGAGGTCAGGCTGGAGGAGGGGTGAGGAGAGGTCAGGCTGGAGGAGGGGTGAGGAGAGGTGTGGCTGGAGGAGGGGTGAGGAGAGGTGCGGCTGGAGGAGGGGTGAGGAGAGGTCAGGCTGGAGGAGGGATGAGGAGAGGTCAGGCTGGAGGAGGGGTGAGGAGAGGTCAGGCTGGAGGAGGGGTGAGGTCAGGCTGGAGGAGGGGTGAGGAGAGGTGCGGCTGGAGGAGGGGTGAGGAGAGGTCAGGCTGGAGGAGGGGTGAGGTGCGGCTGGAGGAGGTGTGAGGAGAGGTGCGGATGGAGGAGGGGTGAGGAGAGGTGCGGCTGGAGGAGGGGTGAGGAGAGGTCAGGCTGGAGGAGGGGTGAGGAGAGATCAGGCTAAAGGAGGAGTGAGGAAAGGTCAGGCTGGATGGAGGGGTGAGGAGAGGTCAGGCTGGATGGAGGGGTGAGGTCAGGCTGGATGGAGGGGTGAGGAGAGGTCAGGCTGGATGGAGGGGTGAGGAGAGGTCAGGCTGGATGGAGGGGTGAGGAGAGGTCAGGCTGGATGGAGGGGTGAGGAGAGGTCAGGCTGGATGGAGGGGTGAGGAGAGGTCAGGCTGGATGGAGGGGTGAGGAGAGGTCAGGCTGGAGGAGGTGTGAGGAGAGGTCAGGCTGGATGGAGGTGTGAGGAGAGGTCAGGCTGGATGGAGGGGTGAGGAGAGGTCAGGCTGGAGGAGGGGTGAGGAGAGGTCAGGCTGGAGGAGGGGTGAGGTGAGGTGCGGATGGAGGAGGGGTGAGGAGAGGTGCGGCTGCTCCCGGTGGCTCTGCAGGCTCCCGGTGCCTGCAGTGGTCTTCTATCTACTGCAGTCAAGGACCTGTGGTGATGTCAGAGTCACGTGACCCGCGATTTGCCTGGAGTAAGCTGGTGTCACGTGACTCTGACATCACCACAGGTCCTTGACTGCAGTAGATAGAAGACCACTGTAGGCACCGGGAGCCTGCAGAGCCACCGGGAGCCTAGCGGAACACGGCGGAAGACGGCGGGAGACTCCGGGGGCTCGGGGAGAGGTGAGGATTTTTTTTTTTTTTAACTGTAGAGCGGCTGCGGCTCGTGATGACGCTGCGCGTCATCACTCGCAGTGCCGCTAAGGAGTCTGGGATTGGGCTACAGTGCCCGAAATCCCAACTCCCGATTATATAAGTAGATTTCCAGTGGCTTCTCAGCATTTGAGAAGCCGTAAAAGGCGTGCCTGGCTGCTGCTCCCCGCTGACTGCTTGTTAGTTATGCACGCCCCGATGGGCGTGCTACAGATCCGAGAGCCTGTGCGCATCATAAAAGGGGCGGTAAAGCCCGGTATGACACAATTGCATCATACCGGCTTTACCGCCCCTTTTATGATGCGTACAGGCTCTTGGATCTGCAGCACGCCCATCGGGGCATGCATAATTAACAAGCAGGTGTCGGGGAACAGCAGCCAGGCACGCCTGGAGATAAGGTATAAAAAGCACCTCAAAAGTGAGCCCAGAACAAGACAAGACACCAGGATGGGGATTAATTCAAATGTATTTTTTTTTATAATATGAAGAATATAGCAGATCTTTGTTAAGGATGACATTTAAGTAGATAAATGATCCTATGGAAACATTCTGCTTACTGAATCTCCAGTTTGTAAATCCTATTTCATTAAACACTTGTAGGTAATTTTTAATCAATATAAGGAATCCTGTGTTCACAATCCCCATCTCTTGGTCAGAGGATAATTGGTTAGAAAGAGCGACTCTCCCTGGAGGAGCCGTCCTGTATGACACAGACAATGATGGGAATGGATGTGTGTGTCTATGTGTGTGCTCGGTGTATACATGTAATATATAGTGTTTGCATCCCCTACCGTGTGTTGCGTGTATGTAACATCTACATTTATAAATCCCAGCAGCAAAGATTAGAGTTCCAACAAACAAGCAAAATGCGGCTCATCATCGGGTGATTGGATGTTTATGGAGGAACAAAAATCCTTGCTCTCGACAGCACATTCCCTGCTGCAAACTGCAGAAGAGCTGCCGATAACATGATCCTGTAGGGACAGATTGCTCTACTAGTGATTGCTCTGCACCCATCATTCTTCATCATCCTGTGTAAAAAGTCCGGAAACAAGCGCTGAATGACTTGAATTTTATAAATCACACTCATTCGCCAGTCTGAATTCGGCGCTTGCAAATGTAACCTAAATGTCTGAGTGTGACGGTGCAATATGTGAGCATTTAGGGTCCACTTTAACGTTTTGCCCAGGGCCCCACTTTGCCTAAAACCGGCCCTGAGTTTAATCATTACTATTTGCTATTCGCACAAATAGTTTGGTATTCGCGATACTCGTTAATTGGCGAGTATCACTGGTGCTCGTGAGTGATGTATCGATAGTTATCGATCTGACACAAATTGACAGCTCCCGTCAGTAAACAATGTGAGCTGGCACTTCACTGAAAGCAGATTGGATGTTAGGGTCTCTCTCAGGGGCACAGCAAGGTGTTTTATGCAGTAGAAATGTAAAAAATATACACAAAATTTTGGGACCGAATGGTATCCAAATCTTATTCAGAGTGTTTCCCTACATAATAACATATATACAAATAGAAAGGGATGGGGAACTTTAAACCCATTCTCATAGATATGCCAGTTATAGGGACACACTCTGAGATTTAAAAACTTGAAAAGCTTTATTTAGGTTACAAATACAGAAATAATCGGTGCAGTCCATACAAAAAGGTTGTTTTACATGAGAATTAAGTTACATAAGTCAGTGGCAAAAGATAATTTTGTTGGAGGTGTTTCCCCTTAGAGAAGAAGGAAACAAACAACCTACCCCAAAGTTACAACTGCATAAGGGTAAGGGATGTACTCAACAGTCCACATAGAGCTATAACGGATCAGGGTCAAGATGTTTACGGCAGACGTTAGGTCATTGTGAACAGGGCCGGACTGGGACCAAAAAGCAGCCCTGGAAAACAAGCCACACCAGCCCATATTCTATATCACCCATCAGCCCGATCTGAGAATTTTGCTTTTATTTTGTCGTAGCCTCATCACTCTCCTAAAGGAGTTATTGAAGAGTCACATGTGAATGGAAATCAACAGCTCCATTCACATGTTACTCTTCAGAGCTACGTTTCTCAGGATTGTGGGGTCCCAGCGGTCAGATCCACAGAGAAAGGCAAGCCTTCACCTGACAGAAGATAAGTGATGACTTCCATATTGAGGATAATCAATTTAAACATTTAAATGCTGAAAATTCAGAAGTCCAATACCAACTCTCAGTAAACAGGACATGAGAAGTGGTACTGTGCAGTGTATGCATACAGAATAATACAGAGACTGAGGATTACACCTAGTATACAGATACAGGAGAAGTGGTGCTGTGCAGTGTATATATACAGAATAATATAGAGACTGAGGATTACACCCAGTATACAGGACAGGAGAGTGATACTGTGCAGTGTATATATACAGAATAATACACCTGCTGAGGATTACAGCCAGTATATATATATATTTATGCACACACATCCATATGTATTCAAACATATAGCATATATACACACACATCCGTATGTACACACATCTACAGTACATACACACACAACTATACATAGAGAAGGAGGGAGACGCATGGTGTTGTCAGTGGTGTTCTGCTGCTTGGGTCACGGTTATCTATCCAGTACAGGACTCTGCCCTGTGGTCGGTCGCTCTGTCTGTGGGATTGATGGGATTTATGGCAGCTGCTTGACATTCCACAAATTGGGCACCTCGCAATGAAAGTTCAAGCAGCTGCCATAAATCCTTTGTGCCTCAGACGGAGACCGCAGCCAACAGCCAAAATCCAGACATCTCACTGTGCAGAAACCTCCAGCCCCGGAGCCTAATACTCCCTCTTACCACCCAGGATGAAGGAGCCCATGCAGGAGATGAAGCCGGACATGATGGAGAGAAATGGGAAGGTGCCCTGTACAGGCCCACAGAACAGGAACTGTGTGGCCCCAGGCCCCTGGCAGCAGGATGTACAGCAGGGTCAGGGAGGCATCCTGCAGCTGGAGCCGCTGAGGAGTTGAGCTGACATACTCCTCCTCCAAGATACAGCGGCAGGAACAGAGCTGGAAGGAAGCTCCCCGCCAGAAACACCTCTATGGCTGCTGTGCAGCTCCCTTGGCTGTGCCTGGCTGGCGGCCGCAGAAAGACTTAGAGGGGCCACAGGCCACCTCTTAAAGGTAAAGAGCGAAATGGCCCATTTTTCCTTCGGCCCACTGGGCAAACTCCCGATATGTCATATGGCTAGTCCGGGCCTGATTGTAACCAAAAAAACTGTAAAAACAACCTTTTGTATGGACTGCACCAATTATTTCTGTATTTGCAACCTAAATAAAGCTTTTCAAGTTTTTAAATCTCAGAGTGTATCCCTATAATAGGTATATCTATGAGAATGGGCTTAAAGTTTCCCAACCGTTTCTTTTTGTATGTATGCTAGAAATGTAAAAAAGTCCTGTCCTGGAAAGACTCGTTTTATGGCCGGATGTGTGTGGGCAGAGCCTCTCACTAATTAAATTACATTATACTTGCTATTCGGACGAATATGCGAGTATTAAAAAGTACTTGTTATCAGGGCTGTGGAGTCGGTAAATCAAACCACCGACTCCAACTCCGACTCCAACTCCTGAATTTCCCTGGCTCCGACTCTGACTCCAACGCCGACTCCGACTCCTTTGACTCTGACTCTGACTCCTTCATTCACGGCTCGTTTTTAAGTGATAAAATTATTGTAGGTCAATGGTAACATTAGGCTTTAATCATTATAATGACATAATAATCAATATATTTAGATAGAACAAAATAATAATTCATAATAATAATATTCAGCACATTCTGCATTGAACTACTGGACCCAATTTATTATATATTTTAGAAGTCGGAGTCGGAACATTTTCTACTGACTCCAGCTCCTACTCCACCAAACTGGGCAGCGACTCTGACTCCGACTCCACGACTCCATGACTCCAGAGCCCTGCTTGTTACAAGTATAGCGAGTGTGAATATTACACCACTAGATCACTAGATATCACCTTCTTATTAACCAAAATCCCAAAATGTTTGTCTGCTATTTCATTCTTCTTTTCTGCTCAATTTCTAAAACTGAACATGGACAAAATAGAATTCATCATCTTTCCCTATCTCATTCTACCCCTCAAACACACGTATTCAACAAAGTAAATGGCTATTCACTTTCCCCAGTCCCGCATGCTCAGTGCATTGATGTAGCCCTAGTCTCTGCTCTCCCCTTTAAGGAATATATCCAAGCCCTTGCCACCTTCTGCCGACTCCAACTCAAAAATGTTTCCTGGATCCGTTCATTCCACAGACAAGAATTTGCTAAAACACTAGTGCATCTCCTGCCTCAACTACTGCGACCTCCTGCTCTCTGGCCTTCCCTTTAGCGCTCTTGCACCCCTCCAAAGTATCCTAAACTCTGCTGCCTGACTAATACACCTTTCTCCCCACTATTCCACAGCGTCTCCTCTCTGCCAAGCCCTTCACTGCCTCCCCATGCTCCAGCTTCAAACCCTAACCATGACATACAAAGTCATCCACAACCTGTCTCTGACACGCCCCTCCAGGGCATAGGATACTCTGAATCGGCTGTTTTGAGGCTTCATCACGGGGATTACAGGGACTGAGACTCAGCACCGTGACCCTGGTGGTGTCATTAAAAGTTCAGTGTGGGTGCCTCTCTCTCCTAGGGATGGGGATCTGGTGTGGAGGGTTCATTCTGAGCAGGGTTACTGGACCTGAGGATACTTGTTAATTTACACTGTGGGCTTTTCCTAGGGGTTCCCCTGCAGTGTCTCCCCTTAGCCCTATGGTTGCCACCTTTTCAGCAGATGTGCGATGTTGTCGATTGTGTCACCATGAAAGTGTCACACAGTCTCCGGATTGCTAGCTGAGCCTGGTCTTTTCCTCTTTTCCACTAGTTTTTTGGGTTCCCGGTGCCCCTTGCGGCCTAGTCCCTCTACTTTGCCTGCGCCTGACAATGGATATGAGACCCACGGGTGGATTGCTCACTTCCCGTGCCTTTGGGACCCCCTCTTCCTCCTGGAGCCACTTGAGTGATGTCCTGCTCTAGGGTTCGGCCTTAGGACAAGCTCCCACTTGCTCTAGTCCTCTGGACACTTCTCAGGCGTACGTTCTCTAGCTGCCCTCCAACTCGACCTTGGTGTTCATTGGCCTCTCCTCAGCTGTTCTACCACCTCTCCACAGCTGGTCACTCTCTCTCTGTTAACTGTCTTTCTTCTCACTGTCGTCTCCTACGTTCTAGATGTTTCTCCCTCTTTTTATCCATAAGAGAGAGCGGAGTTAGTTGGTTGTGACTTGCACAACCAAATCAGGTGAGTCCTTCCAATAAAGGGGGGCACTGAGGTTATTGGTACAAAAGGAAATTACTCTATGTGCGCTCCATTTCCCTTTTTATTCCCTCTTTTTATACCATTTGTCATGTGTCCCACGTCATCTACGTGTGTTCTTCCTGACCTCACTCATCCCAAGTGCTCCCTCTAACTACTGCCTTCACCACCCAACCCCACTACAATCATTCCTAGTGTGATCTGGGTGTCCTGGTACCAGTCTGTACCCCTCTTACCAGTAAGAGGGATACTACACCCTAACAGGGATGTAGTACCTCTGTGGCGACTGGATCCGCAGGGGCGCCACATCTCTTCCGTACATCTGTGATGTGGTCTCCTGGTACTCACCTACATGCAATCTGTCATCCTGCAAGATCTCCTTTTCTACTCTCCTCTTACAAGATTTCTCTTGTGTATCCCTCATACTCCAGAACTCTCTGCCCCAAAACATCAAACTCTCACCTACCATGGAAACCTTCAAAAGGAACCTGAAGACAAACCTCTTCTGATAAGCCTACATCCTGCAGTGACCCCCAGTGCACTAAACCAGTGCATGTCAATGAAAACGCCGCACAGCCAGCTCTACCCTCTCCTACTGTATCCTCACGCATCCCTTGTAATTTGTAAGCCCTTGTGGGCAGGGTCCTCTCTCCTCTTGTGCCTGTTTGTGCCTTCTATTGTTGATAATTATTGTACTTGTCTATGTATGCCCCTTTTCCACATGTACAGCTCCATGGAATACATGGTTTATAATAATAATAATAATATGGGGATCATTTGTACCAGGATGGGCGCTGGATGAGGGACATTTATACAAGGATAGGGAACATATATATCAGAATGGGGATAATATATACCAGGATTGGCCCAGAATGATGTTCATGTATTGCAGGATAGAGACATATATTCCAGGGTGAGGCCCACATATCCCAGTATGGGGAACATATTTACCAGGATGGAGGACATATACATCAGGATGGTGGACATTTGTACCTGAAAGGGGCCACGGATGAGGGACAGTAGTACAATATTTGGGAACATTAATCACATAACAGTCTCAGCAGCAGATGACCCCATAACAATTTATCATGATGTGGCACCCCAGGGTTCATGTTCCACAGTAACACCACAGAGGGTTAACTCCCCACACAATCCACAACACTACACTAGCGCCTCCAGGCCAGAAGGGAGAGCTAAAGCTGCTTTCCTATATATTCTGGTGTGGAGAGGAAGTGGCAGTTAGTTCAGTGCGGGGCAGCACTGAGGGAAGAAAGGACCTGGGTGTAAAAGAGCTGTGTTAGGCTCACCCCACAGTCCACTGTCCAGTTCCAGGCCGAGCCAGGGTCTGAGGAAAAGGAGAAGCAGAGGAAAACACGCGGGACACCGAGTTACCCTAAACTCACCCCGGAGGCGCGCACAGAACGGATACTGGATCCGATGCTATGCCTGGCACAGTGAACAGCAGATGAGTGAAGCTCCCACATCTTCACTGTACCACAGCGAAGCAACACGGCGGGGTCAGGAACATAAAGATAAGACTCAAGTTGCCTAGCAAGTTGGTACCCGTGAGGGGAGACAGGACCAGCAGCTTAGCTAAAGCGGCAGCAGGGCCACACACACAGCGCAGGAGTAGGGAGCTAAAGGACCCGGCCAGGGTGGGAGAAACCCGGCCCCTGTACAGACTCCGTGGACAGTACTTAGCTGTATACCATCTGCTTCAGTAAAGACTTGGAAAACTACAAAACCATGAGTCTGTATAATCCTTGCAAACCCTGTTCTCCCTCACAAACTGTTTTCACCACTACTGCCCCGGGGACCAGGCTCTGCCCATGGAGAGCTGTTACATCACAGGCTGCTATCCATCATCCCCAGAGGTTCTGCAACAGCAGTGGTCACGTTGACCACATACCATGGGTGGCATCACGACTTTCTCCATTGTAAATACCCCCCTTTACTTGTGGGCTCGGGACACGGTCCGGACCAAGACCGCTGTGATAACCCCCTTGATACCCCGGTCCGGTACCAAGTACCCCGTCCCAGTGGGCTCCACGATGACAACATTTTTTTATTAATTTTTTTCACCTATTTTCCTTTTCTAAAACTTAGGTGCATCTTATGGTCTTACATTCTGAAAAATACAGTAGTTTCCAGGACCAATATTAGCAATAATACCGCTATATAAGTGACAAATAATACCATCACATCAAGACCTCTATAATTACCACTTGCACAAACAAACCCCATACATTAACCATATTGTAGTAGGTATCAGCTGTTCTTCTTTCTGGTTGCCATAATTCATTTTCCCTTTTTTACTTGATACTTAATTATACCCTGACGAGTATGATGACTTCTTCCATACATGACTCATCTCTGCAGTACCCCCCTCTAATTTACCTCCACTACATCACAAACAACATATGGTAATGTTATAACCATCCAAAGATCCCTAGGGAGTAAACGTGTCCCTTATAGCCTTTTATTGTAAAAATGCACTTGTGTACCTTAATACAGTTCTACTGACCCCTCTGAACTGCTGTACAGTAATAGTAGTCCCTCTGTGTCTTTACAAGGAAATAATCCTCTCTTTACCTTATAGAATAGTGCCTGTCCCTACTGCCACACAGTAATAGTGCACCCTTTGTTCTTCCACATGGTAATAGTGCCCTTACACAGAAATAGTAAACCCTATGTGCCTCCAGACAAGAATTGTGCTCCATCTGTGCTTCCAAATGGTAACAATTACTGTTTTGTGGCTTAACACAACAATAATTGCCCCATTGCCCCACATAGAGATGTCCCCTATTTGTGCTCCCATACAGCAAACCTTCTCATTTGTGCCCTCATAAAGTATTCTCCTCATTTGTGCCCTATACAGTAATCTCTATCATTTGCGTCCCCACACTGTAATGTCTCACTTTTGTGTCCCCACACTGTAATGTTCCATTTTTGTATCCCCATACAGTTTTGTAATTCTGTTAGTACGATCAGAAATAAAATCAAATTCACTCCCTCCGCTACCACAATGAGCAGCATTTTCTGTGTCTATCTTCTACTTCCTGTCTGCAGCTGATGCAGGCGGCATGATAAAATGATATCATTGTGCTGCGTGATATCCCCCCCCCCCCCCCCGCACTCTGAACTTCTGGTACACCGCAAGCCTAATGCTGCATGTGGCCTATCTCTTTACATGGTGGAATAGGGAGACAATGGGTTATAATTAAGTTGATTCTCTAGTCTAGAAGATTTCCAGGTCCTCAGAATTTGGGAGTTCTTTATTCTTGAAGGGCTGTCAAAAATATAATCTGCTCATGTGTATGAGAACTAAGAGAATGGGAAACACACAAGTGGCTGCAACTTTCTTCTTAAAATTGGCAATCGAGAGAATTGGGTAATTTTTGGACATGGTGATTTGGGAAATTACAACAGTGTTTTCCATTACTAAAAGAAGTCTAGAATAATTTCATATAAAAACAGTTCTTGGTTTGCCAGTTTAAAAATTACTTTACAGTACAAAATTGTGCCGTCAGGTTAAGACATGGATGTAATGGTTCTTTTAATACTAATTAAATTAATACCATTGGTGACGAAATCCTCTTTGTGGTTATTCTGTATTCGCTATTAGCAGTTTTCCACTTAATAGGTGTCCTTTCTCCTGTCTGTGATTTCCTGGCCCCTCTGCCTACCCCCAGTCTTTAAATGACAGATCACTGCTGAGATTTCATACAGAGGAGATAGGTTATTCATAGACTCGAGATAATCAGGCAGAGGGGGTGAGGAATCACAGACAGGGAGGAGAAATTCTGTACACTGTGCACCGAAATCTAATCTCTAGCAGAAAACATGAAATGGTTGTGTTTCTTCACCATTTGAAAGCTGCACTCCACTGCTGGAGTGGTGCCCCTGTCTAATGCTCACCTTCCTGCATTGCTCCGGTCAGTCTACGGGGATTTGTGACCTGCTGGCAGCTCCAGTGTTTCATGGAGCATGCCTGAGGTCAGTTACCAATACATCTATATGAGAACATCTATATGAGAGCCTTGTTCTGGCCTCATTCTGGCTCTCATAGTGACGCATTGAGTTCTTGTGACGTAACTACTGACTTCCAGCCAGTCAGTAGATACGGGCACAAGATGGCGCCACAGGAATGGGAAGAGGATAAGATGTCAGAAGGTGAGTATATAAGAGCAGGGGGCTTACATTTATAGTGCTACACTAGCGCTGAAAAAGAAACAAACCCTGTAGTTATGCTTTAATATGCAATACAGCATCATTACACCCATGTCTCTACTTTACATTGCAAAATTGTGCTGACAGGTTTTCTTTAAGTTTAATATACTCTCTTTTTTTTTTTGCTCCAGTCACATTAGGTTTAAAATCAAGCGTGATTGTTCAGAAGAAGGCATTCCTATACCCTGAAGTGTTAAAGATTCAACGTTTGATTGTCAGCTCATCCCAATCCATTTTATCTGGACATGGTGTACTTTCCATCAAACTCCTCATTTTATTCTAGAGGAGAAGTCTATACGAGCTCAGGTATCATGAAAATGGTTTTAACCCCTTACGCCTCATCTTTTATTTACTAAATCAAACATTAGGCAAAACTTGTTGGTAGAAACATAGATTTATTTTAATCCTTGATTTTTTTTGTTGACATTGCTTTATTTTGGGCTAATGTGAATGGAATGCGTAAAGAGACCTAATGGACATCACATCTGCTCATTTCATTACCAGGTAACAATTTGTTTATTCATGGCACCTTGGATCTGTGCTTTATTAAATCAGAAGGGGATTAATAATGCTCTGTTATTAGCATGATTTCCACTTGTAAAATTATATTATAATTGAAAATTGGTGTTAATTCAGTTCCCTAAAATAACATGTAACATCATCTATTAACTCTAATGCTAAAAATTCCACATACATCTGTAATCTTTAAGTAGATTTTTCACGAATCTCTTTCAACTGAATGCAAATTTTAATTGAAAACGTCAACAGCAAATAAGGACAATCTCTAGTTAAGTAACTACTAAATCAAGTAGATGATTGATGCATGAGCCATGGAACCTTGTTCCATTGCCTTACGGTATTTTATTTTATTTTTTTTAAAAACCCTGGAATTACCTTTTAAAGCTATCACATTGGATGGTAAATGAAGTAAATGATCCTAATGTCTAATGAGGAGACTGCTCGTAAACATTAGGAATATTTAGATTGTGAGCTTTTCAATTTTGGAAGTATATTTTTCCATAATTATTACACTGACATGCATGAAATCCTGTTTTCCTCTCGTCCTTGCCAATTCCCTGCTCTGCTTTATGAAGACACACATTGTCACACGAGTCTATACATATTTCAAAATGGCTCCTCATTTGCCATTCACAAGCAGGTTAGGGGCGTGCCCCCTCACAGTACGGATTATCACAGCGGAGGATTATGGGACTGCAGATGCAGACTGCGGCAAAAATCTAAAAGTCATCCGAACGGAGAAAAAAATAATTTCTGCTCTGCTGTCATTAAAAAGCCGGAACATCAAAACAATGGAATTCCTGTAAGCGATTAGTATGACTAACACACGGAGCAGAAAACATGGTGCCTGTCCCGAAATTCTAGCAATTAATCGAGTAACTGTTAAAGAAGCCTTTTCTAAAGGCTTAAGCACTCCGCAATGCCATGAAATCGATATTTTGTATCTGGTTTGCCGGCAACATGGTGAGCTATTGCTGTGACTGCTGCAGCTTACACGGCTTCATACTTGACGTGTCACTTGTGCTTTTGCCAAAAATTAGAAACTAACGTTGATTAAAGCACATTTCAGGCAATTTACACCTGGTGCACAAAGGTAATTTACAGTCGGATATTTCAGTCGATCTCAGCTAATAATAAATCCAGTGTTATGTGAGGCATATTTAAAGGAAGAAAGAGTGTTCAGGGTGTGATTATAATCACATCATGAGAGGTCCACGGTTTCTATTTAGAGACATTTCTCACAGAGCAACTTCTTAAGGGAGTCCCCGCTGTGCAGAGTGAAAAGCATGAACCAACCAAAGACAGAATTCATCTGTGTTTATATTTTACAGACAATGAGAAAATCTAGTCTTTGTGTGCCCTTTTTCCATCTACCTTATTATATTGCAGGAAAGGACGCATGATTTTCGCTCCCCCCCCCCCCCCCACCAAATCGAATATTCACACCCCCACAGACTGTGCTGTTCATGTTTTTTTTTGAGCTTCCACAAGTTCTGCACACGCCATCTTAGATTGATGTATTGTTTGCTGGTATTGCACCATTTTTCGCCCCCATCACCCCCACCCCATTGGTTTAATTATCAATAGGACAGCATCTTTTCACCTGCCACGCTTGCCACTGTCTTGAAGCCAAAAAGAGCAAGGATGAACTCCTTTTGCGAAAGATACACACATACATGTAGTTGTGTCTTCTTATATAGCTATATAGTGTATCTATCTGTTTCTCTATATTGATATATATACATACACATATATATATATCTACAGATAGATAGATGTGTATATATATGCACAAAAACTCACAGCTCTACGTATGTGTGTGCTTTTCAAAAGAGAAGATTGTCTATTTCGCTATTTGCTTTGAGTATTTAGACACACATATATATATATATATATATATATATATATATATATATATATATATATATATATATCTATATCCATGGAAGGATAGATATACTGTCGTATAACCATAGGTCTAAATACTCTTCAACCAAATAGACAACGAGACTTTCAAAAAACGTATTTATATATTTGGGGTGGCAAATCTATTTTTTAGACATAAAATTTGGACTATATGATAGGATATATTAAATATAATATGGACTGTAGAAACCTCTGTTCTTCTTTTTTTTCAATTAATTCAGCTTGTGTAAGATGGAATTTTAATCTTCCTGACAGGTGTTTTTACAGTATATTGTTTTTATATTTTAATTTTGGCATTTTACCTTTTAGCGGTGATAGTGGATTGACATACATTTTTAAATTTGTGATTCAGATTGAGAATCATCTAACTGTATATGTAACCGTGTAATAATATAAATCCAAAAGAAAGAAAAATAAAGATAAATCTGATAAATACGTACACATACATGCAGTGATGCTTGGAAGAGGAGGGGAACATTTTGTCAAACCCAAGACCTGTCTACTGTGACTGATGATTGTTTTTTTTTCCCTTTTCTTTTTCGTTCATTGTCTCGTTTCACTTATTCTATGAAACACGCATCGTATTATGCAATAACACTATACACCTTGCACTACTGCTTAATCAATTATACTTTTTTTTACATATAATTTGCATTAACCAATTTGTTGTTCACTATATACCCCTTCATTATATGCAGTAATACAAATATTTTTTTAATGTGTAATCTTTATTTTTTTCATGTAAAGAAAACTATAGGCAGTTTCTTCATTAATTTTTATTTTTATTTCACCCATGCCTCATATTGGGACAGGTTGATCCCAATTGTTGTAACATTTTTTTTTTTTAAATGTTTCTACCTTAAGTTATTCTTTAAATATATTTTGAAGATCATTGGTAGTAATTATTTATGTCACCACGTTTAAAATCCTTTACCAAATGGTTCTCCTTTGCCTTGCCATCTAAGGAGCACCTTTTGAACTAATGAGATTGGGCAGATCTTTCCTCGATTGTAGTATTGACCTGAATAGGGCTTGCAGTCAGTGATGCTCATTGGCCTCGATGTGAAAGCTCCAACAGGACCCCCAATTTTTGCAAATCTTAAATAGCATTAGTCTTTAATCATAGGACAAATGGACTTTTGGGGCCCCCTAGGCCCCAGGACCTGGGTGAGATTTTAACCCTGCACCTACTGTAGTTACATCCCTGCTTCCTGCTTTCAGTAGTTCATAAAACATCCCAATTCAGATAAAACAAACTGATTTTCAATAGAAAACATGTGTTGAGCATATTGGCACCAGCTGTGGAAGAGGTGGCCATTTATACATAAATTTACACAATCGATCCATTGACTTGCTTTGCCTTTTAAAGTTGCATACCCTTCCTTAAGGTGACCTGTCAGGTCCTGTGTGCCCCCAGAACATGAGAAGTTCAAAAGTTAGTGTCCTTGATTCCTTCGCTACATTGACCTTCTCTGAAGGCGGGCATACACATCCCGACTTCAGAGGCGCTCACTGCGCATGATTGGAATTCGACCGCACTTCCGGTCATGCGCACCACTCTGAAGCTGGGTGTATATGTACCAGTTTTAGATAGACATAGTGCACATGATTAAAAGTGTGGACAACTTCCGATCATGCGCAGTAACTTCTCTGAAGTTGAAACGCGTACATCCACCTTCAGAGAAGCTTAATGCAGTGACAGAGAAACCTATTTTTTATTTTCTCTGTATTTTACACTGGCTAATAGAGGGCGTCAGCAGTGTACTGTACAATTGCTTGTCAGCTGCAGCACTTCATTACATTGGGAAAGTGATCACTGTCTGTGGATGCCAGCCTCACCAGCCATCCACAGGAAGTGATCCCAGACAGCTTCCTGGAATGACACCGGGCTGTGCAGGTGACAGATCGAGAACCCATGATCGCTTCACAAAAAAGCACCGTATGCACTCTAAAAAAAGCACCACTGCAAAAACAAGCGCCAAATACGCCACGTGTGAACGCAGCCTAACAGAAAGAAAAGGACATTTTTTTGAGTAAAGTGTAATTGTTAAAATAATTTAAAAAAATTCAACTTGTTGATTCATTGGAAATCTTGGACCCTGTGTCAGATTGGGCCCTAGGCTGTACAGAAAGCATACATGTCCCCATCTACAATGAGTGATGACATCCAGAGCACACGTGTCAAACTCAGACCCTCCAACTTTTTTAGAACAACAACTCCCAGTATGCCCTGATAGATGTTGGCTGTCTAGGCATGCTGGGAGTTGTAGTTTAACAACACCTGTTTGGCCAGACTTTGACATGATCTAGAGGCTGCTGTGGGTCATCTCTTCTCATATTTTATCGTTTTTTTTAGTTCTTTTTATTTTTTTCTATACTTATGTCTGATATCAGAACACTTTAGCTCTTGTCTTGTTTTCTTTTTTTTTTTTAAAACATCATTGCTAAAAAGCAGTAAATAGAAACAGTGTGATTTTGCTGACCAGCCATTAGACTATATGTTGTTTCATTGCTGTCTGTTGTATTGAGGACATGATTTGACTTGAGATATGTTTTTGTTTTTCTACAGTGAACTGAACCTTTTTTGAAGAAAGCACAAATAGAAAAATATGGACAACTGCCATAATAGAAATGGCATGAAAACAAAATACTGACAAAGCCAAGAACAGAACTGATATCTACTAAAGTACTGGTGTTGAATTATTTCTTCACACTTAGGGAAGGGAAATTTAGGAGAAGGCTGGATAGGGATGTGAAGATAATAGAGTCTAACTGAGAACAACTGATTGTAGTGATAACTGTACAGCTGCCTATACACAATAGACTAAGATATTCAGCCATCTTTTCTGGCTATTCATTGCCTGTGTAGACAATGCAGTGGCTCCTTCATTGCGTACAATTACAAAACTACTTGTCTATTGATGCTTCGTTTACTTATGGCTTGGCCTATGTGTGGCTAGTGTGCCTGTGTCCGCATCACTAGCTCACTGCCTGCCTTTTCCAATCTCTATGGTTACCAGAGTAAATAGTTGTGCTGTGCATGGGAGATTTCCGGGTCCATGATGGGAGGTATGCTGGGTGGGCGGTCCGTGTGACGCAGTTCATAGGCGCCGCCTTAATCACCAGGGATTGGCCGATCTGCAGTCATGTGACTACATCACATGATTTATAAGGAAATGAGGATTTGCCATGACTATGCCCCCTGAAGAAGCTTGGATGTGAAACGTATATCTGGGCTGGTGCGGTCAGAGGTCCCTCCACCTGATAATTACCGGTAAAGACCTTTTGAGCAATTGATTTAGATGGCAGTGCTAATGGTCCGATAAATATGTGTAAAGGTGGCTGTATGCAGCACCTTTTTCGGCACAAGGCACAAGCACTTAGTTGGTGAGGGTGTACCTATACTTGTTAAATAATGCAGGAAAGTGATAGTAGTCTATTAGCGCTTTAGGGACACATGTCAGGAGGCTCAAAGTTTTGTTGCACAGACTTTTATTTCTTTCCCTCCACAGCTCCACAACACGTTTCGACAGGTAATCTGTCTTCATCGGTTGGTGATAATAACCGCAAGGACCTGGCGTCACCTGGCAACAGGATGCAATGCTTGAGGACCTGCGGTGACGTAGATCTGGCGGCTGCGTCACGTGACTGGATGCCAAAGCCACTCGGGAGCTGTGGTGGTGAAGCTGGGAAAAGGAAAATTCCGGCACCCGCCATCATACAAGTGTTTAACTGGGTTGTGCAGGTTGAATAACCTAAAAGGTTAGTGGCCACTTCCCCACACTGCAACATAAGTGTAAGTTATCCTACACATTGCGCCCCTCTCTTCTTATTTCTTTTATACTTGATAAATAGATCAGAGGAAGAGTATTAGACATTAATTCACACTGCTGCAAATGTATGCTGTATTTCTCTGTACAAGATGTGAGTACTGTCAACCTGCATCATACGTACTGTGAATTATTTGTTGTTAAGTCACCTTATACCCTTTTGTACAAATGGTTGTCAATCATGTATACATAGAGGTGTTATTTTCCCTTAATACCAGTTGTGGTGATTCAGAAGGTCTCCTCTGCCCATGTAAGTGTTTGATTCCTGTACAATTGGCCTGTAATTACCTTGAATCCTTCACTTGGATAATTTTGTCTTTATGTTTTGAGGATGTTTAAAGAGGACCTGTCACCCCCCCCCCCCCCCCCGCATGGATGTGAATCTAAGCCCAGCTCTGAAAGCAGCATTGTCCCCCATGGCTCTGTGGGGCTGCTACCCCGATATATAGGCTTATAAAAGCTTACAGAATTTTTCCATGGAGGTGGGACCTTGTCCTAGAGGCAGTTCATCCACAGGGTCATTTCACGCCCCCTGCACCTCTGTACCGCCCATGTCCTCGCCGCCTCCGCTCATGCCATTCTGAAATCCAGAGCGAGGTTGAGGTGCATGCCCGGCTCCCACTATACAATATGGAGAAAAGACGAGGCACATAAGGTGGGAGCAACACCAAATAAAATGGATGTGTATCAAACAAATGCTTTATTTTTTGGACAGTGCAGGGAAAGTTAAAACCATTTAAAAACACATAGGGGCCCCCTGGTGACATGTCGGCAAGATGTTATACAGCAATAACCATGGCAAATGGTGGAAAGCATATACATAATAGCTCTGGGAACAAGCTTGCAACACGGAGCGATCAAAATTGGTAATTATTTCATACGTCATATACGTGCAGATGCTCTCATAAAAGAGATGTGTTCAGTGAGCACAGTAATGGTCAGTGGGGACTTGCTGACTACAAAAATGGCGGGTACTCTGATAAATGGGTCAATAGAAACCTGACATACATCAATAGTGTATAACGTTGTAACATATACATGAATGAATAACACAGCTAGGTGGTGATCAAGCCCAGGATATGGTATAAAACCTATTTGTATCCAATGATATATAGCTAAGGTGAAGCCACCCCCAACCTATATCACATGAATAAGGGGTACTTCAGGCAGCATGCCCCACAAGAAGTGTACATACAGTATGAGCGCCACATATAAATGGGAAAGAAATATGAAAAATATCCAATGGGAGGCTCCGATGTTATCCAGCAATGGTATAGGTATGATAGTCGCACATTAAACAACCCAGGTTGCTCAACATTGAGCAGGACGTCATAGTGGGAGGTGCTATGATGTCCTCTCATTTCCCCGCTCTACTCAGTGTTGTGCTATGAAGCAGGGCAGGGAAATGAGAGGACGTTCTAGTGGGAGGCGCTATGATGTCATCTCATTTCCCCACCCTGCTCCATAGCACAACGCTGAGCATAGCGGTGAAATGAGAGGACGTCATAGCGGGAGGAGGGGCATGCACCTCAACCTCGCTCTGCGTCACCCACACAAGGACGCACAGAGCAAGGATTTCAGAGTGGCATGAACAGAGGCAGCGAGGAGATGGGCAGTACAGAGGAGCAGGAGGCGTGAAATGCCCCCGTGGACGAGCTGCCTCAAGGACAAGGGCCCACCTCCATGGAAAATTAGTGTAAGTTTTTATAAGCCTATATATCGGGGTAGCAGCCCCACAGAGCCATGGGGGACCCCTTGCCTGAATGCAGCAGACATGCTGCATACAGTGCTGGGCTTAGATTCACATCCATGCGGGGGGGGGTGACAGGTTCCCTATAATAAACTGTTATCCCTTTGGCATTAATAACAAGTATCCCCCAAATTGCAACTGACTCTATAATGAGTGTCATAAGATGGAAATTTAACTTGCTAATCTTATACGGTAATACATTTTATATTTTGATATATCAAACATTGTTGTGTTTTTTATTTTTTAATTAATTTATTTTTGAATTACGTGAAGGAGGATTTATGATTTTATATTTTATATTTAAGATTTTTTAAATTAATTTTTACTTTATCATTTAGTTATCCTTTGACATTTTAAAATGTATTAAAATACTATAATATTGCAGAATACAGTAAAATTATTTCTCTTTTGAAGCTTTGCCACTTCCTTCAGCAGGCTTTCTGGCTCTCATGACAACTCATTGCCTCCCACGATCACATATCTGGGTGCTCGGTGGGCACTAAAACAATTGCGCTATGCAATCGTGCTCTTTAAATGCCACTGTCAGAGATTGATGCAGGTATATCAATGGTTACCAATGAGCGATCAAAGTATATCACTGCTGTTAGTGGTGGGTGCCAGCTGTATATGACAGCTGTCACTTACCCTGTATGGATTCCACTCCATAAAGGAGTGCTCAATGTGTGATATACATGTATATTACCTGTCAAAAAGTGGTTAAAGCTCATCAATATTATTCTGGATATAATGAAAATACATTTTAAGATAATTAATATGGATACTCTGAAAAGTTTAATCCTAACTGATCTGCTTATATGATCATCCAAGGCCATAAAGACAAGTTTAAGTAGACCTATATAGTGGCTACACATATTACCAGATACTAGATAACTAATAATTAGAGAATTCTCCATACCTGATAATCATATTATGCAAATAATGTGCTAATAAACAAATAACTTTCTGACATTTAACCCTAGAAGTTCTTTTGTTATAACTAAGGCTACGTTTACACACAGCGTAATTGACGCTTTTTTTTTGCACAGGCGGTTTTCCTGTATTTTGTGGCCATGTCGGTAAAAAAAAAACATGGTGCATTCACACACCGTGTTTTGTTACGGCCGCATTTTTTCCCCCAAGAGCGCATGAGGAATTGATGTCACACAGGGACAGGAATAATCCTGTCCCCGTGTGAAATGGTGTACTTTCACTTTCGCAGTGTGGCGCCCGGCAACGAGTGCGTCACAGGAAGGTATTGCATTCCTGACTGAAGATGTAAGATCTTCCGTCTCAGTGCTGACATGGTTAAACTCAGAGCTCCATGCACCACACAACACACCAGAGGTAGAGGACCAATCAGGTCCTGGAGGGAGGAGTGTAAGGTGTAGAGTGTGGGGGAAGTTAGAACAGAAGTCAGTCTGTGAGGAAGGAAGAGAGGAGAGGCTGCACAGTGCCGTGCAGCCATGAACAGGCAACCTCACTGAGAAGGAAACTTACCGGTTGGGCACCAATAAGCGGTGACCCAGACCAGAACCCGGGTAACTACCAAACGGGTCCAACTACACCCGTGCCCAAAACCACCGGATCACTGGTTCCGAGGCGAGCAAGTCGTTCACCGCAGCTCCACAAACCAGGGTGAAGAACCGCTCCTTAGGGGGCATCTCACCACCGCCGCCATCCAAGTTGCCTTGCCAGCAGGGACCCTCCACTGGGACACAGAACCTTGCAGCGCAATTCAGTTAAGGATTCGATTAGAAGTCTCCCTAGTACCCTGACCTGGTATGCTAAGGCAACACCGGCAACCCATCTAGGAAAGTGAGGAAAAGGAGGAACACCGTGGAGCTCTAAACTAACACCAGTCATTGCTGGGACCACCCGGTCCGTTACCCACGACTGTATACCCTGTACCACCTTGCCGATTACAGTAAAAGACCCGTTACAGAGAGCACTGGTGTCTGTGATTTCTTAAGAACTGTTTTAACCCTTTGAATGCTAAGAACTTACAAGCTGCCATACTGCATCAAGGACAGCTCCTGGCCCCGGGGACTCCCGCTCATCCTGTGGGGAGCGTCTCATCTTGCTGCCGTACATCCCCCGGAGGCCCAAGCAGCGCCAGTGAAATCACCGGAATTCCCGCAGGTGGCGTCACGACAATAAGAATTAACCCTTATCCGTTCAGCCAACCCCTTTTTATCTGGACCATCGGGCCTCACAGCCTCGGGCGCGGAACCGTGACAGGGAGAAGCAACGCCCGAGACGTGAGGACCCGGCTACGGTAAGTCAGCAGCGTATCTAAATACACTGCAAAAGCGAACTAAAAGAAAGCAATGGGTATTAAAATTAATGAAAAAAAATGCTCACTTTTCCGCCGAGCGTCCTGGGATGCGAGGCATCCACTTCCAATCGCCACAGGACCTAAATCAGCTGACCGACGGCAAACCGATCAGTTGATGTGTCACTCGACAGGATGAGCTGATTGGTTTAAATCGCCCGTCAAAAAAAAGGATCGGTTTTGGTGGGCGGTTTAAACCGATCAGCTGATGATGTCATGTCACGATCAGCTGATGATGTCACGTGACACATCAGGTGATCAATACCGGCCAATCAGATGATTAAGGTCCTTGCAGCGATCGGACATCTTCCCCTCGGGTCCCTGGACAGCTGGCGGAGAAGTTAGTAGCTTTTGTTCCCTTTTATTTAGCTTTCGCAGTGTATGTAGATACACTACAAAAGCAAAACTACTGCCCCGACATGTCACACGGGGGGAGGAACACAGGATTCTTCCTCCGTGTGACATCACTTCCCCCAGTGCCCACGATTATAGGCGCTGGAATAGGCATTGTAATGCGTATTCCAGCTCCTTATAATGGGACCTATGGAGGAAAGCGGGGCCAAACAAGCGCAGCGTCTGAGTGGAAAAAGTGAATTTCCTTTCACTTTGCAGGCAAATGCAGATGCAGATGCGCTTTTGCAGGAAAAGAGTGCGTAAAAAGACACGAAAATTACGCTGTGTAAGAACGCAGCCTAATAGATTATAAACATGCAAGGCTTAAGGGTTTTGAGACTACTTGGACAACCCCTTCTCAATTTGTATGTTCCCACTTTTAAAATAACAATTCTTATACTCACCTCTGGTGCCGTCACCATTCCAGCGGTATCTGCACACCCTCTCCCAGGGATCGAAAAATAGTCTTGCATCACATTAGTTGTGTGGTCAATCAGCGAATGCTTCACTCTTGCCACCTTCTGACAAATTTCTTACATGTGGAGGAAAGGAGCGCTGTTGCTCTCTCCCTTCTTCTGGATGTATGTGATACGTCCGAAAGGGGGAAGAGTGAAACAGCCCCTGATTGACCATTGGAGTTGCATGACGTAAACTATTATCTTTCAATCACAGGGAGAGAGTGCTGACATGGCACTGGTGCTGGAAGTGGGTATAGGTGTTATTATTTTAAAAGGGGAAAACATACAGATTGAGAAGTTGTTGGAGCCCCTTTACTGGTATATACCTGTTACTAGTGCTACTTTTTCTAAACTAAGCTACATAATGAAAAAAAGTTGAAATATATAAACAAGTGAATACCATCATTCACTGCTTCTAGCTTCCTATGAAAGTAGATACATGAAAATTGCATACTTTGCATAGTAAGTTTTTCAGAGTTACAGTGATTTTAAAAATATACATACCTGTGTATATTCAAATTCACTAAATCTGTTCTATACACTTTTGGTAATGGTCACTGTAAACCTAGTATCATATACGTGTAAAGTAAGGGAGAAGTAGTAGTAAGGCAAGTTTCACACTTGCATTCAGGTGTGATCAGACTAAAAACTCATCTGACAGCATCCAGGCTTTCTTGTGCAGCCATATGCAACTGCAGCGGTATTATGCCTGATATGAGTCAGAAAGAGGAATTGCTGCAACACTAAACACAATATGAATGTGGAAAAGCTAATGGCTAATGACTAGGAGATAACAATGAAACACAGGGCAATATGTACAGCTAAAGGGGATATATGAAATAGGATCACAGTAAATACTGCACTAGAAAAAAGAAAAAGAGAGACTTAGCTTCAACATTGGCGCCACTGTGGAAGAGCCCGGTAACTACGCCAAAGTGCTCTCATCTTACCGGGTCCTACGCTAACACTCTATGCTGTGTACTACTGCTTGGATGTATTTATGAGCCTGTGAATGCAGTTAAAATCAGCTGGGATGGTGTGTCCCGGGCTCTTCCACAGTGGCACCAATGTTGAAGCTAAGTCTCTCTTTTTCTTTTTTCCAGTGCAGTATTTACTGTGATCCTATTTCATATATCCCCTTTAGCTGTTCATATTGCCCTGTGTTTCATTGTTATCCCTGAGGGTACCTTTACACGCCGCTACGACAGGATGGATACAACCCGCTACTTCACGTGCATGAGCACGCCCAAACGGTTACAAACGGGAAACGCACCCTCTTTACACGCCGCCACAAGGTGCGCTACGCTACGCTACATCTGTACCTAGCTACATCGCCGGGTGTCTCAAGTAGCCATCTATAGCTCATCTTAGCTCATTTACACACCGCTACAACCAGCTACTATGGGCGGACCTGGTGCAGCAGGGACAGCACATAGGCGTGCTCCAATTGTGGATTACGAGACTGATTAATACTTGACGCCCGAGCAATTGTGTAGTGTGACTCGTCAGCTCCTTAAATATGCCGCCCTGTGCGGCGACAACCAATCGCAACGCAGGAGCTTCCTCCAATGATCGCTGAAGGGGGCGCGGAAACCCGGACCCTGTGTCACGCCCCAGCTACATAGCATGGTGTAGAAACAACCCTTCTGTTCCTTCTTTACACGCCGATACAGCTCGCTGCAATCGGCTTTGTAGCCATCTGTTTTCGAGCAGTGCTCGGAAACAGATGTATCTGTAGCCGGCTGTGTCGTCCCGTCTTCACACGCCGCTACTACGGGCTATATTGACGCTACAAGCTACATTTGTAGCCTGTAGCGGGTTGTATCCATCCTGTCGTAGCGGCGTGTAAAGGTACCCTTAGGGTGCTTTCACACTACGATTTTTAGGGAGCCGATGCTATCCGATATAAACCGGACAGCATCGGCTCCCTTCTGATGCCTGGAATCGGATGCCAAATAGGCATCCGATTCCGGCATTAAATCGTAGCCTCCGGGCTGAAAAAAAGGAAAAAAAAAAAAGTTCATGCTCACCTCCCCCGAGCCCCCGTCGTCTCCCGCCGTCTTCCTGGAGGTTCCCGGGGGCTGCCGCAGGCTCCCGATGTCTGCAGAGGTCTTCTTCTGCTGTACACAGGACCTGTGGTGATGTCACAGTCATGTGACCGCGGGTTACCATGGTGAACCCGCGGTCACGTGACTGTGACATCACCGCAGGTCCTGAACTGCAGAAGAAGACCTCTGCAAACATCAGGAGCCTGCGGGAGCCACCGGGAACCTCCAGGAAGACGGCGGGAAATGGCGGGGACTTGGGGGGAGGTGAGCATGAACTTTTTTTTTTTTTTTTTTTAACCCCTGCAGGCTCCGATTTTTGCACCGAAAATAAAATCGGACCGAATCGGATCGGACCAAATCGGATGGCATTTAGTGCACAGCTGATTCGGTCCGATCCCCATAGGGATGCATGGGGTCCGAAAATCGGTCCGATGCTGTCCGATTTTTATCGGGCAGCATCGGAGAAGCAAAAATCGTAGTGTGAAAGCACCCTTAGTCACTAGCCATTAGCTTTTCCACATTCATATTATGTTTAGTGTTGCAGCAATTTCTCTTTTTGTAATATATTGTTTTTTTTGCTTGCACCTTAACATTGGTGATGCCAGTCCCTTCCTTATATATAATATTAGACTTTTTTGGACTGTGCACCCTTCCCCCGCCCTGTAGCTACACCTGCCCCTCCATTTTGCTGTAGCCCTGGTCCTGGGACACACCATCCCAGCTGATTTTAACTGCATTCACAGGCTCATAAATATATCCAAGCAGTAGTACACAGCATAGCGTGTTAGCGTAGGACCCGGTAAGATGAGAGCACTTTGGCGTAGTTACCGGGCTCTTCCACAGTGGCGCCAATGTTGAAGCTAAGTCTCTCTTTTTCTTTTTTCCAGTGTAGTATTTACTGTGATCCTATTTCATATATCCCCTTTAGCTGTACATATTGCCCTGTGTTTCATTGTTATCTCCTAGTCATTAGCCATTAGCTTTTCCACATTCATATTATGTTTAGTGTTGCAGCAATTTCTCTTTTTGTAATATATTATTTTTTTTTGCTTGCACCTTAACATTGGTGATGCCAGTCCCTTTCTTATATATAATATTAGACTTTTTTGGACTGTGCACCCTTCCCCCGCCCTATAGGTACACCTGCCCCTCCATTTTGCTGTAGCCCTGGTCCTGGGACACACCATCCCAGCTGATTTTAACTGCATTCACAGGCTCATAAATACATCCAAGCAGTAGTACACAGCATAGAGTGTTAGTGTAGGACCCGGTAAGATGAGAGCACTTTGGCGTAGTTACCGGGCTCTTCCACAGTGGCGCCAATGTTGAAGCTAAGTCTCTCTTATTCTTTTTTCTAGTGCAGTATTTACTGTGATCCTATTTCATATATCCCCTTTAGCTGTACATATTGCCCTGTGCTTCATTGTTATCCCTTAGTCATTAGCCATTAGCTCTTCCACATTCATATTATGTTTAGTGTTGCAGCAATTTCTCTTTTTGTAATATATTGTTTTTTTTGCTTGCACCTTAACATTGGTGATGCCAGTCCCTTCCTTATATATAATGATATCAGTCAGAGGCACATGGTTGCATCTGTTATTTTGACTGATCCATCGGAAATTTGAAACTTTACATAAGAAACCACCCAAACTTTCCTTAAGGGTATGTGCACATCAGTCGTTTTTGCATCTTTGCAGACCGGCCGGGAACCAGTGGAGAATGGCAGAAACTGAGTTTTCTGAACTCGGCAGTGTCCCTCGTTTTGTTAGCGTTTTGCTAATGATTTGCGATCGGGTTATTAGCGTTTGTACAGCGTGTTCTTGGTGATTTCCCCGGTGTTTTTCTTAGCGTTTTCCAGGCTGGTTTTTGGTGCACTTGTAAACTAGATCCGCTGGAAAAACGCTCAAAAGAAGTCACTTGCTCTATCTTTGAAAACCGGTGGAAAACCGGCGGAAAAAGTGGAAAGGAGAAGAAAAAAAACGTAATGTACACAGCGTTTTCTAAAAGCCATTGACTAGCATGTTAATCCAACCGGTGGCTAGGATTAACATAAATTAACATAAAACTCAGCGGAAACCGCCGACGGAAAACGCTAAAAAACAGCCCACAAAACGACTGATGTGCACATACCCTAATGTTACTTTTCTGGGGTAATCATACGTTACGTCAAGGTTATTCAACATCTCCTGTTCCATGAGATTGAGTCAGTTGGCCTCAATATAGGCCAATCTCTACTGTGACATTTGAGTCTGACATTAGACCCAGTAACTAAAGGAAGGTCTATTTACAGAAAATCACTGGAAATAAAGAGAATAATTGATCCATGGATATATATCTGTAGCAATAATAATTTTATTGTATTTTTTATTTTATTTGCTTATTTGGTACCATTATTTCCACATCGCTTTACAGACATCATCATCATCACTGTCCCTATTGGGGATCACTATCTAAAGTTCCTAACAGTATGTATTTGGAGTTTGTACGGAAATTGGAATAAAAGAAGGAAACCTACACAAACTCCTTGCAGATGTTGTCCTTGGTGGGAAGTATACAACTAAAGGCATTAGACCTTCCAAAAACAATGTTATTTTATAAGAATATTTTTGGTAAATTAATACAAAATGTCAGAAGGAGAAATCCTTAAGTCTTATATAGGTGCTGTGTGTCTGTTTCTGCTGCAAATTGGTATTACAAGAAACAATTGTGGCAAACATGGGGTGAAAATATTGTACCTTATATTTCAAGATAAGAATGTGTTCTCAGAACATTGACTATATCACATAACCCTTGGCGTTCTCTTAATTATTATCAAGTAGTTAATTATGATCAAGTAGATAAGTGAAATTGAAATCCCATCTTCTGCTGATACTCTCTGGCATAAAGAAACAGAATAAACTGACTTGTGCCCATAAGGAAAATTGCTCCTTAAAACAAATAGTTCCACTTCTGCTTATTGGCATATTTGGTTCAAGTGAAAAATTGGAGGAGATGAATTGAATATTTAAACATATAATGAGGTAAGTTTAGGGTAAAAGTTTTTAGTTTCCATTCCTAATTTTTTTATGGCCACAAAACTGTAAAAACAGGAACATTCTAATATACCAACTTTTTGGATTTGGATTTGTTGTCAGCAGTAGAGACATTACTCAATAGCGATACATTTTTTTGTAAATTCTATTTTTATTAAGCGCATAGGCTTGCAGAAAGTTGTCCGGGATAGTTTTTAATAAACCTGACATGTGACAGGAAACAGAGATGGAAATTCCATGCTGTATTACAGCTAATTACAAGAAAGCTTTTAAAAGCATCTGAAAAAGCGAGTGAATGAACGTGGCTTGCCCCCAAGGGTATTTTGCCTAAATTGTGTGACTTGAGATTCAGTACCTTTGGATTTGGGGACATTGGAAGGAAGTGCCTTAAATTAATTCACTATATTTATTTGAATATATACAGTGAAGGAAATAATTATTTGATCCCATTAGTTTGCCCACTGACAAAGACATGAACAGTCTATAATTCTAAGGGTAGGTTAATTTTAACAGTGAGAGATAGAATATTAAAAATAAAATCCAGAAAATCACATTGTCTAAACTTTATAATTGTATTTGCGTTTTGCAGACAGAAATAAGTATTTGCAAAAATAGAAAAAGTGGCTCTCGCCCTGTTCTTGACTTCAACGGATCTGTTGAAGTGCCAAGCTAGCACGAAACAGCTGTAATCATTGGACAATGCTGTGAATGTCCTTCTTTACCTGCTTATTTTTAAGGATATACAATAAAGAAGTTATTTTAAGGCAAGAACATTTTTTGCAATGTGTTGATAAGTCTAAAGCTGAGTGCGAATCACCAGTTTGCCATTTGCCACTCTCACAGCTATATTGCCTGTGACTTTATGCCAATATCCAAGTTGCTTTATGTCTGTGTAAGTGTTGAAGAACAATTTTCTTCTCTTTTTTGTTTCAGAAATAAGTATTTGATCCCTCTGGAAAACAAGACTTAATATTTAGTGGCAAAACCATTGCACAGCAGTCAGACGTTACATGTAGTTGATGATGACGTTTGCGCACATCAGGAGGAATTTTGGTCCACTCCTCTTTGCAGATCATCTCTAAAACATTAAGATTTTGAGACTGTCGCTTGGCAACGTGGAGCTTCAGCTCCCTCCATAAGTTTTCTATGGAATAAGGGTCTGGAGACTGGCTAGGCCACTCCATGACCATAATTTCCTTCTTTTTGCACTACTCCTTTGTTGCCTTGGCTGTATGTTTTGGTTTGTTGTCTTGCTGGAAGATTTTGTAGCCCATTCCAGCCTTGTGTCGTTCTAGTATCTTTTCTCTGACATCCTTAGCAAGCTCTTTGGTCCTTGCCCATGTTGTAGACGGTTAGAGTCTGACTGACTGAGTGTGTGGGCAGGAGTATTTTATTCAGGTTACGTCTAACTTGTCTGTAAAAGCCAGAACTCTTAACGGTTGGTATTGGATTAAATACTTATTCCTCTCTTCAAAATGCAAATACATTTAGATAATTTAGACAATGTGATTTTCTGGATCTTATTTTTGATATTCTATCTCTCACTGTTAAAATTAATTTTCCCTTAGAATTATAGACTGTTCATGTCTTTGTCAGTGGGCAAACTTACAAAATCAGCAAGAGATCAAATAATTATTTCCTTCGCTATCTTTTCCATCCCCAATAACAAATGTGCTCCATGTTGACAATGTCATTCAGTGCACAACTTGTTGCATGTATATAAATGTGAACAGCTGTTTAACATACTGCAGTGCAGGATGTGTGCAGTTTGAGCACTTGCTAAACCCAAATACTAGCAAATGAACAACTTGCAATATTGAGATAAACTGACATCATGGAAACAAATTTGCTGCTCACTGAACAGATGCTTGCCTAGGAAAATGTGGGGATGAATAGTAGCATGGAGGTGTAGGACAGTAAAGCTGTTAGTTGGTAAACAAAAGGCGGGATATAGAGAAAAGTGTTAGGGTGGCTTGTCCTGATCTGGCATACCCCAAAAAGCTTTCTAGGTTGGTAAATGGTGCGGGTATTGGCACAGGGGTATATTGCATTGCTGCAGTAAGACACATACTGTATTTTGAAAGTTGTGATGGTATATTTTAGTAAGGAGAGGAACACGAGTACAGGACAAGCAAGACAGGGGCTGATAGTGGGAGATTCATTAGTGGGAGATTCAATAGAGTAATCTTTAACAAAAACACTGCAATGTTAACACATCACAGATGAGGATAGATTACTAGGAGGGGTTGGAAAGGATCCAGCGGTCATGATGAACATTGGCACCACTGACAAAGTTAGATGTAAGTGCTCCTAAAACATGATTTGGGCTATAACCTTAAGGTAAGTACTTCAGGTTTTGTATTGTCTGAAAAAATACCTATGTCACACCAAAAATTCTACTGGGCATTATAAAGGTAACAAACTGACTCAAAAATTGATGCAGGAAAGAGGGTTTTAGGTTCCAAGAGAACTGCAGCAACTTTTCTGTTGGCTACAGGCTCTAAAAGGAAGGGTTGTGTGGCGCCCCACATGGTCAGGTGTCACAGTGGGGTATTGCACTCGTAAAAGTGGTATAATTTTCCCGAACTGCAAGTGGATGTTAGGCTGGTGGTTGGGATCCATTTCTGCACTCCCACACTAGACTAGTGGTGGGAGGTTACCCAGGAGGGATCTAGCACCTCTTGGGAGAGTGAGGAGAAGTGAGATGGAGAGGAGTCGAGGAGGAGTGTGGAGCGTGTCGGAAGGACTAACAGGTCAGCTCCACGCTGATCCTGAGGGAAGATGAACGGGGATCCTGAGGGGATCCTGAGATGCGATGCCTGATGCATGAGTCTGGGCCCGAGAGAGAAAGGGGGAACCCCAGCGTGGAGCGACCATACTTCAGGGAATTCCCCAGTCCACCACTGGAACGCCGGATCTGAGGATGCCGCCAGAGTCCACGTCTGAAGTCATCAACCGGCTGCTGCGGTCTGTTCACCGGCTTCGGCACCCTGTCAGTTGGAGCGGTCTGCCTGCTTCTTCACTTCGAGGAAGGGGAGCCCCAAGACTACCTTCAAGGAGTAATTGGGTATAGACTCATCCTAGGTGGGGAAGAAGGACACGGGTTCGTCAACTAAGGCATACCAGGGGTACCACCATACCACCTGGCATACACTTGCAGCCACCCATAGAGCTACCTGTTTCTTTAACAACTTTTTCTGAACTGTGGACTTGTGTGCTGATGACTGTTTACGATAAAGTACCTGGGAGAGTGACTTTGCCTCTGTGTCTTTGTGCTACAGAATTCTACCTGCTTGCTTACAGGAACACTGCCCCAGAGGACCAGCTGCACCTGTAGGGAGCTTTGCCATCCTTGCTGTGATACCATCGCCCTCTGGAGGATTGTGGCAGCGCTGGTGACCCATCACCAGGTACTACAGGTGGCAATAACTCTTATCCTCTGTACCTAACCCCCTATTGAAGTGTCACACAGGCCACAGGCTCAGGCACCGCCACCGGTGACATTCCCGTGAACCCCTCAGAGCCTGATACCCGAGTACCCCAGAGCCTGGGGCTCGACAGTTGCACCTCAAGCGGGAAGGGTGAAGTTGTGTTAGGAGAAAGAATAGCTAGAAGGTTGAAGGAAGGTTTAAATTAGGGACTGGGGGAAGTATATTTCTGTACAGGAAGGAAAGGTTGTCCTGGGCCATATTAATGAAAATGAGGATGGCATGGGGGTAGGGGTTAGAGCTACTAATTGTGAAAAGAGGAATAGAGATACAAAACAAGCTAAGAGTATATTTATACCAATGCTAGAAGCCTCACCAGCAAGATGGAGGAATTAGAATTACCGTCTATACTCGTGTATAAGCCGAGTTTTTCAGCCCAAAAATTGGGCTGAAAAGTCCCCCCCTCGGCTTATACACGAGTCACTATACAGGTTTAGTGGGGTGGGGGCTGTGTCGGGCTGGGGAGGCAGGAGGAGGCGGTGGGGATACTGTATATTGAGCGGCCCGTCACGTGGGCCCGCTCATTACATATGCACTGCATCCCCCTGTCAATCAGCGCCAGGGGGAGCAGTGCATATGGGTAGATAATGCCCCCCAAACTGCTGGCACACGTCCCCCCCTGTTGTAAGGCCCCCCTGCTGAATACTTACCATCCCTTGTCTTCAGCAGCACCTCCGCGCCGGTCCTCTGTGCTCCGGTCCTCCGTGGTCCCGTCCTCTGTGCTCCGTTCCCGGCTGTATCATGTGACCGGCCGGGTCGCAGAAGCGATGACGTCATCACTTCTGCGACGCGCGGGGACCCCGGATGCAGCCGTGGACGGCAGCACAGAGGACGGGACCAAGGTGGACCGGAGCACAGAGGACCGGCGCGGAGGTGCTGCTGAAGACCAGGGATGGTAAGTAATCAGCAGGGGGGGCCTTACAACAGGGGGGGACGTGTGCCAGCATTTGTGTGGAGTCTGTGGGGCTGCAATACCACTGGGGCTGCTGTATACACCACTGGGGCTGCAATACCACTGGGGCTGCTGTATATAGGGGCTGCAATACCACTGGGGCTGCAATACTACTGGGGCTGCTGTATATAGGGGCTGCTGTATACACCACTGGGGCTGCAATACCACTGGGGCTGCTGTATATAGGGGCTGCAATACCACTGGGGCTGCAATACCACTGGGGCTGCTGTATATAGGGGCTGCTGTATACACCACTGGGGCTGCAATACCACTGGGGCTGCTGTATATAGGGGCTGCAATACCACTGGGGTGCAATACCACTGGGGCTGCTGTATATAGGGGCTGCTGTATACACCACTGGGACTGCAATACCACTGGGGCTGCTGTATATAGGAGCTGCAATACCACTGGGGCTGCTGTATATACCACTGGGGGCTACTGTATATACCAATGGGGCTGCTGTATATACCACTGTGGCTGCTGTATATACCACTGGGAGCTGCTGTATATACCACTGGGGGCTGCTGTATATCATACTGCTGGGGCCTGTATACCACTGCTGGGGGCTGTATACCTGTGCTGGGGTCCACCCTCGGCTTATACGCGAGTCAATAGATTTTCCCAGGTTTTGGAGGCAAAAGTAGGGGGGTCGGCTTATACACGGGTCGGCTTATACACGAGTATATATGGTAATAATTAGTGTTGAGCGAACATGCTCGGCACTACTCGTTACTCGCACGAGTATCACTGTACTCGGGCGACTCGCCGAGCACCGAGTAATCTCGCGATACTCGTGCTGTGCTCGTGGGCGTCATCTCTCCATGTTGGCGCTCTTTTGAGAGCCAGCCCACGTGCAGGGATTGGATGACAGACCACTGCAATGCCACAGCCCTGTTGGTTGTGGTATAGCAGTGATTGGCCGGCCTGCACAGCGTCACCGAGCCTTTATAAGTCCCGGCGCGCTGTGCTCGGCACACAGCCTTCCAGACAGTGAGTGTAGGGAGAGTGTCTGCTGCTGATTAGGGACAGATTTGCGGCCCTCATAGGTAGATCCGGATCAGGGCTGCAAACTGCTGCTGACCACAACAGTCCTTCTCAGGACTAATCTAGGAGGACATAGGCAGGGTGATCCAGATCGGAGTCCAAGATTTCCAGTGACCAGAACAGTCAAAACAGTCACCAGACAGGTGTACGTACTACCTTAATACAGGTTAGGGACTAAAATCCTCTCTTCAAACCATTACAGTCACCAGACAGGTGTACGTAGTACCTTAATACAGGTTAGGGAACTAAAATCCTAACTCTTGTCATCAAAACAGTCACCAGACAGGTGTACGTACTACCTTAATACAGGTTAGGGACTAAAATCCTCTCTTCAAACCATTACAGTCACCAGACAGGTGTACGTATACCTTAATACAGGTTAGGGAACTAAAATCCTAACTCTTGTCATCAAAACAGTCACCAGACAGGTGTACGTACTACCTTAATACAGGTTAGGGACTAAAATCCTCTCTTGATCATTAACAGTCACCAACAGGTGTACGTATACTTAATACAGGTTAGGGAACTAAAATCCTAACTCTTGTCATCAAAACAGTCACCAGACAGGTGTATCTACACTTAATACAGGTTAGGGACTAAAATCCTTCTTCAAACCATACAGTCACCAACAGGTGTACGTAGTACCTTAATACAGGTTAGGGAACTAAAATCCTAACTCTTGTCATCTCAAACAGTCACCAACAGGTGTAAGTATACCTTTATCAGGTTAGGGACTAAAATCCTAACTCTTGTCATCTAACAGTCACCAACATGTTGTACGTCTACCTTAATACAGGTTAGGGAACTAAAATCCTAACTCTTGTCATCAACAGTCACAGACAGTGTACTACTCTTAATACAGGTTAGGGACTAAAATCCTACTCTTGTACATCTACAGTCACCAACGTGTACGTACTACTTATACAGGTTAGGGAACTAAAATCCTAACTCTTGTCATCTCAACAGTCACCACATGTTGTAAGTCAACCTTTATTCAGGTTAGGGAACTAAAATCCTACTCTTGGCATCTCAACAGTCACCACACTGTTGTAAGTCATACCTTTATTCAGGTTAGGGAACTAAAATCCTAACTCTTGTCATCTCAACAGTCACCACACTGTTGTAAGTCATACCTTTATTCAGGTTAGGGAACTAAAATCCTAACTCTTGTCATCTCAACAGTCACCACACTGTTGTACGTATACGTTCATACAGGTTAGGGAACTAAAATCCTAACACCTCACCAGACAGGTGTACGTACTACCTTAATACAGGTTAGGGACTAAAATCCTCTCTTGAACCATTACAGTCACCAGACAGGTGTACGTACTACCTTAATACAGGTTAGGGAACTAAATCCTAACTCTTGTCATCAACACAGTCACCAGACAGGTGTACGTACTACCTTATACAGGTTAGGGAACTAAAATCCTAACTCTTGTCATCTCAACAGTCACCACACTGTTGTAAGTCATACCTTATTCAGGTTAGGGAACTAAAATCCTAACTCTTGTCATTCAAACAGTCACCACTAGTTGTACGTATACTTATACAGGTTAGGGACTAAAATCCTCTCTTGAACCATTACAGTCACCGACAGGTGTACGTACTACCTTAATACAGGTTAGGGAACTAAAATCCTAACTCTTGTCATCAAAACAGTCACCAGACAGGTGTACGTACTACCTTAATACAGGTTAGGGACTAAAATCCTCTCTTGAACCATTACAGTCACCAGACAGGTGTACGTACTACCTTAATACAGGTTAGGGAACTAAAATCCTAACTCTTGTCATCAAACAGTCACACGACAGGTGTAACGTACTACCTTAATACAGGTTAGGGACTAAAATCCTCTCTTCAACCATTACAGTCACCAGACAGGTGTACGTAGTACCTTAATACAGGTTAGGGAACTAAAATCCTAACTCTTGTCATCAAAGCAGTCACCAGACAGGTGTACGTACTACCTTAATACAGGTTAGGGACTAAAATCCAACTCTTTCATACCATTACAGTCACCAGACAGGTGTACGTATACCTTAATACAGGTTAGGGAACTAAAAAATCCTAACATCTTGTCATCAAAACAGTCACCAGACAGTGTGTAGTACTACCTTTAATACAGTTAGGGAACTAAAATCCTAACTCTTGTCATCTCAACAGTCACCACACTGTTGTACGTCATACGTTCATACAGGTTAGGGAACTAAAATCCTAACTCTTGTCATCTCAACAGTCACCACACTGTTGTAAGTCATACCTTTATTCAGGTTAGGGAACTAAAATCCTAACTCTTGCATCTCAACAGTCACCACACTGTTGTAAGTCATACTTTATTCAGGTTAGGGAACTAAAATCCTAACTCTTGTCATCTCAACAGTCACCACACTGTTGTAAGTCATACCTTTATTCAGGTTAGGGAACTAAAATCCTAACTCTTGTCATCTCAACAGTCACCACACTGTTGTACGTCATACGTTCATACAGGTTAGGGAACTAAAATCCTAACTCTTGTCATCTCAACAGTCACCACACTGTTGTAAGTCATACCTTTATTCAGGTTAGGGAACTAAAATCCTAACTCTTGTCATCAAAACAGTCACCAGACAGGTGTACGTACTACCTTAATACAGGTTAGGGACTAAAATCCTAACTCTTGTCATCTCAACAGTCACCACACTGTTGTACGTCATACGTTCATACAGGTTAGGGAACTAAAATCCTAACTCTTGTCATCTCAACAGTCACCACACTGTTGTAAGTCATACCTTTATTCAGGTTAGGGAACTAAAATCCTAACTCTTGTCATCAAAACAGTCACCAGACAGGTGTACGTACTACCTTAATACAGGTTAGGGACTAAAATCCTACTCTTTCAACCATTACAGTCACCAGACAGGTGTACGTAGTACCTTAATACAGGTTAGGGAACTAAAATCCTAACTCTTGTCATCAAAACAGTCACCAGACAGGTGTACGTACTACCTTAATACAGGTTAGGGACTAAAATCCTAACTCTTGTCATCTCAACAGTCACCACACTGTTGTACGTCATACGTTCATACAGGTTAGGGAACTAAAATCCTAACACTTGTCATCTCAACAGTCACCACACTGTTGTAAGTCATACCTTTATTCAGGTTAGGGAACTAAAATCCTAACTCTTGTCATCTCAACAGTCACCACACTGTTGTAAGTCATACCTTTATTCAGGTTAGGGAACTAAAATCCTAACTCTTGTCATCTCAACAGTCACCACACATGTTGTACGTCATACGTTCATACAGGTTAGGGAACTAAAATCCTAACACTTGTCATCTCAACAGTCACCACACTGTTGTAAGTCATACCTTTATTCAGGTTAGGGAACTAAAATCCTAACTCTTGTCATCAAAACAGTCACCAGACAGGTGTACGTACTACCTTAATACAGGTTAGGGACTAAAATCCTAACTCTTGTCATCTCAACAGTCACCACACTGTTGTACGTCATACGTTCATACAGGTTAGGGAACTAAAATCCTAACTCTTGTCATCTCAACAGTCACCACACTGTTGTAAGTCATACCTTTATTCAGGTTAGGGAACTAAAATCCTAACTCTTGTCATCAAAACAGTCACCAGACAGGTGTACGTCATACCTTTATTCAGGTTAGGGAACTAAAATCCTAACTCTTGTCATCTCAACAGTCACCACACTGTTGTACGTCATACGTTCATACAGGTTAGGGAACTAAAATCCTAACACTTGTCATCTCAACAGTCACCACACTGTTGTAAGTCATACCTTTATTCAGGTTAGGGAACTAAAATCCTAACTCTTGTCATCAAAACAGTCACCAGACAGGTGTACGTACTACCTTAATACAGGTTAGGGACTAAAATCCTAACTCTTGTCATCTCAACAGTCACCACACTGTTGTACGTCATACGTTCATACAGGTTAGGGAACTAAAATCCTAACTCTTGTCATCTCAACAGTCACCACACTGTTGTAAGTCATACCTTTATTCAGGTTAGGGAACTAAAATCCTAACTCTTGTCATCAAAACAGTCACCAGACAGGTGTACGTACTACCTTAATACAGGTTAGGGACTAAAATCCTAACTCTTGTCATCTCAACAGTCACCACACTGTTGTACGTCATACGTTCATACAGGTTAGGGAACTAAAATCCTAACACTTGTCATCTCAACAGTCACCACACTGTTGTAAGTCATACCTTTATTCAGGTTAGGGAACTAAAATCCTAACTCTTGTCATCAAAACAGTCACCAGACAGGTGTACGTACTACCTTAATACAGGTTAGGGACTAAAATCCTAACTCTTGTCATCTCAACAGTCACCACACTGTTGTACGTCATACTTTCATACAGGTTAGGGAACTAAAATCCTAACTCTTGTCATCTCAACAGTCACCACACTGTTGTAAGTCATACCTTTATTCAGGTTAGGGAACTAAAATCCTAACTCTTGGCATCTCAACAGTCACCACACTGTTGTAAGTACTACCTTAATACAGGTTAGGGACTAAAATCCTCTCTTCAAACCATTACAGTCATCAGACAGGTGTACGTAGTACCTTAATACAGGTTAGGGAACTAAAATCCTAACTCTTGTCATCAAAACAGTCACCAGACAGGTGTACGTACTACCTTAATACAGGTTAGGGACTAAAATCCTAACTCTTGTCATCTCAACAGTCACCACACTGTTGTACGTCATACGTTCATACAGGTTAGGGAACTAAAATCCTAACTCTTGTCATCTCAACAGTCACCACACTGTTGTAAGTCATACCTTTATTCAGGTTAGGGAACTAAAATCCTAACTCTTGGCATCTCAACAGTCACCACACTGTTGTAAGTCATACCTTTATTCAGGTTAGGGAACTAAAATCCTAACTCTTGTCATCTCAACAGTCACCACACTGTTGTAAGTCATACCTTTATTCAGGTTAGGGAACTAAAATCCTAACTCTTGTCATCTCAACAGTCACCACACTGTTGTACGTCATACGTTCATACAGGTTAGGGAACTAAAATCCTAACACTTGTCATCTCAACAGTCACCACACTGTTGTAAGTCATACCTTTATTCAGGTTAGGGAACTAAAATCCTAACTCTTGTCATCTCAACAGTCACCACACTGTTGTAAGTCATACCTTTATTCAGGTTAGGGAACTAAAATCCTAACTCTTGTCATCTCAACAGTCACCACACTGTTGTACGTCATACGTTCATACAGGTTAGGGAACTAAAATCCTAACACTTGTCATCTCAACAGTCACCACACTGTTGTAAGTCATACCTTTATTCAGGTTAGGGAACTAAAATCCTAACTCTTGTCATCAAAACAGTCACCAGACAGGTGTACGTACTACCTTAATACAGGTTAGGGACTAAAATCCTAACTCTTGTCATCTCAACAGTCACCACACTGTTGTACGTCATACGTTCATACAGGTTAGGGAACTAAAATCCTAACTCTTGTCATCTCAACAGTCACCACACTGTTGTAAGTCATACCTTTATTCAGGTTAGGGAACTAAAATCCTAACTCTTGTCATCAAAACAGTCACCAGACAGGTGTACGTACTACCTTAATACAGGTTAGGGACTAAAATCCTCTCTTCAAACCATTACAGTCACCAGACAGGTGTACGTAGTACCTTAATACAGGTTAGGGAACTAAAATCCTAACTCTTGTCATCAAAACAGTCACCAGACAGGTGTACGTACTACCTTAATACAGGTTAGGGACTAAAATCCTAACTCTTGTCATCTCAACAGTCACCACACTGTTGTACGTCATACGTTCATACAGGTTAGGGAACTAAAATCCTAACTCTTGTCATCTCAACAGTCACCACACTGTTGTAAGTCATACCTTTATTCAGGTTAGGGAACTAAAATCCTAACTCTTGTCATCAAAACAGTCACCAGACAGGTGTACGTACTACCTTAATACAGGTTAGGGACTAAAATCCTCTCTTCAAACCATTACAGTCACCAGACAGGTGTACGTAGTACCTTAATACAGGTTAGGGAACTAAAATCCTAACTCTTGTCATCAAAACAGTCACCAGACAGGTGTACGTACTACCTTAATACAGGTTAGGGACTAAAATCCTAACTCTTGTCATCTCAACAGTCACCACACTGTTGTACGTCATACGTTCATACAGGTTAGGGAACTAAAATCCTAACTCTTGTCATCTCAACAGTCACCACACTGTTGTAAGTCATACCTTTATTCAGGTTAGGGAACTAAAATCCTAACTCTTGTCATCAAAACAGTCACCAGACAGGTGTACGTACTACCTTAATACAGGTTAGGGACTAAAATCCTAACTCTTGTCATCTCAACAGTCACCACACTGTTGTACGTCATACGTTCATACAGGTTAGGGAACTAAAATCCTAACTCTTGGCATCTCAACAGTCACCACACTGTTGTACGTCATACGTTCATACAGGTTAGGGAACTAAAATCCTCTCCTAAAACCATTCAAGTCACCAGACTGTTGTACGTCATACCTTGATACAGGTTAGGGACTAAAATCCTCTCCTGAAAGCATTACAGTCACCAGACTGTTCTATGTCATACCTTGATACAGGTGAGGGACTAAAATCCTCTCCTAAAACCATTCAAGTCAGCAGATTGTTGTACGTCATACCTTGATACAGGTTAGGGAATAAAATCCTCTCCTAAAACCATTCAAGTCACCAGACTGTTGTACGTCATACCTTGATTACCTTGATACAGGTTAGGGAACTAAAATCCTAATCTCTTGTGATCTGAACAGTCACCAGACTGGTGTACGTCATACCTTGATACAGGTTAGGGACTAAAATCCTCTCATGTGACTGTTGTCGCAGTATACAAGCAAAATGCGCAAGGGCGTTGGCAAGGAACAAGGAGGTGAACGTGATGGTGGTGCAGGCAGAGGCCGAGGTCGTGTGCAAGCACTAATTTCGCAACAATAAAGTGGCACATCTACTCGCTCACACGTCCTGTCCCAAATTGTTGGGGCCCGCTGCAGTACTACGCTCTTGAACCAACACTAGTGTCAACAGCTTGTTACTTGGATAGCGGATAATGCTTCAAGTCTGATTGGCACCTCCACAAACACCCTGTCTTCCACACGGTCAATTGTCAGTAGCCGTGATACTGCACTGCACATTTCCCAACCTGATCCTCCTTCCTACCAACTGGCTGAGTGCACGTCCACGGACATTACTGATCCCACACTTGGACACTCGGAAGTCCAGAAGTGTGTACCCATGGGTCAGTGGAGGTACATGGCAAATTCCCATTACAAAATTTAAATTCAGTTGTCATTTGTTGGTGTGTGTGTGAAGTCTGGCCCAATCCAACCCTTGTTCATCTTGATCTCAGTCAGCCTGTCAGCATTTTCAGTTGACAGGCGGTTGCGTTTATCAGTAATGATTCCACCTGCAGCTCTGAAAACACGCTATGACAAAATGCTAGCGGCAGTGCAGGCCAGGACTTCCAAGGCGTAGAGAGCCAATTCATGCCACGTGTCCAGCTTGGAGACCCAATAATTGTAAGGCACAGAGGAATCTCGCAGTACAGTTGTTCGATCGGCAAGGTACTCCTTCAGCATCTGACCAAACTTAGCATTTCTTATGGCACTACCCCGCACCTCAGGGGCTGTGGTACGTGAGGGGCTAAGAAAACTGTCCCACCTCCTAAAGACTGTTCCCCTACCTTTGGCGGATTGGACTTGTGCCCCTCTCGGCCGAACGTCTTGGTTTTCCACCGATTCCTCACCTATGCCGCTAGCGTTTTGTGAGGGGAATGATTAGCCTACTTCCGTGACTATGGCCTTCTGGAACTACTGCGTTTTGGCTGACCTCTCCGCCTCAGGACAGACATTAATTTCTCCTTGTACCGTGGGTCTAACAGTGTTGCCAACCAGTACTGATTGTCGGCCAAGATGTTCTGAACGCGAGGGTCACGAGGCAGGCAGCTTACCATAAAGTCAGCCATGTGCGCCAGACTCTTAACACCCATCACTTTAGTATCCAGACCAACACGATGACTGAACATGCTGTCCTCCTCCTCCTCCTCCTCCTCATCTCCCCTGTCCTCTGCCCAGCCACGCTGAATCGAGGGTATCACTGGTGTGCATGTCATATCCTCAATTTGGCCAGAGAGTTGCTCCATGTCTTCATACTCCTCCTCCCCGTCATAGTCCTCCACTGCACGTTGTGATGAGATGAGGCTGGACTCTGTGTTTTCACCCACACCCACTACTGTTTCTTGCTCCAAGTCATCGCGCTCGGCCTGCAATGCATCCTCTTTGTTTTTCAGCAGAGACCATTTTAGAAGGCAGAGTAGTGGTATGGTGACGCTAATAATGGCGTCATCACAGCTCACCATCTGGGTGGAGTCCTAAAAGTTTTGGAGGACGGTACATAGGTCCGACATCCATCTCCACTCCTCAGGTGTTATGTGTGGAGTTTGAACCATTTTCCCGACGGCTTAGGTGATGCAGGTAGTCAACAACTGTCCTCTTCTGCTCACATATCCTGACCAACATGTGCAGAGTTGAATTCCAACGCGTGGGGACATCACACACCAGTCTGTGGGCCGTAAGACGCTAACGGCGCTGAAATCCGCAAAGGTCGGCTGAAGCAGCAGGTGACTTGCGAAAATGTGCAGACAGACGGCGAACTTTTACCAGCAGTTCAGACAGCTCTGGGTATGACTTTAGAAACCTCTGAAACACCAGGTTGAGCACGTGGGCCACGCATGGAACATGCGTCAGCTGGCCTCGCCTCAAAGCTGCCACCAAGTTCCGTCCATTGTCACACACGACCTTTCCTGGCTTTAGGTTCAGAGGTGTGAGCCAGTGATCTGCCTGCTGTTTCAGAGCTGTCCACACCTCTTCTGCATTGTGGGGTTTGTCACCTATGCAGACTAGCTTCAGCACAGCCTGTTGACGCTTCGCAGAGGCAGTGCTGCAGTGCTTCCAGCTTGGGACTGGTGTGGAGGGTACAGTGGATGAGGATGAGCAGGAGGAGGAGGAGGACGCTGAAGAGCATGACATTCCGGAGCTGTAGAGTGTCGGTGAAACCCTGACAGAGGTAGGGCCTGCTATCCTTGGTGTGGGAAGGACGTGTTCCGTCCCTCGATCAGACTGTGTCAGAGCCTCCACAATATTAACCCAGTGTTTTGTCAAGGAGATGTAGCGGCCTTGCCCACAAGCACTTGTCCACGTGTCTGTGGTTATACACTTCAGCCCCTGACCTTACCCCTGCGGTATTAAAGAACAGCAATGACTGTCTACCTCCAGTTTCCAATATCATGTCCACTCTCTATTTGAAACTAAACCTTTCCAAAACTGAACTTCTTCTGCTCCACCCATCCACTAACCTCCCTAAATCGGACATCTCTCTCTCAGTTTGTGGCACCACGATAATGCCTAGGCAGCAGGCTTGTTGTCTGGGTGTTATGTTTGACACCGATCTCTCCTCCTCCCACACACAATGTCTCGTCCGCTCATGTCACTTACACTTGAAGAATATCTCCAGAGTCCGTCCCTTTCTCACCCTGTAAACAACAAAAACCCTCACCGTGGCCCTAATCCATTACAGCCTTGACTATTGCAATTCTCTATTAAGCGGCCTCCCCCTCACCAGAGTTTCTCCTCTCCCGTCCATCCTTAATGCAGCAGCCAGGATCACCCATCTGGCCAATCGTTACTCAGATGCCTCTGCTCTGTGCCAGTCATTGCACTGGCTGCCCGTATACTACAGCATCCAATTCAAATTGCTTCTTATCACCCACAAAGCTATTCACAGTGCAGCACCCCTCTACCTCTCCTCCCTCATCTCTGTCTATCACCCCACTCGCCCTCTACGTTCCTCAAATGACCTTCGACTGACATCGGTAATAATCCGATCCTCCCAGTACCGGCTCCAAGACTTCTCCAGAGCTGCACCAAACCTCTGGAATGCTTTACCAAAAGAAATCAGGACTATCCACAACTTGCATGGCTTCAGACGATCCCTAAAAAAGCATCTTTTTAAGGCGGCCTATCATACTCCCTTATAGAAGTCCTTTGTACTGTAGATAGTGGGCTATCCCTCTGGACATTACTCTTCTACAAACTCCACCAAACCAAAAAGGTCTACACAGACTGTATAATGACCATCCATGTAAGCTTAGTTCTATGCCCCATTTCCTCAAGATGCCTGGACCATCCATGCAATAAGCCCCTGTACCTTGTGCAACCCCTATCCCGTTGTAGATTGTAAGCTCTTTTGAGCAGGGTCACCTTCATTTCTTGCTTTATTTTTTGTATTTTCTTTTTTACATTGATTCTATGCCTATTGTTTTGTATCCAATTATTCTACTGTATTTGTTCTGTACTGTAATTACTTACTGTATTATATTTTCTGTACTCTAACCCTACATTGTAAAGCGCTGCGTAATATGTTGGCGCTATATAAATAAAGCTGTATTATTATTATTATTATTATTAGGTGGACTTTGGCTGAAACAGCGTTGTTCAGGGCACGTGTGATGCTGTTGGACACGTGGTTATGCAATGCGGGGACGGCACATCTGGAGAAATAGTGGCGGCTGGGGACCGAGTAACGTGGGACAGCAGCCGGCATCAGGTCGCGGAATGCTTCCGTCTACACCAGCCGGAAAGGCAACATTTGTAGCGCAATGAGTTGCGAAATGTGATCATTCAGGACTGTGGCATGTGGGGCGTTGGCAGCGTATTTGCGCCTGCGTTCAAATGTTTGCTGAATGGATAATTGAACACTGCGCTGGGAAAAGGACGTGCTTGATGGTGGTGTAATTTGGACGTGGGCAACTTCAGGTGCAGGGACGGAGGCTTGTTCGCGGCCAGCTTGGACAGGGGATTGGCTCGCACGCACAACAGGCAAAGACGTAGCAGTGACATCAGCAAGCACCGCTTCTCGACTCTGTTGTAGTTTCCACAAAGTCGTGTGCTTGGCTGACATGTGCCTGATCATGCTAGTGGTGGGCAGGCTGCTACTTTTCGTACCCCTGCTGATGCTGGCATGGCAGGTGTTGCAAATGGCCTTTTTAGAGTCATCTGGAGCCAACTGAAAATACTGCCAGACTCGGGAAGACCTAACATTTGCACAGGCACCTTGTGTCGTGTTGTTGTTCCGGGGAACGGTTGCCTGCCTTATGCCTGCGTACCCGACCCTGCTTCGTACTGCCTGTTGGGATGCTATGCCTCCCTCCCCCTGTGCACTGCTGTCCTCGCTCTGCATATACTCCTGCCAGGTTGGGTAAGCTACTGGATCATCCACCACGTTGTCTTCCTATTCCTTGGCTAATCGCTGGACTGCTCCTCCTTCTCCTCATGTGGCACCATGATGACCGTTACAATAGTTTGGCTGTAGTTTCAGGTATACCCACAGTGGTAAATTTTTACACCCATTCTTTTTGAATGGGCATTACAAAGACAGGATACCCGCATCTTTTCTATGTGAAAAATGTTTTGAGGCCCTCCAGCACGTCTCTATCCAGGGACAAAGAGGAGCCTCACAATTTTTGGCTGCCCTGGCCAAAGGGCTATACTACAATACACCCACTTGAGGGTTACAGGCCCTACTACATGTCTGTAAGCATGGGTCATTGTTGAACCTCCCAATTTTTGGCTGCCCTCACCAAAGGGCTATACTACAATACACCCACTTGAGGGTTACAGGCCCTACTACATGTCTGTAAGCATGGGTCATTGTTGAACCTCCCAATTTTTGTCTGCCCTGGCCAAAGGGCTATACTACAATACACCCACTTGAGGGTTACAGGCCCTACTACATGTCTGTAAGCATGGGTCATTGTTGAACCTCCCAATTTTTGTCTGCCCTGGCCAAAGGGCTATACTACAATACACCCACTTGAGGGTTACAGGCCCTACTACATGTCTGTAAGCATGGGTCATTGTTGAACCTCCCAATTTTTGGCTGCCCTCACCAAAGGGCTATACTAAAATACACCCACTTGAGGGTTACAGGCCCTACTACATGTATGTAAGCATGGGTCATTGTTGAACCTCCCAATTTCTGTCTGCCCTGGCCAAAGGGCTATACTACAATACACCCACTTGAGGGTTACAGGCCCTACTACATGTCTGTAAGCATGGGTCATTGTTGAACCTCCCAATTTTTGGCTGCCCTCACCAAAGGGCTATACTAAAATACACCCATTTGAGGGTTACAGGCCCTACTACATGTATGTAAGCATGGGTCATTGTTGAACCTCCCAATTTTTGTCTGCCCTGGCCAAAGGGCTATACTACAATACACCCACTTGAGGGTTACAGGCCCTACTACATGTCTGTAAGCATGGGTCATTGTTGAACCTCCCAATTTTTGGCTGCCCTCACCAAAGGGCTATACTAAAATACACCCACTTGAGGGTTACAGGCCCTACTACATGTCTGTAAGCATGGGTCATTGTTGAACCTCCCAATTTTTGTCTGCCCTGGCCAAAGGGCTATACTACAATACACCCACTTGAGGGTTACAGGCCCTACTACATGTCTGTAAGCATGGGTCATTGTTGAACCTCCCAATTTTTGTCTGCCCTGGCCAAAGGGCTATACTACAATACACCCACTTGAGGGTTACAGGCCCTACTACATGTCTGTAAGCATGGGTCATTGTTGAACCTCCCAATTTTTGGCTGCCCTCACCAAAGGGCTATACTACAATACACCCACTTGAGGGTTACAGGCCCTACTACATGTCTGTAAGCATGGGTCATTGTTGAACCTCCCAATTTTTGTCTGCCCTGGCCAAAGGGCTATACTACAATACACCCACTTGAGGGTTACAGGCCCTACTACATGTCTGTAAGCATGGGTCATTGTTGAACCTCCCAATTTTTGGCTGCCCTCACCAAAGGGCTATACTACAATACACCCACTTGAGGGTTACAGGCCCTACTACATGTCTGTAAGCATGGGTCATTGTTGAACCTCCCAATTTTTGTCTGCCCTGGCCAAAGGGCTATACTACAATACACCCACTTGAGGGTTACAGGCCCTACTACATGTCTGTAAGCATGGGTCATTGTTGAACCTCCCAATTTTTGGCTGCCCTGACCAAAGGGCTATACTACAATACACCCAGTTCTTGTTTACAGGCCATCCTGCATGTCTGTATCCAGGGGCATTGGTGAACCTCCCAATTTTGGACTGCCCTGGCAAAGGAAGATACTACAATAGACCCAGTTCTTCAAAATGGGCACATTATTTCTAGACAGGGCTTCATGTACTTCTCTTGTCAGGGTCATCGGAGTGCCGCACAATGTTTTCACGTAAAATCTTTCATGTAATCACAAAAAGTAACATACACCAGCTGTATCTCACTATTGGGTATGTGCCCTTAACATTTCCACCCTAAATATTCATTTTGGTGTAATTTTGGAAGGTTTTCTGGACACTCCGTAAAATTGGCGTGAAACTCGGACAACATTGTTCACAGCTGTGACTTTTGAGTGAGAAATGCTTCCAGGGGTCTTCCCCATGGTGTTGCCATGTCATTTCAGCACTCTTCTGAGACTTTTGTGACATTTTTAGGGTTTTTCCAGGCAGCCGGCAGTCATTTCATAAAAATACTCGTGTCTCCCATAGGATAACATTGGGCTCGTTACTCGGGCCGAGTACACGAGTATCTCGGGATGCTCGGCCCGAGCTTCGAGCACCCGAGCATTTTAGTACTCGCTCATCACTAGTAATAATGTTTGAAAAAGTTATCATATTGTGAGAAATACCTAAGTACCAAAATAAGGGATTGGAAAAGGAACAATGGTTTATGTCTCCTAATATAATGGAAGAGCAGAAAATATCCTTAGAAAGCAGTTGGATGAGGCAGAAAATCAAGGTGAAATACTTATTTTGGGGGGCTTCAACTACTGTGATATGCACAAGAAAAAATTGGAAGCAATGGGATGAAACTTATAGGGAGGAGACACAGATTAAATATTAGAAAAAAACTTTTTGACAGTGAGGATGATCAATGAGTGGAAGAGGTTGTCACAAGAGATGGTGAGTTCTACTTCAATGGAAGTCTTCAAACAGAGGCTGGATAAACATCTGTCTGAGGTGATTTAGTGAATCCTGCTTTGAGCAGGGGTTTGACCAGATGACCCAAAAGGTTTCTTCGAACTCTACCATCCTATGATTCTATTCTATAATATAAAGTTGAGAACAAACCTGCAGATCCAGTAAAGGAAACAAGTCTTTGAGTTATTATAAAAGAAAAATACCTTTCACAACTGGTGCATGACCACCACTTCTAGGCTAGAGATGAGCGATGTTTGATCAAACATGTTCGCCAATTTCAAATTCAACCTGTTTTGGACTATGTTCGAGTCATTCGACGAATGTGAACGATTTGCTAAAAATTCAATAATTTAAGGTTATGTTTGATATCTTTGTTGACCAAAAGCGTTACTGACTTTTCACAGTAATGCTTTTGTTCAACATTATTATATGTTTCAGTGTCTAGGAATAGTGGGCAGGAGAGGGGCTGGGGAGAGGTCTGTGGTCAAATAATGCAGATCTCCATTTTATTTTTCCTTCCCGCACTTACTGTGGGTGGTCCAGACTGTCAACCTATCAGCACGCATAGAGCAACATGCACTTTTTGCACACAAGGGCTTGTGTCATTGGCTGGGTATGTCACATGTCCTTGCCGTATAAGAACTGGACATTTCCCATTTCCCTCCTCTCCATTTTATCAGTGTTGGAGCTCAGTGTCAGATGCCGCCGCTGCTGCTGTGTGCGCTACAAAGATAGTTAGATATCGATTCCATTCTAAGTTAGATAGAGAAATAGTAGGTTTAGGGACTACTTCTAAGAACAGCCCTCCTTTTTGGCTAGTAGCAGTGTGTGCCAAGAACTGGTGTAGCACTGTAGTGAAGAAAGCTAAGGTACATAATGCAGGGAAGGAAGGGGTGCAGAGGAGGACAGTGGTACACCGTTTCACAATGGAGGCACTTCTACGGGTCCTGCACCTCCATGACTCCATGACTTCTAACTGTAAGTTTTACAAAGGTTATATCTCATGGTACACAGCACACAGACACATAGGGGACCCCTTACCTGAATGCAGCAGACATGCTGTATTCAGTGCTGCATTTAGATTGCCATGCAGCAGAGGGGTGACAGGTCCTCTAAATAATTAGAGAGTAAAATTATGTAAAAGAACAAACAATCAAACATATCAAGGCAGTTGGTGTTCATAGGAGACTGTGATTTCTTCTACAGTCATATGAAAAAGTTTGGGCACCCCTCTTAATCTTACTCTTTTTTTTTTTGTTTAAATTGTTTTTTTGCAATAGCTATTTCAGTGTGATATATGTAATAACTGATGGACACAGTAATATTTCAGGATTGAAATGAGGTTTATTGTACTAACCAAAAATATGAAATATGCATTATTTCAAAAATTGACAGGTGCAAAAGTATGGGCACCCTTCTGATTTTCATGATTTGAATACTCCTAACTACTTTTTACTGACTTACTGAAGCACTAAATTGGTTTGGTAACCTCATTGAGCTTTGTACTTCATAGCCTGGTGTATCCAATCATGAGAAAAGTTATTTCAGGTGTCCACTTGCAAGGTGTTCTCCTAGTTGCATCTTCTCTGAGGAGTGGCATCGTGGGCTACTCAAAACAGCTCTCAAATGATCTGAAAAAAAAAAGGAATTGGACCAATTGAAACCGCACTGTCGAAAGAAAGGAGACCTTTTATCGGTGATAGAGCAATTTAATCCTCTCTATGAAATGGGGCAGCAGGTTGGATGTGTGACCACAGCTCCATTCATGCTCTTTGGGTCAACCAGAAAAGCCAAAGACAGTGCACACAGACACTGAAGGAATAAATGGTCAGTGGTGGAGTCGCACATGAGCTCCAGGCTAATGAGGATAAAAGTTGCACATTCAGCACTCAGACCCCCACCAATTACATATTTAGTATCTAATAATGGTACTGACCTGGAAAATCTTATGGCCAGGTCAGTTTTATGGTAAAATGATTACTGTAAACAACAACAACAAAAAAAAACAAATGCAGAATTTCACTTTTTTTTGCAATTTCACATCACTTGGAATTTTTTCCCTCTTACCATTACATCATATGATAAATGTCATTCAAACTAATCCCACAAAAACAAGCCCTCACATGGTTATATTGATGGGAAAAAAAAAAGTTACAGCTAAAAGAATAAGGGGAGGAAAAAACGAAAACGAAAATATTGAAAATTGCCTGGTTGTTAGGAGGTTAATAGAAATCTGAAAAGTAGTATGGTTGCCCCCTCAATATATCATAGATGAAATGGTAGAAGAGGATTTATATAGAATTATCCAATGACATATGAATTGCTTGGGGGATATCAAATTCTACGTACATTAAATGTCACAGTGGGAAGTTCGGTGCCACGTCAAGGATGGCATAAAATTCTAAGTATGGCAGGAATTATGTATTATCAATGACAAATACGGTAATACTTTTAACCACTTCCCTACATGGCCAATTTCTGGTTTTCCACTTTTTTCTCCCCTTCTTCCAAGAGCCACAACTTTGCTATTTTCTGTCCACATTCATGTATGAGGACTTTTTTTGTAAAGTTTGACAGTGGCATTTAACAGGTGAACATTTGCAAGCAGATCTCCGTTCTTATGGCTGTTAGAGGCAGGGCCTGGCTGTAACACACAACCATTCACCATCGGGTATAGGGTGAGCTCACCCTGTAAGCCTGCTCCATAGGCTTGTCACCAACTCGCACCATACATGTACAGCAAATGTCACTGAGAGCTTACTATTGAATAATTCCAAAATATCAGACTGCTGTAACTTGACAAATATGGTGGCAATATAAAAAAGGGTCAAAAACTGGGACTAGAAAACTGTCTGAGGAGCTTTAGGGGAATCTGTCATGTAAATGTCGAGCCCAGGCTTTGGGGTACTCGGGTATCAGACCTCGAAGGGGTTAACTGTGTCACGGGGAATGGCGGCCGCGCCTGATCCCGTGTCCTGGGCCTATCTTTGAAAAGGAGGTGATATTTACAGGGGATTATGTACAAGTTTGCCGTGACGCCACCTGTAGTTTCTGGTGATCATTCACCAGCGCTGCCGCAGTCCACCGGAGGTCAATGGTATTGCAGCTGAGTTGGTAAAGTCCTCCACAGGTAGGACAGGGCCTCCGGGGCAGCGTAGTGAGAAGGGGCAGCATGTATTGGAGCTGTGGCTAGGATGGGGAGTGTTGGAGCAGTCTATGAGGGGAACCGGGAACGGAGAGGAATGACACACCACACTGTAGAGTGTCTTTTAACTTTTACTGGTGGTACGCAGGTAAAGACGTCCAGGGCACTGACAGGTGGACAGGTTGCACAGTGGGTTCCCACAGCAAGTGGGTATAAGGACTCCTCTGTTACTTTTGTAGGGTTGACGCACAGCCTGCTTGTAGCCAGTCTTGCCTCCTCTCTCTTCCTGACTCTGTCTGACTCTCCTCCTGTGCGGTCTCCGGGTTACCCTCTCTGATCATGGCGATGGTTCACTGCTGTGTCTGGCTCCCTCTCTTGACCCACATAGGAAACCGGGTAGCTGAAGCCTCCACGGTGTGATGGGGTTTTCTGTGCTCCTTGAGTATCCCACAGGTGCGGATCCCCAATATCCGGTACTTCTTTTAGTGAACTTCCTCAAGTTCCTCACTCCCTCCAAGCTATTTGCTCCTTGCCTTCAGTGCCACTTAGGCTTGCGGGATGTAGAAGGGATGTAGAAGGGCCTAACTGTGGCACCGACCACCAGGACGTCTTCGCAGCTCTCCTAGCGTCTGCACACTCTGACTAACTCCTCCCCCAGCAGCAGTATTTATAGGGGATCTTGGCTAAGGACAGCAAGTTGAGCTCCCCCTACTGTGCCAGGGTGGGAGATGTTGCATGAAGTAGGTACCTGTGTGGAAACCAAACTGTGCATTAGAGAAGTCTGTGGCTACCTGCGTGAGCAGGGCGCCACATACCCCCTAGGTAACATCAGTACTCCTGGACTGAGCATTTTTGTTTAAACACAAGGGCAACAATTTTCAACAATACAACAGGTAACATATTTACAAAGTCTTAAATATAAAAATTTACAAAAAGCACTGAAAAATATTGGAAAAATACAAAACAGGTAAGTCCATATGTTGCTAGTCCATTCACCGCAAGCTTTTGAAATGTTTGTAGCTACATTAGTCCTGTAACTGTAGTCCTTTTAAATTACAGTCCATTTCTGTATGCTCCAGGTAAGAAAAGGGGAAAGTCTTTCAAGTCCACATTTTTCAACAAACACATGTCCTTATGGGTGTCTCAGCTTAGGAGACCTGGTACCTCCCTACCCCAGGCACTTTCTGTTCCTAATTTAATGTGCGTGGGGCTAGGCCCAGTTCCTCCACCCTTCTGTACACTACTATTTACATTCTTACTGTACAGTTACTGTTTACAGGTTACCTTTTGTATGCTCTACCTTACATTTTATTGTGCCCACTCTCCATACCTGGACGGGGGTTGACCTTGTGTGCTTCTGTGTGATTTTCGCACTACAGGTATCATTGTTTCAGGTGAGGTGTCTAGTGAAGGGCTTGGTGTAGGCACGTCAGGTAAGCTTCTGCGTTGCCTTAGTCTCACTACAGGACTAGCAGGTGTACTGATTGCAGCATCCTCAGATTCTCTAGCAACGGGTATTTCTTCCTGATTCCTTTGTACCACTTCATTGGGCTGGTAGAAATTTAGTATTGGCACTATGATGGTTCCAACTTGTTGAGGCCAATCTTCTGGAAATTCTCCTAAGATGGTAGGGATAACCTTTTTCTTTGGTTCTTGACTTGAACTTAGTTCTAGAATTGACTCAATTTCTTGAATTGGTTGAGGAGATGGATCTTGGTTTTTCCAATCTGTTGGACATTTTTTTATGTGATCTCTGGACACAGTCTGTGTGATTTTTCCACTGTGATACCAATGTGATAAGAATGGTGTGTGGATGTGGATAGAATAGAAAGGTAATCATAATTAAAATAGTGACCACAGGCCTTGTTATTCATTCCATATAAATGCATCAGTACTTGGTTGAAATACAAAAAGAGGGATTTCCTCTTTTTCCCATTATTCCGTTATGATGAAACCATGAGCTGAACTGAAATTAAACCACATCCTCAGCTAGGGAAACAAATGGGGGTATTGCACAGGAAAGAAGTGAATATCTTGTGGTTAATGGTCACGGATGGATCATGCCATCAGCACGTGATCAAGGATAGTATAAATGGAGCTGGTCACATTCAGTAAGGGGGGGAGCTCTTCCAGGGCAAGATGGACGTACACCTCCTGCGATGCAAGCCTCAATATTGCTCCCTTCTCACTGATACGTCTTCCCCCAAATGGAGAAGGTGAAGCAGCTACAATATCAGGTAATATATATATTGATGCTTATTCGCTATAATTAAGTCTAGGTATAATTAGTATACTTTATGTTAAGCCTTTTTTTCAATTGATGACAATTCATGTGCTACTTTGTTAACAAATAAATTTAATCTTGCTATAAAGAATATTATTATTCATGCCTGATTTGTAAGTCAGTGAGCGCTACGTAAGTACGGGCTTTGCCCCGATCCAGGTAAATTTAGCAAGACATCCACCATCTTTGCTGATAAGGCAAACTTTGCTAATATCATTTCCAGAATCCAATAGGATGTAGGGTTCTTGTTCCCACCGATTATCTAACTTGTGTCTAGTTCTCTTTCTCTTGAGGACAATACTTCCAGGTGGAATGGGTTCGGCTGGAGCGTGTTTATTATAGTCCCTTTCCTGTTTTTCATGGGATTTCTCCAGGTTATCTTCGATGGCTTGAACATTTTTGTATTGTTCTAGGCGATGGGTTTTCCAATTTGAAATGGTTTTATCCGCTTCAGGGTCTACTACTCCGAGTTCCAAGTCTACGTGTAACTTTCCTGTACGGGCTCTCATCAGGTAAGCTGGTATACAGTTAGTAGAACTTACTGGAATGTGGTTGTACATGTCAACCAAATCAGGTAGTTTCTCCGGCCATTGGTTTCTTTCTTCTAATGGCAGAATCTTCAACATATCGATAATGATGTAATTTATTTTCTCACAGAGTCTGTTGGTTTGGGGATGATATGGGGTTGTTCTGATCTTTTTGCACCCATACATATAGCAGAACTCTTGGAAGATCTCCGCTTCGAAGGCTGATCCTTGATCTGTTAAGACCTGTTCTGGGTATCCCAATGGTCTGCAGAAGACATTTTGAAAAGTTCTAGCAGCTGTTGCAGCTGTCAAGTCTTTTACAGGGGACAACCATCAAGAATCTCGAGTAATGGTCTACCATGGTCAACACGTAGGTATAGCCGGATCTACTTGGAGTCAGTTTTACATGGTCCAAGGCTACTATTTCCAGAGGTTGCTTGGTTACAATGGGATGAAGCTGGGCTTTCTGGCTTTCTGGCTCTGCGAGTCCTTCCTTCTCAGGCTGCAAGATTTACAATTCTTACACCATTTTTCAATAGATGTCCACATGCCGACTCAGAAGAACCTATCCTTCAGTAGCATCTCTATCTTCTTCCATCCGAAGTGACCACTCTGGTTGTGATAGGCGTTCAAGACCACAGGGATTTCTGATTTAGGCACAATGATTTGCCAGGCCATCTCGTGAGTTCTTGGATTGATATACCTCCGACATAGCTTATCCTGGTGTAGGAACAGTTTACTCCGCTCATTCCACAGATGTTTGGCTTCAGATGGTGGATTTTCAGGCAGTTTGCTGACTCCTGGGTTATCATTTGTTTTATTAGACTGACAGCCAGGTCCATGTCTTGCGCCTCCCTCCAACTGAAGTGGGGCAGCGGGTTTACTGTCCTTGTAGAGGGGTCTTGACGGGTTTGCTGGCATTGGGTTACTCTTACTTTTAGTTGATGGAAGGCAGGCAACTCCACTTCTTCCAGTTTGTCTTCGTCTACACCCTTATCTGACAGTTGAGGCATTCTGAATAAGGCATCTGCATTTCCATTCTGCTGCCCAGCCCGGTACTTGATGGTGAACTGGTAGTTGGACAATCTGGCCATCCATCTTTATTCCATCTACCGGCTACAGTAAAAGACCCGTTACAGAGAGCACTGGTGTCTGTGTTTCTTCCGAACTGTTAAACTCTGCATTCTACGAGTCACTGAGCTGCCACACACCATCAGATGCAGCTCCAGGCCCCGGGGACTCCCGCTCATCCTGTGGGGAGCGTCCCAGCTGACGTCCATCCCCCGGAGGCCCAAGCAGCACCGGTGAACTCACTGGAATACGCGCAGGTGGCGTCACGACAAGAATATTAAACCTTATCTGTTCAGCCAACCCTTATTGATCTGGACCACCGGGCCTACACAGCCTCGGGCGCAGAACCATGACAGGGAGAAGCGACAGCCTGAGACGTGCACACCCCGGTTACGTGAGTCAGAATTTGGCGTCACGAACAGGATTCGAGCAGGCCCGTTCCCTAACGGGTATTGTGTGCTTTAACGAACTTTTATTTAATCAGAAAGGAACTTTGTTCGACTAAACTGAACTTTTCCCACCTATTCACCACTGAGCCAAGATGGCGACAAGATGGCGACCAAGATGGCGACCAAGAGGTGCCAAAATCCTTGCCCGCCCCAATTGCTGGAAACAACCATGGGGGCGGGCCAAAAACTTCAGCCCACCTATGGACTACAAAAACTACAAGGAAATAGGTGTGGCAAGGATTTTCCAACAGGACTTCTACAAGAACAGTTACCAGGTCGAACGGGTGTGGTTCTCCCAAGAGAAAAGATGGCCATCATAAAGCTTTATGAGCTGATGAAGAAGGTCGAGGCAGAGGCCTGAGCAGCCATAGGTCACCCGGGGCCGGGTCCCGTCCTCACGGTAGACGGAAGCCCCGAGTTCTGGGAAACCGCGCTGCAAGACCTAAGGGTGCGGCTAATGGAGACAACCGAGTGGACGATCCGCAGCTGGAGTGCTGGTCTGGCCAGCCGACTGCATCGGGCTGTCCAGCAAAGACTTACAACTTGTCCCACTCCAGAGCCGGAGTCTAGTTCCTGTCCCGTTACATCACTGGAGCCCATGACCTGCCCTGTCTTATCACCGGAGCCCATGACCTGCCCTGTCTCGTCACCAGAGCCCATGATCTACCCCGTTCCAGAGCCGGAGCTAGCAACCTGCTCCACTCCAGAGTCTGACACCTGTTTAGTTCCTGCAATGGAACTTACTACCAGTCTCACCTCAACTTAACGAGAGACTGTGGCCAGTCCCCTCCAAAACCGGAGCCCAGCCCTGAAACCTTTGAGGCCTACCCGGTTACCAGAGAGGGAGCTCCACCATTCACCAGCGCAGACGAGGAGCCGGGCAGCCTGGAAGCCCCGCAAGATGACCCCGAGAAAGACTCCACAGCTCCTATCCGGATAACTCCGATCCAGAGTCCCTGCAACATAGTGAACCCGATGTGCTCGTCGAAGGAGTGGAGGAAGAGGACGATTAGGCCCACAGCGACCTTGAGGACCTCAGCCACACCGGTTCCGAATGGGGGGACGACGCGGAAGATTCGGCCGAGCAGACAGCTCGGGTACAGTGGTCGGGTGCTGCCGCGGCATCTTCCCCTGAGCATCTTGTCCGGTGCCGTTCACATTCACCGCCAGCTTCAAACCTGTCAACAGCCTACCCGTTGCTGGAACTACGTGCACACTCCGTGTCGGTCCGACAGGATGTACGTCGGTGCCATAGCACGGAATTGTGGGCGCAAGAACGCGCAAACCGGCGATCCCATGCAGCGGCCCGCCCCCAACCCCCGTTACCAGAGGAACTCCGCAAGACAGGTAGAGTCACCTCATTTAACCTGTCTACCGGGTGGGGTTTCGCCAGGGAGGAGGGTGTGTTTGAGGAGATATTTGTGGGTCGTAGAGACGTTGAGTCGCATCTCCCATTCGGACATTCTAACCGCGACCTTTATCGGGGAGAAAAGATAAATTATGAACGCCATGCTGGTTCTGAAGGATGGTATGCACTTAGAGTAAAGAAGTGTTGTCTACACCCTGAACTTCAGTAACTTGTTTGCACAGTAACAATGACTTTGTCATAAATATTTCCCGTTTGTTTGAATGCCAGAAGAGCGGCCCGGCGGCAACACCTGGACTTACATTAAGGATAGTAGACTGCCCGCCGGGTCCGCAATGGTTAACCCATTTACCTTTCCTAAGTCTGTTTTGTTTTGCAACAGTTTAAGTCATGCGCCTCCCTTAGGGGAAGAAAGCAAATAATCGTACCTGTTATTAATAAAAGTGTTATTCTCTGTTATAATAAAAATGCAAAAATTCTCTGTGATGTTGGGGTTTCGTGACACTTGGGGACAAGCGTAATTTCCCAAGGGGGGATGTGGCGCCCCGCAACGAGTGCGTCACAGGAATTTATTACATCCCAGCCAGAAGATGTGATATCTTCCGTCTCGCTAATGACATGGTTAACCTCAGAGCTCCATACCCTACATGCACCACTAGCATGGGAGGGCCAATAAGGTCCTGGTGGGCGGAGTGTAGGAGTAGAGTGTAGGAGAGGGAAGAAGGAGTAGGAAGAGAGAGAAGTGGTCAGGAGGAATGTAGGAGAAGAGGGTCCTGCACAGTTCTGTGCAGCCCTACAGACCACCTACCGGTTGACGCCATTACCCGATGCCCCAACAACCGGAACCTGGGCATCTACCTAAATGGGCCCAAAATACACCTGAGCCCATCACACAACCGGATCACTGGTTCCGAAGCAAGCGATTTGTTCATCACTGCTCTGCAAACGAGAAGTGAAGGAAGGCTTTCTAGGAGCACCTCACTGCAGCCACGACTAAGAGCGTCTTGCCAGCGGAGTACCGACCAAAAGGACACAGGCTCCCCTCACACCGGAACGTACACACTGGCAGGGAAATTTAAGTAGCCCCTTGTACCCGAACTTGGCACACTAAGACGACGTCGGCAAATAGACAAGTTAGGAACGGAGGAACACCGCGGAGCTCTGAAACAATACCGGTCATTGCTGGACCCCCGGTCCGTTACCGTTGACTGTTACCCTGTATCATCTACCGGCTACAGTAAAAGACCCGTTACAGAGAGCACTGGTGTCTGTGTTTCTTCCGAACTGTTAAACTCTGCGTACTACGAGTCACTGAGCTGCCACACACCATCAATATGCAGCTCCAGGACACGGGGACTCCTGCTCATCATGTGGGGAGCGTCCCAGCTGCAGTCCATCCCCCGGAGGCCCAAGCAGCACCGTTGAATTCACCGGAATACCCACAGGTGGCGTCACGACAAGAATATTAAACCTTATCTGTTCAGCCAACCCTTATTGATCTGGACCACCGGGCCTACACAGCCTCAGGCGCGGAACCGTGACAGGGAGAAGTGACAGCCCGAGACATGCACAGCCCGGCTACGGTGATTCACTGGTGCAGGATGGCTCTGATCTCACGCTGGAGGACCTTCCTTTGACCAGGTCTGGCAGTGTCTGCAATCTGTTGAAGCAAAGACAAAACTTCCTCCATGCAATTGCTAACAACATTAGTGCCTAGTATAATATAAGGATCATTAACATTACTGGCTTCTGCTACTACAAGGACCCCCTGGTTCTGCAATTCCACCCTCCCATCCTTTATTGGTACTTCCCTAACCCCCATCACGGTAATTGGGCAACCGTCGGATGCATTGAGGGTAAAGTCTATATCAGGCTGTTTCAGTTCTGCATCAGCTCAATACTTCTTATAAAGGATATAGGGGATGGTGGTCACCTGTGACCCGGTGTCCAGCAGAGCAGGTGTCGGGCTGCCATCTAGTACAATAGACAGAAACGGTCTCTGTCCGATGAAGGTCTTGTACCAGGTGGCTGGTCCCTGTTGATCTAGTCCTGAGGTTTGACCCTGGCCCCCAGGGACTGCCCGTTTAAAGGATAGCTCCTGGCGAGGTGACCGGTGCGGTTACAGCGGCGGCAGATGGGCTCCCCAGTGGAGCTGTAGTGGTCAGTGGTTTCCCTCGGTACGCTGTGGCTTGCTTCCCTCGCATCCAGGGTACATCCTCCGGGCTGTCGGCAAGTTGAATCAGCGGCTGAGGTTTGGGCTGGGGTCTTGGCGCTGGCTGTTGACTTTTCTGTAACTACAGAGCGTCCATTAATTTGGTGATGTTCTTATACATCTGGCGTAGCTCAGCACGCATCTCAGCTCTCAGGAAGTCGTACTTGTCAGGATGAGCAGATTGTACATTGTGCGTGGCTGTAGACACGGGTAATGGTTTTGGAGTAGCCTGCACCTCACCACTGCACCACCGTTTGTTAGCAGCTTCATGGGTCTCTACCGGCTTTAACCCTTTGATGGCCATCTCTTTCAGGGTGTTAAAGTCAGCTTCTGGATTGCTTAATGACCACCAACGTACAGTCTTACTGTCCTTGGGGGATAGCAGTCCCCGAGTGAATTGTTCAATAAGGAGCTTATTTTCATCGGGTACACTGGTGGGGCTGACATGTGTAAGGGCACGCAATGCTTCTTCCAGACGCCAGGTATAAGCTCTTATATCATCTACCGGCCTCTGGTAGCAGTGATGGAAGCGCATGCGTATATCAGCCTCATTGCACTCCTGAAGGTAGCTCTCAGTTCATTGAATATAGCAGAGGCGGATTTGCATTCAGCAGCCGATCGGACCAGCAGAAGTGCCATTCAGGGCACGAAACAGGCCGTTGACCGGCATCCTTCCACGTGTTCCCCCCCCCCTCCATTGTACTGTATGGAATCCTGAATGGAACCCTGAAAAGGGAATAAATTCCTAAGCAGCACCAAATGGGTGAGTGCCCTCTTTTTTCTGGTCTGTTTTGTGTTGCATGAAGTAGGTACCTGCTGTGGAAACCCAACTGTGCATTAGAGAAGTCCGTGGCTACCTGCATGAGCAGGGCGCCACATAAACATATGCTATTAACATGCAGCCGCTGCATTGGGAGTGTCGTTGCCAGGAGGAAATTCAATTAATTCCTCTCAGCAGCCTCGAGCTTTCAATCACCATTCTATACATAGAGTGGCAGCTGTCATCATGCCCCTGGAACCGACAGCTGGCTCTGTACTGATATAATGCTTATCCAGTCAGTCAATGCTAGGGGCGTGGTTATAGCTGCTGCTCACTATGCACAGAACAGTGACTGAAATGACACCAGCTGTGCCCCCATGACGGAAAGCTCAAGCTGTCAGGGAGAGTAAAGTTAATTTCCTACCGGCAGCAGGGCTCTCACTGCAGCAGCTGCACAGTGTCAGAATGCTGTTAACCTGTATATTGATCTCTTACCTGCAGGATATAGCATTTTTTTTACATGATAGGTTTCCTTTAACATTGATTTTGGGCAAAATATTTTAGTGTTTTCTAAAGTACAGTATACTGCTCTTTTCTTTAAAAATAATCTTATAACCCAGCATTAACATGGGTTTATGTTGGATCTGTCCTGTAAAACTAATCTTATTAGCTTGTATGATGAGCCAAGTTCCAGAATGGACCGGATTAAGGTCATGGATGTAATCTTTCTGGACTTTTCAAAGTCATTTAATAAGATGTCAACCTTAAATATCGGTACACGTAATGAGATACTACGGGAATATATGTGTAATTAGGATAACAACTGGCTTGGTGATAGGAAACAGAGGGTAGTTATTTATGTAAAAATACTTTAATTGGGCCACTATTGCTAGTGGGGTACCACAGGGGTCAGTATTGGACTCTCTTCTTTTTAATAAATATTTATAACCTTGTTTATGGCATACAGAGCCAAATATCATTATTTGCAGATGTGATTACTTTGCCAGGTAATCAATACAAAGGAGGATAATTTAATGTTAGAGGGATTTGGAGACAATGGAGTCATAGGCCTAGAATTGGCAATTAAAATGTAAAATAGATGTACGACCGTGCACTTGGATGGATAAGATATTGTAAAACATGATCTATTTTGCTGTTACAGTAATACACTGTAGATTTTCCACCCTCAGATTACATGTTCTTCTGTTTGGCATGAATTGAAAATCCAGAGTTTATCTGCAACGAGTAAGCATATATAGTATAAGACTGTTCTAATAAGCACTTAAAATTATTACCTTGGCAGGCAAAGCTACTAACTCTGAATGATCAAAAAAACTGAACCTGTGCATGATTAACTTTCACATTACATTTAAGGACACACAGTCTGTATAAATTTACTACAATAGCAATCTGAATAAGTTTTGTATGCAGACAACATGATAAATGGAGAAATCATATTGATATATCTACACAAAGAGTTCACATGATGAAACATATTTGCCTAATTGTGCATATAATACATTGGTTCCATCTATTTTTTGTCTCAATGTGGTGAACTCATTCTGGTACTTAGGGCATTCTGGCTGTTTCTATGGAAACTGAATAAAATGTCCACATACAATTAAATCATTATCTCTCAATTCATTAGATATGTTCTTCTGGCTGGCATAGTTAACTTACTCGGAAAGGCTGTGTCTTATTTCTCAGTGTATTTTGTTTTTCCTCCAGCTGAACTTGTCTATTTTTTGTCGTAGCATTTATTCCTTTAATATATGACTCACAAAGTAGGGAGGTCACCCAAAACTAGCTGGCAAACAAGGGTCTAAGATCAGAACGGGCTCATTGTTAACACATCCATTGGATTTAATGGGAAGCAACCAGCTTTGTCCTGGGTTATGCAATAAGGAAAACTAATACTTTAAATGCAAATAATTAATTAGATATTGGCCTTAGATGCGATTAAAAGGCAAACGTACCTATTTAAACAGATGACAAAATATTCTGTAAAACCATAAATAGGACTTGGCCGCTTTCCTGACATGTCTTATTATATACTGACATTATCCACAACAAAATAAAACACTACCGGAATATCTTTATACCATTCCTCTGCTATTCCTTCAGTAAATAGAGAACAACACACATTTCCTTAATGATCTCTGTGTTGTCCTATGTGAAAATATCCTAAGACCCCTTTCACATCTTTGTTTCTGTCCGGATCCGGCAGATCCGGACAGGAAACCACATTTGCCGCATCTGCCGCCTAACAGCTGCCTTGGCGGTACACTTGCGGCAAGCCTCATGCATTCTCTATGGGACTTGCGGCAAGTGCGGTATTGCCGTGATCCGTCACTTGCGGAAATTGCTGCCACCAAAAAACGCAGCTGACCAGCCACAACTGCCGCAAGTGCCAGATCGCGGCAATACCGCATTTTCCGCAAGCCCCATAGAGAATGCATGGGGCTTGCCGCAAGTGTACCGCAAATTCGACCGTTAGGCGGCAGATGGGGCAGATATGAAAAGGGCCTAACATGAGTAAAATAGCAGTATTTTAAGTTCATTTCATAAATTGAATATATTCTAAAGCACAGAATAAAAATGTAAATGAGCTAAATGAAAAGGAACACTGATCAAAATCAGAGAACACTTTCAGATACCTGCAAGTTATTGGTGTTAATTTGGCACCTGGGGCTAATTTCCTTAAATATCTGACAAACCCTAATTAACTGGCCGGCTAACTTTTCAGTTTGCACTCCCTTTGCATAAATGGTGTGCTGTTCCAAAGTGACTGAAAGCCTCTGGCCGCAGGTTGTCCATATGAAAGCCAAAGGGGTCACCCTGGTCATTTCACGTCCGTGATTTCTAGAATATTGCATCTTTACAACATGACAGACTCTTTCAAGTCCGACAAGAAGGCTTGTCACTCACGAAAGAAAAATGCGAGAGAGGACAGTATAATGCAGAGAAACTCCATGAGTAATTGTTTCAACACTGCAGCTGTAATAGGTCGCTGGTTCAACACTGGACAGAGTAAAGATCTGTATCGTCATACAGTGTCAGGATGTTTAAGGGTGCTTTCACATTTGCGTTCCCGTCCCCAGCGTTCTGCGGGGGGGAGCCGCAATGTGAGCGCAGCACCGCAAGCCCCTATCTTTATACCGTGCGCACCCATTCACTCCCACATGTGATCTGTGCGCAGGCGGATGCCTGCGCACAAATCACCCAGTCTCGTCCGCACCAGAAATGCAACATGTTTGCGGTGGGTTTGCGGTGCTGCGCTCACATTGCGGCTCCCCTCCGCAGAACACTGCGGAGGGGAACGCAAATGTGAAAGTAGCCTAAGTGCATTTGGACTGAAAGCCCACTCTGCAGTGACCAAACCTCTCATTAGCAGAAAGAATCAAAAGGCTAGACTCACCTTTGATAAGGAGCATGTTGCGTGGGCAGAGGAGTAATGGTCCACATTTCATTTTATTGATAAAAGCAAGTTTAATTTAATTGGATCTGTTGGTAAACATTATGTTCATCAACAAACTGGGGAAAACCTGAATCCAAAGTGTGTAAAAAAGTCATTGAAAGATGGTGGAGGAAGTGACATGGTTTGGGGAATGTTTTCTGTTGCAGGGGTTGGACTTCTTGTACAGCTACATGGCAGAGTAAATGCAAGTGTGTATCAGAACCTTCTTCAACAACACGTGGTTCCTTACTTGCATTCAGCACTCAAGCAGCCAACAATTTTCATGCCGTACAATGCCACCTGTCACACAGCAAAACGGATAAAGCAGATCCTTAAAACAGAAAACAATGAAACAATGAAATGGCCGCCCAGAGTTCTGATCTAAACCCAATAGAAAACCACTGGAAAATCCTTGCTGGCGAACTTATGGCTAATGGGAAGGCACCCAAAGGCAAAGGGTACAAGACTGTCAGTAACAAAACTATGATTCACTTCTCGACACTTATCAGAAGTGTCTGTGGCCTTAGTTTTTAACAAAATTTTACCTCTTGCTAATATGCAGTCGGTTTTGTGACTTCCTGAAAAACAAAAATTAATCAGTAGTCACTGTGCACCAGGTATTGCAACCCTAATCTGGTAGGCTCATGCATTTTTGTGTAGCGGTCAAAACCAAAAACAAAGTGCTTGCCATTGTGCAGCTGGTTCTGTGTCCTTCATCTTGATTAAAAACCTACCTAGCGCTACTTATCACCTCCCTTGAAGAAGCTAGACAGTGTTCATGCAAAACACATGTTGGAGTAGCGCTTGTTCTGTGTGAGCTCTGGGGGGGGTTACTGTCTTTTTATTAGTACATTTTTCATTACTTTGTGACCAGCAATAAGTTTTGTATATATATGATAAGTAGCAATTTCCTGCTCAGCTACAAGGGTTTATATTGTGCAGAGAGATTTCTCCTCTGCATTGCATAAATACTATGGAGCCTAATTGATCCAGTTTAGGTGGTTCAGTTTAGATACTACTTACTTTTGGCCACAACTGAATATAAAAAAAATATTGACACCCCCGTAATTCTGTCAGATAATACTCTGTTTCTTCCTTTAAACGATTGCTATCACAAATTCTTTGGTATTATTATCTTCATTTAATTTGTCTTCAATGAAAAAACACAAAAAGAATTGTCCTAAAGCCTAATTGGATATAATTCCACACCAAACATAAAAAAGGGGGTGGACAAAAGTATTGGCACTGTTAGAAAAATCATGTGATGCTTCTTTAATTTGTGTAATTAACAGCACCTGTAACTTACCTGTGGCACCTAACAGGTGTTGGCAATAACTAAATCACACTTGCAGCCAGTTTGTGATGACCATCCGCTGTGAAGCTGAGCTGCTGGTAAAGCAGCACCCCGAGAAACCCCGAGACCCTTAACCCCTATACAGGGATCTGGAATTACAGCAAAGCCCAGGGGGTAGCTGCCTATATGAGCATCAGAGCAGGAAGGTCGCCAGGGAAAAAATCAAGAGCCGAAAAACGAAGTCAGAAGTCCGAGTCAAAACCGATAGGGCAGCGAAGGTACAAAATCATGAGGCAGTAGCAGAGTCAAAAATCCAGGCAAAGGTCAAGGGCAAAAACCAAGAGGGCAGCTGAGGTACAAAATCGATAGGCAGAGGCAGAGTCAGAAATCCAGGCAAGGTCAGACACAAAACTACACACACACTATATCACTAGGGAACCAAAACTATATCTGGCGGCCTGCAAGCCAGGCTCCAATGAATTTGAAGGGCGCGGTTACCTCTCATAGGCTGGAGCTCACAGCCTGATGATCTCATCCGGACTGCCCCTAGAACCAGGCCAGATGGTGATGCACGACTGGCTCCGCCCACCCCACTTCTGACAGAAGAACGAAGGCTGCGCCTAACAGACACCTCTGCAGGGCCCGCTCCTCTGCTACCAACACCACCCAAAGGAGAAACATGGCAGCGCTCAGCGACAGAGGCAGACGTCGTAGGAGCAGGTCCATATGAGGACAAGGCCCTCCTATCACCGGTGCCATCAGCCGAAGGAAACCGGCTCCTCCCAGTGGCCGAGGCAGGAACACCAGCCACCGAGTCCAATGGTGATATGACACAGTTGACATGGATTAAAGTTGACTCAACCTCTGTCCTGTGTCCTTGTGTTTACCACATTAAGCATGGAGAAAAGAAAGAAGACCAAAGAACTGTCTGAGGCTTTGAGAAACCAAATTGTGAGAAAGCATGAGAAATCTCAAGGCTACAAGTCAATCTGCAAAGACCTGAATGTTCCTGTGTCCTGTGCACAGTGTCTTCAAGAAGTTTAAAGCCCATGGTACTGTGGCTAACCTCCATAGATGTGGACGGAAAAGAAAAATTGACGAGAGATTTCAACGCAAGACTGTACGGATGGTGGATAAAGAACCTCGGCTAACATCCAAACAAGTTTAAGCTGCCCTGCAGTCCGAGGATACAACAGTGTTAACCCGTACTATCCGTTGGCGTCTGAATGAAAAGGGACTGTATGGTAGGATACCCAGGAAGACCCCACTTCTTACCCCGAGACATAAAAAAGCCAGGCTGGAGTTTGCCAAAACTTACCTGAGAAAGCCTAAAATGTTTTGGAACAATGTTCTCTGGTCAGATGAGACAAAAGTAGAGCTTTTTGGGCAAAGGCATCAACATAAAGTTTACAGGAGAAAAAAAGAGGCATTCAAAGAAAAGAACACAGTCCCTACAGTCAAACATGGCGGAGGTTCCCTGATATTTTGGGGTTGCTTTGCTGCCTACTGGACTGCTTGCCCGTGTGCATGGCATTATGAAGTCTGAAGACTACCAACAAATTTTGCAGCATAATGTAGGGCCCAGTGTGAGAAAGCTGGGTCTCCCTCAGAGGTCATGGGTCTTCCAGCAGGACAATGACCCAAAACACACTTCAAAAAGCACTAGAAAATGGTTTGAGAGAAAGCACTGGAGACTTCTAAGGTGGCCAGCAATGAGTCCAGATCTGAATCCCATAGAACACCTGTGGAGAGATCTAAAAATGGCAGTTTGGAGAAGGCACCCTTCAAATATCAGGGACCTTGAGTAGTTTGCCAAAGAATAATGGTCTAAAATTCCATCAGAGCATTGTAAGAAACTCATTGATGGTTACCGGAAGAGGTTGATCGCAGTTAGTTTGGCTAAAGGTTGTGCAACTAAGTATTAGGCTGAGGGTGCCAATACTTTTGTCTGGCCCATTTGTGGAGTTTTGTGTGAAATGATCAATGTTTTGCTCTTTGCTTTATTCTCTTTTGTGTTTTTTCATTGAAGACAAATTAAATGAAGATAATAATACCAAAGAATTTGTGATTGCAATAATTTTCAGGAAGAAACTGAGTATTATCTGACAGAATTGCAGGGGTGTCAATACTTTTGGTTACAACTGTAATTACCACCAGTGTATTTAGGACATTTTGTATTACTGGGAACAGATAGTACTTGTCACTGATATATTACATACTATCCAGTGGACCTTAAGGCTATTCTGAGATTTGCACTTTAAATATATTGTTTTATTCAGTCTTGACATCATACCCTATATCAGTGATGGCGAACCTTTCTGAGGCCGAGTGCCCAAACTGCAACCTAAAACAAAATTATTTATGGCGAAGTGCCAATACGATAATATAACCTAAATTACAGCAGGAGTGGTCATAAGTGCTGCACGGGGGGGGGGAGAGCCAGCAGATGCTAACTCTCTTCCCTGTACAGGGCTTGTAGTCCTGAAACACTGATGATCAATTCAATTATTTTAACAATTAATTGATTTTAAACTTACCTTTGCAGTCTTCTCTTCTCTTCGGCAGTGGTCAGACAGCTCACATGTACTGCACATTGAAGCTGAGCTGCTGCCACTGCCCTTTCTAGGAACAGCAGGTGGACTGATCTGTATGGAAATAATGCAGAATATTAGACAGATAGGAGATAGATTTTATCATGGAATACAAGCAGATTTCATACTGAAATCATGGTCCTCATCTTGTAGTAATATCTCCATCATGACCCTCTCCTTGCAGTAATGTGCTCCATCCTGACCCTCTCCTTGCAGTAATGTGCTCCATCATGACCCTCTCCTTGTAGTTATGTGCTCCATCCTGACCACCTCCTTCTAGCTATGTTCTCCATCCTGATCCTCTCCTTCTAGCTTTTTGCTCCATTCTGATCCTCTCCTAGCTATATGTTCCATCCTGACCCTCTCCTTCTAGCTTTTTGCTCCATTCTGATCCTCTCCTAGCTATATGTTCCATCCTGACCCTCTCCTTGCAGTTGTGCTCCATCCTGACCCTCTCCTGGCAGTAATGTTCCTATCCTGACCCCCCCTTCTTGTAGTAATGTCTTCATCCTTATCCCCTTGTAGTATGCCCCATCCTTGTCCCCTTCGGTAATGTCCCATCCTTGTCCCCTTGTGGTAATGTCCCCATCCTGCCCCATCATGTAGTAATGCCCCATCCTCCTAGTATTGCCCCATCCATCCATCCATCCGTCCATCCATCCATCCATCCATCTATCCTCCTCTTAGTATTGCCCCATCCATCCATCCTCCTCTTAGTATTGCCCCATCCATCCATCCTTCCTCCTCTTAGTATTGCCCCATCATCCATCCAACTCCTCCTGGTATTGCCCCATCCTCCTCCTCCTTGTATTGCCCCATCCTCCTCCTCCTAGTATTGCCCCATCATCCTCCTTGTATTGCCCCATCATCTTCCTCCTGCTAGTATTGCACCATCATCCTCCTCCTTGTATTGCCCCATCATCCTCCTAGTATTGCCCCATCCTCCTCCTCCTCCAGGTATTGCCCCATCATCCTCCTCCTTGTATGGCCCCATCCTCCTCCTCCTAGTATTGCCCCATCCTCCTCCTCCTCATAGTATGGCCCCATCATCCTCCTCCTGCTAGTATTGCCCCATCATCCTCCTCCTTGTATTGCCCCATCATCCTCCTCCTCCAGGTATTGCCCCATCATCCTCCTCCTCCAGGTATTGCCCCATCATCCTCCTCCTCCAGGTATTGCCCCATCATCCTCCTCCTTGTATGGCCCCATCATCCTGGCTGCTGGTGAAAAAAAAACAAACTTTCATACTCACCTTTCTTCCTTCACCACTGCTGCAGCTTGCATCTTGTGCGTCTCCAGCACTGAGGGCGGTCACGTGATGCTGGCCGCGTCACGTGACCGCTGTCACATGACGCTGGCCGGGAGGGCGGGCCTAGAAGTGTCTGAGCGAGGAGAAAAGTCTCTTCTGCTCAGATACAGCTTAGATCTGCCGGCGGGGCGGCGCGCGCCGGCAGATCAAAGCTGCAGTGTGGTGGCGAGGCTGTGTGCCAGCGGAGGCGGCTCTGCGTGCCACCGCGGGCACGCGTGCCATAGGTTCGCCATCACTGCCCTATATAGACACCCTGACATTGCCAGGATTTATCAAATTTTTGTGTGTTTGTCTTTTTTCTATCTCATATGATTAAGATTAAAGTTACTTGTGTGTATTTTTTGTGATTATTTTTTTCTTTTATGTCTTAAAATTAGTTTTTAGCTATAAACTAAATTTGTGCTGCCTGTTGTTACACTTATAAGCAGTGTCTGTGGCTTCCGTTTTTAGAAAGAGTCTAATTATAGCCACTGTGCCGCTGGGTCTGGGGCTTTCTTTATTTCCCACTAATTTAAGTTGTAGCCACTGTGTGTGGCACCCCACGTAGTCAGGCATCACAGAGGGGTTTTGCACCCGTAAAAGAGGTGTAATTTCCCCAGCTGCAAGTGGACCCTAGGTTGGTGGGTGGGACCCATTCCTGCATTCCCACATTAGAATAGGAGTGTGAGGTTACCCGGGGGGGAGATATATTCACCTCTAGTGGGAACAAGGGGTTCTCTCGTCGGTGAGAGGGCCTCTAGACGGGAGTTGTCGGAGGAGGAGGAGGAGGAGAGGAGTTGGAGTGTGGAACAAGGTGGAAGGTTATCCCCGGACATCTCAACGCTGATTCGGAGGAAAGAAGAAAGAGGGTCTTGAGGAGATCCTGATAGAGGGCGCCCGACGCGAGGAGTCTGGGCCCTAGAGAGAAAGGGGGAACCCCAGCGTGGAGCGACCGTACTCCAGGGGATTCTCCTGACCACCACGGGAACGCCGGGCCCGAGGATCCGGCCAAGATCTATCTTTGCAGTCAGCAACCGGCTGCTGTGGTTCGTTTACCGCCACAGCACCCTGCGAGATGGAGCGGTCTGCCTGCTTCCTCACCACGAGGGAAGGGAACGCCAAGTCTACCTACACGGAGCCCTTCGGTATAGACTCATCCTAGGTGGGTAAGAAAGGACACGAGTTCATCAACTAAGGTTTACCCACGGTACCCACCATACCACCTGGGATCCACTTGCAGCCACCCGTAGAGCTACCTGTTATTTAACAATTGTTGCTGAACTGTGGACTCTGTATTTGCTACTGAACGTTTACAGTAAAGTACCCGGAAGAAAGTGACTTTGCTTGTGTGTGGTTATCTCCATCAACCTGTTCCCTTTCAGGAACGCTGCCCCAGAGGATCAGCTCCACCTGTAGGGAGCTTTGCCATGTCAGCCGCATTACCATCGACCTCCGGAGGACTATGACGGTGCTGGTGACCCATCACCAGGTACTACAGGTGGCGTCACATGACAAACTCTAATCCTCTGAACATACACCCCTTATTGAAGTGTCACCCAGGCCATGGGCTCAGGTGCTGTCACCCGTGACATCCCCCGTGAAAGCACCCACCGAGCCTGATACCCGAGTAGCCCAGGGCCTGGGGCTCGACTTGTGCACCATGATTAGTCCACTTAATTTTGACCCAAAATGGGACCTCTCTCCACTGTGCAGCTGGGTGTGCGGCCTTCATCTAATATATAAAGCTGAGTTCTAATATATAAAACTGAGCATGTATGTGTGTTTTTATGTATCAAGTCCAGCCCACTTCTTGTAGCCCCCACTCCGCATAGCCACATCCACTCCACATAGCCACACCCACTTTACATAGCTACACACTTCAGCATAGCCACACCCACTCAACATAGCTTCACCCACTCAACATAGCCACATACTTTAGGGCCATGGCTATCTTTATAGTATAATGCAGACTTCTAGTCCTCCATATGGCATAATGCAGCCTTATAGCCCTCCATATAGCTGAATGCAGCCTCATTTCCTTCCATATCTAATCTAATATATAAAACTGAGTATATGTATGCATGTATGTGTGTATGTATGTGTGTATGTCACAATAGAAGGAATCAAATGCAAATCCACTTAGGAGAACTTAGCAAACACAAATACAGTGACATGACTCAGAATGTTATAGGCTAACATTCTATTGTGACATCACTCTTTTGTTTCATACCTAAGAACAGTTAGTTGTTATGCCCGGTCAACGTTTTGACAACATAAATCACCTAATAAGCATATAAATGGGCACTACAGCGAATTGGAGCGTATCTGTATGTATGTTTGACACCATAAGTCTAATATATAAACTGAGTTGTGTGTATATATGTAATATATTTCCACCCCTTCAGTAGCCCCACCCTTTCATGCTCCGCTTCTCCACATAGACAGCCCCAGGGACTATATAGAGTGGTGGAGCTATGAAATGGTGGGGCAATGTGGAGGGGGCAGTGCTATGAAGGGCAGGGCGACTGGGCGATATAACCATGTATGGGCATTACGACCATATATGGCCATTACCATTATTATGACCCTATATTGGGCATTATGCCGGGCTCTACAACTAGTTTTGTAAATAAAATATATATGGCCATTTATCAGCAGGGTTCATGGTCTTAATTTTTAGCAAAAATCTACCTCTTGCCACTATGTAGCCAAGTCTGGAGCTTTCTTTAATCCTCAAAAAATTAAAGCTGTAGCCACTGTGCATCAAGATCTGTCCTTTTAATTTTGGCCCAAAAGGGTACCTCATGCCACAGTGTAGCCAGGTCTGTGGCTTCATTAAAAAGAAAAAAGTAGAATCATCAGTCCCTGTACACCAGGTCTTGTGGGCTTTATCTGGCAGGCTCACACATTTTTCCATAGCGCTCAGAAACAATTGCAGACAGGCTACTTTAATTAGCTGACTTGCATTAATCTACTTAAAAACCTGAGGGTGTACAGATCTCATACAGCGCAGGCTCACACATTTTTGCATAACGTTCAAAAATGAGAAAAAAAAGTGCTTGTCAATATGCAGCCAGGTCTGTGGCCTTAATTTTTTTTTTTTTAAATCTACCTATCACCACTTATCAGCAGGGTCTGTAGCCTTAGTTTTTATCAAAAGTAAACCTCTCACCACTATGTAGCCAGGAGTTTCTTTATTTCCCCCCAAAGTTTAAGATGTAGCCATTATTCACTAGAACATGTGCACTTCAGTTTGCTACAAAAGTGTACCTCTCGAAAATGTGCAGCTTGATGTTCAGCCTTCATTTAAAAAAAAAAAAAAACTATCACCACTTATCAGCAGGGTCTGTGGCCATCGATTTTAGCAAAATCCTAACTCTCACCAATGTGCAGCTGGCTTTGGGAATTTCTTTTATTCCGCAAAAACTGAAGCTGTGGACACTGCACCAGGATCTGTCTAATTTTGGCCCAATAGGGTACCTCTCTCCACTGTACGGCCAGGTGTTTGGCCTTCCTTCAAAAAACAAATTCTGGCTGTTGGGTTCCTCACATATATAGTAGTGTAAAAATAGATGAATAATAATAAAAAAGACATATCTGTGGTATTTTTGATTCTCAGCACAGATAAAGCAGGCAGGCTACAGGCTGCCACCCCCAGCTGCTTGACTTTACCTTGGCTGGCAATCGAAATAAAGGGAAGCCCATTATTTTTTTAAATTATTTAAATTAATAATTTAAAAAAATGCTTGGGCTTCCACTATATTTCGATCGCCAGCCAAGGTAAGACCAGGCAGCTGGGGGTTTGGATTCCTGGCGTGGTAAGGCCAAAGCATTCTTGGCCCCCCATGCTGAAAGCTGCAGCTTGCAGATGCCCCTAGAAATGGCACATTCATTGTAGCGCCATTTACAGGCGCTTTACCTGGCTCTTCCAGAGGCCCTGGTGAGGGGTGGCACACCAGATAATAATAGGGTTAATACCAGCTTTGTATTGTCAGCGGATACTAAGCCTGAAATTCATGATATCATGCCAAATAAGACCAAGCCACCATGAATTTCTAGTAAATATATAAAAAAAAAACACAGATTTTTTTTTATTAGAAATAAAGCACAAAGCACATTTAGGGACTCCATTTTTATTAGAAAAAAAAATCTCTCTCTGATGTAATCCAGGTCTTCTTACTTCAGCTCTGCTACATCTTTGCCAGCAGAAAAACACATCTGCTAGCAAAGAGAGCAGGCATGGAATGACAGCCGAGTGTCATGTGTGGAGTAAGCTGAAACCAGCCCATACATTCTACCATACTAGAATGTATGGGTTGATTGCAGATTACTCAAACAGCCAATCACAGATGCCCATTCTGTGTGATAGCGTCTGTGATTGACTGTTGAAATCCATGCAGTGAATATCCCAGAAGATAAGGAGCGACCCGGAAGTATATGTGGCAGTACAGAAGGACACGGGACGCGGGGACTCGGTAAGTATAATGATGATGTTTATTAATTGTGTACTTGCTTTTACAGCTCCCCGGCCCCATTCCATAACTGTAAAGTACGATATCGGGCTTCAGATTCAAATTTGAGTCACGTCTGGCCCCAAACTCGATCTTTACAAAGAGTCCTGGCAAGTCCACTGATCTTGAGCATCGGCGGGTTCGCCCATAACTACCATTAACTTCCTGGGTATTCATTGCTGAGAGCCCAACAGCCAATCACAGACGCTGTCACAGAGAGTGGCCATCTGTGAATGGCTGTTGGAGTAATCTGGAAACAGCCCATACATTCTAGCATCATAGATGTTTTCAGGTTCCTCCAACAGCCAATCACAGATGCCCATTCTCAGTGACAGCGTCTGTGATTTGCTGCTGGACCCTTCATCCATTGACTGACTTCATAGTACTGTAAATATAAATAAATAAGCGTAGCGCTTTTCTTTATTTTTGATTCTCCGCACAGGTAAAGCACACAGCTACTGGCTGCCACCCCCAGCTGCCTAGCTTTACTTTGGCTGGCAATCAAAATACAGGAAAGCGTATCTTTTTTTTAATTTCATACAGCTCCGGAACAAATTAAGAGACCACTACAAAATTTTCAGTGTCTCTGATTTTTCTCTTTATAAGTAAATAATAATGTAAAGAAAACAAGTTCTTATTCATTTAGTAACAACAATACTCATGTTTTAACTCAGGAAGAGTTCAGAAATCTATATTTGTTTGAATAACCATGATTTTTAATCACAGCTTTCATGCTTTTTCACTCAAGATTGCCCGAAATCCAACAAAAAGCACCCAATTTCGACAACAGGGCTGTAACAGCATCTTTACCACAGTTCGCCCTCACTGCCAAGATTGTCGGAGATCCACCACTCTTGCACACTGCTGGAATACTAATGGTCTTAAGAACTATGCAACACTGCCTGCTGCTACAGATTTTTAATATATATAGGCCTACAATGCTTTATGCATAGTAACTAACACTTATGGTACCTTTACATGCCGCTACAGAAAGTTAGAAACAACCAGGTATCGGTGACAATTGTATCTTGCACCGCCAAAACACCGCGAGGTAGCGGCATGTAAATCAGGTTGTTGCCACCGGTCACTGTCGACACCTGTTTTTCAGCAGTGCTCAAAAACAGGTTGGTTTCAACCCGATGGTAGCAGCATCTAAATGAGGAACAGGAAGGTTTTTTCGACACCTAGTGAACTCCCTGGGGTGTGACACAGCCTCCGGGATTCCGCACCCCATCAGCGATCATTGGTGGAAGATCCTGCGTTACGATTGGTTGTCCCTGCATAGGGCAGCATATTTAAGGAGCTGACCAGTCACACTGCACAATTGCAATAGCATCATGTATTAGACAGCCTTCCTGCGCTGGCTGGCCAATCATGATGCTATTGCATTGTCCAATCATCGTAATGTAAATGAGGGAAGGTGCTCTACAGAAGGTAACCTGGGGCACCCATCGGTGCATCCAGGGATAGAAAAAACCTTCTGTAGAGCACCTTGTAGCGGCGTGTAAATGCGGTATCGGGTACCGTTAGCAACCGTTGGAACGTGCTCGTGCACGTGAGACACCCGGTTGTTTCTAACCTTCTGTAGCGGCGTGTAAAGGTACCATTACAGGTTTTTTTAATGAAGACACAGACCAAGCTGCACATTGGCGAAAAGTGTAATTTTGTTAGAAACTAAGGCCACAGACCCTGCTGACAAGTGGCAAGAGGTCAAGCGTAGTCTTACTACGGACAGTCTCATCCCGCTTGCCTTTGTTTGCCGTCCAAGTGTTGTTCACAAAAACATCCATAGGATCTGAAGCATTTCTTTTGATAAAATTATTGTTCAAAGCAGCCATCTTCGCCTGAGTATGATAGCTATGAATATTGATTCAGCACTTCATTGTTGTTTCTTGTTGTTAATGGTGTTATAATTAAGAGTTGACAAGGTGCAAGACAAGTGATGGATGAACCTACCAATGTTTGAGTTTGGTGGACCCAGCTGGACTTTTTTTAAAGTCCAAGTTCAGAGCCGAACATGACTCGAAATTGAGTCTGAACTCCGAACTCAGACTTTAAAGTTATGAGATAGGGGATGTAAAAAGATAGTGATTAAACATAAGCATTATACTTACCGGCGTCTAGCCGCTTGTACCTCCAGGACCACTCATTAACTTCCTGGGAATTCAATGTATCTACCATGCTAGAATGTATGGACTGTTTTCAGGTTACTCCAACAGCAAATCACAATTGCCCATTCTCTGTGACAGCATCTATGATTGGCTGATGGGCCACTCACCCATTGACTGACATCATAGTACTGCAAAAATAAATAATTAAAAAAAAATAACGAAGCACTTGTATTTTTGATTCTCAGCACAGATAAAGCGGAGAGATACAGGCTGTCACCCCCAGCTGCCTGGCTTTACCATGGCTAACAATCAAAATACAGGAAAGCCCATTATTTAGTAAAATTGTATAAATAAAAACATTTTTTAAAAATGTATTGGCTTTGCCCTTTGTCAATGTGCAGCTGGGTCTGTGTCTTCATTAAAAAAACCTGTAAGTGATAGTTACTGTGCATCAAACATTGTGGGCCTATATATGTTAAAAATCTGTAGCAGCAGGCAGTGTTGCATAGTTCTTAAAACCATTAGTATTCCAGCAGTGTGCAAGAGTGGTGGATCTCCGACAATCTTGGCAGTGAGGGTGAACTGTGGTAAAGATGCTGTTACAGCCTCGTTGTCAAAATTGGGTGCTTTTTGTTGGATTTCGGGCAATCTTGGCTGAAAGGGTAAACCAGGTAAAGAGGATTTTACAGGCCAATTGTCAACTGGATGCTCTTGGGTGGAACTCTGGAAATTTTGGTTGTGTGGGCCAGCTATGAAAACAAGATTTGTAGATGGTTTTTATTAATGTTACTCCTCAATGGGGTAACTATGCAATCTGTCTCTCTGGGGAGCCTGTAAACATTTTTAATTTCCTCATTTACTTGCTATGTAACCAGGATTGATATAATGACAAAGTCTCTTTAAAGCATAACTGCCATTTACATTTTTATTTAATAATAATGTAGAGCAAGTGATTTTAATAAACTTTCAAATATACTTCATTAGGCATTCTGGTTGAAAACCATTCATAATCCTTCCACAAGGAGTTCCCACTACACTGTGTGTGAAGCAGACATATGATCATTATTACTCAGATCCGTCTTCATTGAATACGGGCATGTAACCATATAAGGGAAAGAGTGTGTGGCCTACACTCCTGACTGCAGCTGGTGAGGAGACAATGTATCTGATTACTGCACAGTTGCTAAGCAATGTCAGGATCAGTGCAAACTCCTCTTTCCGTGGCACAAGCTTCTCTTTTGTCATTTGGCGCCACACAGCTCAGTCAGGATCTCTATTAACCCTTTTTTTGCTATCACATTCCACTGCTTCCTTTAAGCGGTTGGCCACACCCACACAGCCATAAAATGCAGTTTTAAAAGAGCACAGAAAAATGTGAGAAAATAAGTCATATAGCACAAAAAAGCATTATCTTAGCTACTATGTGACCCATCATTAACAACCAGTGCAGTATTGTTTTTTTTCAATGAAATGACATTTACACTTCAAGTAATTTCCTCTCTATGTGTTTGTAGGGCATTTGTCCTGCTCTTACCTCCATTTTACCTCCATTTGCATCCCCCTAGACATTTCTACAACCATATAACAGCCCTTTTTCAGCCCTGAAGTTCAGGTCCCCATTGAATTGTATGGTGTTTGGCATTCGTGGTCAAGTTCAATTCCCGAACCAGATTTTTTTTTTAGTCTGAGTGGATTCAGTGAACCCGAATATCCACGGGTATTTTCATCACTAGTCTCAACCAAGTTATGGTAAAAAATAAGAATCCACCGAGGCTTATACCAAAATTGTTTGACCGCCTCAGTGATTACAGGATCTCTTTCTAAGCTCAACCTCTAAGGCGCATACAATGTTGTCTGTATATGGTCAGGTAATGAATGTAAGACTGCTTTAAACACATGTGATGGACACTACGAGTATTGGGTAATGACATAAGTAATGTGCCCATGGTCTTCTAGGAATTCGTGAATGATATTTTCAAGGACCCTCTCTACTCGTGTGTCATTATGTATTTACATGTAAAACAAAAAGGAAGAGGGGCGCAATGTGTAGGATCCCCTTATTAAAAACTTCTATGTGGCGTGGGTAGGTGGCCACTCACCTTATTGGGTTGTGCAATTCCTGCACAACCCGGTTTAACAGCCTCCGCCGCCGGCGGTATATGCAATGCCTCTCCGATCTCCTCTCTCCTGTTCAAGGCAGATTGTTTGTGCTGTTCCTGAGCTGCTCCAGCCGCCAGTCCCTCAAAAAGGGAGTAGTTTCATGCAAAAAATAGTAATGGCGGTCTAATTAGGAGCGCTCTAAGGAACAAGCAGACATGTGAGATGTTTTCATAATTGTCAAACCTTTTATTAACTTCTTAGCTCCCCTCACAGCTCCACTACGCGTTTCAACTGCATACAAACAGTCTTCATCAGGTGTTTGTATGCAGTTGAAACGCGTAGTGGAGCTGTGAGGGGAGCTAAGAAGTTAATAAAAGGTTTGACAATTATGAAAACATCTCACATGTCTGCTTGTTCCTTAGAGCGCTCCTAATTAGACCGCCATTACTATTTTTTGCATTATGTATTTACATGACATTCTTGTGTTCTCTCCTGACTTTCCAACAAACAGGAGAAATGTTCGCCAGTTTCTTCAGAGGATGAGGGAGAATCGTCTATATGCCAAATTCAAGACATGCATCTTTGAACCTACTTTCATTCCTTTCCTTTCCTTCTCTTCCAGGGTACTTTATCGCTGACACAGGATTGAAGATGGATCAGGAAAAGGTTTCAGTAGTTCTGAAGTGGCCACATTCTAACAAAATGAAGGCGATTTATCAGATTCTGGGTTTTGCTAGCTACTATTGCCAATTCATTCCCATACTCATCCTGGATCTTTACTATCATAGACCGGATTAACAAGGAGTTTTTCTTGGAAAGTGGACACTTCTTCCTCTGGGGCTGGTGCAGTCCTCATGCAGAAGTCTGCTACCGATTGGATGGTAACTTGTGGCTACTTTTCCAAGGCCTTCACTACGTCTGAGCTCAACTATTCGATTGGTGACCGGGAGTTATTGGTGATTTTGAAGGTTCTGGAGGAGTGGCGATACCTCCTGGAGAAATTGGTGCAGCCCATTGTCATCTACACTGACCACAAGAAGTTGGCTAAGCTATGGTTAATTCAGAGGCTGAATTCGTGCCAAGCCCGATGGTTTCTGTTCACCCTCTTTCACTTCTCCATTTGTGGCTGCTCTGACACTGAAGACAGAAGATTGAAATCCTGGTGTGCTTGGTGGTGAATTGAAGATCATTTCTCTTTGATGTCTATCTTCTTCGGTAATAGCATGCTGAAAATAATCATAATTGTGTGTTCATATTAGATGCTTTATTGTGTATAAATCATCTGTTATCACTTTATGTAAATTAACTCTTTTTGTTATGGGAAAGACATTGCTCAGAGGATAGCACTGCCTCCCCACTTCATTATCATATTTATCACCTCCCATCAGCATTACTGTGTCCTTGTAACATCAGGTGCTTGTCATGAAATCTTGTATCTGCTCAGTCTAACTCCCATTGGTCTTCCTCAGTGTTCGGCCCTTCTTCTTCTGCGCAGGTGCTGGTGAGTCATTTGTATTTGTGTAGTGCAAGCTTTCTGCATACCAGAAAAGTCTGGGATATTAATTGCCAATAACTCATTGGCATCTGGCATAAGCAACATGTAGCCTGTGCAATATAAGAGGGCAGAACACTGAGGAGAGCCAACGGGAGATAGAATGCGCAGGCGCAAGAGTTCCTGACTAGAACCCAACAGGGACAGAACAACACTGATAGGAGGTGATACATAGGATAATGAAGTTAGGAGGCAGAGTTATCTTCTGGGTAACGTCCTGAACTTAGGGGTACTTCACACTAAGTGAGATCGCTAGCAAGATCGCTGATATGTCACAGGTTTTGTCATGCAACAGCGACCTCGCCAGCAACCTAGCTATGTGTGACAAGTAGCAGCGACCAGGCCCCTGCTGTGAGATAGTGCTGATCGTGTTGTAATGGCCTGGACCATTATTTGCTCATCGGGCTCCCGCTGAGCAGCATGCATCCGTGTGTTTGACGGGGACAACGACCAACGACCTCAATACTACAGGTCTGAGTGACAGGGTCCAACGACTGCCGTATCGTTGCTGCGTCGCTGGTGAGATCTGACTGTTTAACATCTCACCAGTGACCACGTAGCGACACTCCAGCGATCCTTACCAGGTCGTATGATTGTCGGGATCGCTGGAGCATTGCTAACTGTAATGGGACCCTTAAGGGCCTGTCACACGCGTCAATATCGCCTGCACGATATCGGCTGCACGTGACGTTGCAGCGATATTGATGCGTGTGACATAGTGAATCAACCAGCGATAAATCGCTGGTTGATGATCGCCAGGTTTTAGAATCAGTCCTAAAACCTGGCGACTGTCGCCCGGTGGACACGCAGCATCGCTGCGTGTGACACCGGGAGCGAGCGATATTCCAGCTCCCAGCGCCTCTCACAAGCGCTGGGAGCTGGTATCCAAGGTACACTGCGGGTAACTAGGCAGCGCGCGCTGCCTAGATACCCGACGTGTACCTTAGTTACCAGCCTCCTCCGCTCACCCGGTGAGCGGAGGAGGCTGGTAACTAAGGTACACGTCGGGTATCTAGGCAGCGCGCGCTGCCTAGTTACCCGCAGTGTACCTTGGAGACCAGGCTGCTCCCGCTTCCAGCAGGCTGGCAGCGGGAGCAGGACATCGTGGAAACGATATTTAAATCGTTTCCATGATGTCACTGGTCAATTGATCGCTGGTGAGTCTGTCTGTGTGACAGCTCACCAGCGATCAGCCGTCAATGTCGTCAGCGATCAGATCGCTGACGACATTGACGCGTGTGACAGGACCTTTAGTCTGGAAGAGCTTATTTACATACTGTGATAAAGGATGACTTATCTACAACAAAGCATCAGATATGAGATATAAAGGTCAGACTTTTTTCAGCCATGTATTACCTGTATGCCCATAAGAATAGTTTAGATACATGAAATGTGGTGACAGATTCCCTTTAAATCGCTTTTACATAATTTTACTTCTAAAGATGCAAGTTTAAAAGTTTTTAATTCTATTATGTAATTTTATAAAGTTTTTTTAAGGATTATAGCAAACTGAACATTTTTCTCAGGTGTCTTAAAACATAAAATGTTATGGCTTTGGCTGTCACTGACAATCATTGCTGTTACCCAGTTTGTGGTCTCTAGTTTAAGTCCAAAATCTTTTTCATCCTTCTCAATCATGGATTTAGCCAACAAAATCCCATTTATTGTATACTTTAGATGAATATTTGCACCGACTTGCCAACCAAATTCCTAATAAGTTTCTATTTATGTACAATAAATCTGATTTGCTCCTTGATAATCCAGGCTCAGTCCTAAGTAAATCCCTTTTGAAGAATAAATATGTTCTGGTCTAAGATGACTTCTTTGCATAATTTAGTTTATGATTATTATTATTATCCTTAATTCATATAGTACTTACTTATGTTGCAGTGCTGTGTCAATGACACTACTTTTAATTCCTACTTCAAAGCAATTAATAAACTAATGAAGAAGGGCATACTGGAAGTACTCCAATTAAAGCTGCATTACATTCTAGTTTCCATTAATGACACACCAATTGGTGAATTAAGGACTTCTTGAGCTTTTATAGTGTAGTTACTTAAAAAATGATATACTAAGAGAACTATAAATAAAATTAGACCTTTTGCTTCTAAGTAAAATATTCTATCTAAGGCTATGTGCACACAGAGTTTCCAAAATCCTTCTCCAAATCTCAAAAGTCTTCAAAAACTTTTAGTTCCTGTCTCAAAACGCAGCAAAAAGTCACTGCAATGACATTCTGTCAATTTTTTTATGTTAGACTTTGGCATTTTTGGACTCCTTCATTTAGTTTAAATGAACACTTTTTGTTAAATCAAATATCCTTTTTATAGTAGATATAGTGGATTGTTAGACTCTGACTGCTTGGTTTTAACCCTGGGCCGCTAATTGGTATCTTTATTTTATTCAAAAGGACACATGCATATTTCACAAATATTGGAAAAACCTGCCTATATTGGTAGAATGAGCTGACATTCTAATGTATATCAGAGCCTTTTGACTCTGCCTTGACAGAAAAGGTTGGGGAAGAGAGGAATTTGGCATATCTAATTTTAGATTGCCTGTCATTTTGTTCATCCTGAGATAAGCTTCCATCAGAGTAGTCAGCCAGCAGCTCTAATATAGGCAGTATGGTATACCATCTGTGCTGGTATGTGCTTCAGGAACTATGTGATGCCACACTGTTGTTGCGGATTATGCTTTATGGCATCATCCTATTTTACCTGGGACTTGTGACTCCATCTAGTCTGAAAGCTACATGGTTAATCTACTGTTTTGGTTTCTGTCTAACAGCTCTGGGTGGATCTGTTCTATTTAAACACCCTAGGCCACCTCCCACTGCCAGTTAATCAATATTCTATACTGATTTGTTCCTTTGTCCTGAGCTGCTGTATTTTGACCCAATATTCTTGTTTATTGACCTTGGCTTTACAGTTGACTACCGGCTTGTTGTTTGATTCTCTTACTGACATGATCACCTCGATCTGACCTGACTTCCTGATTATTCTTCTTGTCAGTTGCACCACCAAACAGCAGCTTACTCTGTAGCTCTTACCACAGGTTATCTGTTTAAATCCAGATTCCTTTACATACAGGGGTCAAAGGGTGAAGGCCAGGGTGACCCCTGAGTTTTGGAAAACAAAGTAACTTGTGCCAAGTCTGTTCATGGTAGAATGTCAGAATTTTTTCATCACTTTATGTATCGGTCAACAGATTAGTTTAAAGTTGGCCATAAATATTAGATAGAGTCAGTTGAGCGTTTGTTTGGTCAACAGTTATATCTACTGACTTGCACATATGCAGGAACAAATAGCCTGGCCATGCACTCCTCCATTCTGTACGTAAAGGGGGTGTCACACGCGTCAATGTCGTCAGTGAGATGATCGCTGACGACATTGACGGCTGATCGCTGGTGAGCTGTCACACAGGCAGACTCACCAGCGATCAATGGACCAGAGACATCGTGGAAACGATTTAAATATCGTTTCCACGATGTCTTGCTCCCGCTGCCAGCCTGCTGGAAGCGGGAGCAGGCTGGTCTCCAAGGTAAACTGCGGGTATCTAGGCAGCGCGCGCTGCCTAGATACCCGACGTGTACCCTAGTTACCAGCCTCCTCCGCTCACTGGCTGGTATCTAAGGTACACAGCGGGTAACTAGGGACCCTAGTTACCCGCTGTGTACCTTAGATACCAGCCGGTGAGCAGAGGAGGCTGGTAACTAAGGTACACGTCGGGTATCTAGGCAGCGCGCGCTGCCTAGATACCGCAGTTTACCTTGGATACCAGCTCCCAGCGCTTGTGAGAGGCGCTGGGAGCTGGAATATCGCTACTCCCGGTGTCACACGCAGCGATGCTGCGTGTCCACCGGGCGATCATCGCCAGGTTTTAGGACAGATTCTAAAACCTGGCGATCATCAACCAGCGATTTATTGCTGGTTGATTCAGTATGTCACACGCATCAATATCGCTGCAACGTCACGTGCAGCCGAGATCGTGCAGGCGATATTGACGCGTGTGACATACCCTTAAGAGTCACTGCCAAAGTCTACTGACAACGGCTTATCTCTTTGCCAAACAAAATGGATCAGCCATCGGAATTCAAAACCCTAGATCATTGTCTCTCACATTTGTTGTCTGGAGAAGAATTGGTAGGCCCCCTTGTACATTATATGGATTGCTCTTCCAGCTGAAATTCTCGCAATCCTCTGTAGATATGCAGTTAGTAAATATTTTTGATGGAGTCAAGTAAGCTAAGTGATTTGACCCAAAGTTAGTTTTTTCAGCATGGACCTTAATGGTAGTTTCACCACCACAATAAGTTGTCTTTTATAAATTTTAAGTATACAACTGAGTGATTTAGATGTAGAGATTTTCGTTAAAAAATGCATACTCTTATTTCTGTTTTGCTCCTTCAACACTGCCAACTTGGGCTTACACCTAGTTCTCCAATAATTAAAATTTGGTGTTCCAGTACAATTGTTGACACATTTTACAGAATAATGATTAGACTACCTACTTCTTATCTCTGTTATGTTTCTTCTATATTAATTATGATTTAATTATGTTTCTTTATCAGTCAGGCTAACAAACCAGTCAAATAGAAACCCTATGGATAGAGTTCAAAGGCACTTTTAGGTTAATGCTTGCGGAAAGAAAAATCTTACATCTGTTTTAGGTAATAGAAATTTTGCTTGGTGACATGTTTAGCTCCTTTGAGAAATTGTTTATACATAGTGTCTCTAATTTTTTATTTCTAATAGTTAATACCCACAAATATTTTTAACTTGAAATGTTCTTTTTGTAAGCCTTCAAGATTTTATCCTGTGACCTTGTGCTGTTTGGCCGGCACCCTGCCTTGCTGAGCCACGGCAAGGTCAGTCCCTATCCAAGTCCTCAGGGCAGTCTTCAGGTTTTCGTGGGCCTCAGGCGAGAGAGTCTCAGTGGGCCCCATGCAAACACAGACACACATCACAGACACATTACATCATTTACATATTTGAAGACAAATTCACAAAAATACATATAAATAGACATGTCTATTTGATTTTTTAAATATAAATAAATATAACTATGTACACAGTCATATACACTGACATACAGTATATAGACATACACATCATACATGCACACACAAATGACACACTAGAAATATTTTTAATATGGGAAAGCCGGCAGCTGCCTCACTCACTTCTTCCATTTGTCTCCTTCCAGCTCCTCCTGGACTGTGCAGGATACGCTACTTGATGGCCGGCAAAGCTAGCAAAGAAGGCCGCACTGTGCATACCGAGACTATAGTGTATGCACTTGAAACCAGACATTTAAATACACTATACAAAAAGACACATATGCATATTTTTCTTACTATCTGACTTGAAATCAGAATAAACCTTTCCCAATTTAGGTAAATTAGAATTAGCATAATTATTAATATTTGCCAAATGCCAGAATAATGATAGAGATAATGTTTTAAGCATTTTTATTACTTTCTGCAAAGTCACACGTTTACATAAATTTCATCATTATTATTAGTATTATTTTAGTATTATTAGTATCAAACATTCTGCATATCCTTCTGCAAGCTTCTTACAATAGTTGATAGGAATTTGGGTCTATTCCTCCTGACACAACTGGTGTAACTGAGCCATGCTTGTAGGTTGCCTTGCTCGCACCTGCCTTTTGCCCATAAAATTTTAATAGTATTGAAATCAGGGCTTTGTGATGGCCACTCCAAAACATTGTTATCATTAAGCCATTTTGTAACCTGTTTGGCAGTATGCTTTGGGTCATTGTCCATTTGGAAGACCCTTTTCTGCCCAAGTTTTAACTTCCTGGCTGATGTCTTGAGATGTTGCTTCAGTTTTGCCACATAATCTTCTTTCCTCATGATGCCATCTTTTTTGTGAAGTGCACCAGTCCCTCCTGCAGCAAAATAACCCCACAACATGATGATGCCACCGTCATGTTTCACAGTTGGGATGGTGTTCTTAGGCTTCCAAGTTTCTCTCTTTTTCCTCCAAACATATCGATGATGATTATGGCCAAACAGTACAATTTTAGTTTCATCAGACCACAGGACATGGCTCCAAAAATGTAGGTCTTTGTTCCTGTGGGCATTTTCAAAAGCTAAAATTGGGTTAATATGCTTCCACATCATGTAATGCGCTTGGAAATAGCATGAGATTTCAAACTCTGGCACGTACATGCCGGCATTTGACCCACGCTTGGGGTTCCGTCACCCATAGGAATGAATTGGCAGCATTAACGCAGGCTTACCTTTCCGGTAACACTGTGTTAATGCTGTCAAAATCTATCTTTTTAACGGAACCCTCCTGAACGCATCCAATAACACTGGTGTGACCCAAGCCTTATAAATGTTTTGGACTCCTCAATCAGGAGTATCAACCTTAGTCCATCTGCAGCCAAATCTTAGATAATGCACGCATGTAGTGAGAATAACAGACACCTGACACAAGTTCAAGATGCAAATGTGGCACCCCAGAGCCCGGTTGCCACAATGGCATTGCTTGCCTTGGGGGGTGATGTCATGTCTGGAAGCAAGAAGGGGCATCCACACCAGGTAAGCTCACAGCATGCAACAACTTCCTGGCTCCAGACCAGAAGGCGGAGCTCTAACCCAGGTTCAGGGAAGCTTCCCTATAAATTCTGGTCTGGGGCAGGGATAGGGAGTTCAGCTCCTAGGAGGGCTGTGAAGATGTCCTGGGGACTGGAACAGTGTAAGGCTCATCCCAAGACAGAGACTAGCCAGGGACCGTAGTGCAGCCAGCTGAAGGTTCACCCCAGTGCAGAATGTCAGCAGCAGACACCGGAGTCCGAGGTTGTGAGGAATTCCAAGCCCAGCAGCCAAATCCAGATGACGGTACATTCCAATTCTCCTTGCCGCAGCACCTGGACACAGCAGCATCAGAGAGTTAAGGGCCAGTGCCAGAAGAGTGCAGACCAGGAAGAGCTCAAGCTGCCTACCATACAGGTGAAAGACAACACCAGAGAGAGAGGGTCGCAGGTTAGCTACAGGCAGCCAGGACCAACAAAGAGATCCACAGCTGTGAGGCCTCATAACTCACCGAGTGAGGAGCTCCCCACTTGCTTCCAGGCCACCCAGATTCCTAACATCTCCTATGGACAGTACCTTAGTCTGGACCTGCTACCATCAGTAAAGAGACTACGGCAAAGGCAAAGAAGGCAAAGAAGACTACGAACTGTGTCTGTCATTTTTAGCCCTCAGTCCTGCACCCCAACGCCCTACCATCACTATAGACTTTACCGGTTACCCCGGGGAATCACTCACCCGTGGGGGAGCGAAAATTATAGCTTGAAGTCCATCATCCTCAGGGGTCCTGCAACATAGGCACCAATAGCCGAACACCCCGGGTGGCGTCACAACCACCATTTCCGAACTTTTAAGTTGATACCCAGGGTCACAGAGCCAGGTCTCGACCCCTGTGACTGCTCGGAAACATCAAAAGCCTGGTTCCGAGAACCCCACGGCCCTGGGGGTGCATCACTAAGAAATTCTTAGTTTACTTAGGAAAACAAATTAAATTATTCAGACAACTCTGGGGACGGTTACCCCAGAATAAGATCATTCATTAATAGGTTACAAAATATTAAACATAACTAATCATTGGTCACGAATAGCTGTAAACGGATTGGATTATGCACAGCACAGCCAAAGAGGTGAGCGCACACAGTATATTGCTTTGCATTTAGCGGTTCCCTCCTCCACTGACAGTGTGCCGAATCTACTTCACACAGCTGTGGATTCGGCACATTGCGTCAGTGGAGCAGGAGACTGCTGTATGCAGTGGGGGCGGGTGGTCACATTAGGGGTTGGGGCTGGCCTGTAGGAGCCTGGGGGTGACTGGTCATGCTGGCACTGAGGGAGGAGGTGTGTTTGGAGGAGTCTGAGCGTAAGCGACCAGTTCTCTGTTTACATGCAGCCTCCAACACAAACATGCCCCCTGGTCATTCTCTGGCAGACACAAATAGATGATATCTGGGTGACAATGCAAAATGTTAACAAGATGTATATTACAAACTGTCAACATTTTATAGCCTGGCTACACATAGAAATTATCCAAAAAGCCCGGACAACCCCTTTAATATCCTGGTCACTTGTACAAATTCAATATACACTTTAAACCCTCTAAGTCTTTCTCTGGTAGGATGAGGAATGGTACTTTTCCCAGATAGAGTCTGGCTGAGGAACATACTATATAGGAGAATCGATTTCTTCTAGTGGCATCCATTCAAGCCAAAGACTTGTGTCAGAGACTCCTTTTTCTAAACCCAATTTGTCCGCATAAGTTAAGTTTGTTAACATTTTTGCTCCTTCCAGAAGGCTTTCTACTATAATGGATAGCGAGGGGTTTTCCAGCCTCTGTTGTCTAAACTTCCCCAGGTCTCTGTAGTTTTGTGTAACCAGAACATATACAGTAACCCTTGGTTGTTAGGTGAGAGATTCCTAATGGTGAGGTACATGGGGAAAGATCCACTCGCTCCACAGTTCGGGGGAAATTTTATTAATGTCATATGGGTGAGCAGGCTCTCCCCCCATTTATCTGTTTTGGCAAGGGCTTGGGAAAGTTGTTATCCCCACTCTCCATTTGAAGTGGTCCAGCCAGCATAAGACCAGCTTTCACAATGCTGTGGTATCACAAATGTACTGTACCTCTGCATAATGTATCAGCTTAGAAGGGCAAGGCACTGTGGTGCAATAATCAAACTGATATTAAACATTTTCAGATTATGTATTAAACCAAAAAGTCATTATCCCATCTTGTTTGGTTACCATTCCCTGCTCAGTGTGTGAGTTTTGCTTCAAATACAACAATTAGTAATTTACTCTGTGGGTCAGTTAGTTTTTTCACCTCCACAACAAAACCCTCCTCCTCCCCAATGGATCCCAACAAAATAGAGAGGATATGCAGCAGGCAGATGAAGACTAGCAGATGCTAATGTGGCACCCAGGGTTTCGGTTGCCACAATAGCGTAGTCTCCCACAGGGGACCATGCTGCACTTGGAAGCAAGGGAAGGTACCCACACCAGATGAACCATGCACACAACACCTTCCCATCATCAAGCCAGAAGGGGGAGCTCTGAAACCTAAGTCCAAGGGGAGGTCCCCTGTTATAAATTCTTGCCTGGGGGCGGGGATAGGCAGCTCAGTTCCTAGGAGAGCTGTGGAGAGGTCCCGTGGACTGGAGCCGAGTAAGGTTCATCCCGGGACAGAGACTAGCCAGCATGAGGGACCCGTAGGAGAGGGTCTGAGGAAAAGGAGAAACAAGTCTGGGGAGTGGAGCCAGTGCCGGGCTCACCTCAGTACAGAGCACAGGAGTGGACACCAGAGTCCAAGGTTGTGAGGAACTCTAGGCCCAGCAGCCAACCCCAGAGGACGAAAGATTCCAGGTTGCTCGTCCACCATGAGGCCCAGGAGACACAGCAGCACCAGAGAGCTCAGGGAGAGCAGTGGAGGAGAGTAACCTAGAAAGGGCTCAAGCCGGCTGTCACACGAGCCAGAGACAGCGCACAAGAGAGGAGAGGGTCACAGGATAGCTACAGGCAGCCAGGACCCACCAAGAGCAGCGCAGCAGGGAGGCCTCAGAACTTGCCAGGCTCTGGACTCCCAACATCTCTTGCGAACAGTGCCCTGGATGAACCTGCTACTTCTTTCAGTTAAGGTAACGGAGACTGCAACCTTGTGTCTGTCGGTTATTCTGCACATCAAGTTCTGCACCCCCAAGGGGCTACTACAACCATAGACTTTAACAGTTGCCCTGGGGATCCGCTCCATCCGTGGGGAGCGACACCACCAGAGCTGCATTCCTATCCTCCCCAGAGGTCCCGCAAAACTGCAGCGACCCCTACCGGCCGAGTACCACCGGGTGGTGTCACGATAAACTCTTATACCCCAAAACTACCCAGTCAGAGACTGCTTCCCTCATTTAAAACCTGTCCTCCAGGGCCACAACACTGGGCTTCGGCCACCCGTGACTCCCCCGCACCAACAGCAGCAAGGAGTTTGCCCGTCATCGAGTAAATATCCCCCACGGACACTGACATCTGGCTCTTGCACCTTCTTGCAGTGGGATGTGTGGATCCATGTGGGTTTCATTTCTACTTTACCTGCAGTGGCTGTTGTCAGCTGGACCTGGAACGGACCATCGTATTGAGGCTCAAGGGTCTGTCTTTGAATTTTTACCCAATCCAATCTCCTGGCTGAATCTGGTGGGTCCCCTCTAGGTCTTGTGTCTCTGGGATGCAAAAGAGAACTTGAGAATGTATTTTAGTTAAGCATTTAGTTAATTCAGTTACAAATTTAGTTAGAGTATTATGCTGCATGGACAGCTGTTGGGGGAAGTATAACCCTAGTCTGGGGGCACTCGAAAACAAACTTTCATAGGGACTCAGTTTGTTGCTGCCTGTTGGGGTGTGCCTGATGCTGAACAGTGCAAATGTTCATTCCATGGTTTCCCCGTTTCCTGTGCTGACTTAAGCATTTTGTTTCTCAATGTACCATTTAGAGCCTCCACCCTACCACTGCTTTTGGGATGATATGGACAGTGTAAGGCTAACTCCAGGGCCTGCCATATATCTTGTGTAAGGTTAGCTGTGAATGCAGGGCCTTGATCACTCTCTATGGTTTCTGGGAGCCCATATCTGTACACTGTCTTTGAGAGAAGTTTATTTGTGGTTGTTTTGGCTGATTGGTTATTCACTGGGAATGCTTCTGGTCACCCATAGAATATGTCCACCACTACCAGGGCTACTCAAATCCCCCGTGAGTGAGGCATCTGCATGTGGCCTATCTGTATACGCTGAAAAGGGTACAATGGTTTGGATGTACACTTTCTGGGTGTCTTCTCTGTTTTTCCTGGATTGCATCTGGTACAAACAAGACATCCCTTGGTAAAATTTACTGCCATGTTTGAGAAGCCAGGTGCATGATAGTACTTTTGCCCTAGATTGTGCATCTTCATTTCTCAATGATGAGTACCTCCATGTGCCCATCTGGCCATCATTAGATAGAGAGCTTGTGGCAGGCACAGTTTTCCATTTTTCAGTATCAAATTGCTTTCATCTTGTGTCACTCTCTCCTGGATCCATTTCTCCTTCTTTTCCTTTGATGCTTGCTTCTGTAGAGTTGTGACCATCTTCTCCCAGGATTGTTCATCTGTTTCTTTGTCCTCAGGGCTTGTGAGAGAACATAACAGAGATTCTACAGATTCTTCTGCTGCAAGTGGTAGTATTGCTGCTTCTTTTGCTGCTTTGTTATCCAGGTTGTTCCCCACAGTTTTCCTTAAGGTTCCCTGGTGTGTGCTTGGTCTATAAGAGGTTAAATAGGATGTCTCATTCCCTAAAATAGCCTTTTATGATGTCTGCGTACAATCCTATGGTGTGGTGTGGTGTCACAGATGACATTATAATTACTTGTACAAATCCAGACATCTCCTTATCAGCTATTAAGACGTGCCTGTCTCGCTTCTCTAAAATTTACTACAAATTGAACACAAGTAAATTTCTCATCTTCCCGATTGCTGTTCCGCAGGCGCTGATTACTCAATTGAAACTTAATTTCCCATTTAGCTGGAGAAAGGATGGAATTCCATACCTGGGTATTGCACTCACGACCTCACATAAAATTGCAACTTGTAACATGGAAACCCTGCTCTCCACGTTAAACTCCGATGTTGACCTGCATCCTCTGCCAGATGTGTCATAGATTGCTTGTATTCATGCCTTCAAGATGTTCCTGCTCCCTAAAATATTATATTTTTTCAGGTCTCTCCCTATCTCGTGCCCGAACAGATTCCTTAATAAGCTTCAAAAACTGACCAGTAGGTATGTCTGGGTGAACAAGAAACCCAGGGTGGCGGGAAGGATTATGTTCCTCCCTTACTCCCAAGGAGTTATGTGAGTGCCTATTATTTTGGGCTACCATAGAGCGGTTATTCCAGAGGACACTAAACACTGGTGGCCCCCTCCGGGGGGCTGGGTGCAGATAGAAATGCACTTCACGAGAAGGAACTCACTTTGCCTCCTCTTAGGGGCAGAATTCCTGCTGACTGTGCAAGCTACTCTTGCAGCTTGGCGTCAGGTCGTGGGTTCTTGGATCAGTCTGTAGGCCATCTCTAGTGATGAGCGAGCACTAAAATGCTTGGGTGCTCGGTGCTCTGGCTGAACATCTCAAGATACTCTTGTACTCGGCCAGAGCACCGAGCCCAATGTAAATCAATGAGTGACAGGCTCCGCCCACAGACTTCCGGTTATAAAACGAGTAATTCCGGAAAAGGGCGGGAGGGTGAGCTTTTTAAAATCGCCGCAGCATATAACACCTTGCTGTGGCCCCCAGAGGGATCCTATCAATTAATTGCTCCCTGTATGGTGCCAGCTCACTGTGTGCACTGAAGGGAGCTGTGTATGTGTGTCAGATCGCTATTTATTACCGAGCAGTCCGAGCATCTCGGCAGTACTCGGTGCTCGCCGAGCACCCCGAGTACCGAGATACTCGTGCGAGTACCGAGTCGCACAGAGCATACTCGCTCATCACTAGCCATCTCCTTATATATACCGCACCTGCATCTGACTCCTTGGGCTGAGGCGGGCATACAGTTGTTAGGTAATGTAGTTAAGGGGGATTCCCTTGTCCCCTTCTCTTCCCTCTGTGCCGATCGGCCTGGGTTAAACAGCACCTACTTTCAATACCTCTTAATTCAACACTTCCTTTCCACAATCAACTGCTTCTCCTTCCCATTAGCCCCTTACATGTCCCTCTTTTTACCAAAAATTCCTTTTATCTGTATTTCTCTCTTTTAGGGTACCTTTACACGCCACCACTATCGCTGGCAATCGGTAGCTACCGTACGTGCGCGTGCACGTTTTGAATGGTTGCTAACGATCGTCGATTCCGCATGTACACGCCGCAATTGCGTTGTTAACGCAAGGTATTGTGGGCGTACATGTTCTGCGGTGTCAAAACATAGGCGTGACAGACTTGTGTATTCCGTGACGCTAACACGCTGATTGGGCAATGCAATATCGTCAAGATTGGCCAGCCTGCACAGGAAGGCTGGATAATACATGACGCCATTGCAATTGTGTAGTGTGAATGGACAGCTCTTTAAATATGGCGCCCTGTGAAGGGACAGCCAATGGTAACACAGTAGCCCCCACCAGTCATCGCTGATGGGGTGCGGTATCCATGAGGCTGTGGCACGCCCCTGGGAAATCACTAGGCAACGCTGATTCCATTCCTGTCCCCCATTTACACACCAATAGCAGGGCAATTTTCCCTTTGTGTTGCCTTGGATTTTAGAACACGGCTCAGAAACAGCTACCCGGAGCAACTGCGAGAAACCCGATCACTTTCCCAAATTACACGTCGCAACTTCGTAGCAATTTCAAGGCAACAGTGACTAGTCCCTATTGCCAGGCAGTTGCTACCCCGCAGTGGCGATGTGTAAAGGTACCTTTAAAGATCTCTCAACCATATATGGGGGCATAAATATCCTCCTCTTCCTTTCGAGACCCAGTTATATGCTCTGTTGGGAAGAGGAACAGGACTTTTGAGCTTTGGACAAGGAGGCCTAAAAGCTACCCAACGTTCATCTAGGTGTATAAATCACCTGGAATCGTTGAAAAAGATCCACCTCCATTGGTACTTTCCCCCGACCCATTTAGCCTGCTTCTGCCCGGAGCAGTCTCCACTATGTTGGAGGTTGCATGGGGAGAGGGGCTCACTTGCCGACATGTGGTGGTTCTGTCCCAAAATGTCCACCTACTGGTTAGTTATCACTAACTTAACTAAAGACAGTCACGACCATTGACATCCCCTAACCCCCCAACTTGTGCTCTTAAATGTAGGCATGGGTTCTTTGCCTCACGGCTTCATCTCGATCACCTCGAACATCCTCACAGCAGCCAGAATGTCCCTTGCAGGAAAAATGGAAATCACACCTTCCGCCCACCCTTAGTGAAGCGACAGACAGACTAAATGTCATATTTCACCATGAATACTTCCTCTCACTAGATTTGACGGCCAGAGACAAAATAATATCAAGTTGGTCAAGTTGGGCATCTCACCCCCTGGCTGCTCCAATATGCTAATTTACTCACTTGGGCTGATTCCCTATATGTGTCTCTGGACCTCAGCCCTCCCTTCCTTTGTTCTTTGTTCTATAGGCTACCAATGTTTGCTTTGTTGGGGCCTCATTTCTATATGTAGCTGACTCGCCCTGAGGGGTGACCGTGGGGTACTCTGAATCGGGCTCTCTCGTCGTAGTCTGGGCTGCGGGATGTGACAATGGCGTAACCTGATCGGCGATCCCCTCGTCGGGCGATCAGTTAAAAAGGGGAAAACTGAAAAAGGAATAAAACAAGAATATAAAAAATAAAATAAGAGCTTTAGTTGTGACGCCACCTGTGTAAGGCAGCCAGTATATTCGCTGCTGCAGTCGGGACCTCTGGGGATGATGGGAGTAGCAGCCGTGGTGGTTTAGCTTTCCACGGGAACAGTGGGTCCCCAGGGCATTCGTATAGTCTGTGGAGGTAATTTGTGGAACAGGAGGCCAGCGGGGCTAAGCTTGCTGCTGGCAGGGATCGGAGTCACTCTCAGGTAGGATGCTGCCGCCGGCTCGGCGAATCAGTCTCTTTCTCTTCAGGCACGGAAATGACAGTCTCACACAGTGCTGAGCTTCAACCCGATTTACTTTGCTTTCTCGGCAGATGTTCCAGTTACAGAACAGTGCAGTGGCGGCTCCAGTAGTCTCTTAGCAGCCGGGATGGCTTGTCCAAATCACTGCCTTTTATGTTGTTTTCCATAAGCCTCTCTTCCTTTCACTTCTGCACACTAAGCTACGATCCAGCGGCCACGGGCCTTAGTTGGGCGACCTGCCTGGTCCCCTGGCGCTAGTATGGTGGCCTTCTCTTCGGTGCGCCGGGGTTTGGTCATGGGACATAAAGACCCCGCAACCGACTGGTATTATGGTTGGAGTGTGGAGCGGCCTGGCCACCTCAGAGCCGGCACCTGGTTTCTGCCCAGTCCTTCAGCTTTCCCGCTAATTTGGGCACACAGGTGGATTGCTCACTACCTGTGCCCCTAGGACCCTTCTGTCTCTCTACGGTCTGTAGCACGGGACCTAGAACAGCCTCATGGTGGTACATGCCGCCGGGTCCTGTCCTCTCAGTTTCATGTAATGATAGTGTTCTCTTTCCTCTCCATCTGACTCCTGACTGCTTGACTGTGTAACTGCTCACTGACTACTGACTAACCAAACTGTCGTGTTTTCTCGTTTTGTTTCCTCCCTCCTGACCATTTCCTGTCTAACTTTCCCACCCTCCATTTGTCTCCTCCCGCCATCCCATTGTTGGGCATAGAGTTCCTAGTCTTGGGATCGGAGTGTGTGGGATGTGTGTTTGGGTGACTTAACTTACCGATTTCGCTGCTGCAACTTCTAGTGGCAACCGGTTCGCAGGGGCGCCACATATTTGCATTTGTTTGTATTATGAAAACTTTCAATAAACATTTTTGGATAAAATAACCTTTTAGATGCCTCTGTTGTTATAGTCAGCAGTTTCTAATGTTTTAAATGGCCGTAATAGGTGGTAGCACTGTTCACACTCATTGCAGCAGGGTTTCAGCTATAATATAAATGTTAACATCTGCTGCTGATGGCGACGGTTTTACTTGTGACCTGGCTCTATCATAGGGCCGTACATCTATTGCGATTTGTGGGAAACTCTTGCCTGCTGTTCTATACTTGTATAGTTGATGTTGGGAAGGGGTTAAAGAGATATTCTACTTAACAAAAAATGTTAGTTAAAGGGGAGAAGAGTGTAATTTTCCACAAAGGCACCTCTATGGTGACACGATGAATACAGTGGGTACGGAAAGTATTTCGACCCCTTTATATTTTTCACTCTTTGATTCATTACTGCCATTTGGTAAATTTAATAAAGTTCATTTTTGTCTCATTAATGTGCATTCCATCTTGACTGAAAAACCCCTAGAAATGTAGAAAGTTTTGCAAATGTATTGAAAAGAAAAACTGAAATATCACATGGTCATAAGTATTCAGCCCCTTTGCTATGAGTCTTCTTGGGAACGATGCAACAAGTTTTTCACACCTGGATTTGGGGATCCTCTGCCATTCTTCCTTTCAGATCTTCTCCAGTTCCGTCAGGTTGGATGGTGAACATTGGTGGACAGCCATTTTCAGGTCTCTCCAGAGATGCTCAATTGGGTTTAGGTCAAGGCTCTGGCTGGGCCAATCAAAAATGGTCACAGAGTTGTTCTGATGCCCCTCCTTTGCTATTTAAGCTGTTTGCTTAGAGTCATTGTCTTGTTGGAAGGTGAACCTCTGGCCAAGTATGAGGTCCAGAGCATCCTGGATGAAAACCTCTTACAGAGTATCTCTGTACTTGGCCACATTCATGTTTGCTTCAATTGTAAACAGTTGTCCTGTCCCTGCAGCTGAAAAACACCCTCATAGCATGTTGCTGCCACCACCATGTTTCACTGTTGGGATTGTATTGGGCACGTGATGAGCAGTGCCTGGTTGTCTCCACACATACCGCCTAAAATTATCACCAAAAAGTTCTATCTTTGTTTCATCAGACCAGAGAATCTTATTTTTCATAGTCTGGGAGGCCTTCATGTGTTTTTTTGCAAACTCCATGCAGGCTTTCATATGTGTTGCACTGAGGAGAGGCTTCCGTAAGGCCACTCTGCCATAAAGGCCCGATTGGTGGAGGGCTGCAATGATAGTTCACTTTGTGGAATGTTCTCCCATCTCCCTACTGCATCTCTGGAGCTTAGCAACAGTGATTTTGGGGTTCTTCTTTACCTCTATCACCAAGGTCCTTCTCCCATGATTGCTCAGTTTGGCTGGACGGTCAGGTCTAGGAAGACTTCATGTGGTCTGAAACCACTTCTATTTAAGGATTATGGAGGCCACAGTGCTCTTTGGAACCTTGAGTACTGCAGACATTCTTTTGTAACCTTGATCAGATCTGTGCCTTGCCACAATTCTGTCTGTGAGGTCCTTGGGCAGTTCCTTTGACTTCATGATTCTCATTTGGTCTGACATGCACTGTGAGCTGTGAGGTCTTATATAGACAGGTGTGTGCCTTTCCAAATCAAGTACTATCAGTTTAAATAAACATATCTGGACTCCAATGAAGGAGTAGAACCATCTCAAGGAGAATCACAAGGAAATGGACAGCATGTGACTTAATTATAAGTGTCTGAGCAAAGGGTTCGAATACGTATGACCATGTGAAAGTTAGATTTTTCTTTTTTAATATATTTGTAAAAATGTCTACATTTCTGTTTTTTTCAGTCAAGATGGAGTGCAGAATTTACCAAATTGCTGCAATGAAACAAAGACTGAAAAATTTAAAGGGGTCAGAATACTTTCCGTATTCACTGTACATGTTTTTGATATATAGACCCATAAACAATCTGTGTGCCATTATACAGAAAGGTTACAGGGCCTTCCAATGTGAGCAGACCTCATCACAATCAAATCTTCAAACTGTCCATAGAAATAACCAATCTTGTTAAATGAGTCTGTAGTTTCTATATGTGACTGCAGACTTATGAATTTTCACATGTACTGTGCACTGTGAGGATTCATTAGTTTTAAGGACGTTAACGCCGATCATGTGGCAGCTAGCATGCGATATGAAAACTCCGGGCCAGAATCCAGTCAGATGGCTGTGGCCCTGCTCATTGCAAATGTATTGGGTGAGACCGCAACCCTCTTATCAAACTCTGGTTGTGAGTATGTAAATTCTTGCTGCCGTGTTACTAGCTCCGAAAGCGACAAATCCTCACAGCTCACAGAGCGTGTGATGTGAGAATTCATGGAGTGACTGCAGACTTGTATATTTAGACCGAACAATCTGTTCTGCCTCCAACATTGAATCTGTTTTTCCTCAGTGTGGCTCTGCAGTAATATCTATATTTTCTTTACCAGGTTTGCTCACAATACTTGAGTCCCCTCTAGAGGCTGAACTTTTTATCAGCATAACTTTTATATTTTTAAGCTTCTGTTTCTTCTCCCCACTGCAATGCCTTGTAGGTAATTGAGCCTCTATTTTCTCTTTATGCTTGCATACAGGAAGACAGTCTACATTTTATTCCCCCTTGTGATAGAATTGCTGGTGAGGAATTTATGTTGTCTGCAGCCATCAGTTGCTATAAATGTTACCCTAGTCTAGTCAGTTTAATTCTAGGTTAGACCTAGGCTTAGTTACTAGATGTTGTAAGTATCTTGTATAGCTACTTTGTGATATGTATTTTTCTGCTGTACTTATTGTATGTATCCCAATTGTCCCCAGTTTCACCAAATCATACTATTACATTCAATAAAGTACACAGACTTCAGCAACATTCTTCTTATTGGACTCAGTATAGAAGTTTAGATGACTGTCATAAGCCCAAGGCCTATGTAGCAAGAACAAAACACAATCCTTTTAAGGCCTTGTGCCCATGGTAAAAAACTGATGAAAAATTTTCCTCACCAAATCTGCATCTGCTTTTTGCAGAGCTGGGTGTGATGGGTGCCTGATTGTGCTGGATCCGGTTCTGTCGGTTTTGTCCTATTTTTGCACTAGAGACAAAAAATCTGCAGGCTCCGATTTTGAGGATGGTGAAAAATCTGACAAAACTGGATCACGCACAGAATACACAAAACCTGATGGCCAAATATGACCAATCCGGCACTATAGGGATACATGGGAGGCAAAACGGATCAGGTTCTGGTCCGGTTCAAACTGGACAGAACCTGATGCACAAAACCATGGTGTGAAGCCAGCCTTACTGGTAGTAAAGAGATGTCAAAACAATCCGGGGCCATCTCCAGGAAGTGGTGCAGTAACAGAAAGTGGTAGTCAGAAGCGAAGTCCAATTCAAGCCTTAAGTCAGGAAAACAGAGGGACAAAACAGAATACAGAGGAACAGGCAGAAATAGGAATCAGGTCACAAGCAGAGAGTGAAGTCCAGGTAAGGTAACTAATCAGGCAGCGTCTGGCTTAGAGCATGGAGAGATCAATCCTACACACCCAAAGGCAAATGTACAATTGACAGAAAATAGGTCAGCAAGCTTGCTTAGGTAGAGGTCTAATCAAGTGAGATGAAATGCAGGTGATTTGTAGCACAGAGCCAGCCCACACTGTCAATCAGTACAGCAACCTAGTAGAGGACAAAGATAGTGTGGAGATCGTGACATGCTTCTTTTTAGGTGCAGAAAATTCTCCATCCCTTTCTGAATCATCATGTCCACTATGAGGCGGAGTCCACTTACCTTCCTATACCAGCCATAAACTGCAAATAAAAAGACCTGTGACAACGTCACGATCATGTGACCTGTGGGAGTGGCTACTCCTTCCTCAGCCAAAACCCAGAAGTACAGCTCAAAAACTCTGTACTTAATTGACATGCTGCAGATTTTTATGAATCAAAGAGCCGTAAAAATCTTCATCAAATACGCTGTGCAAAAATGCGCCAATGTCGGCACAGAACAGCCAAAGTCACAGTGAATTTTGCTGGCCGGCCAATATATCATTCGCATTTACTGCACATTTTACAAATACACGATACAAATGCGCAGACAATACTCCAGACTAGCCCCGGCCCTAAGAGTTGGCTTATATCTGGGTATAAATATGAGGAATGCAAGCTGCTAAAATCATATTGGACTTGCACCATTGTTAAACAATAAGGCAGTGCTGATCTGCAATTTTTTTTCCTCCACTGTTATCGGCCTGAAGAAAAAATGGTAGTATGCGGTGTACGGGCCGTGCATATTAGACGGATTTGTCAATCCAAGTCTATGGGTGTGAGAAAAAAAATGGAAGGCATAAGGACTATCTGTTTTCTGTTTGTTCTTTTGCAAATACATTACAATTCTATAGCGTGCAACACTGTAAATGTTCCCGTAAATGACTGTAGAAAAATAATGAGAAAAAATTAACTACATATGGATAATAGGCGAGAAAGAAAAAAATCGCACTCTCGCACGACATAGGGAATACCAAACTGATTTCACTCATCCAACTTCCCTGAATGAAAATCGGACTGATGTATTATATGCTGCTGTTAGCGCAGCCTAATGCTGTAAACCATAATTAGGAAAATCAACCTATATAACTTAAGTTGAGTTTACTTTGTGATATCTTCAGGCATTTTTCCTTTAAAAACTGCTTGGATATCTATACAAATAACCTTTTTATCCATGTAGGTTACTAAATAGCAAACATTATCAATTTAAATGAATTATGCTGTTTTTTTTAAAATTCTTTATTTTTGTTTTAAAGTTAGAAAGGAAATAACAAACTTACAACATCAGTCATCTTGCAAGTACATAAACTGATCATATCAAATATCAAATATACATTTCTTTTGATAAAATCGCATGACGGATATTGATATCACTTTAAACTTGAAAAGCTTATTTAAACTACTGTGTCTACATTCGAACTAACTCTGGCTGAGAAGTCAACCCATCTGTTATAACATGTCGGAATTGTTTGCCAATCAAAGTTATAGATTAGTTTTACCTGTTCCATAAGCATCCGTCTAATCCAACAATATAGAATAACAAAAAGTAAAAAGGAAGGGTAGCAAGCAAGAATAGAAAGAGAGTCGAAACCAGTACAGGGAAAGGATAAGGGGAGAGGGATTAAGGGGAGGGTAGAAAGGAAGGGAAAAGGTAGGGTTCCCAGGGAGTTTCAGCTCCCATGAAAGCAGAGAAACTCTCTATCGTATCTCCTAACCAGCTAGTCTCTAGAAGTCAGTTCTTCAGGATCCTCTGTGAGTCTTATACAATTCGGATTGTTGGAAAGTCATCCAGTCAAACCATGTGTTTCTAAACTGCTCATATGATTCGTGTATAACTGATGTCAGGTCTTCAAGGTGCATGAGGTCATTCACCTTCTCTATCCACATAGCCACTGAAGGACACTTCACCTTTTTCCAGAGCATCGGGATGCAAGATCTCGCAGCCATGACTAAGAACCTCAGCAATGTATGCTTATATTTATTTGGAGGAATCCCACAGTGGTGTAACATGAAGAGGCCTGGACCTAGGTCATCCGAGAATCCCGTAACTTGCCTTATGATCCTTGTCACCTCCGTCCAATATGGTTGGAGCTTCGCACAATCCCAGAACACATGAAGTAATGTACCATCTGCTCCGCCACACCTCCAACACTTCGGGTCTATAGAAGGATAGAGTCTGTGTAAATGAGCCGGGACTCTATACCATCTCGTCAGTGATTTATAGTTTGCTTCCTGCAGTTTAGTGCTTATTGAGGTAGAGTGAGCTAGAGTATAGATAGCAGATCTCTGTTCTGTTGTCAGCTTGAGACCTAAATCTGTCTCCCATCGCAGCATGAAATGGGGAGTCGGAAGGTCCGGAGGGGACACCAAACATGCGTATGTCTGTGATAAGGCATGTCTGCAGTCAACTGTAGTAGAACATATGGATTCAAACAGCGTTTTAGGCCGTAAATATAACTTCTTAGGGGGAAGTCCATGAAGGTAATGCACCAGTTGTACACATCTCCAGAAACCCAAAGCCGATGGGTGTGTGATTGAATTAAGTTGTTCGATAGTTGGCCATGCGTCTCCCTCACTCCATTTTTCAATCCTATCCAGACCTGCCCTAATCCAGCGCTGAAACACAGGGTCATCCAGACTTGGTTTAAAATCCGGGTGACTAAGGATCGGACTCAAGACAGAGGCAGATGGTATCATTAATGATCTAACTAATGTGTGTTCACATATCTTGAGGGTAGGTCCAATTGTCGGGTGATCAAATAATGATTCTTCTTTCCGGAGTGACACCCAGGGTAATGTTTGGAGTCTGAAGGGAGCAGAATCTTGTTCGATTTGTACCCACAGTTTGTTTGTACCTTGTCTACACCAATCTATTACTCTCGTGAGGTGGGAGGCTATGTGGTAAAGTTTGATATTTGGTAGATTTACTCCACCATCTTTTTTCCGTCTATGCAGATTGATCTCGCTAGGCGTGGTTTCGAATTACTCCATATGAATTTTGTCTGTAATCGTGCAATTGTCGTAAAGAAGGATAGCGGAATGGTAATAGGTAATGTCTGTAGATAATATAATATCCTAGGGAGAATATTCATTTTAAAGAGCTGGCATCTACCCGACCACGTGAAAGTAGATAATAGCCATCTCTCACAATCTGCTTTAATTGACCGTAAGAGTGATGGAAAATTTGCACTATACAGATCTTGTACATCTGGAGTAATCCGCACCCCTAAGTAACTAAGATTTTTAGGAGACCAATGGAATGAAAAGGCGTTCTGTAATCTATTCATTTGGTTCAGGGGAAGCGATATATTTAGTGCCTCAGATTTTGATCTATTTATTTTAAAATTGGAGAGAGTATTATACGTCTCCATTTCTTTCAATAAATTGGGAAGAGAAATCTCTGGGTTCGTTAAAAAGAATAGGAGATCGTCTGCGTATGCTGCAATTTTATATGCCCCCGATTTTACCTGCATGCCTGAAATATCCCCATTCATCCGGACACGACGCAATAAAGGTTCCAGGGTCATAATAAAAATTAGTGGAGACAACGGGCATCCTTGTCGAGTGCCATTGTTAATATCAAATGACTCCGAGAGGATCCCATTGACCCTCACTCTTGCCGACGGGACGGAGTATAGAGACAACACCCATCCCAGCATCTTAGCACCCAAACCTATGTGAGACAATGTCTCTTTAATAAAGGTCCAATGAACGCGGTCGAATGCTTTTTCTGCATCTGTAGATAACAACATCAATGGTGTTTTAGATGTCTTGGCTGTATATATTAAGTCTATGGTTTTAGTGGTGTTGTCTCTTGCCTCACGACCCGTGACAAATCCCGTCTGGTCCGGGTGAATCAAGTCCGGAATGAAAGGGGAGAGTCTTGTCGCAAGAATTTTAGCAAAGAGCTTAATATCCGTGTTCAACAAGGATATTGGGCGGTAACTGGAGCATAACAGAGGGTCTTTCCCTGATTTATGAATCACAGTTATATTGGCTCTCAGGGCATCTTTGGGTGGTGTAGCTGTCGCCAAAGCATTAAAAAATGTTTTCAGGTGTGGTAACAGGGAATCTTTCAGCTTTTTATAATAAACAATCGTAAACCCATCTGGTCCAGGAGCTTTCCCGGATTTAGCTGACGACAGCGCCTCCTCAATCTCCCGGTCTGAGATAGGCATCTCCAGGGATTGCGAAACTGAATCTGTCAATTTCGGCATAGCCGAAGATTCAATATATTTCCGTATACGTGAAGCAAGAGTAGTCAATGCTTCCGGCGTTTTATTCGTGTCTAGATTGTATAAAGCGGCATAGTAATGTTTGAATGCCTCAGCGATATCCTGGGGAAACTTTGAACGTGTCGAGGTGCTGGGGTGTGATATCTCAGAGACATAAGTAGTGGCTCTACTGAGTCTAGATGCCCTTGCCAAAGCTCTTCCAGATTTATTACCGTATTCATAAAAATGCCTGCGGCATCTAGTGAGGACTCCTTTTGCTTTATATAATAAGGTGGTACGTAACTTCTCTCTAACATCTAATAGTTCTCTCTTCAGTTCAGGGAGGGAGCAATGCTTATGCCTAGTCTCAAGATCTCTCAGTTTAGTCATAAGATCCTGGATTTCAGCACCTCTAAGTTTTTTTAAACGGGCTCCATGTTGTATTAATAAACCTCGAATTACACACTTGTGAGCCTCCCACACCCCCCCAGGTGTCACGTCCGCAGAAGTATTCGTGTCAAAATAGTCCTTCAGAGCTTTAGCAATGTCTGTTAGGATTACTGTGTCTTCTAATAAAGAAGCGTTTAGCCTCCATTGCCACTGTCTTGGAATCGGAGATTGGAGCATAATGGAAACCTTGACCAGGGCATGGTCTGAAAAGGAAATCGGCTCGATAGAAGCATCTATTAGTTGTGTCAAATCAGACTGTCTCAGGAGAAAAAAGTCAAGTCTAGAGTACACGTCGTGTATAGGTGAGTAGAAGGTGTAGTCTTTGGATGTAGGGAACAAAAGCCGCCAAGCATCTAGCAATTGATGATCATGAAGAGCTCTATTCAACCTTCTAATAGCTGCTTTAGATAAGCTAGATCTACCTCGAGATGTGTCAAGATCTGGGTCGAGTGTAACATTGAAATCCCCTCCCAGGACCAGTGTTCCCTCTGCAAAGACCTCAATTTTTTCCAAAAACTGCAGGAGCATTGTAATCTGACCCGAATTAGGGAGGTATAGCGAGGCAAATGTGTATGTTCTGGAGGCGATCTTACCTTTGACCATAAGGAGTCTTCCGTTTTCACCACTGTAGGAGTCCAGGAATTCCCATGGTATTGATCTCGATATCACGATACTGGAGCCGGAGGAGTGTGGGTTAGTAGATAAGCTGTGGTATGACGAAGGAAACCAGTGACTGGAGAGTTTATATGGCTTGTTCTCACACATATGAGTCTCCTGAAGAAAAGCGATATGTATTTTGTTAGTTTTCAAATAATTAAACAAAATAGATCTTTTCCCTGCATCATGTAGACCCTGCACATTTAACGTGCCTATTTGAATAGCTGATAGGGTGTTATGCGACATCTTCACTATCACCGACCTGGGATCCCGAGGAAAAGGGATCAAGGATTCAGGAAAGAGGGGGAGGGGTAAGAGGGGGGGGAGGAAGGGGAGTAGAAGAATAAAAGATAAAGACTATAAGTAAGAAGAAGACTATTCTAGTCTACGCCGGTCAAGCCAGCAACTCAACTCCCTCTTAGGAAAAGGAAAAGAAAATGAGAGAGAGTCGTAGGGACCGTAACTGACCAAAAAGCAACGATCCGCAGACCCAGGACTCTTATAGATTACCAAGATCATCTCTTCACTCCACAGTATCGATTTCACGTAAAACCAACAAGGAAAAATTGAGACAAAACATGAAGATAAAGTGACATTAAACAGTCAGTAACTTTGTTGCATATCTAAATATACCATCTTTTTATGACAAGTATTGTCCAGCAGACCTGTCCGGTATATTTCCGGGAAAAAACCTGGACAAAACAAAACAGGAACACCCCACAAATCTCATCAAGCTCCACGAGAGGCGACTGGAACTCTCAAGGTGGCAAGTCCTCATAGGATCTTCTCCTCTGTCGTCTCGGACTTGAGGGTCCAGACACCTGGGAAGACGGACGAGGGCTACGTCTGGACTCCCTGTTCTTGCCTCGTAAGTCTCCTGAGGTGAATTGTGGATCACGGCGCATCGCTGTAAACTTCTTGAGGCCTTCCAATGAAAGCCAGTCTGGGATCTGAATGGGCTGAATGCGTAGAAAGTTAAAAAGATCGTCCAGTTCCTCATGCCGCCACAGGTAGAACACCCTCTTCTCTTTCCTCACAATTAAGTGAAAGGGATGTCCCCATCTATATGTAGCTCCTGCTTCTTTAACCTTGAGGAGCAATGGACGGAGTTGACGTCTCATGTATAGTGTAAGGCTGGAAACGTCTGGGAACAGTCGAACAGTGGCATCCTCTAGCGTTACGTTTCCGTATTGCCAGGCCGCCCGAGCTATTGCGTCTTTGTCTGTATAGTTATGCAACCTACACAGAACATCCCTTGGGTTGGATGGATCAATAGGTGCGGATCTGGAGACCCTATGGATCCTATCAACTTTATACGTCGAATCAGACGGCAGCTGCGAGACTGTATTGAAGATGCTCATAACAGTATCTAGAAGATCAGGTGTCAGCACAGATTCAGGAATCCCCTTTAGTCTTATATTGTTACGCCTTTCTCTGTTTTCCTGATCATCTGACTGTATAATGAAGGCGACTGTATAAGCCTGAGATCGAGACATCTCCTTTTCCAGAACAGTGACTCTGTCATCTATGGTGACCAGGGATCCCTCAGTTTGAGATGTTTTTTGCTTGAGAATATCCATGTCCTCTCTTATAGAGCAGAGTGCTCTCTCCTGTGAAGCCTCCATGCGGGCTACTATATTGTCAATGTCTAATTTTGATGGGAGTGCAGCAATCATGTTTCTGATTGCCTGTAGCTCAGACTGTGGGACATTCTGTAGTGTGGAGGAGGAGGAGGGCTCCAACACGTGAGGTTCAACAGAGGGGGCCCGCTTCATTAACTCTGCGCCATCTTCTGCTCTCATGGCTGCAGCCTGCATGCTGTCTATTTGTGTCTGCTGGGGCACTGATCTCCTTACCGCCTCTCCTGTGCTCCGTGTCGCCTCCTTGTTCTGACTCCCTGCTCCCGGGCTCCGCGGGCTCCTCTGCTGCAGCGGCTGCTGAGGTGGCGGGGTCTGCTTCTGTGTTGTTCCCGCCGCCATTACTGGCGAGCGCGCCGTTTTACCTCCCGCAGCCTGGAACAACCTGGGGATGTCCCCGCGGGTCTCCGGTCTCTTCTGTGGGGCCAGACTAGGTGCGGTGGCTTCCCCCTTCTTCCTCCTTGACATATTAGGGCCAGCAGTGGGTAAAAGCTAGGTAATGGAGTCCCGGGTCTGCAGAGCCCAGCAAAGACGCGTCTTCACCCAGCCATGGTCAGGCCACGCCCCCTCGAATTATGCTGTTTAACTGCGACATGAAGCGCTCGTCACATCACAATGTTTCATAGTTTCTCCCTTTTGCTATTTAATGTTGATAACAGATTGGGATTTCCTTACGGGAAAATAATGTCTTGGCTTCTTGTAAACATTTGCTGAGGTAAGGCAAAGTGTTTGTGTTGTTCTTCTGTCTTCTTTTCATCCTCCCTCTTCTCTGACCTCACCCTCCTCCCTTCTTGTTTCCAGCACAGTGATTGTTTATCTCCCACCTCCCTTGTTACAATATTGGAAGAGCAACGATAAAGCAGTTGGTTGTAATTAATATGAGTATACTTATTGGGAGTTTAACAATTAGGCTTTATTTTAATTGATTAACGATAATAAGAACATGAAAATAAACGTTATCCAGAGGTATCACTCACAATATGTCAATGTTAAAATGAGAACAGAATATTTCAAATAAAATAGATATTATAAGGCACAAACATTATTTAGCTTTTTGTGAGAAATTGCAGTGAAAATTTTACTAGCCGCAACCTATAATTTCTGGCGCAAGATGACGAAATGTTCTATTCAACAGCATTAAATTGTTGACTGGAATAATTGATTTTGTGTCTTTCCACCATTACCATGTCTGGATTATGCTCAAATTGTTGTCTCCTAAACACAATAGAATGTGTGCTGGTGATTGCAATGATTACTGTGGGATTGCGATGAGCGAACCTTGCCCAAATATGTTTGCCAATCTCAAATCTGGACCGAATTTGGCAATGTTCATTTGGCACCTCGAATTTGACAATTTGTTGAAAAGTCGGGAAATTTGGCGAACGTTCGATAATGCTTCAGAAGTGTGTGTAGCTTAACACAGGACTTCTATTTGTGCAAAAACACTAATACTTCTGTTCTACGTTATCCCACAAACACAGACAGACACATACGGATCATCTTATCGTGTCTCCGCTGCTTGATTACTCCAATCCATATTCCTGCCCTCACGTCCACATCAGTGATGAGTGATGTTTGCAGTCAGCTGATCTGATCACCACAGCAATCACGTCACGTGACCAGATCCTTACAGCTGATCTGGTCATCTGACTTGATTACTATGGTAACCAGATGAGCTGCCGTGCACATCACTTACTGCCAGCTCTGCTCCAGGTGTGCAGTGACTCGCTGAGGTCACCGTTCAGGTAACCATGGTGACGGCTAATCATAGCGGGTAACATCGTTATCTGAGCTGTCCTTGGGTGACCTCAGCGAGTCACTGTTTACAGATGGAGCTCACAGCTCATTCATTTAGTGACTGGAGGCTGTGGTAACAGAATGCTGTATTCTTCACCATAACCTCCAATAAAGAAGACGTTGGAGTGGATCGAGGAGGAGTATAAGTGAGGGGTTAATAAAGATGGAGTCCCTTAATATTTTTGTGTTTTTATTTCTAATATAAAATGTTTTTTCTCTGTGTTGTATCTTGTTTACTATTTACTTAACATTCTTAATGGCCGGTTCTAATATTGGCCTGACATTAAGAGTTTCGGGCTTAATGCCAGCTGACAATACAAAGTATAAATTGACCCCTTATTACCTACTGCTACACAGCAACTGGAAGAGCCTGGTAAAGCGCCAGGAATCAGCGCTTCTTATGAATGCGCTAATTTCTAAGGCGGCTGCGGGCTGCTATTCTATAGTGTGGGGGTGGCCCAATAATGAAGGCTCCTGCCCCACTGAGCATACCAGCCCTCAGCTGCCTAGCTGACTGGCAATTAAAAATATGGCGAAGCCAACACATTTTTTTCTGCCAGCCAAGGTAAAATTAGATATGGCTTGCAGCCATCTGCTTTATCTGTGCTAGACTAAAAAATACAGCAAAGCCCCACACATTTTTTTTTAAATTATTTATTTATTTAACACATTATGACAGCAGGTTGGTTGACATACACTACATGAGCATATGTGACTGGCTGTTGCAATCAGACTGCATTTCCTCAATCTGTAGAGGACCAAAGTAATTGGGAGTGTGACCACACTCCTGTTGGCATAGAAAGAAAATTCTTCTTGACCAAAAAAATTAATAATTATGTGATATTATTTGCTACACGTTTCAGGGTAACCAAAAAACCCTTCTTCAGGCAAAAAATAACACATTGTACATCTGTGTGATTTTTCCTGAAGGGGTTTATTGGTTACCCTGAAAACGAGTAGAAAATAAAATCAATAAAATCACATAATTATTAATGTTTTGGTCAAGAAGAATTTTCTTTCTATGCCAACAGTCACTCTCCCAATTTTTTTGGTCTATTATGGTTATATGCTTATAGTGGGAGATCGCAGCAGACTGAGAAACCTGCTACATGTCTTTATAGCGGTTGTGACTTTCACAACTGTAAAAGGTCAGCAATTCTAATTTTAACTCCGAAAATTGTCCCACAGGTATACACACTGTGCACCTTTCTTTTTCCAGTTATATTACATTTCCTCAATCTGGACAGTGATTGTGCTTGGTTACAGATGACTGCGAGCTGCTACCCTCAGCTGCCTAATTTTACCTTAACTGGCAAAAATGTGTGAGCTTCGTGCTATTTTTAATAGTTAGCCAAGGTGAAACTAGGCAGCTGAAGGCTGGTATTCTCAGTGTGGTAGTGGCCTTCGTTATTGGTCTCCCCACACTACAGACTAGCAGCCCGCAGCTGCCCCAGAAACTGGCGCATTTATAAGAAGTGCCAATTCCTGGGACTTTACCTGGCTCCTCCAGTTGCTGTGTTGTGATGGCAAAGTGAATAATAAGGGGTTAATGCCAGCTTTGTATCGCCAGTTGGCATTAAGCCCAAAATTCTTAATGGCAGGCAAATATTAGACCCGGCCATTAAGGATTTCTAGTAAATAGTAAAGAAGAAACAACACAGAAAACGTTCAATTAGGAATAAAAACACAAAGACATTTAGGGACTCCATCTTTATTAACCCCTCAGTTATACCCCTTCTCAATCCTCAGCGAGGTCTTCTTCATTGAAGGCTATGGTGAAGAACACAGCATTCTGTCACCAAAGTCTCCAGTCACTGAATGAATGAAGGAACTGGGAGCTCCATCCATAAGTGGAGACTCACTGAGGTCACCCGAGGACAGCTTAAGTAACCATGGTACCTGCTATGATTAGTGGCCACCATGAGTATCTGAATGGTGACCTCAGCGAGTCACTGAACACCTGGAGCAGAGCAGGCAGTGAGTGATCTGCGTGGCAGCTCATCTGGTCACCATAGTAATCAAGTAGGTGACCAGATCAGCTGACATGATCCGGGCACGTGATGCGATTGCTATGGTGATCAGATCAGCTGACCGAGCACATCACTCACAGCCAGCGCAGATGTGGCTGTGATAGGGAGTGCGGGAATATGGACCAGACCAATCAAGCAGCTGAGACACGGTAAAATAATCTGTGTGTCTGTGTTTGGAAGCTTTCAGACACCCTTGAAGATGTTTGCAATGCGTTTCAAGTTACCTGCCATTGATTTTAATTGCGTTCGGTGAACGCTCAGCGAACGTTCAGCCAACAAGTCAGCGAAGACCCCACATTTGTCAAACAAATCCGAATGCAAACACTCTGGTATTTGCTCATCTCTACTGTGAGAGCCTGTCTGTGATTGGCTGATAAAAGAGAAACCTTTGTAGATGGCCAATAAAGCAAACCATATTGGCACATCCAAAAAATGATCACTGAATAATTTGATAATATGTTACCATGCCAGTTGGTGACTTCGGTTAAATGCACAAAACGTGTTTTTCGGGCAAAAAATATTTTATGTAGGAGTCGCAGCTGGCATGTGGAAGAAGGTGCTCTGATTATATGAGACCAAAATAGAACTTTTTGGGCTAAATACAAAATGTTACATGTGTTGGAAAGCTAAGGCTAGGGCCACATTAGGGCTGTGGCCTGCGCCTTGGCGGATCCAGCAAAGATCATTTCCGCAGCATTAGCACAGCGTTACTGTAGTGTAACACTGCCTTAACATTGCTATAGGCTAATATCGGTGATGGGACCCGAAGTGCATTGTGATGCTACGGGAATGATGATCTTTGCCGTATCCGGCATGGCGCAGGCCACAACGCTAATGTGGCCCCAGCCTATCACTGTCTATCAGTCTGAGAAAAAACACCATCCACAGCATCAAACATGGTGGCAGCATCACAGAATCATGCTGTGGTTATGCTTTTTTTCAGCAGGGACAGGAAAGCTAGTCTGAGTTGATGGGAAGATGGATTGGGCTTAATACTGGGCAATATTGGAGGAAAACCTGTTAAGCTATGTTCACACCTAGTGTTTTTAGCGCATTCTTTGAATCATTTTTACTTTCAGATTTAATCAATTCTGCAAGTGAAAATGCATCCCAGCAAAGTCTAAGGGATTTCTGAAGTGTTTTTTTTCACCTGCAGATTTCTGCAGAACAAAATAAGCAACATGTTTATTCTTTGTGTTCTTTTCCCTGTGTTTTTCTCATAGACTGTTTGATAGAAACACGTGGGATCCACAGAAAAATGCACCAAAAACCAACCTAAAATGCTAAAAACGCAATGTATGTTTGTGCAGCATTTTTTCTGCCAGGAGATACGTCTGCTATGTGGGCACATAGTCTTAAGCTACGTTCACACGCTGCGTATTTGCAGCCTTTTCCTGTGTTTTCCTGCATTACCGCTGCGCTTTTTTATGCTCGCTTAACCCCTTCCCGACACATGTCTCAGCGTGTGAGACATGAAATCCCATGCGTTCCCGACCGATGTCTCAGCTTCTGAAAAATCGGGGGAACGCTCCCCTGCAGCAGCTTTTAGGGGGGTCACTCAGGTGTCACCGTAGCTGCTGCTACGTGACAACCTGTAGTTGACCCCAGGGGGATGGATCAACCCCCCCGTGCCCAGGACCCCTCCGATTGGCAGTTCAAAACTGAAAGTGCCAATCGGAATGAATGAAATATTTCACCAATGGAAATTGGTGAAATATTTACTTTCTGGGTATGGCCTGATGCATATAGCATCAGACATTGGCTGGGGGGAGTGTGAGCTCTATGCCCCCCTAGATCTGATTGGGGCTAGTGTCCATGTGACGCTAGCCTCCAATCAGATGTGGAGGGGATTGTTTACAATGAGCTGCCACGACCCCCAGCTTATCCCTCTGTGACTGGGCGTGGTCCGCTGCCGCGCCCTCCGATGCCCTCTGGTGCCCTTGCGCCCCTGTGCCCCTGAGCGCCCTCTGCGCCCCTGCCCCTGAGCGCCCTCTGCGCCCCGTGCCCCTGAGCGCCCTCTGCGCCCTGAGTGCCCTCTGCACCCTGTGCCCCTGAGTGCCCTCTGCGCCCTGTGCTCCTGAGCGCCCTCTGTGCCCCTGACCGCCCTCTTGCTGCCCTGAGCGCCCTCTGTGCCTGAGCGTCCTCTGTGCCCCTGAGCGCCCTCTGTGCCCCTGAGCGCCCTCTGTGCCTGAGCGCCCTCTGTGCCCCTGAGCGCCCTCTGTGCACCTGAGCACCCTCTGTGCCCCTGAGCGCCCTCTGTGCCCCTGAGCGCCCTCTGTGCCTGAGCGCCCTCTGTGCGCCAGAGCGCCCTCTGTGCCCCGTGCCCCTTGAGCGCCCTCTGTGCGCCTGAGCGCCCTCTGTGCCACCGTGCCCCTGAGCGCCCTCTGTGTCCCTAAGCGCACTCTGTGCCCCTGAGCGCCCTCTGTGCCCCTGAGCGCCCTCTGTGCCCCGTGCTCCTGAGCGCCCTCTGTGTGCCTGAGCGCCCTCTGTGCCCCTGAGCGCTCCCTCTGTGCCCCGTGTGCCTGAGCGCCCTCTGTGCCCCGTGTGCCTGAGCGCCCTCTGTGCCCCGTGTGCCTGAGCGCCCTCTGTGCCCCGTGTGCCTGAGCGCCCTCTGTGCCCCGTGTGCCTGAGCGCCCTCTGTGCCCAGTGTGCCTGAGCGCCCTCTGTGCCCGTGTGCCTGAGTGCCCTTTGTGCCCGTTGTGCCTGAGCACCCTCTGTGCCCCGTGAGCCTGAGCGCCCTCTGTGCCCCGTGTGCCTGAGTTGCACCAAACATACACGTACACTCACACTATAATAAAGTTTTTTTAGAATTTTTTTTTACACGTACACAGCACATACAAAATGTCCCGCTTGTCCCGCACGTCCCAGTCATCACGGCCAGAAAGGGCGTACTCAGCTGAGGAGGCATATGCTATTGTTGCCTCCGAAGCTGATAGTGAGGGAGAGGACCCCACGTTCCTCTCTCTATTCCTCACATTTTTCCTCCTCCAGTGACACTGACTCGCCACCAAGAAGACGGCGGAGGACAAGACATCGTCCAGAGAGAAGAGCCGGAGGCCGTGGAAGAGGAGCCAGAGCCTGGAGAAGGGCAGCCGGAGGCCATGGAGGAAGACACACAGCCCACTGTGAGTAATCCTCAACCTGGTGCTAGTCACGCCCAACCTAGCACCAGGGCCCCCGTTTGGACCCTCGTCCCTGAAAACTACACTCCACGGATTCCTGATTTCCTTCCCCAATCAGGAATCAGGAATCCAGTTCGAGACGGCAAACCTCAGGGAAATAGACTTTTTCAAAGTCTATTTCTCTGAGGCCATTGTGAGTCTCATGGTGGAGCAGACTAATGTGTATGCCCAACAATTCCTGGCCCAAAACCCAAATTCAACATTTTCATCTTGGAGTCCCGTGGACTCAGTAGAGATGTTGAAATATTGGGGACTGGTACTTCACATGTGGATTGTGAAGAAACCAGAAATCTGCCAATACTGGAGTAAAGATATTTTCTATCTCACTCCAATGGTCGGTGCGGTGATGGCCCGAAACAGATTTGAGGCCATTCACAAGTTTTTACATTTCAGGGACAACGTGGACAGCCTTCCCGCGATGACCCGAATTTTGATAGGCTGTTCAAAATTCGTCCGGTCATCGAACACTTCAGCAACAAGTTTGCTTAAGTGTACGTTCCCAAAAGGGAAATTTGTGTGGATGAATCCCTCATCCACTTCAAAGGAAGGCTGCAGTTCCGGCAATACCTGCCCAGCAAGAGGGCAAGGTATGGAATCAAACTCTATAAGCTGTGTGAGAGTACCTCAGGGTACACTCACAGCTTTAGAGTGTATGAAGGTAAGGATTCCAGGATCCAGCCCCAGAGTGTCCATCTGCTCTGGGGGTGAGTGGGAAAATAGTGTGGGATTTGATCCACCCACTGCTTGATAAAGGTTACCATCTGTACGTTGATAACTTTTATACAAGTGTCCCACTCTTCCAATCCCTTTCTGCCAGAACTACCGCCGCTTGCGGTACTGTGCGCAGAAACCAGAGGGGTCTCCCTTTGATGCTAGTTGAGCAGCCTCTCCCAAAGGGTGAGAGTCGAGCCCAATGTAGCGGCAACATGGTTGTGGTCAAATTCAAAGACAAAAGAGATGTCTTTTTCTTGACCACAATCCATGGTCCCGGCACCACGGCCACCACCGCTAGAGGTACCCCAGCACAGGTCTACAAACTGGACTGTGCCCTGGGGTACAACAAGCACATGGGGGGAGTTGATCTTTCTGATCAAGTCCTCCAGCCCTAGAGTGCCATGCGGAAGACGAAGGTGTGGTATAAAAAGCTGGCCGTGCACATCATACAGATGGCAATGTATAATGCATACGTGCTATCACGATGTGCAGGCCAGACCACCAACACCTTCCTCCAGTTCCAGGAGAAGGTGATCAAGGCCCTGATTTTCAGAAGAGGAGGAGAAGAAGAAGAAGCGCACCCCCACACTCCTGGAACTAGAGTCTCCCGTGTGGTACCAGGGCAACATTTTCCCCGTGAGGTCGCAACTTCAGAACGAAAAAGGTGCCGGGTCTGCCATAAAAGGGGGACAAAAAGGCTGACCCGTTTCCAATGTGAAACGTGTCCAGACAAACCAGGACTGTGTTTGAATGAATGAATGAAGTCTTTACCATGGCTTTGGGGTCTCATGCCGGTGCTAGAACAAATCCCTTCCTGCAGAACGGCCAGGTTACAAGTTGACCTGTCCTTCTTGAAGGCTGGGTACAGATGTGTAATTATGCTCTATAAGTGGATGGGGTCACTTGTGGGGGAGCTCCAATGTTTAGGCACACAGGGACTCTCCATACGCAACCTGGTGTTTGCTAACAATTGTAATTGTTAGCGGACACCAGGTAGTGTATGGAGAGACCCTGTGTGCCTAAACTTTGGAGCTCCCCCACAAGTGACCCCCCATTTTGATCTACATATGTTCCTTGGGGGGTCTAGTTTTCAAAATGGGGTCACTTGTGGGGGAGCTCCAATGTTTAGGCACATAGGGGCTCTTCATATCCTACATGGTGTCCGCTAACAATTCCAATTGTTAGTGGACACCATGTTGCGTATGGAGAGCCCCTGTGTGTCTCCACATTGGAACTCCCCCACAAGTGACCCCATTTTGGAAACTAGACCCCCAAAGGAACATATCTAGATGCATAGTGAGCACATTGAACCCCCAGATGCTTCACAAATTGATCCTCAATAATGAAAAAAGAAATTTTTTGTGGAAAAAAAAAGTGCTTTTTCGTTTTTGCGGATGAATTTCTGAAGCATTTGCTGGTTCAAAGTGCTCACTATGCATCTAGATAGGTTCCTTAGGGGGTCTAGTTTCCAAAATGGGGTCACTTGTGGGGGAGCTCCAATGTGGAGACACACAGGGACCCTCCAAACGCGACATGGTGTCCGCTAACAATTTGAATGGAAAATGAGCTCAAATTGTTAGCGGACACCATGTCGTGTTTGGAGGGTCCCTGTGTGTCTCCACATTAGAGCTCCCCCACATATGACCCCATTTTGGAAACTAGACCCCCAAAGGAACATATCTAGATGATAGTGAGCACTTTGAACCCCCAGATGCTTCACAAATTGATCCGTAATAATGAAAAGAGACATTTTTTGTGGAAAAAAAAGTGCTTTTCGTTTTTGCGGATGAATTTGTGAAGCATCTGGGGGTTCAAAGTGCTCACTATGCATCTAGATATGTTCCTTAGGGGTCTAGTTTCCAAAATGGGGTCACTTGTGGGGGAGCTCCAATGAGGAGACACACAGGGACCCTCCAAACATGACATGGTGTCCGCTAACAATTTGAGCTCAGTTTCCATTCAAATTGTTAGCGGACACCATGTTGGGTTTGGAGGGTCCCTGTGTGTCTCCACATTGGAGCTCCCCCACAAGTGACCCCATTTTGGAAACTAGACCCCCTAAGAAACGTATCTAGATGCATAGTGAGCACTTTGAACCCCAAGATGCTTCACAAATTCATCCGCAAAAACGAAAAAGCACTTTTTTTTCACCCAAAAATTTATTTTTGCCTACATTTTTTCAGTTTCACATGGGCAAAAGGATAAAACACGTCACAAAATTTGTTGGGGAATTTCTCCTGAGTGCACTGATACCTCATATGTGGTCATAAACCACTGTTTAGGTGCACGGCAGGGCTCAGAAGTGAAGGAGCGCCATTTCACTTTTTGAACTTAAAATTGGCTCCAAAATTCAAATTGCGCTCCTACCCTTCTGAGCCCTGCTGTGCGCCCAAACAGTGGTTTATGACCACATATGAGGTATCGGTGTACTCAGGAGAAATTGCCCAAAAAATTTTAGGATGCATTTTATCCTGTTGCCCATGTGAAAATGAAAAAATTGACGCTAAAATAACATTTTTGTTACAAAAATTAAAATGTCCATTTTTTCCTTCAACTTTATTTTAGTTCCTGTGAAGCACCTGAAGGGTTAATAATCTTCTTGAATATAGTTTTGAGTAGCTTGAGGGGTGCAGTTTTTGGAATGGTGTCACTTTTGGGTGTTTTCTGTCATATACACCCCTCAAAGGGACTTCAAATGTGATGTGGTCACTAAAAATATGGTTTTGTAAATTTTGCTGGAAAAATGAAAAATTGCTGATGAACTTTGAACCCTTATAACGTCATACCCAAATTTTTTTTTTCTTCCAAAATTGTGCTGATGTAAAGTAGACATGTGGGAAATACTACCACTGGGGCTGCTGTATACTACCACTGGGGCTGTTTATACCTCTGGGGCTCCTGTATACTACCACTGGGGCTGCTGCTGTATATACCACTGGGGAGGCTGCTGTAGCACTGCTGGGGCCTGTATATACCACACTGCTGGGGGCTGTATACCTGTGCTGGGGTCCACCCTCGGCTTATACACGAGTCAATACGTTTTCCCAGATTTTGGGGGCAAAACTAGGGGGGTTGGCTTATACACGGGTCGGCTTATATACGAGTATATACGGTATTTTGTGGCACATAACTCTCTGGTTTAGCAGAATAAAAATTAAAAATTAGAAAATTGCTAAATTTTCAGAATTTTTGCCAAATTTTTGATTTTTTTCACAAATAAACGCAAAAATTATCGACCTAAATTTAATACTAACATGAAGCCCAATATGTCACGAAAAAACAATCTCAGAATCGCTCGGATCCAATGAAGTGTTCCAGAGATATTACCTCATAAAGGGACACTGGTCAGAATTGCCAAAAATGCCTCGGTCTTTAGGGTCAAAATAGGCTCGGTCATAAAGGGGTTAAATGCAATGAAACACAATTATGGAAACGCAGTTCAGCAAAACCTATAGGTTTCGGTGTATTGCGTTCACATGTGCAAAAGCGCGTGCATAAAAAGAATAGGCATGTGAATTCTTTTTGTGCTTTTCTGCACGCTTTTCCCATTGCCCACGTTAACATGGGCTTGGGAAAAGCACAGAATAAATCGCACAAAAGCGCAGTGTGTGAATGCAGTTGTGCTTTTTGCGCGTAACCTTGTAAAAAAGCGTAACCTCGTAAAAAAGCGCTAAAAAAGCGCAATGTGTGAATGTAGCCTTAGCGGCTGAAGAAGATTGAGATTGGGGCATAAGTTTACTTTCCAGCAGTACAACGACCCTAAATATATGCTTTAATTCTTATGATGCACCTTAAGAGTTAATAAACTTCTTAAATGTGGTTTTGAGCACTTTTATATGTGCTGTTTATTCATCACATATGAAATGTTGGAACTGCTGTTTATACATCACATATGAGACGCTGTAATTGCTGTACTTACATCACATAGGAGTCACTCACACTGCTGTACATAAATCACACATGAGACACTGATACTGCTATGCGTACATCCCATATGAGACACCGAAACTGCTGTATATCCATCACATAGAAGGTTCTGGGACTGCAGTATGTATATACTCCAAGACTGCTTTATATACGTCACATAAGAGATCCTGGGACTGCTGTATATGCATCACATAGGATACACTCAGAGTGCTATATATACTGTACATTATATATTAGATACTGTGACTGCATTATATACATCACAGAAGTCGCTGAGGGCATATACATTAGTGAGGGCACTGGAGATGGTGACATGTACAGCACTGGGAAGGTTTTGGGCCTATACAACACTGGGGGGGGGGGGGGGAGATGGGAGCATATGCAGCATTGTGGAGGATGGAGATATATAAATCACCTGGGGAGGGCTGGGGTTCATATACAGTACTGTGAACTGTGGGGTCATAATACATCACTGTAGAGGCTAGTGGCATATACAACACTGGGGAGGGCTTTGGGCACATACATCACTGAGGTGGGTTGGGGAATTTAGATCACTAGGGAGAGCTGGGGTGTCACGTCCTACTGATGGACCCTATGTGTGGACCCACTGGACCGCGTAAAGCGGATGCTGATACCGGGTGATAGAGAGACGGACAAGTACCGTAGAGTCAACTGGTTTATTAACAACAACACAAGACCCCACGCCCCTGGGGAGGGCCACAAGGTCGCAGCACTGGAAACCCACCGAAGGAGGCCCCGGAGCGCTTAACCCCTATACAGGGGTCCCGCCGGTACCAACCTCGGGGGGGCCAATGAGGCAGACACGAGTGTTCAAACGACCACAGGCGACGTGGTAACAAAACAGTAACCGGGTATACAATAAGAAACGGAAACACAGGGGGAATCCAGGAACACAGGGGGAATCCAGGAACACAGGGGGAATCCAGGAACACAGGGGGAATCCAGGAAACCAGCCAGGAACACGGGGGATCCAGAACCACAGGGGGATCCAGGAAACCAACCAGGAACACGGGGGATCCAGAACCACAGGGGGATCCAGGAACACAAGGCGATCCAGAGCCGGCAGGGCAGGAATCTGTAGGAAGCAACAAGAGCGATCAGGCAACGGCCCAAACAAGGAGCGACCTGACCAGACCAGATCTGGCAGCTCCACAAGGGAGAAGGGTTGCCCTGGCCCCAACTGATTGGAAACAGGAGGTTTATATCAGAACAGGGCAGTCCTGATTGGAAGGACACAGAGACCTGGTGATTGGCTGAGGGGAGGAGCAAGCTCCCTGCACTCTCCAGCAGAAACTGATTAGGAGACAGTTTCATGTGCACAAGCAGTGGTACCGGAAGTGATAGGAGCAGTGTTGCTCAGGCAGAGGGTGCTGGACCCCTGCGGCTGGGGACAAGTGCGTGTACCCGGGGGCATACGGTAAGGAAGTTGCTACCCAACCGACCCGCGGGCGGCGGCTGCCTGAGCCGTCGGCGGACGGACGACACCCGGGAACTTGGAGGCTGGACAGAGGCGATAGGAGCCGAAGGAGTAAGGGCAGCAGGTCGGGGGGCACGGGCGGCAGAACCCAGGGTGGTAACATGGGGGTATATACAGAAGTGGGGAGGGATAGGGCCATATACAGCACTTGAGAGGGATGTGGATATATACAGCACTGGGGAGACTGGGGGCATATACAGTACTGGAGAGGGCTGGGGACATACACAGCACTGGGCAGGGTTGGGAGCATATACTGTATATCACTGGGGGGGGCTGGGGGCATATACATCACTGGGGAGGACTGGGGTCATTAAAGCACTGAAGAGACTGTGGGCATATACAGCGCTGGAGAGACTGGAGGCATATACAGCACTGGAGAGATCTGGGGGCAGGTACATCACTGGGGATGGTGGGAGCATTTACATCACTGGGGAGAACTGGGGGCACATACACCACTGGAAAGGGCTGGTGGCATCTACCTCACTTTGGAGAGCTGGGAGCATATACAGCAGTGGGGAGGGCTGGGGACATATACAGCACAGGGGAGATCTGTGGGCATATACATCACTGGAGATGGCTGAGGGCATATACAACACTGGGGAGGGCTGGGGCAATATACAGCAATGGGGAGGGCTGGGGTGATATACAGCACTGGGGAGACTGGGGGCATATACATCACTGGGGATTGCTTTGGGCATATACAGCAGTGTGGGGGTAGGAGCATATACAGCACTGAGGACACTTGGGGCAAATACATCACTAGGGAGGGCTTGGGGCATATACATCACTAGGGAGGGCTGGGGGCATATATATCACTAGCGAGACTGACGGCATATACATCACTGGGGAGGCTGGGGCATGTACAGCACTGGGGAGGCTGGGGCATATACATAACTGGGGAGGGGTGGGAGCATATACAGCACTGGGGAAATCTGGGCATATATATAGCATTGGGTAGGGCTGGTGCATATACATCACTTGGGAGGGTTGGAGCATATACATCACTGGGGCCGGTGGGGGCATTTACATCACTGGGGAGGCCTGGGCACATACAGCACTGCGGAGGGCTTGGGGCTAATACAGCACTGGGGACAGTGGGGTCATTTACAGCTTTGGGGAGTGCTGGGGCATATGCAGCACTGGGGAGTGTGGGTGAATATTCAGCACTGGGGATGATGGAGACTTATACTGCACATCATTGCGGATTCTCAGGGCATGTACACACTGGAGGCACATACAGTACTGGGAAGCACATACTGGTGATGGGAGGCAGTAGTTCTGGTGACACTGGGGCCGCCGCTCCTCTTATTCCATGGGATAGTGCATAATGTGGTCCCAACTCAGCTCACAGACTTCATCTTCACGCTGGCACTGATCAGTGTGAGTATTTGATCCTTTAACACATTCAGTAATTAACACTGGCTGCATATCCTCGCAGGGTAAGAGCTGGTTTAAAAAGCCGGTAGCTGCAGAATGCGGGTTCCAGTGCAAGCACCACAGTCCCCAGTAATGTGCCTGGGTGCTGCAGGAATGGTCTGCCTATGGCCTGGGGTTCCTCACCCTTGCCCTACAGCCTTTGTATTTGTGTTGCAAAATGTTTAGAATAAAGTTATCTTCCAAGTACTTTTTTATTGTGTCCCAACATATCATTGTAAAATATATGATAAAACTGGTTTAAAGTAATGCAAATAATGTAGCATAACCTATCGTAATCAGAAATTTGTAGTTGTTAAACAATGTAAGTTTATTCAATAAATTTGAAGTTTCACTGACTTCAGCACTCTGACTGTTTTGTTGATCTTAGTAGTACTGTAACTAAGTATTGTCAAAGTAGCAGTAAGATGTGATTTCTCCATCCATGTGGGGAATGTTGTCTATATAACATTAATGCATGAAATAAACAGCAGCATCGCCCCTTTCGTAGCCTGTGACAAATAAACAAATATTAGCACACTGTACTATGTCTTTTAACATATAGTAATTTACTTTATTTGTGATGGTAGTGAAATTAAAGTGAACCTGTCACCAGGTTTTTGTCATATAAGCTGCGGCCACCGCCAATAAACCCTTATATACAGCATTCTAGAATGCTGTGTACAAGTCCTCAGGCTGATCTGTAAAGTATCAAAAATCACTTTTATTATACTCACCTGAGGGTCGGTCCAGTCCATGAGTGTCACTGGTCTTGATCCAACTGTTCTCTCTTCTTGCGTTCACCGTCCTCCTTCTCTGCTTCTTGTAGATGATGCGTCCTATGTCATCCATGCACTGGCCTTCATTGAGCCTTTATTGCTTTCTGGTGCACGAACACTTATTTCTGCCGTCCTGAGGACAGAGCAAAGTACTGTCATGAGCAAGAGCGGGAAAGGTCAAAGAACACCCAAGCATGTGCACTACGCAGGTGTTTCTTGACCTTTTCCCGCTCCTGCGCATGACAGTACTTTGCTCTGCCCTCAGCAGGGCAGAGATAAGTGCACGTGCACAGGAGCGCAGTGAGTGCATGATGTAGGTTGCGTCATCCACAAGAAACAGAAAAGGAGGATGGCAAACGCAAGAAGAGAGGATTGTCAGATCAAGGCCACAACCCTTCAGACCAGACAGCTCCCACGTGAGTATAATAAAAGCTATTTTTTATGTTGTACAGGTCGGCCTGGGGACTTATAGACAATATTGTAGAATGCTGTATATAAGGGTTTATTGGTGGTGGCCTCAGCTTAAGTGACAAAACCTGGTGATAGGTTGAGTTTAAAAATGCAGTCATATTTGGATTCAAAACATTATCCTATATATTAATTCCATTGTTTTAAACATATCTTCTACCACAAATAATGCACCACAAATGTTCTTGAATTCCTTCTGATTGTTACTTGTGGGCATTCTTTATCATTTTACGCTTTGAATTTGGGCACTAAACAACCCATTTTATTGTATTTGAGAACAGTTGTCTGATGATGAGCCCTGACATAATAGGTTTCAGCTGCTTTCTCTTGTCACCCGAGGGCTATGCCCTTTCTTTGCTCTTTGTTGCAGTCAGTACATTCTTCACGCTAACCAGACATGCTTGATTACATTTGTGCTTGTAAAGTGTGTACATGATCTGGTATCAGTGACCAAATATTTATCTGTCCGGTAGTTTTGTATCAGACAAACCAGGATTTACATCTCAAGGGTATGTACACATGACATCTTTAATAGGGGGCGAATCTGATGAGTTTTCCAAGAAGACACTTCAGAAAATTATAGATGCAAATTGCCTCTCTTCTGTACAAAGTATCAGATCTGACTTGGCTATATGAGAGGCTTAAAACCGGAATCTAAGGGGTAACGTTTCTCCTTGTGGAGAGTGACATGCCTGTCATGACAGTGAATGAGGCTTAAATGCCTTGCAATGCCCTTCTGGGAAATGAAATATTTATCTTATATAATTAATTGAAAAAAAGAGGCAGCACTAAAAAAATCATAGGGAAGTTTGTGGCTTTACTGATCCATAGGCAACGTTTCAGCAGATTTCTCTGCCTTTCTCAAGTAATGGACAAGCATCAAGTGAGCAGTTAAATAGTGTTTCTACAATCCACATCTCATTAATTATGCAAAACAGTGTTAATCAATATGATATAACTTAATACGTTGCTCATAATAGCCAACTATTATTACAAGTGCACAGAGTCACCTCATGATATAAAACATTTTATAAAGTGCATCAGTGCATAAGTGCAATTAGATGCAAAGAGTGTTCGGTTAAAGAACTATGCCATATTCATATGGGGGTACTTTAGAATAATATCACATGACAGAAAAAGCTTACTGTAAAGACTCAATGCAGATATGATTGTCACTCACGCTATCTCGGCGTCATCTTCACTGTTTTGCGCATGTCATTGATGTCACCAAGGCCAGCCAATCGGCACAGTGCACCTGAGCATGCGCAGTGTCGTCATTCAGCAGTAACCATCTTTAAAGAGGCCATGGTTACCACATCTCTCAAATGCTGATAACATACACCTGAGGCTAATAGAGTGATTTTGCACATAGCAACATTTTCATTTTAGATAATAAACCATATTAGGAGTACAACAACCTGTATGAGGCATAAGATAGGAAAATATGAATGTAATATATCCTCACTCCCACCACAACCGTTATCAGTATGTGTACATATATAAGTGATATCCAGCCTCCAAAGCATGTATATAGCGTTTGCTCAAATTTAAGCACAGTGATCTCTATAACACATAACTGGTGCCGCATAAGGCGGTCCGGAAGTCTGCTTTAAGAAAAATCAAGTATAGAAAAAACATCTTTTCCTGTATTAATAAATATACTTAGTACCAGTACCCGCCATACTCCATGATACTTCCTTTTCACATATTTGTAAGAGAAAAGAAAAATAAAACCATATTAGTATACATATAAAAGATAATAATATGGAATGAATTATCTTCCATATAAAAAAGTCACTCACTGTAGCAGAATTATTCTAGCAAAAACGTCCTTATAAGAAATGATGCCACCTCCCTGGTGTTCGAATTCGATTTGATTCGTCCAATTGAGTGTGTGTTTGCTCGGGATGTTGTCGACATTGCATTAAATACCATCGAACACATATAAAGCATCTTCTAACTTAGGACCGGCTGTGGGAGCAGCTCCAGGGAGCGAGGAGCGCAGCACCAGGGAACGGGGAGCGAAAGACCCAGCCAGGGAAGCCGGCTTTCCTGCTCTGTGCTGCGCTCCCCGCTCCCTGGTGCCCCTCCCCACTCCCTATAGCTGCTCCCCCCGCCCGGCCATAAATTAGGATCAGGCGGGGAGGTGGCGGGGGGAGTATCAGAGAGCGGGGAGCGCAGCACAGAGCAGGAAAGCTGGCAGTGAAGTCTTCACACCGCTGGCTTTCCCGCCGGTCATTTCAAATGATCAGCTGATGCTGATCAACTGTTCATTTGAAGTAGCCACTGTGCTGTCAGGGTTCATGGAGTTCCTGCAGCATAAACTCACATGAACTTTCCCACGGCCACCCAGCACACAACTCAGCTACATCTCTGGTAGAGGTTTAGTCTGAGCTAAATAAGAAAACTGGATTGGACTACGTCGGACGGAACATAAATTTTTAATAAAGATGGAGTCTAAGTGTTGTTTTGTTATTTTTTCTAATAAAGAATTTTTTCTCTGTGTGTTTTTTTTTTAAAAACTTTACTAGAAATTCATGGCGGTCATGTCTAATATGACTAATACAAAGCTGGCCCTAACCCCTTTATTACCCAGTGAGCCACTGCATGAGGGCCCTGGATGAGCTGGATACAGCGCCAGAAGATGGCGCTTCTATGAATGCGCTATTTTCTGGGGTGGCTGCTGGCTGCAATTCGCAGCATGGGGGGGGGGGGGCCCAGAGAACTTGGCCTCCCTGCGCTGCGGATTCCAGCCCCCAGCTGCCTAGTTGTACCTGGCTGGACACAGAAATAGCGCGAATCCATACGCACTTTTTTTTTATTATTTCATGAAATTCATGAAATAATATAAAAAAAGGGCTTCCCTATATTTCTGTTTCCAGGCAGCTACAAATAGGCAGCTGGGGCAGCCGTTTCTGCCTACTGTACCTGGCTGGCGTACAAAAATATGGCGAAGCCCACATCGAAATTTAAAAGAAAAATCCAGAAAACAATCCAAAAAAAGGGACTGCATCTTTATTAACCCCTCGACCATCTACGCTGTCACAGAGATGATGGTCAAGGGGTTAATAAAGATGCAGTCCCTTTTTTTTTTATTGTTTATGAAGTGTTCAGAAAAATTTCGACATGGGCTTTGCCGTCATTTTGTATGCCAGCCAGATACAGCAGGCAGCAACGGGCTGCCACCAACCCCCAGGTGCCAATTTGTACCTGCCTGGAAACAGGAATAAAGGGAAGCCCTTTATGTTTTCTGAAAAATTCATAAAACAATCGAAAAAAAGGCACTGCATCTTTATTAAGCCCTCGGCCATCATCTCTGTGATCATCCAAGCTTTCTTGCCCCCCCCCTGCTGCGAATTGCAGCCCGCAGCTACCCCAGAAAAATGGTGCGTTCATAGAAGCGCCTTCTTCTGGCGCTGTATCCAGCTCATCCAGGGGCCTGGTGCAGTGGCTCACAGGGTAATAAAGGGGTTAGGGCCAGCTTTGTATTATCAGCTAGCCGTAAGCCCGAAATTCATGGGGTCACGCTAATATTAAAAATGAATGCCATAAATTTCTAGTAAAGTTTAAAAAAAAAAAAACACAACACAGAGAAAAATTATTTTTTAGAAAAAATAACAAAACAACACTTAAAGGATCCTGACCCTGAAAAATGAGCCCCCAGCCCCTTAATACCTTTCCCTGCAGTATGCTAACACCTCTGGAGCCATCCCTTTGTGTGGCCAAAGCGATATTGTAATGTTAATAAAAGTAATTTTTATACCTTATTTCCAGCAGCATCTCATCATTTTTGAAGCCGCAAAAGGCGTGCCTGGCTGCTGCTCCCCGCCGCCTGATACAATTTCGCTTTGGTTACACAAATGGATGGCTCCAGAGGTGTTAGCATACTGCAGGGAAAAGTAATAAGGGGCTGGGGGCTCATTTTTCAGGGTCAAGATCCCTTTAAACTCCATCTTTATTAAAAATGTATCTTCTGTCCGACATAGTCCAATCAAGTTTTCATATTTAGCTCAGCTACATCTCTGGTAAAGAACCTCTACCAGAGATGTAGCTGAGCTATGCGCTGGGTGGCCGTGGGAAAGTTCATGTGAGTTCATGCTGCATGAACTCAGATGAACCCTGACAGCACCGCGGATATTTCAAATGAACAGCTGATCTGCATCAGCTGATCATTTAAAATAACCGGCGGGAAAGCCAGCGGTGAGCAGATTTCACCGCCAGCTTTCCTGCTCTGTGCTGCACTCCCCGCTCCCTGATGCCCCCTCATCGCTCCCCCCGCCCCTCCCAGCCTGATCCTAAGTTAGGAGCAGGCGGGGGGAGCAGCTCCAGGGAGTGGGGAGGGGGCATCAGGGAGTGGGGAGTGCACACATAGCAGGAAAGCCGGCGGTGAAGTCTTCTCACCGCCAGCTTCCCCGCCCAGGTTCTTCACTCCCTGCTCCCTTGTGCTGCGCTCCCCGCCAGGTCCTAACTCAGGATCGGGATGGGAGGCGGTGAGGGGCAGAGGATTGGGCTCAGTGATTGTTTAAAAAATGGCGGCTTTTTACTGCCAGATTTTAAACAATCATGCCTCCTTTTCAGCCTTTTCCCCTGCCCCCAGACCACTTTATAGGGTCCTTTTGGAGAACGAACGGCTAGCGAACATAACCTCGAACTGCAGAATTTGAAGCTAATTGTTTGCATTCGTCGAATGACTCGAACACCGCCCAAAACAGCTCGAATTTGAGATTAGCGAACATTTTGAATCGAACATCGCTCATCTCTACTCTATATTATATACATATATGCCTAAGGGTCTTCAATTCATAGATCCACCTCATTTCCAAAGTTTTCAATACTTCCGTATGGTTGCCACCCCTCCTATGTATGGGCATATAATCGATGATATGGAATCTTATATCTTTTTCAGAGTGACCCTTTTCACTAAAGTGCTTAGATACAGTTAAATCCTTTCTTTTCTTATGGATGTCACATCTATGTTGGTTGAGATGTGTCTTTAAATCGCATGTTGTCTCACTGACATAAGAGGAAGGACATGGGCATTGTAGCATGTAGATTACATATTCAGAAGAACACATTAAATAATGTTTGATTTTGACATCCTCCCCCATTGCCGTGTTTGGGACAAACATGAACCCTTAAGCATCTGTGGACAATTTATGCATGAAAGGCACGGAAAACAACCCTTCTCTTGTAAGCCGGTCATTGATGGTTGTGTATCTCTGGAACTTATGTCGGATCTCACCAATTTGTCACCAAGGCATTTACTGCTCCAATATGCCATAATCGGGGGATGCTGAAACTCACTTATCTTTGGAATACCCCTACTTAAAGTTGACCAATGTTGTCTAATTATCCTCACAACAGCACCGCTCTCCTCACAGAAATCACTAACAAATAGGATTCTAGTTGTACCACTTTTCTTTCTCTGTACAATATGATCTTTCCTTTCCACACTCTCAACTTTTTCTCTTTGTTTATAGAGTACTCTATTCGGATACCCCCTTGACATAAATTTTTCTTCTTTATATATCACTTTTGTCCCTCTTAGTATCCAGCTGTGACTTGAGCTTTGTCAGGCAATGTCCTTTTGAGTAACATAAAGTCAGGTATTAAAGCAGTGGTGTTCCACAATAAAGAGAGCTTTTATCTTACTTAGCCGCTGCCTTTGACCCTGTAGTGAGCCACTACCTCTTGTATATACTGCAGTATACACATGTGCTTGGTTAACCCAGTATGCTATTGTGCATCTGGGGAGCGGAGGGCGGACGCATGCACCGCCGCCATGTCACTAATCCTTTTTGCCTTCACTAGCCCTTCTGCGCATGCGCCGATACCCGGGCGCGATGCATTATGGTATGATGCTGACTATGACGACTTCCGGTCCTGGTTCCCGGAAGTACTGGAGCGCACACAGCACGCTCCACGCAAGCATTTCTGGTGGAATGCACAATTTTAATCATCTATGAGGTATTTATATGAGCGGTTCAGCACAGGATTATGGACTCACCCCTGATGAAGTCACCACCCGTGACGGAACGCGTGGGGTCTTTCTGAGTCCTCCTTCCCTCCCACACCTAACAGCTGGTATGTGTTTATGGGGTATCTTATGATCTCTTAAGACCCCTTAGGTCTGTTCTGCCTTGCTTCTGGATGCTGACATTGGTAAAGCTGGTCTAATATTGGTCTCCTGATTATATGGGCTTAAGATGATGTTATAGGGGCATGTTACATACTTTGTGATGCTTATTTCATCTTTTTTATTGATGTGATTTTTTGTACTAGCCTATGATTTATCATTATCTTTGGAGGCACGATTTACAGTGTTTATCTGACCGCAGTAGCTTTTCAGGGTATTGGTATAACAGTCTAAATAGGTGGTTTATTTACCAAAAAGGGAATTGTTTAACCCTATGATGTTTGAACTGCTTCATGGTTTTTGCTCTGATCACTGAGCTGAATTTGTGTTGTGTGGGGAAGGGGACTTACATCGGGTTCCTATGTGGACCTTTTTAATTGTTTTTATTGTCTGTCTTGTGCTGTCGTTTTTCAAATAAACTTTGTATAATATGAATTATCTAGAGTGATCGCCTCATTGATTCATGTCACCTTTCCCTCTTTTTGCTTTTTGGTAAATTTTACTTCCATTCCACCCAGGGTCAACTATAATTTCTTTTCATCCTTCACTTCTCTTTGCCCTTAAAAATTGACTATACGATATTACTTCAATCGTTTTTCTGGGGTGGTGACTAGTGGAATGTAATAAATTGTTTTTATCTGTTTTCTTTGAATAAAGTTTGATACTTATCCCCTTCTTTAACCACCATCAAGCACATCAAGGAAATGCAACCTGTCCTCAGAGCTCTCCATTGTAAATTTCACTGTTGCATTGATCATGTTCAAGTGATCAAAAAATCACTAAGCTCAACAATTGTTCCTTTCCAAATCAAAAATATGAAGTAAGGTGATTCCCTGTAGGGTATATATAAAAAACAAACATGCGGCGCCAATCTCAGCGCGTTACCAATGTAACTCTCTGGTGTCCTTTTAATGAAGTTTTATGCACTCACCTCTTGCCATAAAACTTCCAGCATATGGTTTTTCCAAAGCCTCCTCACGCTTTGGATATTTATCCGGGTCTGCTGCTCGCCTTGAATTGATCCTGTATTGGTCCTGCCACGGATTCCACAGGCATGAAGGTTCAATAGGAAGTGATCCAATTCTATAGTGGCCGCGCTCCCCGTGGTAATGATTTTAAGAACTTCTTGTCCACAAAAAATTTATTCCTCAAAACATGCGAGAATATAAAAAACGGATACAACGCGTTTCAGCGGAGACAACCGCCTTCCTCAGGTATCAGATACCTGAGGAAGGCGGTTGTCTCCGCCGAAACGCGTTGTATCCATTTTTTATATTCTCGCATGTTTTGAGGAATAAAAGTTTTTGTGGACAAGAAGTTCTTAAAATCATTACCACGGGGAGCGCGGCCACTATAGAATTGGATCACTTCCTATTGAACAAATCAAAAATATGTCATCAATGTATCATCACCATCCCCTACGTTGGAGAAATGGGGTGATACATAGATGAACCTCTCTTCCAATGTACTCATAAAAATATTTGCATAAGAGTGCGCCATGTTTGCACCCATGGCTGTCGCTCTTTGCTGCTGGTAATATTCATCACTGAATAAAAAATAGTTCTTGGTCAGGACGATTCTCAGAAGACTCAAAATTATCTTACATGTATCTCTCGAAAATTTACCTCCACACAATTTCTCTTTAACAGCAGTCAACCCTCCTCATGTGAAATACAGGTGTACAGTGATATTACATCAAAAGAGACTAACAACTCTTGTTCTCTTGCTTTTAACCCTTTAACTTTAATTAAAAAGTCCATGCTATCCTTAATAAATGATTTCATTCTCTGTGCCAAAGAATTCAGAATCTGATCCTTGAACACGCCAAGCGACTGAACACAGAATCTGTTCCAGCCCCAATGGGGCGCCCCGGTGGATTCTCAAATCATTTGTACACCTTCGGCAAAACATATATAACAGGTGTATATGGCAAATGTTTCAACAAAAAATCATATATGTCCTTATCAATTACTTTCCTTTGCAGGGCAGGATCCAATATTGCCTGAAATTTTGAGTCATAATAAAGTCTCTTATAGACTTGCTTTTCCTCAACTTGTCGCTTAATCTCATCAACATACATGTCCATGTCCATGACAACCACGGCTCCTGTATTATCAGCCTTTTTAATTACAATTGTGACGTCATGGACAAGGTCATTCAAAGCCTCCATCTCTTGTTTTCTAATATTTGGGGATGTAAACTGTTTCACTGTGGATGACAGCAATCTTTTGACGTCCTTTGTAACAGCTTCAATAAATACTTCCGCTATCACTGACCTACTAGGTGGGATGAACATGCACAAAACGGCGAAGAGGACGCTGAGATTGCGTGGGTGATGATCAGATCTGCATGGAGTCTTTACAGTAAGCTTTTTCTGTACTGTGATGTTTTTCTAAAGTACCCCCATATGAATATGGCAGAGTTCTTTAACAAAACACTCTTTGCACCTAATTGCACTCATGCACTGATGCACTTTATAAAATGTTTTATATCATGAGGTGACTCTGTGCACTTGTAATAATAGTTGGATATTATGAGCAACTTATTAAGTTATATCATATTGATTAACACTGTTTTGCATAATTAATGAGATGTGGATTGTAGAAACACTATTTAACTCAGATCTACCTCTCTGGCCCAGATGTCACCTCTCTGCTGTCCAGAATCCCGGAGTGTCTATCAGCCATATCCTCCTTCTTCACCTCCCGCTTCCTAAAACTCAATGTAGGCAAAACCAAACTCATCATCTTTCCTCCATTTCATGTATCTTCCCTACCTGATTTATCTATTATGGTAAATGGCATAACAGTCTCTCCCGCAAATCCACTGCCTTGGAGTAACTCTCGAATCTGCCCTGTCTTTCAAACCGCACATTCAAACTCTTGCCACCTTCTGTCGCCTCCAGCTCAAAAATATTTCCAGAATTCGTCCCTTCCTCAGTCCTCAATCTACTAAAACTCTTGCACATGCCCTCATCATCTCCCGCCTCGATTACAGCAACATACTCCTCTCTGGCTTCCCCGCTAACTCTCTTGCACCACTCCAGTCTATCCTCAACTCTGCTACCTGACTAATCCTCCTCTCTCCTCGCTGCTCCACTGTTTCTCACCTCTGCAAATCTCTTCACTGGCTCCCAATTCCACAACAAATCCAGTTCAACCTACTAACACTGACCTATAAAGCCATCCATAACCTGTCTCCTCCCTATATCTCTGAACTAATCTCCCACTATCTTCCCTCACGTAATCTTTGATCCTCCCAAGACCTCCCCTCTCCTCCACACTTATTCGTTGCTCACACAACCATCTCCAAGATTTATTACGAATATCCACCATCCTCCGGAATTCTGTGCTCCAACACGTAATATTATCCACTACGCTTGGATCCTTCAGACGAAACCTGAAAACCCAACTCTTCAGGAAAGCTTACAGCCTGCAATGACCACTGTACCACCTCACCACCACCAGAGCTGTCGCCACCATATCTGCTGCACCCATGACCTACTGTCTCCTCCCCAATATCCTGTAGAATGTAAGCCCGCAAGGACAGGGTCCTCTCCCATCTGTACCAGTCTGTCGTTATTAATTTGTTTACTGTAAACTATATCTATAATTTTGTATGTAACCCCCTCTCATGTACAGCACCATGGAATTAATGGTGCTATACAAAAAATAATAATAATAATAATAATAATAATAATAATAAACAACTGCTCACTTGATGCTGGTCCATTGCTTGAGAAAGGCAGAGACATCTGCTAAACATTGCCTACAAAACAGTAAAGTCACAAACTTCACTCTAATTTTTGGAGTGCTGCCTGTTTTTTCAATTATTATCTAAAAGTTTGGACACTACCTTTGTAGGTTTTGTGCACCAATGTTATTTTGGTGGTGCTGCCAATATATTTTTTGATTAATATTTATATAAATATATTCATTTCATTTCCCAGAGGAGCTGTCATGATTCCAACACTCACGGTATGCAATGGATGCTGGGAGTGACAGCTTAGACGCCCTATAGGATCAAGGGCACACTGTTCTGTCAGTATGGAGAATGACAGCCTAGTCATACAATCTGATGTAGGGATATGCCGGGTGTGTTGATATTATTATAGAGCAGCTGAGCTGTCAATCTGGCTGAGCCTGTGGGGTTTCCTCAAGGTGTCACCCGTTCAGGTTGATTATCTGCCTCTTTAGTTTCCTGGTAGTGATCAAATCACTGCCAGTTGTAGCTTTGCTCAATAGTATTTTACTCCTGCATCTAATATTCTGAGTTTGTTGCCTAACCTTGGATTAACGGTTGACTATTGTCTTGGATTATCCCTTTTGCCTTGACACATTCTGAACTTTTGTTACCTATTCCTGGACTTGGACTCTGACTATCCTTTGGTCTTATCCCTTTTATTTTTTATGTAATCTCCTGGCTTTTGACCTCAGACTCTTGACTTGATGCCTCATAGATTACCCATGAGAAGTTACTCAGCTTCACATTACAACTGGCCTCTATATTTTTTTCATTTTCACCACCATAGATCCAGTTCATATACTTTGTGATCAAGTGATGAATCTGGTGCAAATAATTCTGCATCTGACTAAAGGTACCGGTACACTCTTCAATGTTGTAACGATATCACTAACGATCTCATGGGCGCGCGGTCGTTAGCACATCATTTTGACATCGTTGGTGAGCTGTTGTGGCGCCCCGCACTGAGTGCGTCACAGGAGGGTATTGCAGCCAAAACAGCAGCAGCAATATTCTCTGACCCAGCAGTCACACAGTTAACTCAGAGATCCATACCCTGCATGCATCACCTAGCATAGAGGTCCAATCAGGTCCTGGTGGGCGGAGTGTAAGGGTAGTGTGTAGTGGAAGTTTTAGTTAGTCTGAAGGAGAGTCTAGAGAGTCTGGAAGTGTAACAGCAGCCTAGAAAACCTCTGCAGATTCCCAGCTCTGCAACCTAGAGAGGCTGCACGTCCGGCGGCCCCCTGGCCACCTCTTACCGGCCATCTCCCTACCGTCACCACAGTTGAACACCATTATTCCCGGTGCATTACCAACCGAACTACGGGCGTCAACATGCGGGTCCAAAATCATCCCGTACCCATCTACAGCCGGTTTGCTGTTACTGAAGCTAGCAGTAGTCCAGCTCTGCTATGCGAACCAGAGGTGTGGAGGGACCGCTTTACAGGAGCACCCCACCATCGCCAAATCCAGTCGTCTAACCAACGGTGTACCCACCAAGGGACCCAAGGCTCCCCAAAGCATCCGGAACGTATACCCCGGATAGGGCATTCAAGCAGCCTCCCGTACCCGATCTGGTATTCCTGGGCGACAACGGCACAGTACTTAGTTAGAATGGAGGAACACCGCGGATCTCTGAGGGACACTTATCACTGCTGAGTCTACCCGGTCTACTACCTACAAACTGTATGCCATGTACTGCTTGCTGGTTACAGTAAAGAACCCGTTACAGAGACTTACAATGTCCGTGCTTCCTTATGAACTGTTTATCCGCATGCTAAGGTAACCGTAGCTGCCTCACAACATCTTCTGCATTTTCTGGCTCCGGGGATCACCGATCAGCCTGTGGGGAGCGTTCCATCTTGCTGCATTCCATCCCCCGGAGGGCCCGTAAAGTTACCGAAACTCTCATAGGTGGCGTCACGACAAATTAACCCCTTAATCTGTTCCCACAAGACGTCTTCACTTTTGATCTGCACCACCGGGCCCCACTACCGGCAGGCGCGGTACCACCCGTGACAAGGAGGAAGAAGCAAACACCTGTCTAAACCGGAGTCCCGGCCGCGGTGAGTCACTGTCACATGTATATTTCATGGATGACGCACCAACGATGTAGCGAGCAACTATCGTTTGCACAACCCAGTGAACGATACATGTTCATTGATGTGAATGGATGAAGTCGTGAACGACATCATTATCGCGGTGTCACACAGAATGATGCTGCAGGTTGGCTGATTGTGGATCGTTTGATTTGAGAACATGTTCTCAAATCTGCGATCAACGATCCAACGATTTATCGTAGTCGCATCTCGGTATCACACGCAATAACATCCTAACGATGTTGTTTCAATGACTCCAAAGCCGTAACGTTTCAGCGATATGTTCATGATATCGTACCGTGTAACAGGGCCTTAAGAAGTATCAGAATCTTGAATGATCACAATAGCAGTTGCAGGGACAGGTATCTAGCTCTCCGACAGTGGCTGCAAAATCTGTACCCTCCGACATGTAATTGGACTCTCCGAAACTGTCGTGGCCCTTTCTGAATGATGTTCAGGTGAGAAAAAACAGTTTAAAGTGAAACTGTCACCAGATTTGTGTGTGTGAGACTAAAAGCACCACCTTCAGCAGAGCCTATGCTGCATATGAAGAAAATGGGGATTATGCCCTGACTGCCCCTCTACACCTAATAAATAAGTTTTAAAACATCCTGCCTTGTTTCTGGTCTGATGGGCTTAATTATAGATTAGTCGTCCCGCCACTCCTTGCCGTCTAGCCCACCTCACCTTGCCGTCTAACAGCCTCTTCTTCTGAGTGATATCTGAATCCTGTGCCTGTGCAGAGGCTTTTTGGGATAGCGACGGTGCACTATGTTATGTCCTACTGCAGACTGAGCCTAAAAATGTTCTGTGCAACTGCTAAGGTTTCTGCGCAAGTGCACAGTGTATCTGCATGAACCGGAGAGGCCTCAACACAGGTGCACAGTTCGAATGTAACTCAGAAGAGGCTGATAGACGACAAGGAGAGGCAGGATGGACGGAGGTACAATTAAGCACATTGGACCAGAAACAGGTAATCATAATATGGGACAGGAAGTTTTTAAAACCTATTTATTAAGTGTCCAGGGGGGAGTCAGGGCACAATAGCCACCTTCTTAAAATGCAGCATAAGTTATTTTTTATGTTATTTTTTACCCTGCAACCTTGGTTTTCAGGACATGAATCCAAGCAGGTAAGAGTAATTAAGTCCATCCTGCAAGGGGGCCCTCAACCGATATTTCTTACCCCTATCCCCAGAATGGATTTCTGTTGAAACCTTCTTTGATGCTTTAGGTGTGATTTATGATGAACCTGACAGAATCCTGGTCACTGAGGCATAGATCATGACTCTGACTCAGGGGAGTCACACCGCTGAGGATTATGGTACCAAATTCAGGCAATTACTGAAGTTCAGTGGAACAACGCAGTCCTCAGATGCTAATTTCAGAGAGGCTTTTCCAAAGCTCTTTAAGGGAACCTCTCAGCTCATTTATTACTACCTGTACCTGCAGCTTCATAGTACTATTCTAAGCATCCCTGTCTGAACTAATTCTGTCATGTTAATGTTGAAAAAATGCATTTGTATACTTACATTTTCTAATGTTAATGAGCTTGAGACTGGTCTTAAGGGGCATTTTTCTATGGTATCCATCCCTGTCTCCTTTCCTTGGTACCAGCGCTGTTCCTTCTTGGTAGATTCAAAAAAGGTATGGGCTGCTTCGAGGTATAACACCTCCGGGTGCATCTATTTCCGATCCTGTGCATTGTGGGGGAGTATTGGGTGCACTTGTCCACCTCCAGATCATGCCCACCGTGCATTCTGAAGCTGTCAAGTCCACCCAATACTCACCCACAATATGCAGGACCGTGCGCCACATACCTGAAAGCAGCCCATACATTTTAGAATCTACCAAGAAGGGACAGCACTTGTAAATTAGGTTATGACATCCACAGAGGCGTGATATTCATGGAAGGAAGGCAGGGATGGCAGATCAGTCTCTTCCTCATTAACATTTGAAAATGTAAGTGTATAAATGCATTTTTTCAACTTTAACATGGCAGTATTAGCTTAAACAGGGGTGATTAGAATAGGACTATGAAGCTGCAGGTACAGATATTGATAACTTGGGGGGCATAAACTAGCTGGCAGGTTCCCTTTAAGGACACTCTGGTGTCTGTACGAGTTTGCAAGTACCAAACATGTATACTTTTACTGTTATCTAAGAGGTAAAAAAAATATTCAGAAGTTTTTATTTAAAGAAACAGAATTGTGCATTTTCCGTGACCCGTAGCTTTCTTATTTTTCGGGATCTGGGGCTGTGTAATGACTTATTTTTGCGGCTTGAGCTGACGTGTCTAAAGACACCATTTTGTGTAGATATGTTGTTTTGATCGCCCGTTATTGCTAGGGATGAGCGAGTAGGGAAATGTTCGGACTCTCTATACTCGTAACGAGTACCCGAGTATTAGGACCTACTTGTTACGAGTATAATGTAAGTCAATGGGAAGTTAATTTTTATTAAAAGTTAATTAAAGGTGTTAAAAATAAAAAAATAACATACTCACCTATTCGACGGCTATCCCGGGACCCGAAAAGAACACATCTACTATGAAAGTGAATGTACTACTCACTACTCCTAATGAGTAATCGCAAGCAAACTCACGGAGTAGCGAGTAGCCCAAATACCATACTATTCGGTGAGTACCAAATAGTTCCGAGTATACTCGCTCATCCCTAGTTATTGCATTTTATTTCAATGCTGCAGCAACCAAAAAAACTTAATTTCAGCAATTGGACTTTTTTTTTACGTTACGCAGTTGATCGGTCTGATTAATTGATTTTATATTTTAATAGATCAGGCATTTCTGAATGCAGTGATACCAAATATCTGTACTTTTAAAATTTTAGTTTTATTTTCAATGGTGTAAAAGGAGGGTGATTTGAACTTATGTGGGTTTTTTTTCATTTTTTTTATTACTTTTTTCTTTTCTCTTTACTTTACACTGGCCACTAGAGGGCCTCAGCACTGTACATCTGATCACCTGTCCTATGTACTGAAGAGCTGCAGCGCTTCAGAACACAGGGAAGGTGATCACTGTCTTTGAATGCTGGTGCTCAACAGATATCCACAGGAAGTGATCTCAGACAGCTTCCGCAGTCATTACAAGACCCCAGGCTCTGCAGGTCGAGATCCCATGATCACTTCACGGGATCTCTGATTACAGCGGGGAACAGTGCGATCCCCACTGCAGGGCTTTGGATCTCACTGTCAATGAATTACAGCAAAATTCAAAGGGTTAACAGCAGCAATCAGATTGCAGATCTGAGCACTGCTGTTAGATACGTATCTCAGCTGATGACATCAGCTGAGATGTGCAGGGGATGATGTGGGCTCACACTGTGAGCTTGCATCAAAGTGTCGGAGGTGACCTATGACGTACATGTATGTCATAGGTCATGAAGGGGTTAAAACTTTGTCAAATGGGTAATGGGGGATTTAACACTTCAAGTGGGGGGTACTGCATTCTGAATCCATTTCCTGTTTTATATTGTTTATTTTACCTGCTAGGGTGGTTTTGTGGCTTCCATGGTTTATTCACAATCCTTTTTATTGACTGGTGTCAAAAGTATATTGTTAAGTGGAGTTATAAGAAGTGTTCAAGTTCTATACAAATTTGCCATTTTGGAAGCTAGAACCACCCCCAAGGAATTTATCTAGATGTGTGGTGAGGACTTTGAACTCCCAGGTGCTTCGGTGCATTTTGTCATTTTTGCGTAGAAAAACATATACCGTATATACTCGCGTATAAGCCGAGTTTTTCAGCCCAAAAATTGGGCTGAAAAGTACCCCCCTCGGCTTATACGCGAGTCAGTGACGGCAGCCATACAGCCCCACTGCAGCCCCAGCATCCCCAGTAATGCAGGGCCCCCCCAGCCTTGCTCCGGTCACCTGTAAAGCAAATTATACTTATCACTGTCCCACTGCCGTCCGCGCCGCCGCTGCCGACATCCGCGATCCTCCATCTTCATGCGTCTTCTTCCTGTTTCCTGTGTTCGTCGCAGACAATGACGTCATTACCGGCGCCGAACACAGGAAACAGGAAGAAGACGCATGAAGATGGAGGATCGCGGATGTCGGCAGTGGCGAGCGCGGACAGCGGGACAGTGATAAGTATAATTTGCTTTACAGGTGACCGGAGCAAGGCTGGGGGGGCCCTGCATTACTGGGGATGCTGTATACTACCACTGGGGCTGCTATATACTACCACTGGGGCTGTATATACCACTGGGGCTGTATATACTACTGGGGCTGCCTGTATACTACCACTGGGGCTGTATATACTACTGGGGCTGCCTGTATACTACCACTGGGGCTGTATATACTACTGGGGCTGCCTGTATACTACCACTGGGGCTGTATATACTACTGGGGCTGTATATACTACTGGGGCTACGTGTATACTACCACTGGGGCTGTATATACTACTGGGGCTGCGTGTATACTACCACTGGGGCTGTATATACCACTGGGGCTGCTGCTGTATATACCACTGGGGCTGCTGCTGTATACTACCACTGGGGCTGCTGTATATACCTCTGGGGCTGCTGTATACCACACTGCTGGGGGCTGTATACCTGTGCTGGGGTCCACCCTCGGCTTATACATGAGTCAATAGATTTTCCCAGGTTTTGGGGACAAAAGTAGGGGGGTCGGCTTATACACGGGTCGGCTTATACACGAGTATATACGGTATTCATCCTTCTTTTGGCCTTTTTGTGGACACATACAACCATATAAGAGTGGTGGGGGCAGGGCCTATACAGCGTTTTCAGCTGAGAAATGAGTCAGATTACCTCAGGCAAAGGACGCTTCAAACTGGCAGCACAAAATGCTGTGATCTTACCTCCTGCATTTAAATCGGCTGCTCCATGTTAACAGTGAGGAGCTGTGTGGGGGCCATCAGCTGTTAGTACGAGCAAAGTGATTTCAATACAGGAGATATTTGTAAGATGACAGAAGCCTGTGCGCTGTTGACAGTATGGAGCGTCCTTTGTCTGAGGCAAACTGACTATGCACTGATCTCCTATACTTAGTCAAGCTGTGTAGGTCCCGCCCATACCCTTATCTCTGAGGTTTACTTTTCAAGAAGGTTTTTGAAAAGTTTTCTTCCAGATTTCACTTATGAAGTATATTTGAAAGTTTATTATAATCACTTGCTCTACATTATTATTAAATAAAAATTTCAATGGTGGTTACACTTTAAGGCAACCATTTCTTATGTTCAAGTAGTGTCATCTATCTAAGGGTGCTTTCACATCTGCGTTTTTCGTAATTCGCGGCAGATGCGGTGAAAAAACCGCATCTGCCGCGTTTACCGCATAACCGTTCCACTTGCGGCGCGGTTGCGGTTTTTTCTATGCAAAGTATAGGCATACTTGCGGCAGGTGCGGCAAGTGCGGTTTTGCACTTGCGGCAGGTGCGGCCGTGAAAAAAACCGCAGTAAGCCGCGGTTTTTTTCGCGGCCGCACCTGCGGCAAGTGCAAAACCGCACTTGCCGCACCTGCCGCAAGTATGCCTATACTTTGCATAGAAAAAACCGCAACCGCGCCGCAAGTGGAACGGTTATGCGGTAAACGCGGCAGATGCGGTTTTTTCACCGCATCTGCCGCGAATTACGAAAAACGCAGATGTGAAAGGGCCCTAACATGATCATATAAATGTAATTAAAGGAGTTGCAATTCATATTAAGTTGAGACTGCCTTTAATAATGTTTGACTCATAGATTATAAAGTTGAAGATCTTATATTTAACATTAAAGGGAACCAACCACCTCAGATGACGACTATAAGCTGTTAATACATGTCCCTGCACCCTACCTACACCGTTCCAGCTATGTTTTTGCTAAGAATATTGATAAATGCAAACCGAAATATACACTTTGTAAACTTACATTCCTGCGTACTTGAGGGCGTCTCCCTGTGTGTGCTGGGACTTGTTGGCTGTGCTCATCATGCCTGCTCTCCCCCTCCCTTATGCACGCCCCCTCTCAGCCTGCTATACTGTGTGAGGCTGATTGCGTCATAAAGGGGCGGGGCTAAATAGCGGCATCCCGGTAGCCCCGCCCCTTTATGACGCAATCAGCCTCACACAGTATAGCAGGCTGAGAGGGAGCGTGCATAAGGGAGGGGGAGAGCAGACATGATGAGCACAGCCAACAAGTCCCAGCACACACAGGGAGACGTCCTCAAGTACGCAGGAATGTAAGTTTACAAAGTGTATATTTCGGTTTGCATTTATCAATATTCTTAGCAAAAACATAGCTGGAACGGTGTAGGTAGGGTGCAGGGACATGTATTAACTGCTTATAGTTGTCATCTGAGGTGGTTGGTTCCCTTTAATACTATTGATACGATTCACCAAAGCAATGCAAAGACTATCATTATTTATTTAGTATTTACTGCATTTACTGCTGCTGAATCAGGCAATTCAGGAAGAAATAGAACTGGAACTGCTTCTTAACAGTTTCACCTTTTTTTTCCAAATGGTTAACACTAAAGTACTGAATTATTGAGAAGACTATTACATACGCAATGGAGGTTTCTAACACATAAGAACAAAGGTTGTTGCTTGACAATGTATTTGATGGTTCGAATACATGTTTGCGAAAGTAAAGGCAAAAGTGATGCATTCATGAATGAGCCACTCTAGACCTTATTTCTGCATTATAAGAAACTTGAGCAAGGGATAGTCTGTATGTGGAATTATTAGGTAAGTATTTTTACCGTATTATACTTTTTATACTTAATTTTCAACTTCATGCTATGTAAACTTTAGTGCTTATTGGGTGAAGCATATCAGGCAATGTGTATTTGCATAATAATTGAGGGTGTGGCTAAGAATATGAACACCCTTTATCAAGTTATGCTTAATTAATTATTAAACTGCTTGTTTTCCCAAGGCAAAATGACATAAAAAAACAATTACCGTATATACTCGTGTATAAGCCGACCCGTGTATAAGCCGACCCCCTACTTTTGCCCCCAAAATCTGGGAAAACCTATTGACTCGTGTATAAGCCGAGGGTGGACCCCAGCACAGGTATACAGCCCCCAGCAGTGTGGTATACAGGCCCCCTGATGGTATAAAGCCCTCCCCAGTGGTAGTATACAGCCCCCAGCAGTGTGGTATACAGCAGCCTCCCCAGTGGTATATACAGGCCCCAGCAGTGTTACAGCAGCCTTCCTAGGGGTATATACAGCAGCAGCCCCAGGGTTATATACAGCAGCAGCAGCCCCAGGGGTATATACAGCAGCAGCCCCAGGGTTATACAGCAGCAGCCCCAGGGTTATACAGCAGCAGCCCCAGGGTTATATACAGGAGCAGCAGCCCCAGGGGTATATACAGCAGCAGCCCCAGGGTTATACAGCAGCAGCCGCAGGGTTATACAGCAGCAGCCCCAGGGTTATACAGCAGCAGCCCCACTGTTATACACCACCAGCCCCAATGTTATACAGCAGCAGCCCCAGGGTTATACAGCAGCAGCCCCACTGTTATACAACACCAGCCCCAATGTTATACAGCAGCAGCCCCAGGGTTATACAGCAGCAGCCCCACGGTTATATACAGCAGCATCCCCACAGTTATACAGCAGCAGCCCCACAGTTATACAGCAGCAGCCCGAGGTATACAGGCCCCCCATCAGTATCCAGGGCCCCCCATGCTCCGGTAACCTGTAAAGGAAGATGATTATACTTATCACCGTCCCGCTGCCGTCCCCGCTCTGCATCGCGCTCCTCCATCTTCATTCTCCGTCTTCCGGCTTCCTGTGTTCTGCGCCGACAATGACGTCATTGTCGGCGCCGAACACAGGAAGCCGGAAGACGGAGAATGAAGATGGAGGAGCGCGATGCAGAGCGGGGACGGCAGCGGGACAGTGATAAGTATAATCATCTTCCTTTACAGGTTACCGGAGCATGGGGGGGCCCTGGATACTGATGGGGGGCCTGTATACCTCTGGGGGGGGGGGGCGCCCGTGTAGTGACTCGCGTATAAGCCGAGGGGGGAACTTTTCAGCCCAATTTTTGGGCTGAAAAACTCGGCTTATACGTGAGTATATACGGTAACTGACTTGAAAAGTGAAAAATTGTTAAGTCTTACAAAGGAATGTAGGACTCTTGAAGTTGTTAACATATTGGTATGTGATCAGAGAACCATTAGAGATTTTGTTGCAAATAGTCAACAGGGTCACAAAAAATATGCTTGAAAAAAAAGACATATAGTACATTAACTGCCAAATAATTGTGAAGAATACAATGTGACATGACCAGAAACCCAGTATCCTCCAGTGCTGTCCTATTCCCGAACTGTAACAACAGTAATGTGCCCAGAAGTACAAGATCATAGACATGGTCAAGGAATGGAAGATTGAAACTCACCACCAAAGAAAACAACACCTAAGCCAAGACAAGAAAAGGTTCTTATGGACTGATTAGATGAGAATGAGTCTTGATGAACCAGATGGATGGGTTTGTGGCTGTATTAGTAAAAGACACAGGTCTCCAATTTGACTCAAACATCAGTAAGGAAGAGTTCAGTTGATATCAATAAATACAAGCTAGTTGGACTTTTTGGGGTTGAAGATAAAGTTAACATCAGCTTCAAAACCTACTGTCAATTTCTAGAAGACACTTTCTTGAAGCACTGTTACAGGAAGAAAACCTATGATTAGCCTAATAGTATGGCAATCCTCCACGTAAGAAAGACCTATATATAATAGAGTTTTAAGCCATTTAAGTAGAAAAAAATAATCTATTATCTCATAAAAACAATTAAAAAACAGAATTTTGGGGAGCTCAAAGTATATAGATCCCTCATACAGTATATTCCATAAAGATGTACTGGACATTACACAGAAATCACTCCACAATAAAAAAACAAGATCCGGTTAATACCATCAATTGCTATGTACCGAAGCTATACTATTTGAACACACAGCTATAGGGAAAGATTTTTGAAGATGTTTTATAGAGAAAATTATTTTTTTTATTATAAATGTTCTAGTGGATGAGAAAAAATATCTAAAAAATACATACATACATCCCTTATAACCATATAAACGTAAGTATAACTAATAGTAGAAAAGCTGAGGATCTTGATAAGAACATGAAATATGTTATAAAGAAAAAACAAGTTATTGCGCTCACATGATGCAGATAAAGTAATGAGACCCTACATCTACAGTCATGGCCAAAAGTTTTGAGAATGATACAAATATATAAAAAACAGTTTTTCTAATGGCAATTTGCATATACTCCAGAATGTCATAAAGAGTGATCAGCTTAACAGCAATTACTTGCAAAGTCAATATTTGCCTAGAAAATGAACTTTAACCCCTAAAACACATTTCAACATCATTGCAGTCCTGCCCTAAAAGGAGCAGTTAACATCGTTTTAGTGATTGTTCCATTAACACAGATGTGGGTGTTGATGAGGACAGGGCTGGCTATCAATCAGTCATGATTAAGTAAGAATGACACCACTGTACACTTTAAAAGGAGGCTGGTGCTTGGTATCATTGTTTCTCTTCAGTTAACCATGGTTATCTCTAAAGAAACACGTGCAGCCATCATTGCACTGCACAAAAATGGCCTAACAGGGAAGAGTATCGAGGCTACAAAGATTGCACCTTAGTCAACAATCTATCGCATCATCAAGAATTTCAAGGAGAGAGCTTCCATTGTTGTCAAAAAGGCTCCAGGGCGCCCAAGAAAGTCCAGCAAGCGCCAGGACCGTATCTTAAAACTGTTTCAGCTGCGGGATCGGACTACCAGCAGTGCCGAGCTTGCTCAGGAATGGCAGCAGGCTGGTGTGAGTGCTTCTGCACACACTGTGAAGCGGAGACTCTTTGAGCAAGGCCTGGTTTCAAGGAGGGCAGCAAAGAAGCCACTTCTCTCCAGAAAAAACATCAGGGACCAACTGATATTCTGCAAAAGGTACAGGGAGTGGACTGCTGAGGACTGGGGTAAAGTCATTTTCTCTGATGAATCCCCTTTTCGATTGTTTGGGATATCTGGAAAACAGCTTATTCGGAGAAGAAGAGGTGAGCGCTACCACCAGTCTTGTCTCACGCCAACTGTAAAGCATCCTGAAACCATTCATGTGTGGGGTTGCTTCTCAGCCAAGGGAATCGGCTCACTCACAGTCTTGACTAAAAACACAGCCATGAATAAAGAATGGTACCAGAATGTCCTCCAAGAGCAACTTCTCCCAACCGTCCAAGAGAGTTTGGCGCCCAAGAATGCCTTTTCCAGCATGATGGAGCACCTTGCCATAAAGCAAAGGTGATAACTAGATGGCTCAGGGAACAAAACATAGAGATTTTGGGTCCATGGCCTGGAAACTCCCCAGATCTTAATCCCATTGAGAACTTGTGGTCAATCATCAAGAGACGGGTGGACAAACAAAAGGCAACAAATTCTGCCAAAATGCAAGCATTGATTATGCAAGAATGGACTGCTATCAGGATTTGGTCCAGAAGTTGATTGAGAGCATGCCAGGGAGAATTGCAGAGGTCCTGAAGAAGAAGGGTCAACACTGCAAATATTGACTTGCTGCATTAACTCATTCTAACTGTCAATATAACCTTTTGGTACTCATAATATGATTGCAATTATATTTCTGTATGTGATATAAACATCAGAGAAACACAAATAAAAACCAGAGGGCAGCAGATCATGTGAAAATATAATTTTGGTGTCATTCTCAAAACTTTTCACCATGACTGTACTATATAATTGTCTAAGGTGTCAGTCTGAAGCCGAAATCGCGCGCCAGACAGAGGCCGCTCATTGGTGGCCACTGGAGGCAGCCACCAATGACCGCAGACTATGCACATAGGCGCGCAAAATCAAAACCCGGCGACAGTGACAGACAGTGCTTTTTTTGTGACGGTACGGTGTCATGTATGTAAAGTGCTATGGAATTAATAGCCCTATATATATGAAGAAATTATTATTATATTATTACCGGAAAATGTGAGCTGGGGGAGGCTGGTAGAGGCTGCAGGAGTGAGCGGGAGATCTCCTGCTCCCGCTCATATAATATGCATAGCCGCTCTCCATCACCATGGTGCTGATACCGCACTAAGGTGATGGGCTGGGGGAGCAGCGCATATTGTATGGTCCTGCGCCCCCCTGTGGCGGCAAATGCCCTCCCTATGTTAGATATGGCCCCCATGCTGCTGCCATAGTAAAATAGTAAACTCTATACTTACCTTTGGCTCCTCCTCCAGCGCTGATCTCCCGGTGTCTCTCCGGTCTCCATGCTGCTGCTGTGATCGCACAGCAGAGATGATGTCACTCTCTGTTGTGCCGATCACATGACCACACAGAACCAGGAAGTGGAGGAGCTCTGCAGCATTATCTCTGCTCGATCACAGCAGCACGAGGGACACCGGGAGATCAGCGCTGGAGGAGGAAAGAATAGACCAGCATGGGGGCAATATCTAACACAGGGGGGCATGTGCCACACATAGGGACGTGTGCCACGCATAGGGGACATGTGCAATGCATAGGGGATGTGTGCCACGCATAGGGGACGTGTGCCACGCATAGGGGATGTGGCAACGCATAGGGGATGTGTGCCATGCATAGGAGACATGTGACATGCATAGGGGACGTGTGCCACGCATAGGAGATGTGTGCCATACATAGTGGACGTGTGCCACTCATAGGGGACATTTGCCACGCATAATTGATGTGTGCCATGCATAGGGGACATGTGCCATGCATAGGGGACGTGTACCATGCATAATGGACATGTGCCATGTATAGGGGACGTGTGCCATGCATAGGGGATGTGTGCTATGCATAGGGGACGTGTGCCAAGCATAGGGGACGTGTGCCATGCATAGGGGATGTGTGCCATGCATAACGGACGTGTGCCATGCATATGGGACATGTGCCATGCATAATGGACATGTGCCATGCATATGGGACACGTGCCATGCATAATGGACATGTGCCATGCATATGGGACATGTGCATGCATAGCGGACGTGTGCCAAGCATAGGGGATGTGTGCCATGCATAATGGACGTGTGACATGCATAGGGGATGTGTGCCATGCATAGTGGATGTGTGCCATGCATAGGGGACATGTGCCATGCATAATGGACGTGTGCCATGCATAGAGGATGTGTGCCCTGCATAGGGGATGTGTGCCATGCATAATGACGTGTGCCATGCATAATGGACGTGTGCCATGCATAGGGAATGTGTGCCATGCATAGGGGACGTGTGCCATGCATAGGGGATGTGTGCCACGCATATGGGACATGTGCCATGCATAATGGACGTTTGACATGCATAGGGGATGTGTGCCATGTCACACATCGGCTTTCCCATCCCGCTATTTGAAATGAACAGTGATGTGAAAACGATCCCGGCTAGGTCGTTATCAGTATCGCTGGTGCATCGTTATGTGTGACGGGGGCTCTATACTTCCAGGACCTCTGATGATGTCACAATCATGGCCGGAGCAAGATCACATGGCTGTGACATCACCAGAGGTCCTTAAGCTAAACGCACACAACACCAGGAGCCAGGTACTGCAGACCACTTACACCCACACACCCTACACTCACCCTGCACTCACACTCACCCACCACTCACACTTACCCTGCACTCACGTCACACTCTGCCCTGCACTCACGTCACACACTGCCCTGCACTCATGTCACACTCTGCCCTGCACTCACGTCACACTCTGTCCTGCACTCACGTCACACTCTGTCCTGCACTCACGTCACACTCTGTCCTGCACTTACGTCACACTTAGCCCTGTACTCACGTCACACTTAGCCCTATACTCACCTTGCACGACCTCACACTTAGCCCTACACTCACCTCACACTGTCTCTAACGCAAAACCCCCGTTGCTGATTGTTCGCGGCTGGCTTGGCGTAACCTATCAGCGACGCAGAATTTCTGTTACAGTGAAACAGGCACAGTCAGCCTGGTTTCCCAGCCCCCCCCGCTCGGTCTCCTGCCCGGTGCTCACCCGCGCCACCATCTAGTACGAAATATTCCTCAAAAGGCTATACGCTGGAAAAGCACCCCAAAACATAAAGCTGATGATAACAGTAGTAGGTTATCAGTATATTTACCTAAGCGGAAGATGAAGTAAAGTCTAATGGCTTAGGATGACAATCAAGGACAGGGGGTGTGAACTACTGGATCAACATTATAAAAATGAGAAATAGAATATATAGTGCTGTTCAAATTAATTGGGACAAAACAAGTTTTTTTTGCATTAGTTTTGCTATTTCTGATAAGTGTTATATCAGTTCTTGTGTCGTTTTCCTTTTTCTTCGACATTTCCCTTTTCGTTTTGGAAAAAACGATCCAGTTTCATTGTGTGTGCGAATTATTCTTGAAACGGTAGATTTTCCAATACCAACGGTGGAAGCGATTTCTCTTACAGTCAAACTTGTATGTTCATTAAGAGTAATAATTCTAGACCTCTTCCTTGGAGTAACATCCATTTTTACAGGCACAAATCACACTGAGAGAAAAAGTACACTAAACCACTCCACACAGAAACAAGCTCTCAACTGAAGCTGAGGGGGCAGCTAGCTGTTATTTTATGACTGAAACCAGTCAAACCACATTTTGTTACTCAAGGTTGTACACTCACACCTGTTCAAAGCAGTTAAAACTGGTTTGAATCACTGGTAACCAACTTACGATATTACTAAAAAAAATAGCTTTGTCCCAATTAATTTGCACAGCACTGTATCTTGGCCCCAGTTGCAAAAAATACTGATATCCATATGGACTTAGTGTGGAACTCCTGGTTATGTCTGTAAAGGCACCTTTACACGCCGCCACTGTGCCTAGCAACAGGTATCCACCGCACGTGCACGCGCACGTTTTTAACGGTGGATACCGATCGCTGATGCCGCATGTACACCCGCCATTGCGTTCTCTACTGAAGGTATCTTTGTTCCCGGAAGTTCGAACAGATCCTGCGGCTTACTTCCTGTTGAATACCTTCGCTGCTTCACACGCCGCTACCACAAAGGAATATGGGTGTACATCTTTCGTGCCGCAAGTACATAGGCGTGACAGAATTGTGTATTCCGTGACGCTAATACGCTGATTGGACAATGCAATAGCATTATGATTGGCCAGCCTGCGCAGGAAGGCTGGCTATTACATGACGCCATTGCAATTGTGTATTGTGAATGGACAGCTCTTTAAATATGGCGCCCTGTGAAGGGACAGCCAATGATTACACAGTAGCCCCCACCAATGATCGCTGATGGGGCGCCCCTGTGAAATCACTAGGCGACGCAACATCCATGCCTGTGCCCCGTTTAGACGCCACTATATTATTATATGAGGCTGCACTATATTGAGAGATGAGTGTCACGGTCGCGCTCGCGACCCAGGTGGTAATAGGTAAGTGGACCCACTGGACCACAGGGGAGACCCGGGCCTGCCCTGACTAGGGTAGAACAGCGACCGGGTTCTGTGGCAGCTGAGCATGTGGGCAAGGTGGTAACCTGCAGGACATGATGACACCGCACACTTCAGGTATAGCAAAATGTAAAGTTTACTGAAAACAACATAGTACAAAGTATAAGACAATAAGCCCGGCTCCCAATTCCACACAACATGAATAGGGAACAGGCCGGACTTCAGGACACAGACGGAACAAGGAGAGCACCGGTCCAGGAACTCGGCTGGTCAGATCCAAGAACTGCAGACAGAGCCGTCACCGGAAATCAAGGCTGGAGACTCCCCAGGAACACGGAGGAGGAGCCCGTCCAAGAACAAGAGCGAGACCGACTCGGACTACACGGGCTGGACCACCAGGACTATGGACATCCCTCTAGACACGGAACATCATGGACACGGAACATCAAGGACATAGAACGACCTTGGGGCCATCTCGGACACCAGGCGGAACATCTATGGACATGGAACATCAAGGACATGGAACGACCTCGGGGCCATCTCGGACACCAGGCGGAACATCATGGACACGGAACATCAAGGACATGGAACGACCTCGGGGCCATCTCGGACACCAGGCGGGACCTCAGGGCCATCACGGACACCAGGCGGGACCTCAGGGCCATCACGGACACCAGGCGGAACCTCAGGGCCATCTCAGACACCAGGCGGGACGTCAGGGCCATCTCAGACACCAGGCGGGACCTCAGGACCATCTCGGAAACCAGGCGGGACCTCAGGACCATCAGGGACACCGGTAGGCAGCGGTCATCATCAGGGACACCGGTCATCATCAGGGACACCGGCCATACATCAGGGACACCGGCCATCATCAGGGACACCGTCAGGCAGCGGTCATCATCAGGGACACCGGCAGGCAGCGGTTATCATCAGGGACACCGGCAGGCAGCGGTCATCATCAGGGACACGGTCGTCATCAGGGACATCGGCAGGCAGCGGTCGTCATCAGGGACACCGGCAGCAGCAGTTGTCATCAGGGACACCGGTCGTCATCAGGGACATCGGCAGGCAGCAGTCGTCATCAGGGACACCGGCAGGCAGCGGTCGTCATCAGGGACACCGGCAGGCAGGACGTTATCAGGGACACAGACAGGCAGGACGTCATCAGGGACACAGACAGGCGGGACGTCATCAGGAACACAGACAGGCGGGACGTCTGGACTCCATGCAACAGACACGGCTCCAGACAGGGAACATTAGGACACAAGCAGGAATCCACATACAAGGCAAGGACGTTGGTACCAACACAGATAAGACGGGTCCAGGGACACAGACATCAGCTTTTCCGGAACTGGAAGCATGCAGAACAGGAGCTGTAGACAAGGCAGACCAGGAGCAACATGTTGGCCCAAACACATAGGGCTAGGTTAAGCAACCTAATGAGAGGCTCTGGCCACGCCCAACAGGAAAGAGGAACTTTAAATAGGAGCTGACCCTCAGCTATAGGCTGGGGACAGCAATTCAAGCGCACACCCTCCATCTTACAAAACTGGGGAAGGTGTGGCGGTGCGCACCCTAGGCACAGTCAGAACCCATACAGCATAGCCAGCACAGGAACCGACGCCCAGGGCACCTGGCAGCGGCTGCAAGCCTAAGCACACGTGGAAAGTCATGCACCAGCTGCAGAGGACCTCACAACCCGCGGATAGCTTACACAGCAGGAGCCAGGGTCCACACATGGATGGAAATCAGCGGAGCAAAGACACTACAACACATGTGCGGCTACGCAGCGGAGCTGGGAACTGAGCAGAATCCTATACAGGTAACATACTACAGTCTCCCAGCTGGTCAGGGGGGGAAGGAGCATTGGGTGAAAGCGCGGTAACGCCGAGGGAACCAAGACTCCAGACCACCGGCATTACAATGAGGCTGCACTATATGAGGCTGCACTATATGGAGAGAGGAGGCTGCACTATATAAGACTGCACTATATGGAGAGAGGAGGCTGCACTATATGAAGCTGCACTATATGGAGAGATATGAGGCTGCATTATACTATATGGAGGGCAATGAGGCTGTATTATACTATATGGGGGGCTGTATGGCTACCTTGTACTATATTGAGGGCTTTCAGACTGCATTATGCTATATGGAGGAATGAGGCTGCATTATACTGTATATAGGACTATGAGACTGCATTACACTGGATAGAGGGCTATGAGGCTGCATTATGCTATATGAAGGCCTGAGGCGGCATTATACTGTATAGTGCATTATGAGGCTGCATTTAAACCATATGGAGGACTGTGAGGTTGCATTATACTATATGGAGGGTGGATAATGGGGGTGCATTATAATAATTGGATGACTATGGTTGCTACTTTATGAATGGGGGATAATGGGATGTATTATAATACACAGAGGACTATGGGGGTACATTGTACTATATGGAGGAATATGAGAATGCATTATAATAATTGGACGACTATGGTCAGGAGGAGGAAGACCATATATACCAGAATGGGGGACATATATACCACAAAAAGGGCCATATTCCAGGATGAGGGACATTAATACATAATGATGATTAGAGGGGTCAACTCGTGTGTCTTTATAGGATTTAGAACGTTAAACAGGGCCCGGACAACTGACCAATGTGCGGGAGGGGGGTCCAGGTCTAAATTTCACACAAGGCCCATCGGACTCTAGTTACGCCACTGCCCATGCCTCCTCTGGATCCTCCAGATAGACAGTCATCTGGTGTTTCTTCCATTTTCTAATAATTGCACCAACAGTTTTTGTTTTCTCACCAAGCTGCTTGCCTATTGATTTTTCCTATAAGCAGCACTAGTCAAGTGTAGCTTTATATAGTAAAAGCGATCTCATGATTTCTGTTCAAGTCATTTGAAGGGACAAATAAATATAGAAGAAAGTGCAAAAAAAGTAAATTCAAATTCCCCTTTTCCCTACAATGGATTTTATTATTTTCTTAAATTATTTTTCTTGATTTTCATTGATATTACAACACTTCTTTATTATTGTTTCTAATACATCCTGTTCCATTTTTACAATAATTACCCCCAAACTTCAATATTTTTCTATGAAATCTCATGTTGTATCAACTCTTCTTAGCTCTCCTTATTGAAATCTTTACAAAATAGGTAAATAGGTGATATATGCCAAAACTCATTTCAAAGTTCAAACCCAGTTTCTCCACGATTCAGATTTTACGTATTTACCAAAGCAATCATTTTATAATTTTACTTATTTAGATAGCTGATCATTATATAATTTTACTTATTGAGATAACCGATCAATAATGCACTTTTAATATGTATTCATTTCATCTTAATGTTTTCTTCTTTTGTCACAGCAGACATCTTCTTTCCCGTGGCACACAAAGACCTTCCTGCTTGGTTTACTAGATGTGTGCATACATTTTCACCTCATTCTTTCCCATGCCAGCAAGATAATTGCTTTTTCTTGGAAGCCTTCTAACAAACCAATTAAATCCCAGTGGTTCAACATAATTAACTGTATTATTAAACACTATAAAAAAAACTTATGCTGGGAGATATTGTCCACAGTAATTGTATAAAACCTTGGGTAGACCTATACAATGTATGTACACAACATTAACCCATTTCTGTTTCGTGTAGACATTGTTAAGATATGCAAAAACTACGTTAGTAATTCATATTTAAAGGAGCATTATATTTTTATAGAATCTTTCATTGTTTCGAAGTTAAAAATGATGGGTTATACCTTGTTTCCCCGAAAATAAGACACTGTCTTATATTAATTTTTGCTCCCAAAAATGCACCATGTCTTATTTTTAAGGGGTGTCTTACAGTGCTGTGCAAATTAATTGGGACAAAGCTTTTTTAAGTAAAATCGTAAGTTGGGGTTACCAGTCAGTGATTTAAACCAGTTTTAACTGCTTTGAACAGGTGTGAGTGTACAACCTTGAGTAACAAAATGTGGTTTGACTGGTTTTAGTCAGAAAGTAACAGCTAGCTGCCCCTTCAGCTTCAGCTGAGAGCTTGTTTCTGTGAGGAGTGGTTTAGTGTACTTTTTCTCTCAGTGTGATTCGTGCCTGTAAAAATGGATGCTACTCCACGGAAGAGGTCGAGAATTATTACTCTTAATGAACGTACAAGTCTGACTGTAAGAGAAATCGCTTCCACCATTGGTATTGGAAAATCTACCGTTTCAAGAATAATTTGCACACACAATGAAACTGGATCGTTTTGTCCAAAATGAAAAGGGAAATGTGGAAGAAAAAGGAAAATGACACCAAGAACTGATAAAACACTTATCAGCAATAGTAAAACCAATGCAAGAAAATCAAATAAATACTTGCTTTGTCCCGATTAATTTGCACAGCACTGTATCTCCATGAAGAAGAATTCAAATTTATTGATGAACAAAAAAATGAACATTTATTATATACTGTATAGTAGTTGTCATCACAAACCAGCATAACCAAACTATGTCATCCATCCATCATCCATCTGCAACATCCATCATCCCCCAATATTCCCATTAACCATTAGCAGCCCCATCATCCATCTGAAGCCCCCATCATCCCCCAATATCCTCATCAACCTTCAGCAGCCCCATCATCCATCAGCAGCCCTCATCATCAATCAGCACCCCCATCACCCCCAATATTCCTCTGTAGCCCCCATCATACACCAATATCCCTTTGTAACCCCCATCATCCCCCAATATCCCTCTGTTGCCCCATCACACATCAGCCAGCCACACACACACACACAGTATGACTATTGCCGAAGCCTGCTGGAGCCTGCCGCTGCCACCACCGCTGCCGATTCATTCCTCCCTTGTCCTCCTGTGTATATGTATCCAGGCAACACTCAATGTAGATGTACGATAGTAAGCCGCAAGCCACTCAGGCGGTGGCTGCTGGAGTCTGATTGGATGCCAAATTACCGAACATCTTCGCTGAGCGGCGCCTAATGATGTCCATACAGGAGATGTATGGTAATGCTGCGACCAATCAGATATCAGCAGGTTCTGCCACCTGATTGGCTGATGTCTTACTACTATATATTTAGATTGAGCGGCGCCCGGTGCATACAGGAGAACATGGAGGAACAAATAAAACGGCAGCAGAGGCAGGAAGGCAGGCTCCAGCATAGCAGTACTGTGAGGTGAGCATCAGTTTTTTTTTGCCTCGTCTGGGGGGGTGCCTTATATTTAGCAGCCTGGCCAAAATTCCCCGCTACATCTTATTTTCGGGGAATGTCTTATTTTCGGGGAAATACGGTGATAAATTTCATAAGCATTTTAAGTATACTTTATTATTATTATTATTATTATTATTAATATTATTATTATTTATTTATATAGCGCCATTATATTCCATGGCGCTTTACATGCTAAAAGGGGCAGACTAGGACAAGTAACACAGTAACAATACAAGTAACAATAAATGTGGACAATTCGGTCGTACAGATACAAGAGGGGAGAAATCCTGTCCGCGAGGGCTCACAGTCTACAAGGGGCGGGTGGGGATTCAGTGGGAGAGGTAAGTTCCAGTCATGAGGTGGCGTGGAGGACCGGGTTTTATTGCAGGTGGTAGGCTTGGCGGAACAGGTGGGTCTTCAGGCTTCTTTTGAAGGTTCCCAGGGTAGGAAAGTGTCTGATGTGTTCGGGCAGTGAGTTCCAGAGTATGGGTGAAGCACGGGAGAAATCCTGTATGCGGTTGTGTGAAGAGGAGATGAGGGGGGAGTAGAGGAGGAGCTCTTGGGAGGATCGCAGGTTGCGTGAGGGTAGGTATCGGGAGGCCATGTCAGAGATGTATGGAGGGGACAGGTTGTGAATGGCTTTGTACTTTGTATGTCATGGTTAATGTTTTAAACCGGGATCTCTGGGAGGTAGGGAGCCAGTGAACGGCTCAGCAGAGGGGGGAGACAGGGGAGTAGCGGGGGGACAGATGTATTAGGCGGGCAGCGAAGTTCAGGATAGATTGGAGAGGTGCAAGGGAGGTATTGGGGAGGACGGTGAGCAGGAGGTTGCAGTAGTCGAGGCGGGAGATGATGAGAGCGTGAATAAGGTTTTTAGCAGTGTCAAGGTCAAGGAAAGTGTGGATCCTATTGATGGTTTTGAGCTGGAGTCGGCAGGAGGTGGCGAGGGCCTGGATGTGGGGCTTGAAGGGGAGGGAAGAGTCAAGGATAACCCCGAGGCACTTGGCTTGGGGGACTGGTGATAGAGAGCAGTCGTTGACGATAATGGATAGGTCAGGTAGTGAGGGGGAGCATCTTGGGGGGAAGACTATGAACTAGGTTTTGTCCATGTTCAGCTTAAGGAAGCGAGCAGAGAAGAAGGATGAGATGGCGGACAGGCAGTGTGGAATTTTGGATAGAAGGGAGGCAATGTCTGGACCCAGGGCCGGTTCCAGGTTTTGTGGGCCCCGGGCGAAAAAGTCTCAGTGGGCCCCCTTTAGTACATATCATGGACTATAATATATATATTGCCGCACACTTACCGCAAGCCCCATAGACAATGCATGGGGCTTGCCGCAAATGTGCAGCAAGTGCAGCCGCCAGGCGGAAAATGCGGCAGATGCGGATTTTTTTACCGCAACTGCCACATTTTAAAAAAACGCCTATGTGAAGACAGCCTTACAGGAACAGTGAATGCTGAAACCAGCAAGAGCTGTTTCTGACAGTGAGTATATTACACGTTGTTAGGAGTGGGCAAAAATGCGTTTGCATTCACTTGCACTATTTAAAAATACCCTTCAAATGCATAATGTTGCATTTTTGTATATACACAAGCATCCTCAAGCACACAAATAATGCAAGCAGCTCAATGGAGCCGCACTGCCATATGGGTGGCACCGCAGCCAAGCGGAGTGTCTGGCCGTTCGGATCTCTCTTCTCCTCACCTTTCTTCTCGGCGCTCCGGTCTCCTCCGCTCGCTCTGCACATATCAGCACAGTCATGACAACATCGTGCCCCTCCATGCTGAGCTGCAGAATGCAGACAGTGGCAGAAGAGACTATGGAGAAGAATGCTGCTGGCAAAGGTGGCTCCATACACCTCCTACGCACGCGGCTCTGCTCCATACACCTCCTACGCATGCGGCTCTGCTCCATACACCTCCTACCCACGCGGCTCTGCTCCATACACCTCCTACCCACGCGACTCTGCTCCGTACACCTCCTACCCACGCGGCTCCGCTTCGTGCCCCTCGTACACACACGGCTCCGCTCTGTACACTTAGTACCCACATGGCTCTGCTCCATACACCTAGTACACACTGGGCTCCGCTCCGTACACCTCGTACACACACGGCTCCGCTTCGTACATCTCCTACCCAGGCGGCTCCGCTCCGTACACCTCCTCCTACCCATGCGGCTCTGCTCCGTACACCTCGTACCCACGTGGCTCTGCTCCTTACACCTCGTACCCACGCGGCTCTGCTCCGTATACCTCGTACCCACGCGGCTCTGCTCCGTACACCTCGTACCCACGCGGCTCTGCTCCGTACACCTCGTACCCACGCGGCTCCGCTCCGTACCCCTCGTACACACACGGCTCCGCTCCGAACACCTAGTACACACTGGACTCCGCTCCGTACACCTCGTACACACCTCGCACACACTGGGCTCCGCTCCGTACACCTCGTACACACAAGGCTCCGCTCCGTACACCTCGTACCCACACGGCTCTGCTCCGTACACCTCGTACCCACGCGGCTCTGCTCCGTACACCTCGTACCCACGCGGCTCTGCTCCATACACCTCGTACCCACGCGGCTCCGCTCCGTACCCCTCGTACACACACGGCTCCACTCCGTACACCTAGTACACACTGGACTCCGCTCCGTACACCTCGTACACACTGGGCTCCGCTCCGTACACCTCGTACACACACGGCTCCGCTCCGTACACCTCGTAAACACACGGCTCTGCTCCGTACACCTAGTACCCACTCGGCTCCGGTCCGTACACCTAGTACCCACTCGGCTCAGCTCCGTACACCTAGTACACACTCGGCTCCGCTCCGTACACCTAGTACACACTCGGCTCCGCTCCGTACACCTAGTGCGCACTCGGCTCCGCTCCGTACACCTAGTACACACTCGCCTCTGCTACATTCACACTGTAAATCCCTCCTGACCCCACACATAAACTTCACCTAATTGCCATACACCTAGTACACACTCATCTCTGCTACATTCACACTGTAAATCCCTCCTGACCCCACACATAAACTTCACCTAATTGCCATACACCTAGTACACACTCATCTCTGCTACATTCACACTGTAAATCCCTCCTGACCCCACACATAAACTTCACCAAATTGCCATACCCCTAGTACACACTCACCTCTGCTACATTCACACTGTAAATCCCTCCTGAGCCCACACATAAACTTCACCTAATTGCCATACACCTAGTACACACTCACCTCTGCTACATTCACACTGTAAATCCCTCCAGGGATGGTGTTTTGAGGGTGGTGAGCTGTGTTGCTTTTACACCAAACATATCGTTTTGCATTGTGGCCAAAAAGTTCCATTTTGGTTTCATCTGACCAGAGCACCTTATTTCATATGTTTGGTGTGTCTTCCATGTGGCTCGTGGCAAATGAGAATTTTTATGGATGTCTTTGAGAAATGGCTTTCTTCTTACCACTCTTCCATAAAGGCTAGATTTGTGCGGTGTATGACTGATTGTTGTCGTATGGACAGACTCTCCCACCTCAGCTGTATATCTCTGCAGTTCATCCAGAGTGATTATGGGCCTTTTGACTGCATCTCTGATCAGTCTTCTCCTTGTTCGAGATGAAAGTTTAGAGGGATGGCCAGGTCTTGGTAGATTTGCAGTGGTCTGATACTCCTTCCATTACAATATGATCGTATGCACAGTGTTCCTTTAGATGTTTATAACTTGGGAAATATTTTTGCATTCAAATCTGGCTTTAAACTTTGCCACAACAGTATCTCAGACCTGCCTGTTTTGTTTCTTGGTCTTCTTGATGCTCTCTACACTTGAAACAGAACCCTGAGACTATCACAGAGCAGGTGCATTTATACAGAGACTTGATTATGTCTCGCCCAGGGTCGGGTACTTGGGTTTCAGGCGCGAGGTCCAGGGGAATCACTGGTGGCGATGCCTGAGCCCATGGGGCGAACTCTTAATGGGGTGGTAAATTGAAGGTGACGAGGTAAAAGTTATTTTGTGACGCCACCTGTAGTACCTGGTGAGGGATCACCAGTGCCGCCACAGTCCTCCGGAGGGCGTTGGTATTGCGGCTAGGTGGTATAGCTTTCTACAGGTAAAGCTGGACCTCCGGGGCAGCGTTGAGTAAAAGTAGAGAGATTCAATGTCGGTAGCACAGAGACACAGAGACAAGTTGACTCTCTCCTGGGTACTTTATTGGAAACAAGTATCTACTGATACAGCGTTCACAGATCGGTACAGATGTATAACAGGTAACCTTCCGGGTGGCTGTAAGTGGATGCAAAGCGGTATGGAGGTACCCGTGGTAAACCTTAGTTGACGAACCTGTGTCCTGTGTTCCCTGCCTGGGATAAGTCCTTTCCCTGTTCCCCCGAGGTAATCCTGGGGCTCCTTTCCTTCCTTTCTGCTTCTCCAACTTCAACCCCGACCTCTATGGAATCACGGGTGGACTGCTCTGTAACGGCTGTGGCCGGTAAACAAACCGCATCAGTCGGTTGACGACTTCAGAGCTGGACTCGGGCCATTTCCTCAAGTCCGGCTTTTCGTGGGGGACTGGGAAAGCTCCCCGGAGTATGGTCGCTACGCACTGGGGTTCCCCCTTTCTCTCTCGGGCCAAGACTCACGCGTCAGGCACCCTCTCTCAAGGTCCCCTCAGGGCCCCCTTTCATCTTCCCTCAGGTGCAGTCTGCAACTTTCCTGTTCTGACCTCTCAACTCTCCTCCCTCCCCCCAGGTAACCTTACCCTGGATTGAGTGTGGGAGTGCTGGAATTGGGTCCCTCCCCCTGCCTCTGCATCCACCTACAGTTGGGGAAAATTACAGAGCTTTTATGGGTGTAATACCCCGGTGTGACGCCAGACCATCTGGGGCGCCACAATTACACACAGATGGATTCTATTTATCATTATCAGTCATTTAGGACAACATTGGATCATTCAGAGATCCTCACTAAACTTCTGGAGTGAGTTTGCTGCACTGAAAGTAAAGGGGCCGAACATGCTGAACTTTTCAGTTTATTTGTTAAAAAAGTTTAAAATATCCAATAAATTTCATTCCACTTCACGATTGTATCCCACTTGTTGTTGATTCTTCACAAAAAAATTAGAATTTATATCTTTATGTTTGAAGCCTGAAATGTGGCAAAAGGTTTAAAAGTTCAAGGGGGCCAAATACTTTCACAACACACGGTATCTTCTTCACTTCTGCACAGGCACAAGTGTGTCTCCGAAGCCGGGAAACGTTCACCCACTTCAGAGGTGCACTGATGTGAGCAAAGAAAGATGCACACATATGCAAGATTTGCAGAGAGCTGGCCATACTGCCGACTCTTGCAAATCATGTTATCACACCAACACGAGTGTGATAACATGTTGAGGGAAACAACTAGTCTAGAGAAGCAAATGCCTAATCAAAAGCCTAATTTTCATATGAAAAAGGTGTTTAAAAATACTTTTATAACAATTTGTCAAACTCTCTAAAGGGCTGGTTAGGCAGGGTATTTAGCTATTTAAAGGGAACCAACCACCCCAAATGACCCCCCCGGACTGTTAATATGTGTCCCTACACCCAGCACACACATTTGGGGCAATCGTTTTTGCTAAAAAAACTGTTTAGTAGAAGCTAAGATATAGCTTTATGAAGTTTAATAAATTCAGACGAATGGGTGTTACCTAGTGCAGTGTTCCTGTGCCTGTCAGCCTCCTCTTCCCCCCTCCCTTCAGTGAAGCCCTTCTGTGCAAGCTGAAAATGCCCCGCCTGTCTGCTGCTGCCTGGTAAATTATGCACGCCCCTCTCACCTTCTAAGAGCCTGGCCGCGTCATGAAAGGGGCGGGGCTAAATCGCGGCATGCCGGAGTCCCGCCCCCTTTCATTTTCGGCTTGCACAGAAGGGCTTCACTGAAGGGAGGGGGGAAGAGGAGGCTGACAGGCACAGGAACACTGCACTAGGTAACACCCAGTCGGCTGGATTTATTAAACTTCATAAAGCTATATCTTAGCTTCTACTAAACAGTTTTTTTAGCAAAAACGATTGCCCCAAATGTGTGTGCTGGGTGTAGGGACACATATTAACAGTCCGGGGGGGTCATTTGGGGTGGTTGGTTCCCTTTAACAATCAATTTTAAGTGTTGGTGGGTTGAAGGGCATGGGGGACCTGTTCGGTGCCCTTTAATAAAAGAGTAGACAGCCAAAGGTGATTGTTGACAAAATTACTTAGAAGTAACCCTGATGCACCCTAAAATGGCACAATCTTCTAGCCAAAATAGTTTCTGAGTTTCTGGGTTGTAATATCCAGCTATGCAAAGTGGGATCCCACATCTCCTTCAAGGATCTCCCAGCAGTGCAAGAGCAAAATCTCACCTTTACACCAAGCCAGAACTACTGCATACTTTACTGTTTCCAAACTGCAAATGCTGTAATGTTGCTATGATTCAGTAACATCTTAGTATAATATGCGGCCACTCTGGGTTACTGCAAAGAGTAAAAGCGCTTCCTGGAAACACTTTTTTAAGTCAGAACTGAATTTTTGTATTGTGATATCGGGGCATGCAAAGCTAGTTCCCACAAGCCTCCATTGTCCCTCTTGCTGAGAAATAGTGAAATCTTGCTCTTTGCACTAAACCAATTATGAGGCGTACTTTATTAAGCTATTACTGAAAAGTACCATCATTAAAGCATTTACACCTGGCAGTCCCATAGAAAATAATTGGAGTGGAAGCTCCATTCAGGATGGGGGATCCAAAGCACAGATCCCAGGATCGCTATTGGTCTCAGCAATTGGAACCAGCTTTTGCAAGTTATTCTTTATCTTAAATAGGGAAAAGTTTTTTTGACAATCCTTGAAATAAAAAGGACCGCCCCAGGCTGGTGATATGTACTCTCTAAATTGTAACTGTCTTTTTAGGAGAACTTGCAGCAGAATGTCTGTGCTGTATCTAGCCCTCCCCACCCCACCCCCTATCCTATTAATAGAATTTCATTAATTGCAAGTGCAACTGTCATCTCATATCTCAAAAATGGAAAAATCTATCTCTTCACAATACAGATTTTACATTTGTTATTTGTGAATTAGGATTAAAAAATCAATCAATGAGGGAAAAGAAACAGGCTTCTCTGATAAGATATATTACAAGGATACCTATTTTCATACGTACTATTTATTAACTAAATAAAAACTTAATTAGTGACAGAGCCAATTTTCACCTTAAAGGGAGTTTGTCAGGTCATGTATACCCCGAAACCTATCACTACCTGTCCCTGCAGCTGCCTAGTACATCACTAAGCATCCCATTTGATGTGTCTGAGAGGACTATGTGACAGAAAACACCCAAAAGTGACACCATTCCAAAAACTGCACCTCTCAAGCTACTCAAAGCCGCATTTAAGAAGTTTATTAACCCTTCAGGTGCTTCACAGCAATGAATGCAAAGTGGAATAAAAATGTAAATACATTTACATTTTACCTGTTGCTTTAGCCTCAATTGATTCACTATTACAAAGGATTGCATGACAAAATGGATGCCAAATGTTTTATCCAGATTCTTTTGAACACACCAATACCTCGCATTTAGTCAGAAACCTCTGTTAGCACAAATGGGAGAGCTCGGAAGGGAAGGAAGGAGCGCTATTTGAAATTTGGAACACAAATTTGGCTGAAATAGTTACCATGTCACATTTATAGAGTCCCTAAACTACCTAAACAGCAGAAAACCACCACAGGTCACCCCATTTTAGAAACTAGACCCCTTAAGGATTTTATCTAGTGATATAGTGAGCATTTAAACCCACAGATACTTCACAGAATAATAGGTCATCATATTGAAAATGTTCTTTTGTTTCACAAAAGTGTTGCTTTAACGCCAAATTTCACATGTTTACAAGAGGTAACACCAAAAAGTGGACATCACAGTTTATTACCCACTTTCGTATGAGCGCGGTGATACCCCACATGTAGACAAAAAGTTCTGCCTGAACAAAAGGGAGGGCTTAGAAAGGAAGTAGCACTATTTGAAATATGGAACCCGAATTTGGTTGAAATAGTTTGCGGGCACCATATCACATTTGCATGGTCTCTAAACTACCTAAACAGCAGAACCCCCCACAATTCACTCCATTTGGGAAAAATTACCCCTCAAAGATTTTATCTAGGGATATAGTAAACATTTTGAACCCACAGGTACATCACAAAATTTGCTGTTGTAATGACTGAGTCAACATGCTGTTGTAATGAGTGAGTCACTACTAACATTTAAGAAGGGCCTGGATGCCTTTCTTGAAAACTATAATATTACCAGTTATATATACTAGATTCTTTGATAGGGCGTTGATCCAGGGAATTAGTCTGATTGCCGTATCTGGAGTCAGGAAGGAATTTTTTCCCCCAATGTGGAGCTTAGTGTTGCCACATGGTTTTTTTTTTGCCTTCCTCTGGATCAACATGTTAGCCTATGGGTTGAACTAGATGGACTTAAAGTCTTCCTTGAACCTTAAAAACTATGTTACTATGTTACTATGATAATAATAGGTCGCCATATTGAAAATGTTCTTTATTTTCATAAAAGTGTTGCTTTAGCACCAAATTTTCACTTTTCCAAGAGGTAACACCAAAACTGGAACCCACAGTTTGTTACCCACATTCTTATGAGCATGGGGATACCCCACAGGTAGACAAAAAGTTCTGTTTGGACAAATGGGACGACTCGGACTGAAAGAAGCAATATTTGAATTTTGAAAAGGCTGAAATAGATTGCGGGCAACATTTCGTATTTGCAGGGCCGCTAGGATGCCTAAACACCAGAAAACCCCCACAAATTACCCCATTTTGGAAACTAGACCCCTAGGGTATGTCCTCTCAATCAGTATTTACAGCCAGATTGGATGCAGTGTGTTATCACTATGTCCAAACTGCTGCTTTGTACAGTACAAGCACAGTGGATGGGATTTACGGGGTGCCATTCTGTGTCACTGATTGTCCGAAGCATGTCAGTTTAGCCCTGCAGAGTCGGAGGTGATCTCAGTGGGTGAATGCAGGGAAAAACGTCTGAGCTCTGAACTCAGATCATGTGCATGGGAGGCTGCATTCACCCATTGAGATCCCTGCATCCCCGCAAGAGAGGAGGCACAGAGTCCAGGATGCAGTGCCTCTGTATCATATGCATATACAATAAACGTGAGAAATTTAGTGTGAAAAGATGTTCAGTATGATGACCTATTATTAATTTCTGTAAAGTACCTGTGTGTTCAAAATACTCACTATAGCCCTGTATTAAATCCTTGAGGGTTCACTTACATCTTGCTTGTATAAAATATGATAGCACAATGTGAGAAAACAGCATTACACTCTCACCAATATGTCCAAGCATACATGCAAGTTTTTCCTTGTCAAAATTCAGCACTTGGGGTAAATCGCAGCATGCTGTGTCTCTCACCAATACAAGTTATTGGGTGCAAGAAAAACATGTGGCACACGGACAGCACATAGATCGCACATAGACCAGACACAGAGCGCACACACAATGTTTTTTTTAGATTATCTACTACATACTCTAAAAAGCTAGGATAGCTAGATAGGTGGATAAAAATAGTAAATAAGAACAGCAGAAACTTGTAAAGAAATATGGGTGCAGAGCCTTGAAGAAGCTATGTCCAAAGCAACAAAATATAAACAAGAAAAAAAAACAGGCAGCACTCCAAAATATATATGAAAAATGTGGACTTTATTAGCTCATGTGGTGCGATATTTCGTCTGTGAACTCACCTCTGTCAAGGTGCTGATTCACAGCTGAAACATCATATCACACGGGCTTATGAAGACCACATTATTCATATATTTTTTTAGAGTGCTGCCTGTTTTTTTTCTCTAGATGGTTGAATAGACTGATGTCAAACAGCTATATATTTCCCCTCTCTATATTGTAAGCTTGCACCCTTTAGTGCCTTTTATGTAACACTGAATGGTGTTAAGTCTTCTATTTACCCCCCCAAAAAACATTTATTAAAAATAACAACATGGGATCCCTCCTATTTTTTATCGCCAGCTAGGGAAAAGCCGATGGCTGGAGCGTGCTAACCACAGCTAATAGCTTTACCTTGGCTGGTAATCCAAAACAGAGGTCACTCCATGCTATTTTTTCAAATTATTTATAAATAAATAAATAGATAATTTGAAATAAATCGCATAGGGTCCTTTCTATTTTAGAAAGCCAAGGTAAAGTCAGCAGTTGAGGTCTAGTATTCTCAGGGTTAAAATGCCATGGTTATTGGCTCTCCCCAGTCTAAAAATAGCAGGCCTCAGCCATTTTACAAAGGGCGCCAATATGCTCTTATAGCATATGGGGGCATCTCCCATATGCTATAAGAGCAGGCACAAAGACTGAGTCACAGTGATCTCAGTGAGGTCATTACAGCTCAGCATCCTTGGGTCAAACAGGGGTTAACTGTGATCCCATGATGATCTCCAGGAAAGGCACTGGAGATCACCATGGGATCACACTTGACTCCTGTGTGACTCGAGGATCGTGACCCATAATGACCTTACTGAGGTCATGCACATTATTCTCCTGCCAAAACAGAGACTGCTCTGCGGCGGTGCTGGCACCATCTTCCCAGAAGAAGACGTGCAGAAGAGAGACGCTGGGGGACCGATCGGAGGGCCCCATAAGGAATTGTATGTATGGGGGGCAGACTGGAGGGTGGTGGTGCTGTATAATATATTTCTCTCCCAAAAAGAAAGATGGCGGCACTCAGCATTCCAATTTGCAGCTGGTTAATTTAATGCAAAAATTACAGCAGCAGGTGCATGATACAGGGAGGGAGGTGCTAGGACCGACAGTGACCGCTTCGCGGGATGTCCCGCTTCACTGGACCCGTAGAAGCGGGACATCCCGCGAAGCGGTCACTGTTGGTCCTAGCACCTCCCTCCCTGTATCATGCACCTGCTGCTGTAATTTTTGCATTAAATTAACCAGCTGCAAATTGGAATGCTGAGTGCCACCATCTTTCTTTTTGGATTTATTGTCTTGAACTCTGGCTCAGCAACAGGAGATTCCACAGCCTGCCACCGCCACAGGAGTATAGGAGTAACGTCGCTAACAGGTCAGTGCCCGATTTTCATTTCTATACGTAAATCAATATTTCTCTCCCATCTGACACATCAGATGGGAAAAAAATCAATAGGAGGCAAGTTTTTTCAGCTGTTGCCGCAGTCAGTGCCATTTTGGAAATGGGGCACGAGGACTTTAGCATCATAGCGGCTATACTGCCCATCTACAATGATGAGGAGGCAATGTATTGTTTAGCACGCCCATAGGGGAGTGAATAATTACATTGCAGGCGGCAATGAGAAGCCACAGAGAACGCCCTGTGTGACTTCTCAAGAAATGAGAAGCCGCAGTTCTGCAGGTTATAAACTTTACAAATAGCCATTTTTCAGACAAAGGGATGGCTAGAAATCGATTAGGATGGTGCAGGGACAGGTCTTAAAAGGCTGGGAGCTCATTTTTAGGGGTCAGGTTCCCTTTAACACTAGAAAAGTATTGTTAAAACATGGAAAAGTAACAAATGTTTTGCGCAGCGCAGAGTTGCACAAGAATCATTGCTACTTTTATTGATGTTCCACCATATTGGATCAGCTCCACCAAAATTAAAATAAAAGATGCACAATCAGAAAATAAAAGCAACTGAGAAAAAAATACATATCAATGTTCTTTTCCTTACATTTATTATTAGTCTGAGTAAGTTCTCAATGAGGGCTATATGACTACGATGCTCCACTGAGGACTGTGTCCCTTTATTAAAGGATTGCCTCAGATCACAGCTGTGGAAGCAATCCCTGAGATCTCAACTCAAGGACCAATTTGTTATGTATAAATTTATACTGTGAAGCTTCATCGATTTCACTGTTCAATTAACTGTACACTATTTCCTAAAATAAACCGCTTGAAGGCATAGGTTTACTTTCCCTGAGATTTAGAGAAACACAGAAACTTATCAGCATGTATTGTTACTAACCAAGTAATTGCTTATCGTCTTTAACCAAGGAATATTTTACTCTTTTAAAATAAGATAGGCTTTATTATATAGCACATGGAAATAAGAGAGGAGACTCCTCATAGTATAGCCAGGGCAAAGAGTCATTGCTCTGGAGAAGATGACATGTACAGTGCCTGCAAACGTATTCACAATTTTTACCTATTTTAGTACATTACAACCTGTGTTTACTTTGCACTGACGAGGTCTAAACACTCCGAAACACTGTGTCTGCAAATTAAGAATATGATTTGTCTTATATCCTTGGTCATATGATAAAGCTCATTAAAGGGTCAATATTGACTTTTAAAATTGCTACTTCCAATAGGTGGGCTAGAGTTCCAGTCCTCTTTGAAGAGGCAATTTGCATATTACATTTCCGAGAGGAGCGTGCTCCAGAAAACGCATGTCAACTCTTACGCCGTTTTTTCTCCACTGAGAGTGATGAAAAAATGCAAAAAAAGCGACTGCATTTTTTGATGCTTTGTGGTGGATGAAACTAACTTTATTTAAACATGAACTGTAGACAAATGACACAACAAAATGCAGCTGAAAAATGCAACAAAATCTCAATAAAAATGCAGCAAAACCTGCATTTTAGAAACAGCCTTTATATTGCTAAGAGGAGCATGCAAGGCGTTTAAGTCTTGTCATATTGGCATGCTAGACCTGACATGCCTCTCTTTATAAGGAGAAACGTTATACATTAGATCCTCAGTCTGTGTCTTTCACCTAGCCAAATCATATCTCATATTTTGCACTGACAAGGAGCAAATGCTCCTTAACACCATGTCTGCAAATTAAGAATATGATTTGGCTTATATCCTTGGTCGTATGATAAGGTTCGTTAAATGGTAAACATTAGATTTTAGGATAGATAATTCCAATAGGTGGAACTAGAGTTCAAATCCTCTTTGAAGATGCAATTTGCATAATTTGGTATCTTTAAGTATTTTTGTAATCCGATTTGTGTGAGATACATTAGCAATAAAAAGTCTAAGTCGGGGAAATTTAATTTATGGGATCAAATAAATAAAAATTGCCATATGCACAAGTATTCACCCCTTTTGCTATGACGCCCCTAAAATTCCTGGTGCAAGCTTCATAAGTTACATGCTAATGAAAGGACATCCACCTGTGTGCAATTAAAGCGTCCCATGTAGACTTAAGCGGACACGTGGAAGTTTGGGTTCTGTGGGTTCAGTCAGACTTTAGGAAAAAGTTCTGTTCTGGACCCTAAATAGACCTAAACCACCTTGGAATTCACTTAATTAATTGACAAAAAATAGATGATACTATTCAGGACCCGTGGAAGCGGTAATTGACCGCGAAACGGCAGGCCGTCGTCCGTCGTCCCTGCACTCTCCCTCCCCTGCTGTGATGTTCATGAACTGACTTTCTGGACATTCAATAAATGTGTGAAGATCCGACCTTGGTGAGTGCAGCCATTTTTTTTCATAATTGAAATCACTTATTGGGCAGTTTGGCTCCCTGCCCATATGTAGCCTGTCATAAACAAAGCACTTCTGGGACTGGGAGGGCAGGGTTTTGTAATTTTTTTTGTACACACTACATCTGATAATGCTTATTCTACTCAATGCGAGCCATTAAAACACTACAAACGGTTTGCATTGGGCTAAGCACCAAGTGTAAAGCCTCCAAACTCCAAATTCTGATTATTTGAATGGTTTGTGTACAGCACGAACACCAAACTTGAAGGTTCAGGTCCACTCATTTCAAGTGACCTTTTTTAAAAGCCCACAGAGGTTGCCACATCCTAAAGCAGGAGGTACCGCTAACCAAACAACACCATGAAGACCAAGGAGCTCTCCAAACAAGTTAGAGACAAAGTTGATGAGAAGTACAATGTGGGGTTGAGTTCTAAAAAATATCCAAATCTCTGATGATCCCCTGTGCACCATCAATTCCATTATCATAAAATGTAAAGAACAAGGTGCAACAACAAACCTGCTACCAAAACTCTCTCCCCAAGCAAGAAGGGCACTATTTAGAGAGTCTGCATAGAGACCAAAGGTAATCCTGAAGGAGCTGCAGAGTTCCCAAACTGAAAATGGAGTATCTGTCCATACTACTACAATAAGCCATACACATCCTAGAGCTTGCCTTTATGGAAGAGTGGCCAGAACAAAAGTCTTTACTACAGCCCAAAATTTAAGGTCTGTTTTTAGTTTTCCAAAAGACAAATAGGAGACTCCCCAAATGTATGGAGGATGGTACTGTGGTCAAATGACACCAAAATTGAACATTTTGGCCACCAATGTAAAAGCTATGTCTGGAGTAAAGTCAACACAGCTTATCAAATCAAGAAGACCATCACCACATTAAAACATTGTAGATGCCACATCATGCTGTGGGGATGTTTTAGGAATAGAGAAAATGGTCTGAATCAAGAGGAAGATGGATGGTGCAAAATACAGGGAAATTCTTGAGAAAACAATATATTCCTCATTTGTAGGCATGTTCTTTACATAAACTGATGCAAACACTAAAAATAAAAAAAAGTGAAATTCCAAGTTGTGGGGTATCAAAAAATAAAAAATACCAAGGGGGATGAATACTTTCACAAGACACTGTATTCCACCTTTTCCCATTGATGCTAGTAGAAGCTAAGTAATACATTTCTTTTTATGATCACTATCATTGCAAATGCTAAAAGCAAAAGGGTTGTAGATGAGAACTACGTAATCTTACTACTTTACAAAGCGATTGTGCACCTTCATCTGAAATAGGCAGTTTATTTTGAGTCACCAGTGCATGGAAAGAATGCACTGGAATTAGTAAAGGTACTAAGAGGAGCCTCAAAAATGATAAAGGGCCTGAATCATCTTGGTTATGAAGAAAGATTAAGAGAATTCTACTTACTGTATATACTCGTGTATAAGCCGACCCCCCTACTTTTGCCCTCAAAACCTGGGAAAACCTATTGACTCGTGTATAAGCCGAGGGTGGACCCCAGCACAGGTATACAGCCCCCAGCAGTGTGGTATACAGGCCCCCCCAGTGGTATACAGGCCTCCCCAATGGTAGTATACAGCAGCCTCCCCAGTGGGAGTATACAGCAGCCTCCCCAGTGGGAGTATACAGCAGCCTCCCCAGTGGGAGTATACAGCAGCCTCCCCAGTGGTATATACAGGCCCCAGCTGTATTACAGCAGCCCCAGTGGTATACAGCAGCCTCCCCAGTGGTATATACAGGCCCCAGCAGTATTATAGCAGCCTCCGCAGTGGTATATACAGGCCCCAGCAGTATTACAGCAGTCCCAGTGGTATATACAGGCCCCAGCAATATATACAGCAGCCCCAGTGGTATATACAGGCCCCAGCAGTATGTACAGCAGCCCCAGTGGTATATACAGGCCCCAGCAGTATATTCAGCAGCCCCAGTGGTATATACAGGCCCCAGCAGTATTATAGCAGCCTCCACAGTGGTATATACAGGCCCCAGCAGTATTACAGCAGTCCCAGTGGTAAATACAGGCTCCAGCAATATATACAGCAGCCCCAGTGGTATATACAGGCCCCAGCAGTATGTACAGCAGCCCCAGTGGTATATACAGGCCCCAGCAGTTTATACAGCAGCCCCAGTGGTATATACAGGCCCCAGCAGTATATACAGCAGCCCCAGTGGTATATACAGGCCCCAGCAGTATATACAGCAGCCCCAGTGGTATATACAGGCCCCAGCAGTATATACAGCAGCCCCATCGGTATACAGGCACGGCCCCCCCCATCAGTGGGATACAGGGCCCCTTTTGCTGCCGCACACCTGTAAAGTAATACATGATTATACTTATCCCTGCTGCTGTCGCCGCTGTCACCGCTCTCCTCTGGGTCTTCATGCTTCCTCTTCCTGTGCACAGGAAATGACGTCATTGCCTGCGCCCGCCGGAGGGGGAAGCATGAAGACCCGGAGGAGCGCGGTGACAGCGGCAGGGATAAGTATAATCATGTATTACCTTACAGGCGTGCGGCAGCAAGGGGGGGCCCTGTATCCCACTGATGGGGGGGGGGCCGCGCCTGTATACCGATGGGGGGGCAGCCCTGTATACTGTATGACTCGTGTATAAGCCGAGGGGGGGACTTTTCAGCACATTTTTTGTGCTGAAAAACTCGGCTTATACACGAGTATATATGGTATTTGGTCTTGAGAGGAGACATCTAATGGCAGACATAATTGACTTGTACAAGTACATAAATGGCCCATACAAAAAGTATGACCTGTTTGTAAAAGACTCTTAAAAAACAAGGGGGCACTAGCTATGTCTGGAGAAAGAAAGGTTCAGTACTAGAGATGAGCGAGTACTAAAATGCTCGGGTGCTCGAAGCTCGGGCCGAGCATCCCAAGATACTTGTGTACTCGGCCAGAGCACCGAGCCCAATGTTATCCTATGGGAGACCCGAGTATTTTTCTGACATGACCCCCCGGCAGCATGGAAAAACCCTAAAAATGTCACAAAAGTATCAGAACAGTGCTGAAATGACATGGGAACAGCATGGGGAAGACCCCTGTAAGCATTTCAGACTCCAAGGTCACTGCTGTGAACAATGTTGTCAGAGTATCACGCCACTTTTACGGACTGTCAAGAAAATAAAACCAAAATGGATTTTTCTGGAGAAAATATTAAGGGCTCATACCCACTTGTGAGACAGAGTTGGTGTATGTTAGTTTTTTTGGATTACATGAAAGATTTTTTTTCTTAAAAATTGTGTAGCACTCCGATGCCCCTGGGGAGAGACGTACATGAAGGCCTCTTTAAATAATGTGCCCATTTTAAGGAAGTGGGTCTTTTGTAGTATTGCCCTTTGGCAGGGCAGCCAAAAATTGTGAGGCACCCCAATGCCCCTGGATAGAGACGTGCATGAGGGCCTCTTTAAATAATGTGCCCATTTTAAGGAAGTGGGTCTTTTGTAGTATTGCCCTAGGCAGGGCTGCTAAACATTTGGAGGCACCACAATGCCCCTGGATAGAGACGTGCATGAGGGCCTCTTTATATAATGTGCCCATTTTAAGTAAGTGGGTCTTTTGTAGTATTGCCCTAGGCAGGGCTGCTAAATATTGGGAGGCACCCCAATGATCCTAGATAGAGACGTGCATGAGGGCCTCTTTAAATAATGTGCCCATTTTAAGAAAGTGGGTCTTTTGTAGTATTGCCCTAGGCAGGGCAGCCAAAAATTGTGTGGCACTCTGATGCCCTGGATAGAGACGTGCATGAGGACCTCTTTAAATAATGTGCCCATTATAAGGAAGTGGGTCTTTTGTAGTATTGCCCTAGGCAGGGCTGCTAAACATTGGGAGGCACTTCAATGCCCCTGGATAGAGACGTGCATGAGGGCCTCTTTAAATAATGTGCCCATTATAAGGAAGTGGGTCTTTTGTAGTATTGCCCTAGGCAGGGCTGCCAAAAGTTGGGAGGCACTTCAATGCCCCTGGATAGAGACGTGGATGAGGGCCTCTTTAAATATGGTTCCCATTATTAGGAAGTGGGTCTTCCATAGTTTTCCCTAGGAAGGGCTGCAAAAAATTGCAATGCCCATGGGAAGAAGCATGGAGGAGAGCCTCTAAATATTGTTCCCATTACAAAGGAGCGGGTCTCCTGTACTTGTAATGCCCATTCTCTAAGTATGGACTAAAATATTTACCCCTGGGGTGTATACATGGAACTACTGTCTGACTTTTTAACGGTTAGGGTCATCATCATCATAAATATGATGTAAATAAATTATGTTTTCGTGGCATCATGGACCACAGTCACACTGATCATATGATGGTGGTGGATGAGAAGAAGGAGGAACAGTACAGCAAGTAGCCAAAGTCATGAAGTGTGTACCCATGTGTGGGTGTGAGGAGGGGCATGGCAATTTACCAGCACAAAAAATACAATGCCTATGACTTTAGATAACGCTATCATTTGGTGGTGGTGGGGTGAAGTCAGGCCAAATCCAACCAGTGTCGTAACTTCAGGCCCAGGGGCCCAGAAGCGAAAGCTCCAACAGGGCCCCAATTATTGCAAATCTTTAATAATATTAGTCTTTTTCTATAGGCCAAAGGGACTTTTGGGGCCCCCCTAGGCTGCAGGGCCCGAGTGCGATCGCAACCCTGCACCTATAGTAGTTATGCCCCTGAATCCAACCCTTGTTCATCTTGATCAGAGTCAGTCTGTCCACCTTCATTTACCATTTTTCAAGGCAGGAGGGGGTTGTAGCTCTACTTTGTATATGCCAAAACACTCAGTATACCCATCTCAGCGTTTGTGACTGACCGGTATACTTGCTGTAATTTAATCTCTAATCTGTCATCTCAGTGTCCAACTTAAAACCATCTTTTGGACGCCTTCATTTTGCTGTATACAGGCAGCACACCAGTTAGATACAGGCTACACACCAGGTTGTAGCGTAAATTAGGATACGCCAAAACACTCGGTATTCTCGTCAGCGTTTGTGTCTGACCAGTCCACCTGCAGGGTCTTAACCTGTAATCTCAGTGTCCAGCTAAAAACCAAATCTTGTCTGAATTCATTTAGCATCTTAGAGCAGGTGGAGCAGGTTTTAGCGTAAATTAGGATACACCAAAAGACTCGGTATTCTCGTCAGCGTTTGTGTCTGACCAGTCCACCTGCAGGGCCTTAATCTCTAATCTCAGTGTCCAGCTAAAAACCAACTCTTGTCTGCATTCATTTAGCATCTTAGTGCAGCAGGAGAAGATTGTAGCGTAAATTAGGATAAGCCAAAAGACTCGGTATCCTCGTCAGCGTTTGTGACTGACCAGTCCACCTGCAGGGCCTTAATCTCTAATCTCAGTGTCCAGCTAAAAACCAAATCTTGTCTGCATTCATTTACCATTTGTGTGCACCAGGAGTGGGTTTTAGCGTAAATTAGGATATGCCAAAACACTCGGTATTTTCGTCAGCGTTTGTGTCTGACCAGTCCAGCTGCCGGGATTAAATGGCTGTAATCTGTAATCTCAGTGTGCAGCTAAAAACCATCTTTTGGACGTCTTCATTTAGCTGTATACAGGCAGCACAACATTGAAAATGCGCAAGGCCGGTGGCAAGGGACAAGGAACTGGACGTGATGGTGGTGCATACAGAGGCTGAGGCCATGTGCAAGCTCAAATTGCGCCACAACAAACGCCCACATCATCTCGCTCGACCTTCCTGTCCCAATTTGTAGGCGACCGCAGCAGTACACCACTATTAAACCAAGACCAGTGTGAAGAGGTTGTTAGTTAGATAGCAGATAATGCTTCCAGTCAGTTTGGCACCACCACAAACACGGTCAAATGTCAGTAGCTGTGAAACACCCTGATCCTCCTTCCTCCCACCATGCCGACTGCCCGGACCCTGGACATAACTGATCCCACACTTGGACACTCTGAAGAGCTGTTCACTTACCGTAGATACTTGTGTATAAGTCGACCCGTGTATAAGCCGACTCCCCTACTTTTTCCCTCAAAACCTGGGAAAACCTATTGACTTGTGTATAAGCCGAGGGTGGACCCCAGCACAGGTATACAGCCCCCAGCAGTGTGGTATACAGTAGCCTCCCCAGTGGTATATACAGGCCCCAGCAGTGTTACAGCAGCAGCACCAGCGGTGTATACAGCAGCAGCCCCAGCGGTGTATACAGCAGCAGCCCCAGTGGTGTATACAGCAGCCTCCCCAGTGTTGTATACAGCAGCCTCCCCAGTGGTATATACAGGCCCCAGCGGTGTATACAGCAGCAGCCCCAGCGGTGTATACAGCAGCAGCCCCAGCAGTGTATACAGCAGCAGCCCCAGTGGTGTATACAGCAGCAGCCCCAGTGGTGTATACAGCAGCAGCCCCAGTGGTGTATACAGCAACAGCCCCAGTGGTGTATACAGCAGCAGCCCCAGTGGTGTATACAGCAGCAGCCCCAGAGGTATATACAGCAGCAGCCCCAGTGATGTATACAGCAACAGCCCCAGTGGTGTATACAGCAGCAGCCCCAGTGGTGTATACAGCAGCAGCCCCAGTGGTGTATACAGCAACAGCCCCAGTGGTACACAGGCACCCCCCCATGAGTATACAGGCCCCCCCATCAGTATACAGGGCCCCCCCTTGCTGCAGTAAACCTGTAAAGTAATAGATGATTATACTTATCCCTGTCGTTGTCCCGCCGCCGCCATCGCGCTCCTAAGCCACCATCGCGATCCTCCAGCTTCATCCGTCTTCCTCCTCCGGTGTGGGCGCAGGCAATGACGTCATTGTCTCTGCGCCGGAGGAGGAAGACGGATGAAGCCGGATGCAGCCGGAGGAGCGCGATGGCGGCAGCGGCGACGGCGTCGGGGATAAGTATAATCATCTATTACTTTACAGGTTTACTGCAGCAAGGGGGGGTGGCTGTATACTGATGGGGGGGCCTGTATACTCATGGGGGGGCGCCTGTGTACCACTGGGGCGTATGACTCGCGTATAAGCCGAGGGGGTACTTTTCAGCCCAATTTTTGGGCTGAAAAACTCGGCTTATACGCGAGTATATACGGTATCTATTCTTAGATTCTGGCCTCTCGCCAGCTCCACTTGAAGTGGGTCATGAGGAGATCGTATGTACCGATGCCCAAATATTTGCGCAGCCACGGTTTCACGAAAGCAACGGTGGGAACGTGTCTCAACAAGAGGTGGACGATGATGAGACACAATTGCCAGAAAGTCAGGAGGAGGACTAGGGTGCGGAAGTGGAAGACGATGTGGTGAATCATCCAGTAACTGACCTAACCTGGCAGGAGGACATGCAGAGCGAGGACAGCAGTGCACAGGGGGAGGGAGGCGTAGCATCACAACAGGCCGGAAGAAGCAGGGTGGTGGCCGCAGGCAGAAGGCAGGCAACCGTTCCCCGGAACAACAACATGACAGAAGTTGCCAGTACAACTGTTAGATCTTCTCAAGTCTGGCTGTTTTTTAAGGTGTCTGCAGATAATTCCAAAAACGCCATTTGCAACACCTGCCATGCCAGCATCAGCAGGGGTAGCAAAAGTAGCAGCCTGACCACTACCAGCATGATCAGGCACATGTCAACAAAGCACCCGACTTTGTGGGGTTACAGCAGAGTCCAGGATCAGTGTCTGCGTGGGACACCACTGCATCTTCCACTGTTGTGCGTGCAAGCCAATCCCCTGTCCATACTGCATGCGAAGATGCCTCCTGTCCTGCACCTATAGTTGCACAAGCAGAAATACCACCATCATCAACCACGTCCTTGTCCCAGCGCAGCGTTCAGTTATCCATACACCAATCTTTGGAACGCAAGTGCAAATACGCTGCCAACACCCCACATGCCACAATTCTAAATTTGCACATTTTGCGACTGCTTGTGCTGGAAATGTTGCCTTTTAGGCTAGTGGAGATGGAAGCATTCCGCAACCTGATGGCGGCGGCCAACCCACATTACTCGGTCCCCAGCCGCCACTATTTCTCGCGCTGTGTTGTCCCCACATTACATAAGCACGTGTCACAAAACATTACACGTGCCCTTAACAACGTAGTTTACGGAAAAGTCCACCTAACCACAGACACGTGGACAAGTGCTTGTGGGCTGGGGCGGTACATCTCACTGTCAACACACTGGGTTAATATTCTGGAATCCAGGACCCAGTCTGAGCTTGGGACGGAACACGTCCTTCCGACACCAAGGATTGCAGGCCCTAACTCAGTCAGGGTTTCACCCACAGTGTACAGCTCCAGAACGTCATGATCCTCAGTCTCCTCCTACTTCTCCATTTCACCCTCTACACCTGTCCCAAGCTGGAAGCACTGCAGCACGGCCTTGGCTAAGCGGCAATATGCTGTGCTGAAGCTAATATGCGTAGATGACAAAACCCACAATGCTGAAGAGTTGTGTAAAGCTCTGAAACAGCAGGCAGATCACTGGCTCACACCGCTGAGCCTATGCCTGTGGTGCTGTCCTTCCTGCTGGTATGTGACTTTATCTGGATAAGGACTCTCTAGACTGGACGTGCGTCCGGGACAGGCTGGAAAGGATATCTATAGAGCCTGTGAGTTCACCTGGTGCGGTGACCATTTTTGCCTATTAAATGGCCAGAACCTGGTGGCAGCTCTGAGGCGAGGCCAGCTGACACATGCTCCATGCGTGGACCATGTGCTCAACCTCGTGGTTCGGCGGTTTCTTAAATCCTACCCGGAGCTGCTGTCGGATCTGTTCGTAAAAGTACGCCACCTGTGTGACCATTTTAGAAAGTCACCTACTGCTTCAGCCGCCCTTGCCAGCTTTCAGCAGCGTTTGCAGCTTCTGGCTCACAGACTGGTGTGTGATGTCCCCACGCATTGGAATTCCACACTGCACATGTTGGTCAGGATTTGTGAGCAGAAGAGGGCAGTTGTTAACTACCTGCATCAACTAGGCCGTCGGTATACGGTTCAAACTCCACACATAAGACCTCAGAAGTGGACATGGATGTCCGACATATGTACCGTCCTCCAAAACTTTGAGGACTCCACCAAGATGGTGAGGGGCGAAGACGCCATCATTAGTGCCACCATCCCGCTTCTCTGTCTTCTAAAACACTGTCTGCTCAAAAACAAAGACGATGCATTGCAGGCGGAGCACGATGAGTTGGAGCAATAAACTGTATGGGGTGATTACACACAGCCCAGCCTCATCTCATCCCAACGTGCATTGGAGGACTATGACGAGGAGGAGGATAAAGAAATGGAGCTACTATCATGCGTTAATACATGCACAACCGTCATACCGTCGGTTCAGCGTGGATGGCCAGAGGACAGGGGAGAGGAGGAGGAGAAGGATAAAGAGGAAAAGGCTGCAGTGGCCACATGATTGTTTAAAAGCCGGCGGTAAAAAGCCGCTGGGTTTAAACAATCATTAGGCTCCCTACTCGCTTCCCCGCAGACTTCTATACTGATGCTCCGCTCCCCCTGCCGCCTCTCCACCCGATCCTAAGTTAGGACCGGGCGGGGAGTGCAGTACCAGTGAGCGGGGAGCGCAGGAGCCGGGCGGGTAAGCTGGCTGTGAGAAGACTTCACCGCTGGCTTTACCTGTCTGTGCTGCGCTCCCCACTCACTGATGCTCCCTCCCCGGTGCCTGGTGCTTCGCTCCCCACCCGGTCCTAACTTAGGATCAGGTGTGGAGGGGGCATCAGTGAGCGGGGAGGGGGCATCAGTTTTCCCAAAAAAAATTTGATGTGGGCTTCACTGTATTTTTGTGTCCAGCTGGGTACAGCAGGCAGGAACGGGCTGCCCCCAACCCCCAGGTGCCTATTTGTACCTGTCTGGAAACAGAAATATAGGGAAGCCCTTTTTTTTTATTATTTCATGAATTTCATGAAATAATAAAAAATAAAAATGTTTGGGGCTTCGCGCTATTTCTATGTTCAGCCAGGTACAACTAGGCAGCTGGGGGCTGGAATCCGCAGCGCAGGGAAGCCCATGCATTCTGGGCACACCCTGCTGCGAATTGCAGCCCGCAGCCACCCCAGAAAATAGCGTGTTCATTGAACCGCCATCTTCTGGCGCTGTATCCAGCTCATCCAGGGCCCTGGTGCCATGGCTCACTGGGTAATAAAGAGGTTAGGGCCAGCTTTGTGTTATCAGCTGGCCCTAAGCCCGAAATTTATGGGGTCACGCCAATATTAGACATGACCGCCATGAATTTCTAGTGAATTTTTTACAAAAAGACAACACAGAGAAAAAATATTTTATTAGAAATAAAACAAAAAAGACACTCAGAGACTCCATCTTTATTATAAATCCTCTTCCATCCGATATAGTCCAATCCAGGGTTCTTCTTTAGCTCTGCTACATCTCTGGTAGAGAACCTCTACCAGAGATGTAGCAGAGGTGTGCACCCGTGGGAAAGTTCATGTGAGTTCATGCAGGCAAGCATGAACTTACATGAACTCTGCCAGCACTGCGCTACTTCAAATGAACAGCTGACCTGAATCAGCTGTTCATTTAAAACTACAGGTGGGAAAGCCGGCCGTGAGACTTCATGGCCAGCTTTCCCAGTCTGTGCTGCACTCCCCGCTCACTGATGCCCCCTCCCCGCTCACTGATGCCCCCTCCCCACCTGATCCTAAGTGCGCTATAGAACGTGTACACCGAGTGGGGCCGCCTAAGGATCCGTCGGAGGGCCCCAGGCAAGTCATAGCCAAATTTCTAGATTACAAGGAGAAGGAGAGAATGTTCAGAGAATTCAAAGCGCAGCGCCGAACTTTGATGCTCAAGGGACATAGAGTACGTTTATATGGGGACTATTCTGCAGTCGTGGCCCGCAAAAGGAAGGCTTTTAGTCTGGCCTGCAAACTCTTATGTCAGAAAAACATAAGATTTCAGCTGGCCTTCCCTGCTACGTTACGTTTTAGAGCCCCGGATGGTGAAATGCTCTCCTTCACTGATAACAAAACGGCATTGCGGAGAATCCAGCAGGCCTAACAGATGCCGCAAAGAGACCGTACATTGGATGCCGGGAGGTCGGAAGGATCGCCAACTAGTTATTATGCCGCTCGTGCGACCGACACTCTGGACTGGAAGGAGGGAGCTTTCGCTGATGAGCCCATTGACAAGAGCTGGTCGCAGGTGGCGGGTGGACGGTCGAGACACAGGGAAGACAAAGAGGTAGCGCGGCCGCAGCGCATGCTGATATCCAGAGGAGCGAGGAGAGGGGGACACGTGAGACACTGATTCCCGACGCGCCAGTGTCACATTTGGCATTTGATGACTGTTGATTCCGACGGTTGATTTTTTTCGTACCGACTTTTTCTTTTATTTTCTGATCGCTGTTTTTCTATAGTGACTATTGATTGTTAGGTCGGACCTCTACGGTGGCAGGGGAGGACACCCCTCGACCTATTGGTGGTTGTATTCCTCCGCAACCTCTTTAATCTTTTATTGTGCACATGCTATAATCACATGTCTTTTCTCCAATACCTTGATCTACCCATTCACTCCCCCCCTTCTCTTCTTTTTCCCTCACCCCCCCTATTTTTTTTTTTCTTTTCTTCTCTTCTTCTCTCTTCGTTTTCTGTGCCTCCTCACCTTTCTCTCTCCTCCCCCTGTTTCGCATTGCATAGGGGTTGGGGGGAAGGTGTGAGACTGTAGCAACACGGGTTGGGGAAGGAGTTGGGAGGTTCGGATACGATTTTAGATAAGACACGTACCATAGATTCAACATTTTGTGCAACTCTGTCATGACACTGTCAGATCGAGGTATCCTGGATATGCCAGACTCATTGCTTTTGTGAGGATACATGGACTTCTGTTGCTGTGAGATTCTGAGGGGGAAATGCTTCCTAGCTAGGAGTCCTGCGAGACATGGTTATTAGTAAAGGGCTATCAGTGGTTAGGGATTCATTTACTCATCTGTATGTCCACCTAGGTAAACCATAATGGACAATGTGGTGGGTGGTACCCTGCTTGACCTGAGGCGCGATTGGGGTGAGCTCCCGCAAAAATAATGGAAGTATTTCTGACGCTTTGGGTTCAGGGGGGGAGGGGGGAGGGGACTTTACTACAACAGTTGGGAGTTGGTGGGGTTCTTTGTTTGTCTTTTTTCTATATACGCCACTACCAGGAGATGGATACTTTTATTACTGTTTGGAGGGAACTACACATTTTCCTGATGTCTTATGACCCGAAAGGGGGATCGCATTTATCTCAGACATTATCTGCGGGGCCCGGGGGAACACATCCCATGAGCCATGGTTCGCATTATATCCTGGAATGTGAAGGGACTTAGGTCACCTACAAAACGCAGTATGGTTCTTAGGCACTTGAAAAGGCTAAAGGCAGATGTTGTTATGCTCCAGGAAACCCATCTTCAAGCACACAAATTCACTTACATGCTGAAATTGTGGGTGGGCGCAGTCTGGGGGTCGGGGGCTCAGGGCAGAAAAGCCGGGGTGCTGACTCTGGTTAGCAGGCACTTAGCTCATAGCTTGGTGTCCGTTAAGGCGGACTCGGAAGGGAGAAGAGTGCATGTGGTGCTGAATATTCAGGATCAGAGACTTAGTCTGTATAATGTTTATGCGCCGAATACGTCACGCATCCAATTTCTTTCTGGGTTACATGCTGAGGTGTCACAAGATGCAGAACGGGATGTTATAGTCGGAGGAGATTTTAACGAAGTCATGATCGAGGAGCTAGATAGAAATAGGGGCAGAGAAGGAGGGCCCGGCTCTCAACAGATGAGTGGAGGACAGGAAAACTTGAAGAACACAATGGACTCTCTGGGCCTGCTGGATGCTTGGAGAACGCTACATCTACAAGATGCAGAATTCACCCATTTCTCTCATCCGCATTCCTCGTGGTCACAAATTGATAGGATCTTTACGAATGACCAGGTGATGTGGAGGACGGAAGAGGTTGAAATAGAGGCGCTAGTCATCTCGGATCATAGCCCGGTTCGACTAGATGTGTGTGACACCCAACCAAAAGGCACCGATTATTTGTGCGCTTCTGCGTATCTCTCAGGTGATGGGGTTTCGCAGCCAAACTCAGGGAGTGGTGGAGGCAATACAGAACACAAGGATAACTTCTCTCTGTATTGGGTGGCGGGCAAATCAGTACTTAGGGGTCACATCATGGCCCACACAGCGACCCAGAAGAAAAAGATAAAGGAGAGTTTTCTTACAGTTAGCCTTACAGTGATGGCCGCCTACCGACAGTTTAAGACATTGCAATCCTTACAAGATAAGCAGGTCTGGTTAGCTGCTAAGAGAGATTTTGACGACTGGGCGGGACAGAGGGAATCATTGATAAGGGGGCAACTTCAGGTTGACCTCAATAGGTTTGGAGATAAATCAGGGCGCTTGTTAGCGAATTTAGCAAGGGGCAGGAGGCAGTCTAGCTTGATCTTGGCCCTTAAACAGAAAAAGGGGGCGGGCACTACAACTAACCCTAGGGACATTAATACTATCTTAGGTGACTTTTATCGGAACCTTTACCAAACAGAGGAGGGTGACTTGGAAGGAGGGATGGAATGGTTAGATAGTGTAGGTCTCACGACAATAGAGGACTTAGATTTAGAGGGCCTTAACATGATGATCTCGGAAGCTGACGTTCGCACAGCCATCTCAAACCTGGGAAATAATAAGGCACCGGGACCGGATGGATTCTCGAGTGAATTCTATAAACTCCTACGGGATGACTTGGTACCCCTCCTGACGAACCTATATAATTGCCTGATTTCTGGGGAGCCGATCCCTGATGAGATGAATCTGGCGCATATTAAACTGCTACCGAAAGGGAACAAAGATAAGGAAATCCCAGCGAGCTACCGGCCTATCTCCCTGATTAATCAGGACCTGAAGATCCTTTCGAAAATTATGGCAGATAGACTGGCCGGGGTCCTCCCAGGTTTGATTGATAAACAGCAGACGGGATTCATAAAGGGTCGATCGGCAGTGACCAATGTACGCAAAGCTTTGTTCGTCTTAGATGTGGTGCGCTGTAGGACATGGGAAAAGTGGGAGGGCCCAGCCATGGTCACCCTAGATGCAGAAAAGGCTTTTGATAACGTCCGGTGGTCATAGCTGGGACTAGTCTTGGACCGTATATGTATTCAAGGGAGGTTTCGGATGTTCTTGCAGAACTTATATGCCAATCCGAAGGGGAGAGTCTACACACCAGGTTTTTTATCCTCGGCTTTCCGGTTGCAAAAGGGGACTAGGCAGGGCTGTCCTCTATCCCTCTCCTTTTCAATATTGCATTAGAACCTTTGGCTCGCTTTATTAATAAATATAGTACATATGAAGGCATTAAAATTGGGAATGAAGAAGTCAAATCAGCACTGTTTGCAGATGACATTGTTCTTTTTATGAACAGTCCGCAGAGAGATTTGCCGGGGCTATTGCGTTCTGTGGAGAAGTTTGGGATCTTCTCAGGGTTCCGTCTTAACAAAAAGAAGTGCGAACTTCTCCCACTTCTCCACAATACTATGCAGGGAGAAAAACTTCAGCTGTTGGGTATATCCATTGCTCGCTCCTCAATTACCGTATATACTCGTGTATAAGCCGACCCGTGTATAAGCCGACCCCCCTACTTTTGCCCCCAAAACCTGGGAAAACCTATTGACTCGTGTATAAGCCGAGGGTGTACCCCAGCACAGGTATACAGCCCCCATCAGTGTGGTATATAGGCCTCCCCAGTGGTAGTATACAGCAGCCTCCCCAGTGGTATATACAGCAGCCTCCCCAGTGGTATATACAGCATCCCTAAAGGTATAAACAGCAGGCCCCAGAGGTATACAGCAGGCCCCAGAGGTATACAGCAGGCCCCAGAGGCATATACAGCAGGCCCCAGAGGCATATACAGCAGGCCCCAGAGGCATATACAGCAGGCCCCAGGGTATATACAGCAGGCCCCAGGGTATATACAGCAGGCCCCAGGGTATATACAGCAGGCCCCAGGGTATATACAGCAGGCCCCAGAGGTATACAGCAGGCCCCAGAGGTATACAGCAGGCCCCAGAGGCATATACAGCAGGCCCCAGAGGCATATACAGCAGGCCCCAGAGGCATATACAGCAGGCCCCAGGGTATATACAGCAGGCCCCAGGGTATATACAGCAGGCCCCAGGGTATATACAGCAGGCCCCAGAGGTATACAGCAGGCCCCAGAGGCATATACAGCAGGCCCCAGGGGTATATACAGCAGGCCCCAGGGTATATACAGCAGGCCCCAGGGTATATACAGCAGGCCCCAGAGGTATACAGCAGGCCCCAGAGGTATACAGCAGACCCCAGAGGTATACAGCAGGCCCCAGGGTATATACAGCAAGCCCCAGGGTATATACAGCAGGCCCCAGGGTATATACAGCAGGCCCCAGGGTATATACAGCAGGCCCCAGAGGTATACAGCAGGCCCCAGAGGTATACAGCAGGCCCCAGAGGCATATACAGCAGGCCCCAGAGGCATATACAGCAGGCCCCAGGGTATATACAGCAGGCCCCAGGGTATATACAGCAGGCCCCAGAGGTATACAGCAGGCCCCAGAGGCATATACAGCAGGCCCCAGGGGTATATACAGCTGGCCCCAGGGTATATACAGCAGGCCCCAGGGTATATACAGCAGGCCCCAGGGTATATACAGCAGGCCCCAGAGGTATACAGCAGGCCCCAGAGGTATACAGCAGACCCCAGAGGTATACAGCAGGCCCCAGGGTATATACAGCAGGCCCCAGGGTATATACAGCAGGCCCCAGGGTATATACAGCAGGCCCCAGGGGTATACATCAGGCCCCAGAGGTATACAGCAGGCCCCAGGGTATATACAGCAGGCCCCAGGGTATATACAGCAGGCCCCAGAGGTATACAGCAGGCCCCAAAGGTATACAGCAGGCCCCAAAGGTATACAGCAGGCCCCAAGGTATATACAGCAGGCCCCAGAGGTATACAGCAGGCCCCAGAGGTATACAGCAGGCCCCAAAGGTATACAGCAGGCCCCAAGGTATATACAGCAGGCCCCAGAGGTATACAGCAGGCCCCAGAGGTATACAGCAGGCCCCAAAGGTATACAGCAGGCCCCAAGGTATATACAGCAGGCCCCAGAGGTATACAGCAGGCCCCAGAGGTATACAGCAGGCCCCAAGGTATATACAGCAGGCCCCAGAGGTATACAGCAGGCCCCAAAGGTATACAGCAGGCCCCAAAGGTATACAGCAGGCCCCAAGGTATATACAGCAGGCCCCAGAGGTATACAGCAGGCCCCAGAGGTATACAGCAGGCCCCAAAGGTATACAGCAGGCCCCAAGGTATATACAGCAGGCCCCAGAGGTATACAGCAGGCCCCAGTGGCAGTCGCCCCCCCATCATGGAAAGAGCCCTCACACTTTGCAGAGCCCCCCCCCGCTGCATTATGTTACCATCCAGGGTCTTCACCGCAGGTCCTCCAGTCCATCCTCACGCGCTGTCTTCCCGGTCTCATGTGACCCGGCGGTCGCAGTGGAATGACGTCATCGCGCCGGGTCACGTGAGACCTGAAGACAGCGCGCGATGATGACTGCAGGACCCGCGGTGAAGACCCTGGGTGGTAAGATAATGCACCGGGGGGGGGGCTCTGCAAAGTGTGGGGGCTCTTTCCATGATGGGGGGCTAGTGCCACTGGGGCTGCCTGTATACACTGGGGGCTGCCTGTATACACTGGGGGGCTGTATGCACGGCTCCCCCTGCCGCTGTGATGGGCGGGGGGAGCCGTGCATATCTAATGAGCGGCCCCACGTGACGGGCCGCTCACTCATCAGCCTCCCCCAGCCTCCTCCAGCCTCCCCAGCAAAATAGTTACCGTATTGACCCGTGTATAAGCCGAGGGGGTGACTTTTCAGCCCAATTTTTGGGCTGAAAAACTCAGCTTATACACGAGTATATACGGTAAGTATCTGGGGCTCAATTTGGGCAGGACCCCGGGCCAAGTCTATATGCTCAATTATAAGCCCATTATGGAGAAAATAGAAAAGGAACTGGAGAGATGGGCCGGGCTGCCATTGTCACTCTTGGGCAGATGTCATCTTGTCAGGATGGTCAGCTTTGCTAGACTCCTCTATCCCCTACAAACTTTACCTTTGTTACTGAAGCACGCGGATCTTTCCAGGATTAATAGGGCTTTTTCCAGGTTCATCTGGCGAGGGAAGAAACCTAGATTGAAGTTGTCGTCGCTCATGCTGGCAAGAAATCGGGGAGTGGCGAATCTGCCGGACATCAGAGGCTACAACCTGGCATGCTTAATGAGACATGTGGTGGAGTGGACAAAAACCTCTAGCAAGTTTCCAGACGGGCAACTGGAGATGGCGTTTTGCACACCCTGGGATAGATGCTCGCTGCTCCACACCTCCTTAGCAGGCATCCTGGCTCATATTAAATCCGCGATAGTCTTTAAAGGGAACCTGTCACCTGGATCTAAGCCCCTACACTATCACTACCTGTCCCTGCACCTTCCTAGCTGCTCCCTATCTATCCCTCTCTGAGCTAAATCCGCCCTATAAAACTGCAGAAAAATAACTTATAACTTACAGAAGTCCCTGAGGCTGGGGACTGAGAAGGCGGCGCCAGGCTCCATTCAGCCCCTCCTCCATGCAGCAGCACACGCCCCGCTGGGCGGCGTTATTCTTTCTTCATCGCCGCCTCCTCCATTTGGAATCTGTGCTTTACACCTATCATGTTGTGGTGATGCGACCTCGATGTGTCCCCTGACCGAGACACAGCATATGGGAGATTGTATCTTCTGCTCGGTAGCAGCACACACAGGGTGAGCTGCTACTGGAGCCAAGTGCTGATTGAAAGCACTGACCCCCAGGTGTGCGGGTGAATAGGAGATGATATGTGCTGCCCTGGGCTGTGGGGAGGGGGTGGAGTGTGTCAGGACAGCAGCAGGAGCTGCTGGGATTGTATGAGGTTCTACTCGGCTGCGCCCCGGTGTAACAGGCCAGACTAAACCCCCGACCAGAATATACTGGGGGTTAAAGTGGCCTAGGCCAGATTATACCCCTCCGTATACCACAGCAACTGTAGATCAGGGCCCCAAGCAACACATGGGGGCCCGAGGCAGCACAAAGTGGCCCCAGGCAGCAGAAAGTGGCCCTACGCAACATACAGGGGCCCCAGGCAGTGCTAGGGCCCCAGGCAGTGCTAGGGGCCCCAGGCAGTGCACAGGGCCCCAGGCAGCACAAAGTGGCCCCAGGCAGCACAAAGAGGCCCCAGGCAACATACAGGGGCCCCAGGCTACACACAGGGTCCCAGGCTACATACAGGGGCCCCATGCAGCATACAAGGGCCCCAGGCAGTACAAAGGGGTCCCAGGCAGCGCATGGGGGCCAGAGGCAGCACACAGGGGCCCCAGGCAGCACAAAGTGGCCCCAGGTGGCCCACTGCCTGGAGCCCCTGTATATTGCCTGTGGTCACTTTGTGCTGCCTGGGGCCCCTGTGTGCTGCCTGGGGCCCTTGTATGCTGCATGGGGCCCTTGTGTGTAGCCTGGGATCTTGTGTGTAGCCTGGGGCCCCTGGTACTGCCTGGGGCCCCTGTATGTTGCCTGGGGCCACTTTGTGCTGCCTGGGGCCCTGTGCACTGCCTGGGGCCCTTGTATGCTGCATGGGGCCCCTGTGTGTAGCCTGGGATCCTGTGTGTAGCCTGGGGCCCCTGGTACTGCATGGGGCCCCTGTATGTTGCCTGGGGCCACTTTGTGCTGCCTGGGGCCCTGTGCACTGCCTGGGGCCCTTGTATGCTGCATGGGGCCCCTGTGTGTAGCCTGGGATCCTGTGTGTAGCTTGGGGCCCCTGGTACTGCATGGGGCCCCTGTATGTTGCCTGGGGCCACTTTGTGCTGCCTGGGGCCCTGTGCACTGCCTGGGGCCCTTGTATGCTGGCTGGGGCCCCTGTGTGTAGCCTGGGATCCTGTGTGTAGCCTTGGGCCCCTAGTACTGCCTGGGGCCCCTGTATGTTGCCTGTGGTCACTTTGTGTTGCCTGGGGCCACTTTGTGCTGCCTGGGGCCCTGTGCACTGCCTGGGGCCCCGTATACTGCCTGGGGCCCCTGTGTGTAGCCTGGGATCCTGTGTGTAGCCTGGGGCCCCTGTGTGCTGCCTCGGGCCCCCATGCGCTGCCTGGGGCCCTTAGCACTGCCTGGAGCCCCTGTATGTTGCGTAGGGCCACTTTCTGCTGCCTGGGGCCACCTTGTGCTGCCTCAGGTCCTCATGCATTGCTTGGGGCCCTGTGCACGGCTTGGGGCCCTGATCTACAGCTGCTGTGGGATACGGAGAGTTATAATCTGGCCTAGGCCTGTTTATACCCTGTGGTATAGTTTGGGCTAGGCCAGAATATACCAAGGATATATTCTGGCCCAGGGGGGTATACTCTGGGCTAGCCCAGTTTATACCTCGGGTATATTCTGGTCGGGGGGTTAGTCTGACCTGTTACATCGGAATCTGGAGGTCTGTGAATACCTGAACTGTGTGCTGTGTGAGTAAATACCTGAGTCACTGCCTTCTGTCGTGCCGATCCTAACCGCTACCTTACAGTGTAAAGTGGGTGGGAGATTCCAAATGGAGGAGGCGGCGATGAAGAAAGAATAATACCGCCCAGCGGGGCGTGTGCTGCTGCATGGAGGAGGGGCTGAATGGAGCCTGGCGCCGCCTTCTCAGTCCCCAGCCTCAGGGACTTCTGTAAGTTATAAGTTATTTTTCTGCAGTTTTATAGGGCGGATTTAGCTCAGAGAGGGATAGATAGGGAGCAGCTAGGAAGGTGCAGGGACAGGTAGTGATAGTGTAGGGGCTTAGATCCAGGTGACAGGTTCCCTTTAAAGACACCATAATGAGGTGGAAAGCGGTAAGGAAGAAATGTGGTCTTCCATGGAAAGTCTCGAAACTTCTGAATCCATGGGCATACCCCGATTTTCCCCTGGGATGGACTAATGCGCTGTTCACTGAGTGGAAGCATAAAGGGATACGACGAATGGGAGACCTGATGCATAAAACAGAGAAAAGGTGGCTGACTGATCAGGAAACGACTGACCGTTTCAGGTTAAGAGGATTCCAGATTATACAACACCAGCAAATTAAGCATCATATTATGGCGAGCCTGATTAATGTAGCTAAGGAATCCAGTCTTCACATATGCAACAGGATTATTGGGTTTGATATTTCGCAGGTGACTATTTCTACATTATACAGGGAGATTAGAGAGCTTTTGCTGCCAACGGGGGCTGACAAATTGTTAATGGGTGGAAGAGATTTGTGCAACGTGATTCTGTTTGTGAAGAAATGTTGTCAGGTTGGGGAAAGGTGCGACAATTCATACTCAATGAACAATGGAGAGACTCCCATTTTAGGGTAGTTCATGGGATAATTGGTGGATTTAATATCCCCCCGAATGCGGCAAATCCAAACAGGCTTTTACACTGCCCTAAATGTTTACAGGGAAGGACGGACATGGCTCATGGGATGTGGGGGTGTCGGAAAACTCAGGAATTCTGGGAAATGGTCAGTAATATGGTCTTACGATTGCAGGGTACCACATATGACTTAGATCCTAAAACGTGGATATTCCAAGACCTAGTGATGCCACGGGAGGGCGGCGGGAACTCGTGGCTGATCCACACGCTAATCTTACTAGCTAAAAGACTGTTGTTGGCATTTTGGCTCAGACCAGATGTGCCTGGGGAAGACGCTCTTATCTCGGGTCTGAAACGAGCAATGGATATTGACAGACGAGAAGCGCTGAGGGACAAAGATAAGATGATGAGTGCATTTATAGCAAAATGAAGGATATTTATCGAAAAGCAGTTAACAGACGCTGAACTTAGAGATACTATGCGCCCTTTTACGCAAACAACATGGTACCTCTTGGAATTTATTGGCGGGTCGTTAGGTAGGCTGTGTATATAAGTGCCTACTTATTTGCAATAATTAGTAGGTAAGGGGATGGTACAAAATTTGGGGAGGCATTTTGTCACCTAATACTTGGAAGATGTTAGGAGTTCACTTCTGGTGAGGAGGATTGGAAGATGCTGAATTATTGGTAGATGGCGGGGGGTGTTCGCATAGACTCTGTTTTGTACTACATATATCTTGTTGCGTATGATTTGTCTATGCTTCTATCCTTGATGTTTTGGTTTCCCTTTTTGTATATGGCAAAAACTTCAATAAATATGATGTTTTAATAAAAAAAAAAAACGTTATGCATGTCAAAAAGCACTGAACATACAAGCCTTGACTAGGTAATTATACATGTTTTGCTCACTTTTTGCATCTCCTTAAATAGATGTCCGGTCTTTGCAGCAGTGCCACTTTAAGCTGAACCTTTAATGAATATTTAAAACTTAAAAGAAATTCCTGTTAGGGTACCTTTACACGTTGCAACATTGCATCGTATTTCACTGTCAATTTGCTGGTTGCAGTGAAATCATGGACACATTGTTCTATTTTGTTGCCATGTACAAGATATAACAATGTGCCCATGATTTCACTGCAACCAGCAAATTGCAAGTGAAATTGCGTGCAATGTTCCGATGTGTAACGGTGCCCTAACACTTTCAAGGGAGTAAATCTGGGCTAAAAACTTGATCACATCCTATCCAAAGGTGTGGAAAAAGTCCAGAATTTACCTGGCGTGCATTATATTCTCCATTTCTTTATTTGATTTCCAGAGTGGAAACGCTTATAGTACTTTATAGAGGCATAAATGCTACTATATTATTTCCTTTTAAAATGTTTTTTTTATCGTTGCTTGCTGTGCCATGTCTTGAGCTCTTTCTTTTATTTTTCATGAAAACAGTTTTCAATATCAGTATAGGACAAAATATTGCATTTTTCCAGATTGACTATGTTGTGCTATCAGTTTTATTGGCATTAAAGCTACTGAACTGCGACAGCATGAGCAAAGCTGCCTTGCAAGTGTTGACAGGAGACCCTGAAGATCTAAGTTAAACTGGATGTCTGCCACTAGAACTGCAATGTCCTCCTGCAAAATACCATGAAACTTTATCTTAGTGAATTATTATTCCATTCATCTGGATATATATTATAAGGCAAATATCACATTGTTGAACTGCTCGTGTAATTTAAACTTTAGCTTCTGATTTATTGTGCAAAACTCATTAAATATAGAATGAAAAATGAAACAGCAACCTTCCTTAACACTACGTAATAATTACCATTAGCTAGGAATTCAAAATATAGTATTTTTTTAATTAGAAACATTACTTTTTCCTGATCCCACTCAAAATATTTGTGTTGTGTGGCCCGAGAAATATTTTTATTAATACCTTGGTTAAAATACACCATGTTCCAAATTATTGTGCAAATGTTCTTTTTCTCTGATTTTCCTAAATGGTCGGTGCAAATGACAGTCAGGGTAATAAAAGTTCAAATCAAATTTTATTGAAGAAACCTCTCAATGATAACAGTATAATCTTCAAAATTAAAAAAAACTCTGAATGCACTGTTCCAAATTATTAGGCACAGTAGAGTTTCTAAACATTTGATATGTTTGAAATAACTGAAAATGCTCATTTGTTGAATTTGGAGCATTAGCAGGTCACATTCACTAAAATAAAAAGCTATTTAACTCCAAAGCATCCTAACAGGCCAAGTTACATGTTAACATAGGAACCTTTTTTGATATCACCTTTACAATTCTTGCATCCATTGAACTTGTGAGTTTCTGGAGAGTTTTTGCTTGTATTTCTTTGCATGATGTCAGAATAGCCTCTCAGAGCTGCTGTTTGGATGTGAACTGCCTCCCACCCTCATAGATCTTTTGCTTGATTATACTCCAAAGGCTCTCTATAGGGTTGAGGTCGGGGGAAGATGGTGGCCACAGGAGTTTATCTCCTTTTATGCCCTTAGCAGCCAATGACACAGAGGTATTCTTTGTAGTATGAGATGGTGCATTGACATGCATGAGGATGATTTTGCTCCTAAAGGCATGTTTTTGCTTTTTGTACCATGGAAGAAAGTTCTCAGTTGTAAACTCTATATACGTTGCAGAGGTCATTTTCACACCTTCAGGAATCTTAAAGGGGTCTACCAGCTGTTTCCCAATGATTCTAGCACAAAACATGACTCCTCTACCTCCTTGCTGACGTCGCAGCCTTGTTGGGACATGGTGGCATCCACCAACCATCCACTACTCTATTCATCTCTACCATCCAGGGTTGCTCGGCACTCATCAGTAAACAAGACTGTTTGAAAATTAGTCTTCATGTATGTCTGGGCCCACTGCAACTGTTTCTGCTTGTGCGCACTGTTTAGGGGTGGCCGAATAGTAGGTTTATGCACCACAGCAAGCCTTTGAAAGATCCTAGTCAGTACTGTAAACAAATGCACTCTCAGTAGGCGGTTTTGCTGGTGACAAACTTGTGTTGGTTTTATTTAGTGCTGTACACAATAGACATGCGACCTGGGTGACGTTTCGGCTATAATCCAATAGCCTTTATCAAAAGTCGCTGTGGGTAAATACAGAAAGTGGAAGTGTGAGACATAAATACATATATACAACTATATACAAATTTTGCTATTCTGTAGCGGAATATGGAAAGTAACAACATATTGTCTGTATTATTTATGTATATACTACTAATCCATTTACGAGGTGGACATCGATACATAGGGAGTTATGGTTTGTGTATTTATAGTTGGCCGGTTAGACAGTTACCTGTTGAAATGCACTTTATGGCTTAAAGTTATGCAGCCTTGGGGTCCATATATGGCTATATCCACATTAAAGGATGCTCTAATGGAGCTGGTTTAGCCTGTAAGTAAGATAATTAAGTTAGGAGTTGGTTACTCCAATGTGAGGCTGTGTACTCAGGTTTTTATTTACCTCTAGGGGTATAGTATGTGCCCCTGTGTGCTGGATAAGTATCCAAGTGGAGGTTTCTGTAAAGATTATGCATCTTAGTTAGTCCATGTAGAGGTAGCATTTACTTATCTTGTGTGGTGGTACTGTGTGCCCCTTGCCTCCTGGATTGTTGCCGGCGCCTCCCGCTCTGTGGCTGATGGCTGTGCAGCGGGTTTGTGCATCCCGCGTTTTATCTAGCTTGTTCCCGGTCACATGACCGGATGTGACGTCGGTCTAAGGGCGGAAGTGCCCCGTGCGTCTGTTTAATTCAGCCCCGCCAGTGTACTGACGTCACCGGAAGTGACATTGTGCTATCCACTCGTTTATCTGTTGCTAGGCTTTCAGCCTGCAGCAGTGTATTCTAATGGGGAAGATGTAACCCTATGATGTATTGTTGTGTTGTAGATAGGTATGCGGGCTTTACCATGTAATATAGTGATGTAGATAGGTGTTATCTGTTGTGCCCTGTTATGCAAAGTTCTTATGGGGTCACTTCTCCAGTATGTATCAACAACAATAAATACTTTTGTATAAAATCACAAATACAGTATAATCTGTTAGATATGATAGTGGGGTCATAGGTGTAATACATCAAAACTAATCATAGTCTATACCCGCCTACAGCAGTGTATTCTATTCGGGAAGATGTATCATTTTCCATGTATTATTGTGATGTAGATAGGTGTTATCTGTTGTGCCCTGATATGTGAGATCTTATGGGGTCACTTCTCAATACATTATGTATCCATAAATGCTTTTGTGTGGAATCACAGTGTTCACAAGTATATATAACATATTAAGTATGATACTGGGGTCACAGGTGTAATGCATCAAAATTAAACATGAAAATTAAACATGATCACAGTTTATACATAGGAGTCCATAGCCTTGTCACTCACACATTCTCAAACATGTATATTTGTTATGCTTACCATCCCCGGTGGGGGTTGGAGTATAGCAAATTTTTCTCTCACACTAATTTTATACAAGTAGACTTGTGGGCCTGTAGGGGTGAAAAGGTAAAAAGGTTGATATTTGTTAACTAGTACCAGTCAATTTCCCTATTAAGACGTTTTGGTGTCAAAGTATCCAGCGTATAGATCCAGTACGTTTCTCTGTCTTTCAGTAGTTGTATGTGGTTGCCCCCTCTTCTAGGTCTATTCACTTTCTCTATTATCTGAAATCTTAGTTGTGCTACTGTATGTCTGGCTTCCTGAAAATGAAAGGGTAGTGGTAGCCATGTTTTCTTACAGCGTATGTCTGACTTATGGTGTGAAATCCTGTCTTTTATGGCCTGTGTGGTTTCCCCCACATAAAGGAGTCCACATGAGCATTTGATAACATAAACTACAAAGTTGGTGTTGCAAGTATAGAAATCCTTGATGTTATATGTTTTGCCAGTCCCGGGATGTGTGACTGTACTACCTTTAATTACGTTGGAACAGCTGGGGCAGCTGAGGCAGGGGTATGTGCCCGTTCTTCTTGGTTGTAAGTACGTTTGAGTTGGTTGTTTAGAGAGACTACCCACATCTGCTCTAACCACCTGATCCCTGGTGTTTCTGGCTCTTTTGGTACACATGAGGGGTGGCTCCTGAAATGCCTGTATGCGTGGATATGCTCTATTAAGTATAGTCCAATGTTTTCTAATTAGATTGTGTACCCTATAAATTGATGGGTGGAAATGGTGTACAAATGGGACACGTTCTCTTTTATTTTTCTCTAGGGGTTCAGAGGGTTCTGTGTTAGCCCGTAGCAGTTCTTGAGTGAGTAGTGGTTCGGGGTAGTGTCTGTCCTTAAACTTTTGGGACATCTGTTGTAGTTGTTGTGTTCGTCTTGTTGGGTCTGTGACTATCCTTGAAACCCTTTTAAATTGAGATCGGGGCAGACTATTTTGTGTAGCCTTTGGATGGCAACTGTCATACCTCAGTAAGCCGTTGCAATCTGTCGGTTTCGAATATAGATCCGTGGATAGGGAACCGTCAGTGTTCTTTTTGATTTTAGTGTCTAAAAAGGAGACTGTCTCATTGTCCATAGTGATTGTGAATTTCAGTTCGTTCCTTGTTTTGTTTAGGGTTTCAAAAAATATCTGTAGAGTGTTAGTAGGACCTGTCCAAATGCCGAATATATCGTCGATATATCTGTACCAGCAAAGGGCATATTGCTGGAACAGAATATCGGTATATACGTATGTTTCCTCGAATTCATTCATGTAGAGGTTCGCATAAGCTGGCGCGACATTCGCGCCCATCGCTGTCCCGCAGCGCTGGATATAGAAATCGTCGCCAAACAAGAAGTAATTTTCTTGTAGGACGATGGTGAGTAGATCTAGGCATAGGTTTTGTTGTGGCTTGGTAAATTCAGATCTATCTAGTGTTTTCCTAACTGCCTCCAGACCCTTCTGATGTTCTATTGAGGTGTAGAGACTGTTCACGTCTAATGTGAATAAGGTGCTGTGTATTGGTATAGTGCCTATGTCCTTCAGATTTTGGAGAAAATTACCCGTGTCCAAGATGAAGGATTTAGTCTTCTTGGTGAATGGGGTAAGTATTTTTTCAAGATAGATGGACAAGGGATTTAAGATTGAGTCTGTTGAGGCTACTATGGGTCTACCTGGTGGATTTTAAGGTCTTTGTGTACCTTTGGAAGGATATAGAAAACAGGTGTGATTGGGTGTTGGTTCATTAGAAAAGTCCGGGTGTCTGTGTCAATTGTACCGTTATCTACGTATGTCTTAAGGGTATCGGTGATGCGTCTCCTGATCCTATATGTTGGGTCTGCATCGATTTTCTTGTATGTGTTTATGTCCGCAAGTTGGCGTCGAATTTCTGATAAGTACTGGTGCCTGTTGAGGATCACAATCGCTCCACCCTTGTCAGCTGGTTTTATTGTTATGTGTGGATTCTTGCTAAGGTTGTTCAATGCAGCTTGTTCGTCTCTACTGTAATTGTTGCGGATTGGGAGGAGGCCTTGTTGTTGTTCCTTGATCAGGTCTTTAATGTCCCTGTCTAGACAGTCTATGTATGTTTCTACTGGATGGCATGTATGTGGAGGATTGAATGTGCTACGATTGTATAGTCCTAAGCTTTTTAGGGATAGGGTTGTGGTGGGGTTCTGAGAGGGCCTAATCTGTGTCAGTGTGGTGGGTCCTGGTTCTCTGTTGAAGTGTGTCTTAAGTCTGATTGTGCGGTAGAACCTTTGTAAGTCTTTTTGTAACTGAAATGAATCCCATTGTGGAGTGGGACAAAAGGATAGCCCCTTGTTTAATACCTGTAGCTCTAATGGGGAGAGAGAATAATCTGAGATATTTAAGACAAGGTTAGGACCCCTACCTGTGACCATAGAAACATCCCGTTGTGTCCGCTTGGCCCTCCTCCTCGACCTCCTGGTTGGTTTGGTGGTTGGCCTAAAAAACCGGCCGATGTGTGTGGGGACACTGGTGTCGAATAACCGGAACCGCCAGTATCGCTGTCTGAGTTTGGTGTGGTGTCGTCTCGCGGTCTCCCATCTCTGGGCCATTGTTTTCGTCGGTTCTTTTGGTTCCTGGGGTTCCTGGGTTGACGTGGTGGTGGGTTCCTTGGTGGTTTTTCGTCCCACCTGTATACTCTGTTATTCAAATAATCCTCTGTGTCTCTTTGAAATTTCTGACGTTTTCTGTCCTGGAGGGTTTTGACGTGGTTAGCTATTACGGTCGTGACCTTGTTCTCTAGATCTTTCAGTTCTGTTTTACTGAGTGTGGCTGTAAGTTGTGTCTCAATAGTCTCAATCTTTTTGGTGGATTCTTCTATTGCTTCCTGTAGATGTTCGATGGTTAGTAATATCAGATCAAATGAGCATTTGTTTAAGATTTTCTGGAATACTTGACAGTATCTCTCGTTATCCGCAAAGATGGTAGGGCGTAGGTTGCTACGGAGCCCTCTCGGGATTTTCTGTTGTCTGTGGTACTCTCCCAATGTTGCGTAGTGTAGTTGTAGGGAAATGAGATGCTTTTTTTCTTTCTCCCAATCCCTTGTTTTGACGTCCCTCGTGGGGATATGTAGAAAGTCGTGAGGAACCCCTATCTTCGAAAGGATAGAGATTCCCTCGTCCTCTTTGTAGGCAAAGGTGTTTGTTGACATTTGTTGTTACTGTTGGTGCAACAGCCAAAAGAAATCAGAACAGTCTGTAAGACTGTTTTGAAGGATCCTACACCTTGAGGTTCGAGGGACTCCAGAGGCACCAGCAGCTTCAAATATCTGTTTGTTGCTTTGTAAGGCCTTTTTAGCAGCTTCTCTCTTAATCTGATGAACTTGCCTGGCAGAAACCTTCCTCATTCTGCCTTTATCTGCACGAACACATCTGTACTCAGAATCAGCCACAAATCTCTTCACAGTACGATGATCATGCTTAAGTATTCATGCAATACCAAATGTTTTCATCCCTTGTCCAAGGCATTGCACTATTTGTTGCTTTTCGGCAGCAGAGAGATCCTTTTTTTCCCATGTTACTTGAAAACTGTGGCCTGCGTTATATTGTGGAACACCCAGTTTTCCTTTTATTGGGCTCACCTGCCAAACTAATTATCACAGATATCTGAGATTGATTTCAATGATCCAAAGAACCGTGGAGGCCGCTTTACACGTCGCAATATTGTTCCGATATTGCATACGGGAGCGCGCAGGTTTTTGGCACTTGTCTAAAATCGCATAGGAGATGTTACACAGGGAGATATCGCCAGGCAACGCAACTACGATTTCGTACGCCCCTCTTGCACACTGTGTCTGAGCAACTCAGGGAACGACCAATTAACATTGGAGTGAATAGGGGAAGTTGCACTCCAAATCGTAGTTGCGCTGTTACACAGCACGATCCTGCCAGATCGTCAAGCCAATATTGCACGGTTCAAGAACATGCACAATTCACAAACGATATGGTAGTTGAATAGTTTTTGAGTTGCGTTGCCCATTTACACGACAAAACACAAGAACGATATCAACTGCAACGCCCCTACCACGTGACTTTTTATCCTAGTTACGTTGCGATATCGTGACGTGTAAAGCAGCCTTGAGACACAATACCATATATGGGTTTCATTGAAAAAGAAAAAAATAACATCCTATGACACTTAAAACCAATTTGCATAATAATTTGGAACATGGTGTAGATGTACCAGGCTAGGGCCACATGTGATGGGTGCTGAGCGGAGTATGATTTTTTTTTTTTTTAATTAGGGGTCAAAGCTCTTTATTGTTTGCGTAAGGGCACAGACACAATAGATACTTGCATGAGTCATGCATTACTCACCTGGAAGGACTGCTATCTCTCTGGAGAGGAGCGCATCAGCTGCACAGAAACACAAGCAGCTGACACGCTCTCATCCAGAGAGGCGACGGCCGTTCCGGGTGAGTAATGCGCGACCCATCCTTGTATCTCACGTAGTGTGTCTATGGCCTAACAGCCTCAATTGTTTTGTCAAGGCCAAATACCAAAAAGTATTAAAAACAAAGTAGCTTCATTTAATGCATGCCATACAAAAAAAAGAGACAAAAACCACAGCGCAAAATTGTAAAACATATGAATGTAAAAAAACGCTCAAGAATGCAATGAAAAAAACGCAAGGAAAATAGTTTAGCAAGTCATGAGCAGAAGTGCTGAAGAAAATCTGCAATGTCTAAAATTCACAACTTATTAATTGTGTGAATGAAGCTTCAAAGCTCTCTTGCACAGACTTATTTCAGAAAGTAATTTTGTAAAAGTGCATGAGTACAAAGGAAAAGATCTATAAAGGATATGACTATATTCAGGAGATTTTCCCAGTATTGGTACATAGTCTCTGATTTCTGTATTGTTTTTATCCTGGTCACGTAATTTTATTGTTCCACTCATCACAAAATATCAATAGATGTCAGGTTCTTTGGCACACCATTTATCAAAAGAAGTCATTTTACAAGTCCTGGTTTAGTGCTGAACTTTGTGATCTGCTTTTTTTGTTTAGTAGTTTTCTCTAGGATTTGGTTGTACTAGGATGTAGCAAATCAAGCAGCCTATAACAAAAGCTGAAAACTGCCTCAGTGACTTTGCATATAATCTGCAAAGGCCATCTTTTTTATCAATCTTACAAAACTATTCACTGCAGAAGCATTACCTACCACCTAAAGGAAATTATAGTTCCAAACTATGCCAGGGAATGTAGTTAAATAAATCAATATTTTTTTCCTTTTTAAACCATAAGGCTGCAAAACAGGAGTTGTCCTCCAAAAAGAACCAAAAAATGGATCATCCGTTTCTGATCCGTTTTTGCTGGGTTTTGGGTACTGTGTTTTTTTTTTCTCCAATAACAATGGAAAAACGCAGGAGAAAAACACCACAGAAACTAACACGCCTCTATGGTCTTACTCCGCCTCTTCTTTGTTCTTGGGCCTCCTCTTCTCTCATTCCAGTCTTGTTTTCGGCCCCTGCGCAGATTCATCTCTTCATGGAGGCACTCTGAGGTCTGCCCTACTGCGAGCAGAGCATCTGAATTTATTACACCTGCATGGACTGCAGGCACCAGATGCTGCCCTGTTTTGTGCTCTGCTTTATGCAGACAGCAGCTTTGGGAATCTGGGGCTGGACACTTAGCTCTGCCTTAATGCAGGCAGAACAAATAGTATGACTGCGTAGTGCATTACTGCCAGTGCACAGGCACTAGATTCCCCACCCCGCTGTCTGTATAAATCAGAACGCAAAACAGGGAGGGATCTTGCACCTTCCATGCAGTCAGACAATCTGCACACAGTAGGGTAGAGCTCAAGGCGCCTGCGCGAACTAAGAGGAATCTGCGCAGGTGCTGAAGACGAGACTGGGAAGAGAGAAGAGGAGGCACCTAGAAGAAAGAAGAGGCGGAGGAAGACCAAAGAGGCAGTGAGGTCCGGACAAGGGAGAAGGCCCATTGGACCTGTGTGATGACCATCTGCTGCAAAGGCTAATCTGCTGGTAACGCAGCACCTCGAGAGGAGGATTTGGAATTACAGCAGAGCCCAGGAGGTAGCTTCCTATAGGTGAGCAGCAGACTGGAGCATGGAGGTTGCCAGGAAGGGACAAGACTAGGAGGTCAGGGAATAGACAAAATCAGAATCCAAAAATGTGCTCAGAAAGCAGCATCAAAAACCGGGAGAGCAGCAAAAGTACAAAATCATCAGATGGTTGAAGGGTCAATATCCAGGCAAAGGTCAGAGTCAATATAATAGAGCACAAACTAGATCACTAGGAAAACCAAGAACATATTTGGCGGTTTCCAGGACAGGCTCCAAGGTATTTGAAGAGTGTGGTTCACTCTCATAGGCCAGAGCTCACAGCCTAGTGACCTCATCCAGACCACCCCTACAACCAGGCCAGATGGTATTGCATGACTGGTACCAGCCACTCCACTTGGGACAGAAGAATGAAGTCGGCACTTACCAGATGCTTCTGCAGGGACCTCTCTCCTGTCAGCAGCATCACCCAGAGGAGGAGCATGGCTATGCGCAGCGGCAGAGGTAGTAACCAAAGGAGCAGGTTCCAATAAGGACATGGCCCCCCTATCACTGGCTCCACAAGCCGAAGGAATCCGGCGCTGCCTAGAGGCTTGGGCAGGGATACCAGTCACCGAGTCTGACAGCGACATGACAACCGGTAAGTATGAGTTTACAGACAGGGTAGGAAACTTTATAAAGTCATTACTTTGGTGTACAGAGGGGCTAGGTGGATTATAGCCACCTTTACAGAATGCATCATAGGTGCTGCTGAAGGTGGCACTTTTAGTTTAAAAAGTCCTAGCGGGTGGCAGGTTCACTTTAACCCCTTCACCCCCGGGCCTATTTTGACCCTAATGACCAGGCCATTTTTGTCAATTCTGACCAGTGTCCCTTTATGAGGTAATATCTCTGGAACGCTTCATTGGATCCGAGCGATTCTGAGATTGTTTTTTCGTGACATATTGGGCTTCATGTTAGTATTAAATTTAGGTCGATACTTTTTGCGATTATTTGTGAAAAAATCAAAAAATTGGCAAAAACTTTGAAGATTTTGCAACTTTCAAATTATGAATTTTTATTCTGCTAAACCAGAGAGGTATGTGACACAAAATAGTTAATAAATAACATTTCCCACATGTCTACTTTACAACAGCACAATTTTAGAAAAAAAATGTTTTTGTTCGGAAGTTATAAGTGTTCAAAGTTCATAAGCAATTTTTCATTTTTCCAGCAAAATTTACAAAGCCATTTTTTTTAGTGACCACATCACATTTGAAGTCTTTTTGAGGGGTTTACATGACAGAAAACGCCCAAAAGTGACACCATTCCAAAAACTGCACCCCTTAAGCTACTCAAAACTACATTCAAGAAGATTATTAACCCTTCAGGTGCTTCACGGGAACTAAAGCAAAGTGGAAGGAAAAAATGGTCTTTTAAATTTTTCCAACAAAAATGTTCTTTTAGCCTCAATTCTTTCATTTACACATGGGCAATAGGATAAAATGGATCATAAAAATTGTTGGGCAATTTCTCCTGAGTACATCGATATCTCATATGTGGTCATAAACCACTGTTTGGGCGCACGGCAGGGCTCAAAAGGGAAGGAGCGCAATTTGACTTTTGGAGCAAATTTTCCATTCAAAAAGTCAAATGGCGCTCCTTCACTTCTGAGCCCTGCTGTGTGCCCAAACACTGGTTTATGACCACATATGAGGTATCGGTGTACTCAGGAGAAATTGCCCAACAATTTTTAGGATCCATTTTATCCTGTTCCCCATGTGAAAATGAAAAAATTTAGGCTAAAAGAAAATTTTTGTGGAAAAAAAAGTACTTTTTCATTTTTACGGATGAATTTGTGAAGCACCTGGGGGTTCAAAATGCTCACCACCCATCTAGATAAGTTCCCTGGGGGCTCTAGTTTCCAAAATGGGGTCACTTGTGGGGAGCTCCAATGTTTAAGCACACAGGGGCTCTCCAAACGTGACATGGTGTCCGCTAACAATTTGAGCTGATTTTTCAGTCAAATTGTTAGCGGACACCATGTTGCGTTTGGAGAGCCCCTGTGTGCCTAAACATTGGAGCTCCCCCACAAGTGACCCCATTTTGGAAACTAGACCCCCCAGGGAACTTATCTAGGTGGGTGGTGAGCTTTTTGAACGCCCCAATGCTTCACAAATTAATCTGTAAAAATGAAAAAAGAAAAGTTTTATGGAAAAAATAGTACATTTTCATTATTACGGATGAATTTCTGAAGCACCTGGGGGTTCAAAATGCTCACCACCCATCTAGATAAGTTCCCTGCGGGGTCTAGTTTCCAAAATGGGGTCACTTGTGGGGGAGCTCCAATGTGTAGGCGCACAGGGGCTCTCCAAATGCGACATGGTGTCCGCTAACAATTTGAGCTGATTTTTCAGTCAAATGCTCACCACCCATCTAGATAAGTTCCCTGGCGGCTCTAGTTTCCAAAATGGGGTCACTTGTGAGGGAGCTCCAATGTTTAGGCACACAGGGGCTCTCCAAACACGACATGGTGTCCGCTAACAATTTGACTGAAAAATTAGCTCCAATTGTTAGCGGACACCATGTCGCGTTTGGAGAGCCCTGTGTGCTTAAACATTGGAGCTCCCCGACAAGTGACCCCATTTTGGAAACTAGACCCCCCAGGGAACTTATCTAGATGGGTGGTGAGCATTTTGAACACCCCGGTGCTTCACAAAATAATCTGTAACAATGAAAAAAGAAAATTTTTGTGGAAAAAAAGTACTTATTCAATTTTACAGATGAATTTGTGAAGCACCTGGGGGTTCAAAATGCTATCAACCCATCTAGATAGGTTCCCTGGGTGGTCTAAGTTCCAAAATGGGGTCACTTGTGGAGGAGTTCCAATGTTTAGGCACACAGGGGCTCTCCATACGCGACATGGTGTCCGCTAACTATTGGAATTGTTAGCGGACACCATGTCGCGTATGGAGAGCCCATGTGTGTCTAAACATTGGAGCTCCCCCACAAGTGACCCCATTATGGAAACTAGACCCCCCAAGGAATGCATCTAGATGCATAGTGAGCACTTTGAACCCCCATGTGCTTCACAAATTGATCCGTAATAAGGAAAAAGTACTTTTTTTTCCACACAAATTTTCTTTTTTCATTTTTACGGATGAATTTGTGAAGCACCTGGGGGTTCAAAGTGTTCACTATGCATCTAAATACAGCGAAGCCCTTTTTATTTTTTTTCTAGGACTAATTCTAGAAAAAAAATGGCGTGGGGCTCCGCCATATTTTTGGTCCAGCCAGGTACAACTAGGCAGCTGGGGGCTGGAATCCGCAGCATGGAGAGGCCCAAGCATTCTGGGCCCCCCATGCTGTGAATTGCAGCCCGCAGCCTCCCCAGAAAATGGCGCATTCATTGAAGCGCCATTTTCTGGCGCTGTACCCAGACTCTTCCAGTTGCCCTGGTGCCGGTGGCAAACTGGGTAATAAAGGGGTTAATGCCAGCTTTTTATTGGCAGCTGGCACTTAGCCCGAGATTCATAATATAGGCCCAATGTTAAACCCGCCATTAGGAATCTCTGGTAAATAGTCAGAAAATACACAGAGAGAAAAATCTTTTTATTTGCAAAAAAACACAAACAAAATTCAGACTCCATCTTTATTATAAAGAAAATAAACTTTGAGAAGACAAATCTGTCCAAATCTTTTCCACATGTTAAAGTATGCAGGTTCACATGGTGGTAACATACATTAGTCTTATGATAGCTGGTGGTCACATTGACATAATAGCAGTGAAGTAGAAGTGACATGTCACCTTAAAGGAGTTTCCCTACAAACAAAAGTTAATTTTATAGTTCATTTTAATCAATACATTTTAGAATAATAACAAGTTCCACAAATGGATGTATTTAAAAAAAAATGTTCCTGTGCTGAGATAATTTTATATTACCGTATGTGTCTCTGCTATCTACTGTGTAATGGATGTGCCTGACCATACAGGAACATGGTCTGATCATACCACATCTTCTGTGCTGACATAATCTAACTTATGTGTCCCTGCTATGTACTGTGTAATGGCCATGTCTGACCGTACAGGGACATGGTCTGATCATACCACATCTCCTGTACTGAGATAATCTTATATGTGTCCCTGCTATGTACTGTGTAATGGCTGTGTCTGACTGTACAGCGACATGGTCTGATCATACCATATCTCCTGTGCTGAGATAATCTTATATATGTGCCCCTGCTATGTACTGTGTAATGGCTGTGTCTGACCATACAGGTCTTATCTTTTTATTTACTGGGGTTCTTGGTACATATATTGGCCAATATCTGTTTTCTCATCAACCACTCCACGGTGACCCCTGATCTGATGAGTCCTACGCTGACATCCCTGTCCTCTTTGTCCTCCCTATCCCACTTCTAAGTGGGTGGACACCATCTTAATCTCAGAACTCCTGAAGGCGATGAGGGTGCCAAGTGTAGCTGTGGAGCCAGCAACTCCACATATTAGACATAAACCTGCACAGCACTCAAGATATAGTGTGAACTGATGCAAGCTGCAAGGAAAAAATTAAAAAACTTACGTTTTGTTAAAAAAACTCAATATTCTTATATACCAGAAAAAGTACTGCATTGAATTATTTTCTGGTTGTTTGTTCCAGCATTGCAGCTTGCACCAGTTCACACTATATCTTGAGTGCTGTGCAGCTTTTTTCTGTTTATGTCTAATATGTCGAGTTGCTGGCTCCACAGCTACACTTGGCACCCTCATCGCCCTCAGGTGGTCTGAGATTGAGATGGTGTCCACCCACTTAGAAGTGGGATAGGGAGGACAAGGAGGACAGGGATGTCAGCGTAGGACTCATCAGATCTGGGGTCACCGTGGAGTGGTTGATGAGCAAACAGATATTGGCCAATATATGTACCAAGAACCCCAGTAAATAAAAAGTTAAGAATATTGAGTTTTTTGAAAAAAACGTAAGTTTTTAAATTTTTTCCTCATATATAAACTGCTTATTAGCACGTGTACATTTTTGGTAGAAACTGAGTGCTGCAGTCAATTTTTTTTCTGGTTATATCTATATCTATATTTTTTTTTTTTCTTTTTCGTGACTGTACTCATTGGGGTAGATAGACACAAAGTGCCTTTCACACCATAATTAAACAGCTTAAGTAAAAAGAGGTATACCCTTGGATTGTGTGTGTCACAGAAGAGAACATATTAAAAATACTGTATTTTTGTACAATCTGCAATGAATGAGCAATCCTAAATATGAAAATCATCCGCCTGTACTAACATTTTTGTATAGTAAATTGATGCTGAACTAACGGCCTGTTCTCTGATTTCTGTTGTAGATTTTTCCTTTAGAATGACTTGCAATTCTGTTTAACATTGTTAAATATCTGTTTTCAGCTCCCAACATTGTCATTTTTAGACTTGTTATATAAAAAATGCTTCAATGCACCTACTGAATATTCACTAAAAATGTGGTTAGGTATAAGCCGCATACTATGTTTCATCATACATAAGTATATTATTCATAATCTTGATATTTTTGAAAATTTGCATAGTACTCGCATATATTTTTCAGGAGCCAGCACTAATGTGCTTAGCCGGTTTTACAAACACTCTATCAAAGAGAGTTCAGTCCAGGTGCCCTGTGGGTATATTGGAGGCTGCAAGAAGTACAATTTTCCTTCTATATAATTTACAAGAAGAAATTATTGTTTGAAGGGATACAGTATTGCTTACATATAGTATTGATTATTTCCATTCCACAACACTTTTTCTTTCCATTTTGCTATTAATATCCTTCAGTGTATCCCATGACCCAATTCAGTAAGGTCTTCCATCAGGATCTAAAGCCATGATAACTTCAATTATCGTGTTAGCCATGACTGTGCAAATCGGTTTATATAAATCCATGTAACTGAAAGGCAATGGCTTTATTAGAGAAAAGATTGCTTCTCTAAATCACACTTCAAATTGGTGACTAAGCTACATAGTTCAGGTAGTGGAGATATCAGCTGAAGAAGGTAAGTATATTGAGGACATTTAACGTTTATACACAATCATTTAAAAAGTCATTTTAGATGTTAGATTAATAAAGTATAACAAATTTTATTAGTGATTAAATGTCGTACCAATATAGAAAATAGACTTAAATAACTGAAAATATAATAATCATTTTTTGTTAAAGGGGTAGTTCAAGAGCAAGCATTTTTCTTTTAAGGGGATTACCGTATATACTCGCGTATAAGCCGAGTTTTTCAGCCCAAAAATCGGGCTGAAAAGTCACCCCCTCGGCTTATACGCGAGTCACTGTATTAGGGACTCGGATACCTGCTGTCAGTAGCGAGTCTGAGCTATTCCGAGCGGGTCTTAGCGATTCCGAGCGAGTCTGAGCTATTCCGAGAGGGTCTTAGCGATTCTGAGCATTTCTGAGCGATTCTGAGTGAGTCATAGCGATTCTGAGTGAGTCATAGCGATTCTGAGTGAGTCATAGCGATTCTGAGAGCGAGTCTTAGCGATTCTGAGCATTTCTGAGCGATTCTGAGCTAGTCTGAGCAATTCTAAGCGAGTTTACAATCCGAGTCCTGCATTCTGTACTCGGGACTCGGCTTATACACGAGTCAATAGGTTTTTCCAGGTTTTGAGGACAAAAGTAGGGGGGTCAACTTATACACGGGTCGGCTTATACGCGAGTATATACGGTAATTAAAAGTAAATTTTAATGTTCATTTCAATTATTATATCTTTGAATAATAATAATTTTCACAATTGGATGTGTTAAAAAAAAACATTCCTGTGCTGAGATAATCTTATATATGTGTATCTGCTATGTACTGTGTAATGGACGTATCTGACCATACAGGGACATGGTCTGATCATACCGCATCTCTTGTGCTGAGATAATCTTATATATATGTCCCTGCTATGTACTGTGTAATAGATGTGCCTGATCGTACACGGACATGGTCTGATCATACCACATCTCCTGTGCTGAGATAATCTTAGAAATGTGTCCCTACTATGTACTGTGTAATGGATGTGTCTGACTGTACAGGGGCATGGTCTGATCATACAACATCTCCTGTGCTGAGATAATCTTATATATGTGTCCCTGCTATGTACTGTGTAGTGGATGTGTGCTACTGTACAGGGACATGGTCTGATCATACCACATCTCCTGTGCTGAGATAATCTTATATATGTGTTCCTGCTATGTACTGTGTAATTGACGTGTCTGAAAGTACAGGGACATGGTCTGATCATACCACATCTCCTGTACTGAGATAATCTTATATATGTGTCTCTGCTATGTAGTGTGTAATTGACGTGTCTGAAAGTACAGGGACATGGTCTGATCATACCACATCTCCTGGGCAGGGAAGGAAGGAAAGAAAATGTACAGACATTACAGCATAGGATCACAGCTGGTTCTTTTTTTGAGGTAAAGTATTTTCCTGCCTGTTTGTAAAAATGTTTTACCTCAAAGAAATAATTATTTATGACCCGGTGTTGTAATGTCTGTATACTCTATTTCATCCTTCCCTGCCCTGGAGATGTGGTATGATCAGACCGTGTTCCATGCACAGTCAGAAATAAAAATGAAACTGTACATTGCGGCAGTGCCGTATTTGCCACTAGACGCTGCTGCGGGGAGGTGGCACCAAGACAGGGAGAATTTATCTTTATTTTTATTTTATTTTAACCTCCCCTCTGTTAGATAATCAAGGAGATCCGATGCCTTTTCTAAGGGGGCGGGTTGCAGGGGGCAGGGGCGCAGAAGTTTCCATTAATTAATACTTGTCGACAAAGGGAGCTGACTGACCCTGGAAATCCCAGCGCCTTCATTTTCGGAGTCACAGGAGCGGCCAATCAGCTTCCTGTGTCAGAGGTGTTGCTGCTGCGGCTTCCCTGTAGTGAGTTGAGATCATCTCATCACACTGCAGCAGAGGTTACAGCAGAGCACTGCAGAGGGAGAAGAAGGCCTGGAGGAGAACACAGGAGCCATGAGAAGAGAAGTAAATGCTCATAGAGCTGAAGATGCTGGTTATGGAGGGGGCTCACATACATGCTGTTGATGGTGGGGTGGAGGGGGCTCACATACATGCTGGTGATGGTGGGAGAAGGGGGCTCACATATATGCTGGTGATGGTGGGAGGAGGGGGCTCACATACATGCTGGTGATGGTGGGGTGTAGGGGGCTCACATACATGCTGGTGATGGTGGGAGGAGGTAGCTCATATTCATGCTGGTGATGGTGGGGGGAAGGGGGCTCACATACATGCTGGTGATGGTTGGGTGGAGGGAGGCTCACATACATGCTGGTGATGGTGGGGGCTCACATACACAACAGTGATGGTGGGTAGGGATGAGAGAGCATGCTCACCGATACTCGGTGGTTGCCCGAGCATCACAGTACTCGCCATGCTCGGTGAGCACTGAGTACCGGCAAGATGCTCGGGGCCAGCTCCCTGCCTGTTGGTGCTCTTTACAGAGCCAGCCCACATGCAGGGATTGGCTGCCACACACTATAATCCCACAGCCATGTTGGTTGTGGCATTACAGGGATTGGCTGGCCGCACAGCATTATCAGGTCTATATAAGACCTGACCATGCTGCGTTTGTCACTCTGCTCCACATTGTTAGCTAGTGTGGGGAGCAGTGCTGCTGAGTGAGGGACAGATTTTGGGTCTTTTAGGTAGTGTAGGTGCTGGGATACAAAATCCATCAAAACAACAGTCCTTTTGAGGACTAATCTAGCTGTATACAGGCAGGCAGGGTATATAGCACACTTCGGTGTACCACAAGAGGCTGTATACCAGTCAGCACATTTAGGGCTGGTGTACAGGCTTCTAATATCTATACATCAAAACAACAGCCCTTCTAAGGATAATTTAGCTGTATATAGGCAGGAGGGGTATATAATACATTGTGGTGTACCACAAGAGGCTGTATACCAGTCAGCACATCTGGGGCTGGTGTACAGGCTTCTAATATCTATTGAAGGAACTCCGGCACCAGACTTGTTGCAGTTAAAATTCCAGATCTTTATTCAGACATCCTTAAAAGCATTAGTGGGGTACGCAGCCCCATACCTCCACGCCTGACGCGTTTCGGATACAAAATCCTTAGTCTTAGGCATGTTTGCAAATGTGAACATCACATATTTATAGAGAAAATAAAAGCATTCATACCACCCCCTATCACATGTGCCATCATTCACCATTAATTAAGATCTGGATAAGTTGCTTTTCAGCAGTCTTTTCATTTTAACTATATCAATACTGGACTAAAAACTGCTAACTTGGTATAAACAGATAAACATATTGCACTAGTAGATATAATATAAATCACTTTGTAAAAATTCATACAATATTACAAAAATATATGAATCACATTGAGTGATAAGGTTCCCCAAATAACTCGTTTTTACAGAGTATGCCAAATAATTGGAGAAACATACCCACTCACATGAAACACAATTTCTTTATACCCATGCAATACATCATTTTTACTCTTTGGATACAGCTTGTTACATCTCAGGTAAGCTCACTGAACATGTCTTAGTTGACTCTTTTCTCACCACATCTACTATTATTATTCTGCAAAGGACAACCAAGGATAGTGTTACTATTGGTTTCTACATAGTTCTCTATATTTTATATTCACCTTAGGAGCATGAAATTGCATCCCTACAAACATCTAATAAAAATACATTAGATCCGTGCGGAAATTTAAACCCCTGATCTTATTGAATGGATGTGGTGTTGGAGGGACATTTTCCATCAGGTATCATACACACAGAGCTGTACCGCAAAAGCATTAGCGGTAATTCGCTGCTGCATGCGGAAAGCTGTCACCCACATCATGTGGTGCGAAATCTCCCAGTAGGAGAATTTGAACGGGCAAAGAGGTCATGCTCAACTTCTTTTTCTCTGGATATGGAAAACCAGAGAATAAGTCGACGCCTAAAAAATCGGGGATATAAGACCTGGATGATTGAGCGAGCGCACAATATGGTAAAGAAAAGAACAAGGGAGTCCCTACTTGATAATGTAGAAGAAGAATCCCATGTAAATAACATTTCCCGACAAAATAGTCAAAAAAGTAAAAAATCTACCATTCCAACTTTCTCTACTAACTTTAGTCAGGATTATTATGACATTGTGGCTATTATCAAAAAACATGTGCCCATGTTATATCAGGACGAAAAGTTATCTAAAATCTTGAGCGAAGGGTACAGGTGTGTGCCTAGGAGGTCTAGGACCTTGGGGAACATGCTCTCACCAAGCATGTTCTTAAGTGAGCCGAGAACCCCCACTTGGTTGAAGCATGTAGGATCATATAGATGTGGAGGGAATAAATGCAATCTATGCCGCCATATAGACAGGACTGATAGTTTTGTTAATTCAGTAACTGGGAAGAGCTATAAAATCAGAGCGTATATAAATTGCAATACGCATCACGTAGTGTATATGGCGACGTGTACAAGCTGCCAGAAATACTACGTGGGGTGCACTACGCGGTCCCTAAAAAAGCGCATCAGTGAACATGTTACAGCTGCGAACCCCAATAATGCATCGAGCCGTCGTAATATTTCAGGACTATCTAAACATTTTTTAGAAGTCCATGAAGGGGCTATGGAGTCCCTTCTAGTGAAGGGCATACATAGGGTGCCCAGACCAGTAAGGGGCGGAGAATGGGAGCGAGCAGTGTTATGTCAGGAAGCGCGCTGGATTCTAGCGCTGAATGCTCGCTTCCCCGAAGGTTTAAATTTCCGCACGGATCTAATGTATTTTTATTAGATGTTTGTAGGGACGCAATTTCATGCTCCTAAGGTGAATATAATATACTAGCTGTGAGCCCGATGCAAATGCATCGGGATTCTAGAACGTGGCAATATTATTTGCATTAATAGCATTATTATTACCATTAATAGCATAATTATTAGCATTAACAGCATTATTATTAGCATTAATAGCATTATTAACAGCAATAATAGTACTATTAATAGTATTGTTATTAGTATTAATAGCATTATTACCATAAATAGCATTAATAATAGCGTTAATAGCATTATTATGAGGAGTAATAGCATTATTAGCATTAATAAAATTATTAATAGCATTAATAGAATTAAAAATAGCATTATTAATAGCATTAATAGCATGATTATTGGAATTAATAGCATTAATATTAGCATGAATAGCATTAATAGCATTATTAATAACATTAATACCATTATTAATAGCATTAATAGCCTAAATAATAGAATTAATAGCATAAATAATCGCATTAATAGCATGAGTATTAGCATAAAGAGCATTAATAGCAATATTATTAGCATTAATAGAATTTTGAATAGCATAAATAGCATGATTATTAGCCTTAATAGCATTATTAATAGCGTTAATATGATTATTATTAGCATTATTAGCATTAATATTAGCATTAATAGCATAATTATTAGCATTAATAGCATTATTATTAGCATTAATAGCATTAATAATACAATTAATAGCATTAATATTAGCCTTAATAGCATTCATAGTATTATTAATAGCATGAATAACATTATTAATAGCATTAATAGCATTAATAGCATTATTAATAGCATTAATAGCATAAACAATAGAATTAATAGCATAACTAATCGCATTAATAGCATTACTATTAGCATAAAGAGCATTAATAGCAATATTATTAGCATTAATAGCATTTTGAATAGCATAAATAGCATGATTATTAGCCTTAATAGCATTATTAATAGCGTTAATATGATTATTATTAGCATTATTAGCATTAATAGTAGCATTAATAGCATAATTATTAGCATTAATAGCATTATTATTAGCAGTAATAGCATTATTATTAGCATTAATAGCATTATTAATAGCATTAATAGCATTAATAATACAATTAATAGCATTAATATTAGCATTAATAGCATTAATAGTATTATTAATAGCATGAATAACATTATTAATAGCATTAATAGCATTATTAATAGCATTAATAGCATAAATAATAGAATTAATAGCATAAATAATTGCATTAATAGCATTACTATTAGCATAAAGAGCATTAATAGCAATATTATTAGCATTAATAGCATTTTGAACAGCATAAATAGCATGATTATTAGCCTTAATAGCATTATTAATAGCGTTAATATGATTATTATTAGCATAATTAGCATTAATATTAGCATTAATAGCATAATTATTAGCATTAATAGCATTAATAATAGCATTAATAGCAATATTATTTGCATTAATAGCATTATTATTACGATTAATAGCATAATTATTAGCATTAATAGCATCATTATTAGCATTAATAGCATTAATAATAGCATTAATAGCAATATTATTTGCATTAATACCATTATTATTACCATTAATAACATAATTATTAGCATTAATAGCATAATTATTAGCATTAATAGCATTAATAATAGCATTAATAGCAATATTATTTGCATTAATAGCATAATTATTACCATTAATAGCATAATTATTAGCATTAATAGCATAAATATATTAGCATTATAATAGCATAATTATTAGCATTAATAGCATTATTAATTACATTAATAGCAATATTATTGCATTAATAGCAATTATAATTATCATTAATAGCAATACAATTATTGCATTAATAGCATTATTATTACATTTATTAGCATTAATAATTATGCATTATATAGCAATATATATATGCATTAATATAGCATTATTATTACCATTAATAAGCATAATTATTAGCATTAATAGCATAATTATATAGCATTTATAGCATTAATAATAGCATTAATTAATAGCAATATTATTTGCATTAATAGCATATTTATTTACCATTTAATAGCCTAATTATTAGCATTAATAGCATAATAATTACATTAATAGCATTAATAATTTGAATTAATAGCAATATTATTTGCATTAATAGCATTATTAATTACCATTAATACATAATTATTAGCATTATATAGATAATTATTAGCATTAATAACATTAATATTCATTAATATATATTATTAGATTAATAGCATTATTTATTAGCATAATTACATTATTAATAGCATTAATAACAAAAATATACATTAATAGCATTTATTTTTTTTTTTTTATTATTATTTTTATTTATTATTTATTATTTTTTATTATTTTTTTATTATTTTTTAATTATTTTTTAATTATTTTTTTTATTATTAAATTTATTATTTATTTAAAGTGAGCCTGAGGCTGAGACCCAGTTCTCTTCAGGTCCGCTGAAAGGGCTGATATTATTAGCATAATTTTTTTTTATTATTATTTTTTATTAATTATTTTATTTTTATTATTTTTATTATTTTTATATTTTTATTATTTTTTTATTTAATTATTATTATTAAATATTACAGTTTATCCTATTTATTAGCATAATTTTTTTTATATATTTTATTTTATTATATTTTATATTTTATTTTATTATTTTTTATTATTAAATGTATTATTTATTTAAAGTGAGCCTGAGGCAGAGAACCAGTTCTCTTTCAGGTCCGCTGAAAGGGCTGATATTATTAGCATTATATTTTTTTTATTATTATTATTTTTATTTAATTATTTATTATTTTTTATTTATTTTTTATTATTTTTTAATTATTTTTTAATTATTTTTTTTATTATTAAATTTATTATTTATTTAAAGTGAGCCTGAGGCTGAGACACAGTTCTCCTTCAGGTCCGCTGAAAGGGCTCATATTATTAGCATTTAATTTATTTTTTTATTATTATTTTTTATTTAATTATTTATTATTTTTTAATATTTTTTTATTATTTTTTAATTATTTTTAATTTTTTTTTATTATTAAATTTATTATTTATTTAAAGTGAGCCTGAGGCTGAGACCCAGTTCTCCTTCAGGTCCGCTGAAAGGGCTATATATTAGCATTAATTTATTTTTTTATTATTATTTTTTATTTAATTATTTATTATTTTTTATTTATTTTTTATTATTTTTTAATTATTTTTAATTTTTTTTTTATTATTAAATTTATTATTTATTTAAAGTGAGCCTGAGGCTGACACCAGTTTTCTTCAGGTCCGCTGAAAGGGCTGATATTATTAGCATTATAATTTATTTTTTTATTATTATTTTTTATTAATTATTTATTATTTTTTATTAATTTTTTTATTATTTTTTAATTATTTTTTTTATTATTAAATTTATTATTTATTTAAGTGAGCCTGAGGCTGAGACCCAGTTCTCTTTCAGGTCCGCTGAAAGGGCTGATATTATTAGCATATATTTAATTTTTTTTATTATTATTTTTATTTAATTATTTATTATTTTTTATTTATTTTTTTATTAATTTTATATTATTTTTTAATTATTTTTTTTATTATTAAATTTATTATTTATTTAAAGTGAGCCTGAGGCAGAGACCCAGTTCTCTTTCAGGTCCGCTGAAAGGGCTGATATTATTAGCATATATTTATTTTTTTTATTATTATTTTTGATTAATTATTTATTATTTTTTATTTATTTTTTTATTATTTTTTAAATATTTTTTAATTATTTTTTTATTATTAAATTTATTATTTATTTAAAGTGAGCCTGAGGCTGAGACACAGTTCTCCTTCAGGTCCGCTGAAAGGGCTCATATTATTAGCATTTAATTTTTTTTTATTATTATTTTTTATTTAATTATTTATTATTTTTTAAATAGTTTTTATTAATTTTTAAATATTATTTAATTATTTTTTTTATTATTAAATTTATTATTTATTTTAAGTGAGGCTGAGACACAGTTCTCCTTCAGGTCCGCTTATTTAATTTTTTATTATTATTTTTTATTTAATTATTTATTATTTTTTATTTATTTTTTTATTATTTTTTAAATATTATTTAATTATTTTTTTTATTATTAAATGTATTAGTTATTTTAAGTGAGCCTGAGGCTGAGACACAGTTCTCCTTCAGGTCCGCTGAAAGGGGTGATATTATTAGCATTTTTTTTTTATTATTAAATATATTAGTTATTTTAAGTGAGGTTGAGACACAGTTCTCCTTCAGGTCCGCTTATTTATTTTTTTATTATAATTTTTTATTTAATTATTTATTATTTTTTATTTAATTTTTTAATTATTTTTTAATTATTTTTAAAATATTTTTTTTATTATTAAATTTATTTGTTGACATACATTAGCGGTGTGTCGGCGAATTAACGGCCGGGCCCCTGGTTCTATTTGTCGGCCCGAAAATCGCGGACACACCGCTAATGTATGTCTATGGGCAGTGAGGTCGAATTCTGATTGGTCGGCGTCAGCAGAGAGCGACCAATCAGAAATCGAGCTGACTGCCCATAGACATGCATTAGCGGTGTGTCCGCGATTTTAGGGCCGACAAATAGAACCAGGTGGGCGGCCATAAAATCGGCGACACACCGCTAATGTATTTCAATGGGATATGAGGTGCTCTTCTGATTGGCTGAGGGCATTAGACAGCGACCAATCAGAAGAGCAGCTCACATCTCATAGAGATAGAATGGCGGATTTTTCGTCCATTCTATCTTAATGAGAAGTGAAGAGGACGTCGGAGATGGAAGTTGGCGGAAAGAAGACAGAAGACCCCGGGGGCCGGACGAAGAGGCGGAGATGGCGGAAAGAAGAGAGAAGACCCCCGGGGGCGGAGGAAGAGGACGCCTGGCCGGACGGAGGACTTGTGGATCGGACGGACGATCAGATGACTAAGAAGGCATGTAAGTGATCGACGGGGGCGTTAGGTTAGGGGACGTCGGGGGCTTCGGGTGTAGGGCCTTAGGTGTTAGCGACAGCGGCGGGAGCTTAGGAGGCGGCGGGGCTTAGGGGATAGGGGCTTAGGTGCGGCGGGGCATAGGTGCGGCGGACTTAGACTTAGGGGGTAGGGGCTTAGATGCGGCGGGTCTTAGAGGGTAGGGGCTTAGGTGCGGCGGGGCTTAGAGGGTAGTGGCTTAGGTGCGGCGGGGCTTAGGGGGTAGGGGCTTGGCTTAGATGCGGCGGGGCTTAGAGGGTAGGGGCTTAGGTGCGGCGGCGGGGCTTAGGGGGTAGGGGCTTGGCTTAGATGCGGCGGGGCTTATAGGGTAGGGGCTTAGGTGCGGCGGGGCTTAGAGGGTAGTAGATGCGGCGGGGCTTAGAGGGTAGGGGCTTAGGTGCGGCGGGGCTTAGAGGGTAGTGGCTTAGGTGCAGCGGGGCTTAGGGGGTAGGGGCTTAGGTGCGGCGGGGCTTAGGGGGTAGGGGCTTGGCTTAGATGCGGCGGGGCTTAGAGGGTAGGGGCTTAGGTGCGGCGGCGGGGCTTAGGGGGTAGGGGCTTGGCTTAGATGCGGCGGGGCTTAGAGGGTAGGGGCTTAGGTGCGGCGGGGCTTAGAGGGTAGTAGCTTAGGTGCAGTGGTGCTTAGGGGGTAGGGGCTTAGGTGCGGCGGGGCTTAGAGGGTAGGGGCTTGGCTTAGATGCGGCGGGGCTTAGAGGGTAGGGACTTAGGTGCGGCTACGGGGCTTAGGGGGTAGGGGCTTGGCTTAGATGCGGCGGGGCTTAGAGGGTAGGGGCTTAGGTGCGGCGGCGGGGCTTAGGGGGTAGGGGCTTGGCTTAGATGCGGCGGGGCTTAGAGGGTAGGGGCTTAGGTGCGGCGGGGCTTAGAGGGTAGTAGCTTAGGTGCAGTGGCACTTAGGGGGTAGGGGCTTAGGTGCGGCGGGGCTTAGGGGGTAGGGGCTTGGCTTAGATGCGGCGGGGCTTAGAGGGTAGGGGCTTAGGTGCGGCGGCGGGGCTTAGGGGGTAGGGGCTTGGCTTAGATGCGGCGGGGCTTAGAGGGTAGGGGCTTAGGTGCGGCGGGGCTTAGAGGGTAGTGGCTTAGGTGCAGCGGGGCTTAGGGGGTAAGGGCTTAGGTGCGGCGGTTAAGAGCATGGCGCTGTAGTGTACAGGCGGGGCTTAGAGGGTAGTGGCTTAGGTGCAGCGGGGCTTAGGGGGTAGGGGCTTAGGTGCGGCGGTTTAAGAGCATGGCGCTGTAGTGTACAGCGCGATGGTATACTACAGTCCCATGGGCATACGCGTGTCGGCCCTTAAGCACCAGCGCTTAGGTTTAGGGGCGGACAGGCGTATGGGCATGGGACTGTAGTATACTATAGCGGTGTACACTACAGCGCTATGCGAGTCCCTGCTGGCTGTGGCGGTCCCTGCTGGCTGTGGCTTTGTTAGCGACTCGCAGTGTACAGCGCGATGGTATACTACAGTCCCATGGGCATACGCGTGTCGGCCCTTAAGCGCCAGCGCTTAGGTTTAGGGGCGGACAAGCGTATGGGCATGGTATACTACAGTCCCATGGGCATACGCGTGTCGGCCCTTAAGCGCCAGCGCTTAGGTTTAGGGGCGGACAGGCGTATGGGCATGGGACTGTAGTATACTATAGCGGTGTACACTACAGCGCTATGCGAGTCCCTGCTGGCTGTGGCGGTCCCTGCTGGCTGTGGCTTTGTTAGCAACTCGCAATGCCCGCTTCGCGGGCATTGCTTCGCAAGACTGCAACGACTCGCAATGCCCGCTTTGCGGGCATTGCGTCGGGAGTCGCCGTGGCTGGACAGAGTCCAGGAGAAACAGCCTGGGCTCGCTAACCAAGCCTCCGACGGAAGTCAGTTACGGCAATTATATAATAGATAGGGGAGAACTATGTAGAAACCAATAGTAACACTATCCTTGGTTGTCCTTTGCAGAATAATAATAGTAGATGTGGTGAGAAAAGAGTCAACTGAGACATGTTCAGTGAGCTTACCTGAGATGTAACAAGCTGTATCCAAAGAGTAAAAATGATGTTTTGCATGGGTATAAAGAAATTGTGTTTCATGTGAGTGGGTATGTTTCTCCAATTTTTTGGCATACTCTGTAAAAACGAGTTATTTGGGGAACCTTATCACTCAATGTGATTCATATATTTTTGTAATATTGTATGAATTTTTACAAAAGTGATTTATATTATATCTACTAGTGCAATATATTTATCTGTTTATACCAAGTTAGCAGTTTTTAGTCCAGTATTGATATAGTTAAAATGAAAAGACTGCTGAAAAGCAACTTATCCAGATCTTAATTAATGGTGAATGTGAATGATGGCACATGTGATAGGGGGTGGTATGAATGCTTTTATTTTCTCTATAAATATGTGATGTTCACATTTGCAAACATGCCTAAGACTAAGGATTTTGTATCCGAAACGCGTCAGGCGTGGAGGTAGGGGGCTGCGTACCCCACTAATGCTTTTAAGGATGTCTGAATAAAGATCTGGAATTTTAACTGCAACAAGTCTGGTGCCGGAGTTCCTTCAATATTTGTTCAAGTGAATGGGAACCAGCCATTACTTCGAGCACTAACAGTCTCTGAAAGCCGTGGTGAGCAAAATACCCCCTTCCCCTTCTAATATCTATCTCCATCAAAACAACAGTCCTTTTTAGGATTAATTTAACTGCATGCAGGCAGGCAGGGTATATACCCCACTGCAGTGTAGCACAAGAGGCTGTATACCAGTCAGCACATCTGGGGCTGGTGTACAGGCTTCTAATATCTATCTATCCATTGAAACAACAGTCCTTCTAAGGATTAATTTAGCTGTATACAGGGAGGCAGGGTATATAGCACACTATGGTATACCCCAACAGTCTGTATACCAGTCAGCACATCTGGGGCTGGTGTACAGGCTTCTAATATATATCTATGCATCGAAACCAGGGGTGGAACTACCGTGGTGCAGCTGGTGCAGCTGCACCAGGGCCCCGACCAGCTAGGGAGCCCCTGGAGCTCCAGCGGCAGGTCCGTTCCCCTGTCACAGGGGCGGACTGGCCCAGCGCGAGATCAGGAGATCCCCCGGGGGCCCCGACACTTTGGGGCCAAGCCCACTAAGCCCCACCCCCATACCCCCCATGGCGCTGTAGGGAGGCCCGGGGCCCGGACGCAAAGGGGGGGCCCACTGGTCCCCTGAGCGTCCCCACATGTCATACTAGGGGGCCCCTGACCGCTGCCCCCACACCCTATCCTCGGGGCCCCCTTACTGCTGCCTTCCCCCTCTCTCCATTACCGGTGGGCAGTCGCGCTGATCTGCCTGTCATGTGGGCTGTAGCCGGCACCGCTCTATTTCCTGTATCGCGCCGGCTGCAGCATCACACTACATGACAGGCTGTGGCTGCACTCAGCGTGACTGCCTGCCGGTAATGGAGAGCAGGGGGACGCAGCACTAAAGGAGGCAGCGGTAAGGGGGCCCCGAGGATAGCGTGTGAGGGGCAGCCGTCAGGGACCCCTTGAATGACATGTGTGGGTGCTCAGGGGCCAATTAGTGTGGGGGCAACTCTCATGGGCCCCCCCCAGGATGAGTGTGGGGGCAGCTCTCATGGGCCTTCCCCAGGATGAGTGTGGGGGCAGCTCTCAGCTCTCATGGGCCCCTGAGGCTGAGGTGTGGGGGCAGCACTCAGGGGCCCCTGAAGCTGAGGTGTGGGGGCAGCACTCAGGCACCCCTGAGGCTGAGGTGTGGGGGCAGCTCTCAGGGGCCCCTGAGGTATGGGGGCAGCACTCAGGGACCCACAAGAGCCCCCTGGTGGTGCTGGGCCCCCGTGCTGGGCCCCCCTGGTGGTGCTGGGCCCCCTTAGTGGTCCTGGGCCCCTCTGGTGCTGCCGGGCCCCCCTGGTGCTGCCGGGCTCCCCTGGTGGTGCCTGGTGCTGCCGGGCCCCCCTGGTGGTGCCTGGTGCTGCCGGGCCCCCCTGGTGCTGCCTGGTGCTGCCGGGCCCCCCTGGTGCTGCCTGGTGCTGCTGGACCCTGGTGGTGCCTGGTGCTGCCGGGCCCCCCTGGTGGTGCCTGGTGCTGCCGGGCCCCCCTGGTGGTGCCTGGTGCTGCCAGGCCTCCTGGTGGTGCCTGGTGCTGCTGGGCCCCCCTGGTGGTGCCTGGTGCTGCCGGGCCCCCCTGGTGCTGCCGGGCTGTTGTTTCCACCTCTTTTTGAAACTCCCGTCTCCTGTGGTACTCTGACGTGCCAGCCAGAATGTCATATCCGGTCCTGTGCATTGTGGGGGTTTATGACATGTACGGGCAGCTTCAATATATGCACTGGGCATGCGCCGGAGCCCGGACGAACATGTGATCAGCCCCCACAATGCACCGGGCCGGATATGACGTTCTGGCTGGTTTGACAGAGTACCATAGGAGACGGTAACAACCATGGCTTGCCACCCACTAGTTTTGATCCTGGGTATGCCCACGGCTGCACACCCGCGGCACTATTCTGTCATTGAGTCCAGTGGTGCTGTCTGGTGTCAGCTGTGCTCAGTGGCGTAGCGGGGGGGGGGGGGGCCACAGGCGGCACTTGTGTGGGGGCGGCACGCGGCAGCAGCAATTCCTCTCCCTCCTTGGGAGAAGCGCCACTGCAGGACCTGTCAGAGCGACCGCGGTGATCACTTTATGATAAGACCTGTGCGGTGACGTCACTTCCCGCACAGCCGCACAGTGCGGCCCGTACTTCACTTCCGGCTGTTCTGGATCCTGGAGGGAGGCTGATATTCATTGAATTTAACCAGTGAGTCCTGACTCCCTGTCCTTAACAGGTACACTAAGTGGCTCCATGGAGATGAATGCTGTATATAGCATATGGGATATGGGTCATATGCTATATACAGCATACAGAGGAGAAGAGGACAGGGGGGCAGAAGGACCGGAACAGGGGGACAGGAGAAGAGGACAGGGGGGCAGAAGGACAGGAACAGGGGGACAGGAGAAGAGGTCAGGGGGACAGAAGGACAGGAACAGGGCGACAGGGGAAGAGGACAGGGGGGCAGGAGGAGTGGGGCAGTGTGTGGTGATAGTGGCGGCTGTACCAGGTATCTCTGCCTCCATGCAGCAGCCTCCACCTTCCTGTGTTGGCAGGGTGTGGCAGGCTGGGAATTGTAGTTCTCCTGCCTGTTCGGGTGTTATTGTATGGTTTCTGGGCAGTGTGTTGGGTGCTGGGAGTTGTAGTTCTCCTGGGCAGGCTCAATGTTCTCCCGCTGCCTGTCTGTGGTTATTGTGCCTCTTCTGGGATGTCCTCAGCTCCGTGCTGTGCACAGTGTACCACCATGTCTTCATCTTCGTGCTGTGCACAGACAGTGTACCGTACACTGTCTGTGCACAGCACGGAGCTGGGGACATGGTGGTACACTGTCTCCTGCCACCTTAAAATCGGTCTGTTTCTCATCCAGGAGAGTTGGATGAGTGACATCCGTTTTTTGGTCTGTTTGGCAACTGCTGTGCGAGTGGCCAACATTTTTCTCAGATTCTCAGATCACATCCGTGTGCAATCAATCTGTTCTTTCCTCAGCAGCTATTACTGTATAATCATTTACAGGAACATTTTGCAGTGTTCTGAGCTATAGAATGATAATGTATCCGTGAAAAAAACAGATGCCTCACGGATGGTCCGTGTGCTGTTTGTGTGCTGTCTGTGATTTTGTCGGACCCATAGACTTGCTTTAGTGAGTCTCGTGCAGGAATCACATACTGTTGCAGCATGTTGCAACTTTTTTCTCATCCTGAATCTCGATGAGAAAAAAGCGTCCGACACTTGTCATTGTGCTCTCAGAGATTGATTGCAATGCGAGAAAATCACACATTGCACTCATCAGAGTTTCACGCCAGTGTGTCCGTACCCTAATACTAAACTCCATATAGTAATCCTACTGGTATGGGGAGGATTTATGGCTCAGTTAGTACACACTCCATACTTCTTGTTATTAACCAGTTAATGCTCTCTTGTCCACCGCACTGTAGTGTCAAAAGAGGACGACAGCGAGGCAGACAGCAAAATCGCATCAGAGAGCCCCTGACCTCGAAATAGAAGATCCTCAGATCCCGGTATTGTGACATAATATTAAGAATAAAGTTTTTTTGCATTTATATTGCATTATGAACTCCACAGCACGGCGGCGAAAATTGCTCCGGCCCCGGGCCCTCCTTGACTCCTGCTTGTTGCCATACACTGGGGTTGTGCAGAGGTGGCAATTGCACCCCTTCTCTTTGTGTTTTAGTATAGTACTTATATTCTTGAATATAGGGGCAGACAGTGTATACTATGTACACTTCCAGATTATCAACAACCAAAGTGGCGGCAAATTTTTCGATCGCCCCGGGCGCCACAAACAGTTGCTACGCCGCTGGCTGTGCTGCACACCCGCGGCACTATTCTGGCACTGAGTTCCAGGGGGGGGGGGCCCAAAAAATTTCTTGCACCAGGGCCCACTACAGTCTGGGTCTGCCCCTGATCGAAACAACAGTCCTTCTAAGGATTACTTTAGCTGTATACAAGGAGGCAGGGTATATAGCACACTACGGTATACCACAAGAGGCTGTGTACCAGTCTGCACATCTGGGGCTGATGTACAGGCTTGTAATTTCTATCTCCATCAAAACAACAGTCCTTTTTACGATTAATTTAGCTGTATACAGGCAGGCAGGGTATATAGCACACTACGGTATACCACAAGAGGCTGTATACCAATCAGCACATCTGGGCTGGTGTACAGGCTTCTAATATCTATCTATCCATCAAAACAACAGTCCTACTAAGGATTAATTTAGCTGTATACAGGCAGGCAGGGTATAATCACGTGGTCCAGGGCTCTGGCGCATGCGCACTGCACATCTTGAAGCTAGCCCTTGCCATGTCATCATCCCCACAATACACCGGGCCAGATATGATGTTCCGGCCCTGGCATCACATGATCACAAGAGGCGGGCATTTCAAAAAGGACGTGGCACAGCCCAAGGGGAATAAGGACACCCAGCGGGGCGTGTGGAGACAGCGTGAGGAGGAGGAATGGAGCCCGGAGCCCGCCTTTTCAGTCTTCAACTGGAGACAGTTTGTAAGTATAAAAGTTATTTTAATCCCTCATTATAGGGCCCCTTTAGCACAGAGAGGGATGGTTAGGGATTAGATAGGAAGGTGCAGGAACAGGTAGAGATAGGTTAGAGGGGTAGCACGCCCTGACAGTTTCCCTTTAATGAAAATTATGTCTGGGGTGCAATTAGTACCTTTTAGCTTACCTGTGACATTTGAATTTATCCCTCTAATATTCATAATTATCTATCCACAGTAATATAGCTATTTTTAGTCTATGCATTTCATTCTTGTTTTGAATAAGGACAACATGGGAACAGAGAAGGAGAGCCACCAGTGAGCATGGGCACAACAGGCTTATCAAGAGGATGCTCGCCTCCGCTCCAAGGTAGTAAACTGACACATGGGTACCAATATTAGGGCCCTTTCACATCAGCGTTTTTTGAAATTTGCGTTTTTTTTCGCGGCCGCACCTGCCGCAAGTGCAAAACCGCACTTGCCGCACCTGCCGCAAGTACGCCTATACTTTGCATGGCGTTTACCGCAACCGCGCCGCAAGTGCAGCCGGTATGCGATAATTGCGGCAGATGCGGTTTTTTCACCGCATCTGCCGCAAATTTCAAAAAACGCTGATGTGAAAGGGCCCTTAGGGTACAATTTTGACTTCAAATGTTCTTTCACCATGTGTAATTATTTTTGTAATGTTTTTTCATGTTTGTTTGCACACTTTGTTTCACCTCCTTAAGTTTTTTTTTTATCCATTTGAAATAATAAAAATAATGTTTTAAACCTCTAGGGTCTTCACTTGGGATATGTTAGCTATGCTTTGGTTACATAAACATATTCTGATCATTGATTGGGTCCAGGGCAATATTGTACACTGGTTTATCTAAAATATTTAGTAATTTTTCTAATACAGTTTTGCCCAAAAGTATTGACACCCCTGCAATTCTGTCAGATAATACTCAGTTTCTTCCTGAAAATGATTGCAATTACAAATTCTTTGGTATTATTATCTTCATTTAATTTTTCTTCAATGAAAAAAAACACAAAAAGAATTGTCCTAAAGCCAAATTGGATATAATTCCACACCAAACATAAAAAAGGGAGTGGACAAAAGTATTGGCACTGTTAGAAAAATCATGTGATGCTTCTCTAATTTGTGTAATTAACAGCACCTGTAACTTACCTGTGGCACCTAACAGGTGTTGGCAATAACTAAATCACACTTGCAGCCAGTTGACATGGATTAAAGTTGACTCAACCTCTGTCCTGTGTTCTTGTGTGTACCACATTGAGCATGGAGAAAAGAAAGAAGACCAAAGAACTGTCTAAGGACTTGAGAAACCAAATTGTGAGGAAGCATGAGCAATCTCAAGGCTACAAGTCCATCTCCAAAGACCTGAATGTTCCTGTCTCTACTGTGCGCTGTGTCATCAAGACGTTTAAAACCCATGGCACTGTGTCTAACCTCCCTAGATGTTGACGGAAAAGAAAAGTTGACGAGAGATTTCAACGCAAGATTGTGCGGATGGTGGATAAAGAACCTCGACTAACATCCAAACAAGTTCAAGCTGCCCTGCAGTCCGAGGGTACAACAGTTTCAACCCGTTCTATCCGTCGTTGTCTGAATGAAAAGGGACTGTATGGTAGGATACCCAGGAAGACCCCACTTCTTACCCCGAGACATAAAAAAGCTAGGCTGGAGTTTGCCAAAACTTACCTGAGAAAGCCTACAACATTTTGGAAGAATGTTCTCTGATCAGATGAGACAAAAGTAGAAATTTTTGGGCAAAGGCATCAACATAGAGTTTACAGGAGAAAAAAAGAGGCATTCAAAGAAAAGAACACGGTCCCTACAGTCAAACATGGCGGAGGTTCCCTGATGTTTTAGGGTTGCTTTGCTGCCTCTGGCACTGAACTGCTTGACCGTGTGCATGACATTATGAAGTCTGAAGACTACCAACAAATTTTGCAGCATAATGTAGGGCCCAGTGTGAGAAAGCTGGGTCTCCCTCAGAGGTCATGGGTCTTCCAGCAGGACAATGACCCAAAACACACTTCAAAAAGCACTAGAAAATGGTTTGAGAGAAAGCACTGGAGACTTCTAAGGTGGCCAGCAATGAGTCCAGACCTGAATCCCATAGAGCACCTGTGGAGAGATCTAAAAATGGCAGTTTGGAGAAGGCACCCTTCAAATAACAGGGACCTGGAGCAGTTTGCCAAAGAAGAATGGTCTAAAATTGCAGCAGAGCATTGTAAGAAACTCATTGATGATTACCGGAAGCTGTTGATTGCAGTTATTTTGGCTAAAGGTTGTGCAACCAAGTATTAGGCTGAGGGTGCCAATACTTTTGTCTGGCCCATTTTTGGAGTTTTGTGTGAAATGATCAATGTTTTGCTTTTTGCTTCATTCTCTTTTGTGTTTTTTCATTGAAGACAAATTAAATGAAGATAATAATACCAAAGAATTTGTGATAGCAATCATTTTCAGGAAGAAACTGAGTATTATCTGACAAAGTTGCAGGGGTGTCAATACTTTTGGCCACAACTGTATGTTTTCTGTGCCTGATCTAAAAAAATTACCCCCACACAGAGATTATGATCGTCCAATTGATCTGGTCCAATCTTACAAAGGAAAGATATATAATCTTTTGGGTCCAGAATACCAGACATTGAAGATTTTATAGCAAACAGTCCGCAAAAAGGGTTCATCAGTCCCTAAAAGGTCCCCAGTTGCTTCTTATTATTAAAAAAAGGAAAGAGTTTAAGACCATGTATTGACTATTTAACAAAATTACTTGAAAGAATGAATGTCCTCTAGCACTCACCCCTGATCTCTATAACCAGCATTTGGGAGCCGATTGGTTCATTAAGCTTGACCTCAATGGGGGCATAACTAAATTTGTATCATGAAAGGGGATGAGCGTAATGCAGTATTTAAAACACCTGAAGGTGTCTTTAAGTATCTTGTGATAACTTTATCTTATGTAACATCCCAGATTTCTTTAAATTTTTGGCATTCACATAGTCAGAGATATAAATGGTGTATGTTGTTGTCTAGCTACATGACATCTTGTCCTGGTCTTTTTTTGCAATGGCCTTCGGCTTGATCTCAAGCCAAGAAGACTTGATGGATGATCGTTCTGTAGGACGACTGATTTTGTGCAAGTCTAAATAGGTCAATCAGTGTTTTCTCCACCACTATTTTCATTGTATCAAGTCATTGGGTTGATGGACTTCCTTTTGCCTTGTTCTTTCTATTCTCCCAACCATGATGTCCTTCTCCAGTATTTGCTCTCTTTGTGTGATGTGTCTAAAATAAAAAAGAGAGGAAAGGGGGACAAGAGGTGCAATAGTGCCCTTATCACTAAGACACTGCTTGGTAAAATGGTGGAAAATCAAATCCACTCACCTGGTCCAGTTGTGAGACCCACAACTGGTTTGAAGGCTTATTAATAATATCCTGATGGCTGCTGCTGGACCTCCACCGGCCACACTCTCGTGGAGCTGTCACAAGATACTTGAGGAAGAAAGGTGTACTACAGTCTGCGCTGCCAGGATCACTCACTCCAATAAAAGCACGAGTATCAGATGTTCAGTCAAATCCTTCTTTATTCCGACGCGTTTCAGTGCCCTCCTGGCACCTTCATCAGGGATCCCTGATGAAGGTGCCAGGAGGGCACTGAAACGCGTCGGAATAAAGAAGGATTTGACTGAACATCTGATACTCGTGCTTTTATTGGAGTGAGTGATCCTGGCAGCGCGAACTGTAGTACACCTTTCTTCCTCAAGTATCATGTGTCTAAAATAGGAACATCATAGCTTGGTGATCATTGCTGTGTGTGACATGTCTAGCTTGATTTGTTTGTTCTTTTTGCCATCCATGATATTGATAACATCCTTTTCCAGCAACACATTTTGAAGCCACTGTTTCTTCTTTTCTCTTGTTATTTATTGTCCAAGTTACCACGGAAAAAAAACAAAATAGTAATATTATTTGTTCCTTAACAATGTGGTGTACAAGTACTGCAGGAGTCTCATGATCCTGTCCTTGCAGGTTACCCCAGGATTAAAAATGTTATCCCATTAATAACCAGTAACATTTAGTGATCAATCATGGTTCTGAATTGCAAGGAATATGTTCTTGCTTGTTAAATTTGTGACCTCTCCAGACTGTTACGCACCTGTCTCGGCTTAGACGAGCCCTGCCTCCTTCCACTAGGGCCCATTTGCTGTGCTCCACATGAAATTTTACAAGATGCCCAGTGTGTCTCAGTGTTATCATCTCCTTAAACACTTCATTGGGTGAAATGATCCTTTGTGCAGTGCAAAAGATCATCATTCTTGATGGTGTATTCTTGTTTTGTGCGAATAGGACTAATATTGCTGAGAACAATGGCAGCTTATGCTCATTGAACAAACACTACACTACACCGGGAACTTTTGGTGGTCAACAATTGTTTATAATTGTAAAGAATATGAGGAATATATTCTTGCTTGTAAAATTTGAGCCTGAACAAAAACGCTCAGAATTTATCTGGTCAGGTTTATTTGTAACATTTTGGACCTTTTTGGCTTAGCTTGGCCCCACTTCCTTCCCCTATGGCTGCCTTTGCTATCCTCTATATCAAATTTTACAATTTGCCCAGTGTCTCAGTAACATCAATTCTGTAGACGCTCCTTAGGGGGCCGTCACACGCACAGATATCTTTAGCGATATTGTAAGCGATCACGTGCACGCGCAATCGCTTACAATATCGCTCACATCGCTGGTGAGATGTCACACAGACAGACTCACCAGCGATGCGGAGCCGCGATCTCGCTCGTTACTATGGTACACATCGGGTAACTAGGGCCGCGCGTCGCTTAGTTACCCGACGTGTACCATAGTTACCATCTCCAAGCATAGGCTCTGCCGCTGGGAGATCGTTCATCGTGGTGTTATACACCACGATGAAGCAGATCGTGGCATCGTTCATCGCTAGATCTGAGAACCGGACCTCAGATCAGCGATGTCACGATCAAGCGATTTAACATCGTAAATCGCTTGATTACATGCAACGATATCTTGCCCGATATCGCTTAAGCGATCAAAAAGGAGATCGCTTAAACGATATCGGGCAAGAAATCGTTGCGTGTGACGGCCCCCTTAATTGGATGAAATAATCTTTTGTGCAGTGTGAAGGACCATCATTCTTAATAGTGCATTATTCTGTGTAAATAGAACTCATACTGCTGAGAACAATGGCATTCTATGCTCACTGAATGGTCTACTACAGATTGATAAGTGTACATTTTTTACCGCCGTTTGATTATGTAAACAGGCTACTGAGTGGCAGTTGTGTACTGCCCCCTGTCAGTCTGTGTAAAAGGTATTAAATGTGAACTTTAAAGGGAATTTGTCAATGGGTTTTTGCTATGAGGTAGTGGTTGGAAAACTGATTTCAGCGATGTAACACTTATTAAGTTGTATGCTGTTTTTCATTACAACCAGAAGATTATTACAGATGGACTAGCTGCCATGTGCCTCCTGATCCTACCATGCCCCCAGCACTGATTAGCAGCTTACTGCCAATATACAGTACAGTGAACTGTGGGAGTGGTTAAGTTTCTGAGATCTGTTACATGCTGCATCTACTGCAGAGAAAACTGATTATATCACAACTGCTACACCCACTAAACTAAGTGACACATTGTTAGAATCAGGGTCTCTTTCCTTCCAATATGCTGCTCTCAAATCAGGTAGCAAAAACTTGGTGGCAGATTCCCTTAATGCAATTAAATTGTTATTCAACATTGGTCATCTGTATTGCATTATTGCAATATTGGTCATTCTGGATTGCAGAAAATGATTCCAATTAAGTAACTCAGTTTGTTTCTAAATTCTGGATAATTTTTTTAATTAGATCAATATCAAATTATCCTTTTCATCAGCTTATCCCCTAGAAATGAAGGATCAAACTTAGTGTACCAACCAAACACTCAAACAATACCTTCAGTGTAATGACTTTGATCACCAACGGAACTGTCACGCTGGGAGTGGGGAAGACACCCAGCGTAGGATAACGACGGGGGGGGGGATCAGGAGTCCCTAATGCTAAGGGCACAAGAAGGAGACGGTGACCCCTAGACTTCCTAGAGCTGACCCTGTCTGCCCTAACGTCCCTATACAGTCTCCTCAACTGTCGCCGACCACGAACCTCGTCCCTCTCTGATCCTAGATCTATCTTATCTAAGGATCAGATGGAGAGGTTCACTAGACCCCTCCACTATCAACTAAAGACAAACACCAGGGGAGACAGACATTTGGGAAAAGGAAACACTTATCTGACAGCAGAACACAGCAACCTCCACAATCTCAGCTTCTGCTGGAGCAAGGATAAAGTGTGCACAAGGAACTATCACCTGCACCGAGGAAGGGTAATGAACCTCCTTATAAAGGTGGAAGGAGTCTGCTGGGTCCTAGTGACCTACAACATTGGTGGATAAAACCAGACCGAGCGCAAGACCTCCACAGCCGTCTCCCCATAATAGAGAGATCTCATCACACCTTCTTTCCATCAACACAGAAGGTAAATGCTCCTGAAAGAGACGGACCATCCTCCACCATTATGGCTGGTGGGCCAACCGCTGGGATCGTCTGCGCGTGGCCTCCACCCTGTCATCCGTGCCACCCGTGACAGTACCCCCCCTCCTACGAGTGGCCCCCGGACACTCAGGACCAGGCTTATCCGGATGGGAACGGTGAAAAGCGCGGACCAGCCTTGCGGCGGACACCTCCGACGCCGGCACCCACATCCGCTCCTCAGGACCGTACCCCCTCCAGTGCACCAAATACTGAAGAGAACGGCGCAACATGCGAGAATCAACCACCCTCGAGATCTCGAATTCCAGATTCCCCGCCACACAGATGGGCTCAGGAGGCAAAGGAGATGGGTTAGACGACGGCACATACGGCTTGAGGAGCGACCTGTGAAACACATCGTGAATCTTAAGAGCAGGAGGCAACGCAAGACGAAACGCCACGGGATTGATAACGGCGGTTATCCTATAGGGGCCAATAAACCTGGGCCCCAACTTCCAAGAGGGCACCTTCAACTTCACATTCTTGGTAGACAACCACACGTAGTCATTCACACATAGGTCCGGACCTGGCGCACGCTTCCTGTCAGCCATACGTTTGTACCTGTCACCTAAGAGCTTCAAGCTACGCTGTACACCCCGCCAAACCGAGGAGAGGGACGAGGTAAAACGGTCCTCCTCCGGAACTCCGGAAGGACTCGTACCGCTAAAAGTACCAAACTGAGGATGAAACCCATATGCACCGAAGAACGGTGACTTGCCAGTGGACTCCTGAAGACGATTATTAAGGGCGAATTCGGCCAAGGGCAAATAATTTGCCCAAGTCTCCTGATGGTCAGAGACAAAACACCTCAGGTAAGTCTCCAAATTCTGATTCACACGTTTGGTTTGACCATTAGACTGAGGATGAAAAGCAGAAGAAAAGGACAACGTTATCCCCAAACGTGTACAAAAAGCCTTCCAAAATTTGGAGACGAACTGAGTACCGCGATCAGAAACCACATCGGAGGGAACCCCATGAAGCTTCACAATCTCACTTACGAACACCTGTGCCAGAGTCCGAGCATTAGGAAGTGCGGGCAGTGCCACAAAGCGAACCATCTTACTGAATCTATCTACTACTACCAGTACCACCGTCTTGCCCGCAGACGCCGGAAGATCGGTGATAAAATCCATTGACAAATGTGTCCATGGCCTCTCAGGAATAGACAATGGCACGAGAGACCCAGACGGACGGGTATGCGGAACCTTAGCACGTGCACACACACCACAGGCGGATACGAATTCCGCTACGTCCTTCCTCAACCCCGGCCACCAAAAGCGACGAGACGAGAGATCGAAAGTGGCCCTACCGCCCGGATGCCCCGCCAGTACAGAGTCGTGATGCTCTGACAGCACCCTGAGGCGCAAAGAGAACGGCACAAAAAGCCTCCCAGAAGGGCAGGAGGCAGGGGCGCCCCCCTGAACCTTCAACACCTCCCCCTCTAGATCAGGGCAAAGAGCAGAAACAACCACCCCCTCCTGCAAGATGGGGACGGGACTCTCATGAGTACTACCACCCGGAAAACTACGCGATAATGCATCCGCCTTCACATTCTGAACCCCCGGACGGTAGGTGACGGTAAAATTAAATCTCGTGAAAAACAAAGACCACCTGGCCTGCCGGGGATTGAGACGCCTGGCGGACTCAAGGTAAGACAGGTTCTTGTGGTCGGTAATAACCGTGATGGGATGGACAGCCCCCTCCAGCCAGTGCCGCCATTCCTCAAAAGCCAACTTAATAGCCAACAGCTCCCTATTACCCACATCATAATTCCTCTCGGCCGAAGACAACTTCTTGGAGAAGAACGCACAGGGCACCCATCTCCCAGGCGAAGGGCCCTGCGACAACACAGCCCCCACCCCCACCTCAGACGCATCCACTTCCACAATGAAGGGCTGAGAAAGATCGGGCTGACAAAGAACAGGCGCGGACGCAAAACAACGCTTCAGGGAGGAAAAAGCCTGGCGAGCAGAATCAGACCACTCAGAAAAATCCGTCCCCTTCCTAGTCATGTCCGTAAGAGGCGTCACCAGTACCGAATAGTTCTTAATAAATTTACGGTAAAAATTGGTAAACCCCAAAAAACGTTGCAATGCCCGTAGATTGTCCGGCTGTTCCCAATCTAGCACCGCCCGGACCTTTTCCGGATCCATCCGGAAACCCAACGGCGACAAGAGGTACCCCAAAAAACGAACCTCCTGAACGGCGAAAACACATTTCTCGAGTTTAGCATACAGTTTGTTGTCCCGTAAGACCTGCAACACCTGTTTGACATGGGACTGATGCGTCTCCATATCGGGAGAATAGATCAAGATATCGTCCAAGTAAACAACTACAAATCTACCCACCAAATGATGGAAAATATCATTGACAAAATGTTGGAAAACCGCCGGGGCGTTAGTGAGCCCGAACGGCATTACGAGACTTTCAAAATGGCCGTCCGGGGTATTAAACGCAGTTTTCCATTCATCCCCCTCTCTGACCCTAATCAGGTTGTAGGCCCCCCTCAAATCCAACTTGGAGAACCATTTGGCACCCACAACCTGACTAAATAAATCAGGGATCAGAGGGAGGGGGTATGGATCACGGACAGTAATCCGATTCAATTCCCGAAAATCCAAACAAGGACGGAGGCCCCCATCTTTTTTTTTCACAAAAAAGAAACCAGCCGCAACCGGCGACGTGGAGGGCCTAATGTGTCCCGTCTCCAGACTTTCAGAAATGAAATCCTTCATTGCTTGCCTTTCGGGACCAGATATAGTAAACATCCTAGCTTTGGGCAGTTTAGCTCCGGGAACGAGGTTGATAGGGCAATCGTATGCCCGATGAGGGGGCAAGTCTCGGCACCCCTTCTCTGAGAACACATCCTCATACTCCGATAGGAATGGGGGCAGAGATTCAGCAGATACCACCGAAAGGGATGTAGCCAAACAATTCTCCGAACAAAAATCACTCCATTCCACAATGTCCCTGGACTGCCAATCCACTACGGGATTATGTTTAATCAACCATGGCAAGCCCAGGACAATGGGAGCGGGGAGACCGTCTAAGACATAGCAAGATAACGTCTCCTGATGTTGGGATCCAACCGTTAACTTAATGTTATGTACGATATGTGTGAGACTACCCTGAGCAAGAGGGGCTGAGTCGAAGGCATAGATACGGATGGGGCGAGACAATAAACAGCGGTTAAGCCCATGAGCGTGTACAAAACGAGCATCCACCATGCAGATCCCCGCACCACTATCCACAAACACAGAAATGCCTTCCGTTTTGCTCTCTAGCGCCACCTCTGCACTCAGGAGAAAATGGGAAGTACAAACGGAGGATACACACACCTCCCGCTCGACCACCTCCACACCCCCCATAGTCACATGAGGTCCCGGCACCCTAGTCCGTTTAGGAGCGTAGGGACAGGCCCCGATAAAATGGTCTCCTTTCCCACAGAAAAAACAGACCCCCTTCCCCCTGCCCCGGGAGGCACCGGTGGAGAGCCTCGAGGCCGCCGCTCCTCCAAGCTGCATAGGTTCCTCCCCCCTCGGGAGAAATGACTCGCCCTCCGAGTGACCACCCGGCAACAAGGAACCACCATGAGAAGGGCTCCCAGTTGCAGGAGGTCTACCCCTCCGCTCCTGGAGGCGTCTATCCATGCGAATAGCCAACGACATAGCTGCCTCCAGGGACGGGGGGGGTCTCATACACTGCCAGGGCATCCTTCAGTCTTTCTGAAAGGCCCTGGCAAAAATGACTCCTGAGAGCCGGATCGTTCCACTTTGTGTCCATAGCCCACCTGCGGAACTCAGAACAATATGATTCCGCCGACCGAGTCCCCTGGTGGAGATGGCGCAATTTGGATTCAGCCAAAGAGACACGGTCAGGGTCATCATATATGAGGCCTAAGGCGTCAAAAAATCCATCCACAGACTGGAGACAAGTAGAGTCCTGTGGCAGAGAGAAAGCCCAGGATTGGGGATCCCCCTGCAGCAATGATATAATAATTCCTACCCGCTGCTGCTCATCACCAGTGGAATACGGCTTAAGCCTAAAGTATAATTTACAGGCCTCTTTGAACACAGTAAATTTGTCTCTGCCTCCTGAAAACCTGTCAGGGAGGGCAACCTTAGGTTCCGGTCTGGCCGGACCCACTGCTTGATTCCCCAAGACACCATGTTGCGGTTGTGGTCCCTGCAGAGCCGACCGAAGGTCCGCAACCTCCAAAGACAAGGTCTGCAGCTGCTGGGCCAAAGCAGACACAGGATCCATAAGGAAAGGAAAGAAAATCAAATCCTCCCCTTCCTTCACTTACAGTTATGGCAGGTGATAATGTCACGCTGGGAGTGGGGAAGACACCCAGCGTAGGATAACGACGGGGGGGGGGATCAGGAGTCCCTAATGCTAAGGGCACAAGAAGGAGACGGTGACCCCTAGACTTCCTAGAGCTGACCCTGTCTGCCCTAACGTCCCTATACAGTCTCCTCAACTGTCGCCGACCACGAACCTCGTCCCTCTCTGATCCTAGATCTATCTTATCTAAGGATCAGATGGAGAGGTTCACTAGACCCCTCCACTATCAACTAAAGACAAACACCAGGGGAGACAGACATTTGGGAAAAGGAAACACTTATCTGACAGCAGAACACAGCAACCTCCACAATCTCAGCTTCTGCTGGAGCAAGGATAAAGTGTGCACAAGGAACTATCACCTGCACCGAGGAAGGGTAATGAACCTCCTTATAAAGGTGGAAGGAGTCTGCTGGGTCCTAGTGACCTACAACATTGGTGGATAAAACCAGACCGAGCGCAAGACCTCCACAGCCGTCTCCCCATAATAGAGAGATCTCATCACACCTTCTTTCCATCAACACAGAAGGTAAATGCTCCTGAAAGAGACGGACCATCCTCCACCATTATGGCTGGTGGGCCAACCGCTGGGATCGTCTGCGCGTGGCCTCCACCCTGTCATCCGTGCCACCCGTGACAGGAACTTATTGGAACACCTGATGTTAGCAGAGTTTGCCAGTAATATCATATCAAGAAACGATTAAGACCTCCCTTTTTTCTATAATCTCAGGTATTATCTGCATTTTGGACATTTAAACTGTATTTCAGTCAACCAATAATTCAGATTTATAATGTACTAGCTGTACTACCCGGCTACGCCCGGGTTAATAAATAACTGCTGTTAGCTATAACAAAATAGAATTTGAATATGTCATATTAATGACCTGTAGGAAAATAGAAGCTGAGCTGTGATTGGTTGCTATAGGCAGCCTAATAAATCTCCAGCTAATAGTAAACCCTCCCCCCAGCCGGGCAGTATATATTACCTCACACATACACATAATAGACAGTTCATGTGACTGACATCTGCCTTAATTCCCTATATGGCACATGTGTTGCACATTGGCTGTTTTTAATCAGATGTTTATTTTTGGAAATTAAAGATACCAGACGTATGAGGCGAGTTGTGTGAGGTGATTTGTGCACATCTGTGTCTGTCTGTGTGGTGTGTGTGTCCCTGTGGTGTGTGTTCTTGTGGGGGGGAGGGGTGTCCCTGTGGTGTGTGTCCTTGTGGGGGGGAGGGGTGTCCCTGTGGTGTGTGTCCATCCCTGTGGGGTCGGTGTGTTCCTGTGGGGTGTGTGTGTGTCTCTGTGTCCCTGTGGGGTGTGTATGTCCCTGTGGTGTGTGTGTCCCTGTGGGGTGAGTGCATGTGTCTCTATAGAGTGTATGTGTGTGTCCCTGTGGGGGGGTGTCTGTGTGGTGTGTGTCTCTTTGTGGTGTGTGTGTTTGTGTTCGGGTGCGTGGTGAGTATCCAATGTTGGAGCTCCACCTTAGCTGTTACTCTTTGTCTGCATGTGGTGGGTATACATGTCCTCATGCGTGGTGAATATTCCATGTCAGGGCCTCACCTTAGTGAATATATGCTGGTATATGCTGTTAGTCTTTGGTGCTGTCATTAAGCCCCTCTCATTCACAACTGTCAACTGATAACTGTCACTTTTTCTCCATTATGTAGATAGGGCCAAAATTGTTTGGTGAATTGGAACACGCAGGGTTAAAATTTCGCCTCACAACATAGCCTATGACGCTCTCGGGGTCCAGACGTGTGACTGTGCAAAATTTTGTGGCTGTAGTTTCGACGGTGTAGATGCCAATCCCGGACATACACACACACATTCAGCTTTATATATTAGATATGGTACATTTGTTTCTCTTGTACTGTAGTTTTGCTGCTTATTAATAAGATTTATATTTTTGAAGGATAATACGAGACTTGTGTGTGTTTTAGGGTGATTATGTGGCGAGGTTGGTGTATGTGTTGTGAAATTTGTGCTGAGGGTGGTATATGTTTTCAAGCACGTGGTAATGTGTGGCGCATTTTGTGTGTGTGTTCATATCCCCGTGTGTGGTGAGTATCGTATGTTGTGGCCCCACCTTAGCAACTGTACGGTATATACTCTTTGGCGCCATCGCTCTCATTCTTTAAGTCCCCCTTGTTCACATCTGGCAGCTGTCAATTTGCCTCCAAAACGTTTCCTTTCACTTTTTCCCCATTATGTAGATAGGGGCAAAATTGTTTGGTGAATTGGAACGCGCAGGGTTAAAATTTCGCCTCACAACATAGCCTATGACACTCTTGGGGTCCAGAAGTGTGACTGTGCAAACTTTTGTGGCTATAGCTGACAGCTGTCGATCTTCCTCCAACACTTTTTCCATTCACTTTTTCCCCATTATGTAGATAGGGGCAAAATTGTTTGGTGAATTGGAACGCGCAGGGTTAAAATTTCACCTCACAACATAGCCTATGATGCTCCCGGGGTCCAGATGTGTGACTGTGCAAAATTTTGTGGCTGTAGTTGCAACGATGTAGATGCCAATCCCGGACATACATACATGCACACATACATACACATACACATTCAGCTTTATATATTAGATGATGGTTTGGCAATACTACAAAAGGTATTAAATTAATTTGACAGTCCACAAAGTTTACTTTATTGTCAACACTAATAGTATTGTGATTTGGCTACTAGATTTGCTTCATCACCTTTCGTTTAGCTTGTGAAATTTCACATGATGGCTTAAATCCACTCAGTAACATGGTTAGCCATCCAAACTTTGGTACATGCATTTACACATGCGGAGGACTTCACTATTTGGGTCAGCTGTGCTCTATGGTTCCATGACTCCTGCCACAAATTATTGTTTGACTCAATTCAGTAAATTAAAAAACTAAAAACATATAAACTGTGTTCTGAGGATTAAAGCCACATGCATTCTAGTGTGCTCCTCCACTTCTTTATCAATGGCAATTTATGACCTATGATGCTTCCCTATCTCTTATAATGCCTGAATGACTGACATAGTATGGACTGAATTGTGTTCGTAAAGCTGAGGGCACACTGTCATGCATCAAACACGGAGAGTGTTTGATGCATGACAGTGATGCGTGTGTTGTACTTGTTTGCAGTGAGTGTAGTGCGTGTGGGTGAGTGTGCATGGCTCTATGCATGTGAGTGTGCTGCGGGTGTGTTGCATGAGTGCGTGTGTGGTGCGTGTCAGTGTGATGCTGTCCATGGTCCTGAAGCAAACTTCAGGTCCACGGACAACATTTACCAGTGAATTTAAACTCTGTGGCTGTCAAAGCTGCAGAGTTTGAATTTGCCGGTTGCCCGGTACAGTAACCAATCATCTTGCACTGCTGTGACAGCAGCAGTGCAAGATGATTAGTTAAAATACATCTGCTGTTGGAATTTTAAAAAATCCCAGGGTTTAGCAGCATGTTAACCCCATCTGCAGCCTCTGTGCGGCATGTCAGCACAGAGGCTGCAGATGCAGATGCAGCTAATAACCCGGTGTCTGCAGGGTTAACCTGCTGTTTGTGTGGTGCCAGCATGTGTGCAGGGAGTGTCTACACTCCCTGTAAACATGCTGACAGAACACACTGGTTGTGCAGGGGTTAATATAACTTGTAACTCAAAGCCGGCAATTGTCCGCTTTTAGAAATATACTGAAAATGCCGGCGGTGGTATTATACGCAAATTGCGTACAGTACATTGGTTCAGTCTCCTGAAGTCAGGAGCTGTCCGAGGTGCTGTACGCAAATTGCGTACAGATAGTGGAATATCATTTTCTACTCGCGTGGGGAAATTGTGTGCAATCTCTCGCAATGCGAAAATAATGCGATGAACTCGCACTAATGGGACCAGTATCATTTAATGATACTGGTCCAAGTGCAATGCGAGTCTCCCTAGCATTACACTCGCGCGAGGTACACGGATAGTGTGCCTTCAGCCTAAATGAAACACTGGACTGGCCTTTCACAAGAGACCACATGAGATGTCACCAAATCTAGATGAAGCATTACTGCTGTGACAGACTTATTGTAATCGACCTCAACTAAAACACCCATTAAAACACAATCCATCAAATAAACAACATGTAAGGTGTGTGGCACCCCGCATGGTCAGGCGTCACAGAGGGGTATTGTACCCGTAAAAGAGGTCTAGTTGCCCCAGCTGCAAGTGGACCCTAGGATGGTGGGTGGGACCCATTAGCTGAGCGATGGGAGGTTACCCGGAGGGGATATATTCACCTTTAGGAGGATCAAGGAGGTCTTTGGGCTGTTGTCAGCAGAAGGGCCAGCAGGAGGAGGAGGAGGTGAGGAATTAAGAAAGAGTCTGGAACGAGGCGGAAGGTCTACCTGGATGGTTTCAAGCCGATCCAGAGGAAAGAAGAAGGGATCTTGAGGAGATCCTGAAAGAGGGCGCCCGACGCGAGAAGTTCGGGCCCTAGAGAGAAAGGGAGATCCCCAGAGTGGAGCGACCATACTTCAGGTCCAGGACCAATCTCCAGTCCACCACGGGAACGTCAGGCACGAGGATCTGGCCAAAATCCATCTTTGCAGTCAGCAACCGGCTGCTATGGTCCGCATATTGCCACAGCACCTTCGCACCACGAGGGAGAGGACCCCCAATACTACCTGCACGGAGCCATTGGGTATAGGTCCATGTTAGGCAGGGAAGAAAGGACACGGGTTAGTCAGCTAAGGTACACCATGGGTTCCACCATACCACCTGGGATCCACTTGCAACCACCCGTAAAGCTACCTATTATTTTAACATCTGAGGCTGGACTGTGAACTTTGTATGACGCTGCTAAAGGTTGACAGTAAAGTACCCGGGAGAAAGTGACTTTGCCTGTGTGTGAGTTTCTACATCTACCTGTTCCCTTGCAGGAACGCTGCCCCGGAGGAATTGCTCCGCCTGTAGGGAGCTTTGCCAACTCAGTCGCACTAGCATCTACCTCCGGTGGACTGTGACGGCGCTGGTGACCCATCACCAGGTACTACAGGTGGCATCCCATGACAAACTCTTATCCCCTGTAAATACACCCTTTTTGAAGTGTCACCCAGGCCACGGGATCAGGCGCTGCCACCCATGACATTCCCTGTGAGAACACCCACCTAGCCTGGTACCCGAGTACCCCAGGGCCTGGGGCTCGACAGGTGCATATTAGAAAATGAAATGAGACCCCCTGATTTTTTGCACCTACATTAACCAACATTAACAAACGTTATTGCCAAATTAAATGTTTATAATACATATAATAATATAAATGAACCATGTCCACAAATTAATTGCATATTAACTTTAATATAGTCAGTGCTTCATAAAAAGGGCACATAAAACAATCAAACTAATCATGGACCCAAAAGTATATTGCACGTGTTCTTAATAGATATCACAATCACAATGAAAATCAGTTGCACAATTATACAGAAAGCATTTAAAGTGCTATTAATTATACTTAAAGATACAAAGGGATATTTAATCAGACAATAAATATGTATTACATATGTTAATTTCTTACTGTACATTTAACTGCACGTAAATTACATTGTGTCTGCTTAGTGTGTGTTATTGCAAAGAATAACAAGGAGAAAAAAAGTGAAAAAAAAGGCTTGTTAATGCCTATTATCAACATATCGAAAGATTTATTTGCTTAATGGAACGTGTGGGTGATGTGCGTCAGGACCGTCAATTTTCTAGATACAGCTTGTCGTGTGACTGATCACGAGCCGCATATTCAATGCTTGTACTTTTTCCGCTATTCTTAAACAAAACCAAATACCACTAATTCAGCATTTAGTCTCTTGGGTAATATCTAGTGATGAGCAAATAGCGTAATACGGTATTCATAATCGCTATACTTGTAATGAGTACTTTTTTATACTAAAGAACATCCATGTCTTTATTTAAAGTGCAATGATATTGAATTGCTTTCAAAACAAATTTTGATGCTATAGACATATTCAGCAATTCTTTTTTCCTTAAAAAGCAACCGCTGTTTACATTTTTATGTAATAATAATAATGTAGAGCAAGTGATTTTAATAAACTTTCAAATAAACTTTACAAATGTAATCTGGAAGAAAATCTTTCAAAAACCTTCCAAAAGATGTCCCCACTAGGCTGTTTCTAAACCTGACATATGCTGGTTGTTAGGGGAAATCTGTCTTCAGCTCCACACACTGAATATGGACAATAAGGGTGGGGGCGGGGCCTACACAGCGTTCCACAGCTGTGTCTGCAGTTTACCTGAGGCAATGGCACAGTGTTGAGTTAGGTTAGGCTGTCAGTGCAAGCTCCTCTGATCTTATCTGAGTCACATCAGCTCTTCTTTGTGAAATCAGCTGATGGCCTGCACACAACTCCTGGGAGAAAAAAGGGGACCATCTTCTAGAAGGTTTTTGAAAAGGATTTCATCTATAAAGTATATTTGAAAGTTTATTAAAATCGTTTGCTCTACATTATTATTATTAGATATAAATTTAAACAGGTGTTACGCTTTAAGACTCCTGGTCATATGTCCTATATAACTCCACCACTGTTATATGTAAAGAGTTTTGAGATTTCATATTAAAATGTGTTTACTCTTGACTTAATATTACCGTATATACTCGCGTATAAGCCGAGTTTTTCAGCCCAAAAATTGGGCTGAAAAGTACCCCCCTCGGCTTATACGCGAGTCAGTGCGGGGGCTGCTGTATACAGCGGTATACAGCAGCCCCCGCATCCCCAGTAATGCAGGGCCCCCCCCCTCATGCTCCGGTCACCTGTAAAGCAAGTTATACTTATCAGTGCCCGCTGCCGTCCGCGCCCGCCGCTGCCGACATGCGATCCTCCATCTTCATTCATCTTCTTCCTGCTCTGTGCGCGTCGCAGGCAGTGACGTCATTACCGGCGACGCGCACAGGAAACAGGAAGAAGATGCATGAAGACGGAGGATCGGGATGTCGGCAGCGGCGGGCGCGGACGGCAGCGGGCACTGATAAGTATAACTTGCTTTACAGGAGACCGGAGCATGAGGGGGGGGCCCTGCATTACTGAGGCTGCCTGTATACTACCACTGGGGCTGCTGTATATAGGGGCCCTGCATTACTGGGGCTGCAATACCACTGGGGCTGCTGTATATAGGGGCCCTGCATTACTGGGGCTGCAAAACCACTGGGGATGCTGTATATAGGGGCTGCAATACCACTGGGGCTGCAATACCACTGGGGCTGCTGTATATAGGGGCTGCTGTATACACCACTGGGGCTGCAATACCACTGGGGCTGCTGTATATAGGGGCTGCAATACCACTGGGGCTGCAATACCACTGGGGCTGCTGTATATAGGGGCTGCAATACCACTGGGGTTGCTGTATATAGGGGCCCTGCATTACTGGGGCTGCAATACCACTGGGGCTGCTGTATATAGGGGCTGCAATACCACTGGGGCTGCAATACCACTGGGGCTGCTGTATATAGGGGCTGCAATACCACTGGGGTTGCTGTATATAGGGGCCCTGCATTACTGGGGCTGCAATACCACTGGGGCTGCTGTATATAGGGGCTGCAATACCACTGGGGCTGCAATACCACTGGGGCTGCTGTATATAGGGGCTGCAATACCACTGGGGCTGCTGTATATAGGGGCTGCAATACCACTGGGGCTGCAATACCACTGGGGCTGCTGTATATTGGGGCTGCTGTATACACCTCTGGGGCTGCATATACCTCTGGGGCTGCATATACCTCTGGGGCTGCTGTATACTACCACTGGGGCTGCTGCTGTATACTACCACTGGGGAGGCTGCTGTATACTACCACTGGGGAGGCTGCTGTATACCTCACTGCTGGGGGTTGTATACCTGTGCTGGAGTCCACCCTCGGCTTATACGCGAGTCAATAGATTTTCCCAGGTTTTGGGGGCAAAAGTAGGGGGGTCGGCTTATACACGGGTCGGCTTATACACGAGTATATACGGTAGCTATTTTTCTAAGAAATTTGGTCAAATTACAGTTCCTATATTACCACATCTATTAAACATTTTCAAGGATAACCATGTCTCAGTAGGTGCCTTCTTGGTATGCTTCACTGAAGGTACCACCTTCAGGTCTAATGAAGGTGCCCCCAAATATACAACAGGTGGACACTCAGGACGTACAGGTCTTAGCATTTTATGTTGTATTAAGAATGGTCAATGCTTTTGGACAATCTTATTAACTTGTCTACAGTGCTCTTGAATGGTATCACTAATTTGAAAGCACTATTTTCTAGAAAGATATTTTTCCTTTGCTTCCTATAATCTGAAAAATAAAAAAATCTAGTTGTCCGACTTTTGTGCGGTCATAACAATAGGCTCAGAATATATTTTGTTCAAAAATTTCTGCTTTATTTTGTACACCTTTAATTCATCTTTGCTGCCCCTAGTGCAATTGCATTTTATTAGTCTATATTGGCCAAATGAGACAAAGCAGTATAAAATAATTTTAGGTGAATGTTTTTGGATAAGTGCAGTATTCAAGTTTGTCTCACGCCACCAATTTCAAAAGGTATATCAATTCAATAAAAAGTGTGACAAACTTGGTAAATTTTAAAATAAAATAATTATCAGAAAAGGAAAGGGTTAACCACACTGCTATCTTTAATAATGACACTTCTTGACAAGTCTTCAATTGTGATTTATTTTACGCGTTTTGGAGATTCCCTTCTGCATCAGGAATTCATGAAATTACAAGGTAATGTTCTTTAAACATGTGTTTAAGAGAGCTTTGTATTTTTTTTTTTATTTTTTACATATATTATTCTATTATTATAATTTTATTTTTTTAGAGCGCAAACCTTTATTACTGCAGAGGGTCATCAGAATGCAATACCATCTCTTCTACACTTATCTACTAGCAATTCAGATAAAAATAGCATATTTCCATTATATGCTTAACATACATGTATTATAGGTCTGTTCACAGTCATGAAACACCATACTATGGATATTGCTTCTTGAAAATGTGCAATCCCTTTATTTAATTTAATTCTGTAAATTTAAAATATAGATTTTTGTCATGTGCACAAGTATGTTACATATATCATTAATCTTACACCGTGCATTGCTGCCCACATGCCTTTTTCAACATTCCAGTTTAATTGGTGGTGCGCTGAAAATAAACTATTCTCTTTTTCTTCTTTGTCCTCCAAATATGTCAGGCTTCAATAATCACTCCCCCAACTGCAAGCTCGGGGTTATCTGTGGCATAAGGAATGTGATTTGTAAGTCAAGTGCCTTCTGCAGCCCATCCAATGGAGGGGCTAATGTGGAGCTAGGCAACAAAGTTGGGCAAAGATTAATATTCCATAAGCAATTGGGTCCAGGCACTGGAAGAGGCGGGCCTCTAGGCATAGGAAACATGCTTCACTGTGGAGGCCGGCATCATCTTGGGATTGCCGAACAATGCGACTACACTGTACCTGCAGTCCACAATTTGGAGATGTGATGAATCCACCCTAAGACATGCCTGCTCTGGAGGAAGTGATCTTCTTCAACACTCCGGGAGCCGAAGGTTCTTCACCACCAGAACCAGAGCAGCCTGCAGAGGAAATTACTTCATCTACATATGTGAGCTGGAGTATGACTGCGCTACCTGCATTGGACCGGATTTACAGCGAGGTCAAAATTCAGTGCTACTCCCCCATTTCTGAGCAAGAGGTCCCACCAGAATGTAGCTCAGTTGGTCAGGAGCTCAGCTGTTCTGTATGCCAGCTGGGACCAACCCAGGTCAGAATCAGGATCTTGCAGCATGCCTGGCCCTATTACACCTGCTGCCAGTGCCACAGCTGGTAGATTGAAAAATCCAGGAGGAGAATGAATAGTGGCAGAAGCCACTGTTTGCCTGCCTTTTGTAGCACCCCCACCAGAGGCCTTTAACTGTGAGAATGCCATGTGGGGGACCCTACTCCCTCTCAGCAACTATCCTAATGGGCCTGAACAACACCGGTCTGTCTAATTTCTGAAAGAAATTTGGCTCTCTGATGCCATCACCTGAGAGTGGTTGCAGGATGATGGCATCAGAGAGTGGTTCCAGGGGCCTAAAGATAATGTCTTTGATGAGCAATGCACCCAGGGCTGGGTGGCAACATTCTCCAGAATAGGGGGTTTGGGTTCCTAGCCAATGATAGGACTGGTGACAGGTGTTTAATAAACCGGTCCATTCTGCTGCGTGATCATCTACCTTCACGACTCTGCACCCTGTCTGTTGGGGAATTGGTCACTTTCATGAAGGTGAAGAGCAGCAAGAGGTGGTTTGCAGTAGGCATAAGTCGGGTCACCACTGTAGACGAATTCCAAGACTGGCAGCAGAAGGCCGACATGGAGAGGATGCTGCATAGGCTGGAGGCCAGAGCTAATCCTGTTAGCCAGTCAGCTGCAGAGAAAACCACAGGGGCCAGAGATCCTGAAGTGCCTGTCAGGATTGCCAAAGTTCCTCCTGTGTCTCCTAGAGGGGATGACCACCCCCTAAGTCCTCTTCTACAGCAATGGCCCTGCTGGAGTGTGCTGGGGGGCAGGTGGTGGGGTAGAATGCCGCGGCAACCACTTAAGACCATCTAGCTGCAGAATGGTGCAGTGCAGAATGGCTATGTCCTTCCCAGGCAGCGATGAGAAAGATGCTCTAGTGTGTTTACTGCAATTAAAGAGGATGTCCCTTAAAAAGGCCTGTTCTTGGTTTGCCTACCCATCCTGGATTTGTCCTGTTTGCCAGATAACTGTTTTGAGTTCTAAGAAAAGCAAGGCCTATTTTGTTTTTTGTTATTTTTATTTTTCCCCTACCCAAGTTTAGCAGCGATTGCGCTTCCCCTTGCTGGATTAGCAGGGCTGCAGCCTTGGGGCTACACCTTAAAGCCCTTAATGGACTGTGCCGTTAATGGACTGTGCCCCATACTCTTTATGACCTGCACCTCATGTTAATGGAGTGTGCTGATACTTGTGGGACCTACTTACTTATATACTGTGTATATTAATATGTATCTTTTAGACTTAATATAGTCTGTGCTAATTAGTACCGTTTTAAGTTATCATAGTGTATTATAAATGTGAACAATTAGTCATGTACCAATATGTGCTATTTTTAAAAGTTGTTACAGTAAAGTTTTTTTACTTCACTCCTTGTGTGCTGGACTGTTTCTGCAAGCTGAGGGTGTGTTCACACACAACATATTTGCTGTGTATATTTATGCGAGTGCTCTTGCAGTTTTGTAGCCAAAACCAGGAGTGGCTGATTAAAATCAGCAGTAGGTGATTAAATACAGAAGTGGAGTACTTGTTTCTATTAGACTTTTCCTCTGATTGTTCCACTTCTGGTTTTGGCTACAAAAACTGCAACAGCACTGGTGTAAAAGTACTCAGCAAATACTCAGCATGTAAATGCACCATAAAAGGTGATTTGATGCTGCCCTATACATGCTGGCTTGTGGCCTGAAGGTATGGGAATGCAAGATACTACACATACTCCTGAAACACAGGGCTGAGCAAATGCAGGCCTCAAGGGCTGCAAACAGAGCACATTTTCAGGATTTCCTTTGCATTGCAAAAGGTGTTGGAATTATCACTTCTTATCAGCGCGTTAATCAGCGTGATGTCCACAGTGAGCAACAGAGAATGTTCATTTATTGAGAATTAAGAACATCCAGTTTACAACATGAGAATAGGATCAATCTGGTTTCTGGGAGAGGGAGAGAGAAAACTGCTGTGACCTTCAGCTTCCAGTTCCACACTAGAATGTGGAATATTAAACAAACAATAGTTGTTGCAATACATACAGATCAATATGCATTAGGCCAACATCACCTCTGCAGGGGATGAAATTACCACATGTCCAATGCTAAGTAAATCTTGAAAATGTGTACTATTTACAGACCTTGAGGACTGTAGATGGCCACCCCTTTTCTAGAAGCCTCTGTGGAGGTAGCCAGGGGTCAAGAGGAATCTTCAAGCCCTTTGACCACAACAGCAACTCTTCCTGGACCCTCTTAGGCCCTGTGCCCATGGTTCATTGATGCTTTTGTTACGACAATTTTGAGAATCTACATCAAAATCTGCATGTCTATCATCAGGCTAGCAGTCTATGATAGTTCGAAAGTGCTGTGCCCACGTTACTTTTTTTTTCCTTGCAAATGTGGTTCAGATTTCTTTTTTCTTCCCCAAAGTCTGCTCCAAATCTGCAAGGAACAAAACAACGATGGCACAGCACTTCTGAATGCTCATAGAGTTTGCTGGCTTCAGGACAGACATGCAAATTTTGATGCAGATATCTCAAAATTTGCTTCAAAAAAAGCATCAAACAATGCACCATGGGCACAGGGCCTTACATGCATATCGGGGTCACATTCACAGAAAGCACCACTAATATGCTTTGAGAGCAGGCACTGGTAACATGACAAGCGGTGCTATCACAAAAATTACTGCACTTCAGGCTTGAGGAGTCACACAATGGCTATCCTGCAAGTTTGGACAGCACTACACTCCTTGACGTCACCAGTCCTCACACATGTTGTCTCCTGATACCGACGACATATACCCGCTACATCTCATGCGATATCGTGGCTCTCACGAGACAGCTAGTGTTACGCGTGCTGATGCCACTGAGGTTATCTCAGGTCACATAGCAAGATTCCCTGCTGCGTGATACCCTCTGTGTAAACAGAGACAACTTCAGGGAAGTCACGGATTATCACACTGTTGGGAGCCGTGAAGTGCCTGCTGTCCCATCATATAGGGGATGCAGTCACTTATCTTTTTATCATTTATTTGGGTCTCTTTTTTTGTAATTATTTTTTACATAATTTTTTGGAGGGGGGGTTGGGTGGAATAGGAGATTTAAAAAAAAAATTATTTTAATTTAAAAAAATGTGTTGAAAGAGGAATGTCTTCAGGTTAATTTTCAAATAAAATATTTAGGGGTGTGGTTATTTGTGTCCTTACTGACTTGATTAATAATATTGAGTATCTGATTGACGTCTCAACATTACTAACCTTTGGGCTTGCTGTCAGCTGACATTAATCCCTTATTAGCCAGTCTGCCACTGGCACCATCGCAACTTTAAGAGCATTGGTAATTGCCAATTTTGGCATCTCTCATAGGGGTGCAATTCTGGGCTGGCTGCAGGCTGAAATTTTTAGCTTGGAGGGGGGTCAAGAATGCCTGGGCCTTACCACGCTGAGAATTCTTGCCTCCACCTGCCTGAGTTACTTTGGCTGGCAATCAAAAAGGCATCGAAGAGCAAGCACATTTTTACAATTATTTATTTATTTTTACAGCAATCTGACTAAAGATCAAATTCGATCTGTTTTGGCTATGCTCGAGTCACTCGACACATGCAAGAAATTTGCTAAATGTCTGGTAATTCGAGGTTATGGTCAATAACGGTTCGTTGACTAAAAGCGTTGCTGACTTTTCACAGTAATTATTTTGTTCAACGTTATTATGAGTTTCAGTGTCTAGGAATAGTTGGTGGGAGGCGGGGCTGAGAGGAGGTCTGTGGTCAAATAATGCAGATCTCCATTTTTATTTCCTTCCTGCACTTTCTGTGGGTGGTCTGGTTTGTCAGCCTATCAGAACGCATAGAGCAAAGTGCACTTTTTGTACACAAGGGCTTGTGTCATTGGCTGGGTATGTCACATGTCCTTGCCATATAAGAACCGGCCATTTTCCCTCCTCGCCATTTTATCATCTTTGGAGCTCAGTGTCAGATGCCGCTGCTGCTGTGTGTGCTACAAAGCTAGTTAGATAGCGATTCTATTCCAAGTTAGATAGATAGTAGGTTTAGGCACTACTACCAAGAACAACCCTTTTTAGGGCTTAAAAGCACTGTTTGCCAGGCAGGTCTGTTCCAGTGCTATGCAAGCGTTTTTTACAGCATCTGGCCAAATCTAGCCAAGCAAATCTCTTTTGGCTAATAGCAGTGTTGTGAAGAAAGCAACACCTCCTGTCTTTAATAGCCTTTTTTACTGCATCTAGCCAAGCTAATCCTTTTTGGCTAGTAGAAGTGTGTGCCAGGCACTGGTGTAGCACTATTGTTAAGAAAGCTAAACCTGAGGAAGGCGGTTGTCTCCGCCGAAACGCGTTGTATCCGTTTTTTATATTCTCGCATGTTTTGAGGAATAAAATTTTTTGTGGACAAGAAGTTCTTAAAATCATTACCACGGGGAGCGCGGCCACTATAGAATTGGATCACTTCCTATTGAACCTTTATGCCTGTGGGAATCCGTGGCAGGACCCAATACAGGATCAATTCAAGGCGAGCAGCAGACCCGGATAAAATATCCAAAGCGTGAGGAGGCTTTGGAAAAACCATATGCTTGAAGTTTTATGGCAAGAGGTGAGTGCATAAAACTTCATTAAAAGGGCACCAGAGAGTTACATTGGTAACGCGCTGAGATTGGCGCCGCATGTTTGTTTTTTATATATACCCTACAGGGAATCACCTTACTTCAAGTTAGATAGATAGTAGGTTTAGGCACTACTACCAAGAACAACCCTTTTTAGGGCTTAAAAGCACTGTTTGCCAGGCAGGTCTGTTCCAGTGCTATGCAAGCGTTTTTTACAGCATCTGGCCAAATCTAGCCAAGCAAATCTCTTTTGGCTAATAGCAGTGTTGTGAAGAAAGCAACACCTCCTGTCTTTAATAGCCTTTTTTACTGCATCTAGCCAAGCTAATCCTTTTTGGCTAGTAGAAGTGTGTGGCCAGGCACTGGTGTAGCACTATTGTTAAGAAAGCTAAACCTCCTGTCTTTACTAGCCATTTTTTACTGTATCTAGCCAGGCAAATCTTTTAAGGCTAGTAGCACTGTTTGACTAGGTAGCTGTGGTCCAGTGTTCTGTTGAAATCTACCACCACACAGCGCACAAAACATTTTTGTATTGCATCTGCCCAAACCTACTTACCAAAACCTATTCAGGGTAGTACCACAGTTTGACTAGATAGCTGTGGTCCAGTGTTCTGTTGATATCGACTGCCACACAGCGTAGAAAACACTTTTGTATTGCATCTACCCAAACCTACTTACCAAAACCAATTTAGGGTAGCACCACTGTTTGACTAGGTAGCTGTGGTCCAGTGTTCTGTTGAAATCTACCTCCACACAGTGCTGAAAAATTCTTGTGTTGCATTTTCCCAAACCTACTTACCAAAATCTATTTAGGGTAGTATCACTATTTGGCCACTCAGCTCTGCTAGTTTTACATCCATAGTTTTTTGTGCCAACAACAGAGTTGCAAATTAGTTATCTTCAAATATGAGTGGTAAAAGGTCTGCTGATGGTGGAAAGGGAAATAGGCATGCTTGAAAGGGTAAAAATCTTTGTGTCCATGGGGTAGGTGCTAAAGTAATAGAAACATCTGCTGAACAAATACCTTTTTCAAGCCAAACTAAAATGTCCACTTCTGTTCGTGGACGATTTGCTATCATCCCTTTCTTAAGCAGCAGAGGATTGTTAAAACTTGTAGATAAGGCCTAAAAAGAGCAGATGCTTCAATTGCTATCAAGCGCTCCATCAAGTGAGCTCCCCTCCACCTCAACTTCAACATCATAAACGCTCCAAACCTCAGAGGTGTCACCCCAATCAAACTTGCTTCCTCACAGCCTCAATACTGTCAGTCTCTAGCCTCCCTACTGACTATGGGTTAACACAGATGGGTGAGTCTGCAGAGCTGTTCACTAATACTATAGCCTGGGAATCAGAGGTCTGCTCCAAAGCGTCATTGAATCAAGACGAGGAAATGATCTGCACCAATGCCTAAAATCTTTTTGAGTCGGATTCAGGCCCAGATGAAGAAGGATCCAAGTATAATGTAGACCCTCATTCCTAAATTGTAGCCCCTGTTGGTGGAGACAAGGAGGCCGATGATCATGAGACTCAGATACCTAATTGGAACGACAACTTGACTTTGCGCTCAGGGCAGGAAGAGGTTGGCTCTGAGGAGGACAAGTGTGAGAACACACAAGGTGATGATGAAGTTGGAGATCCCACTTACTGTCAACCCACAGGCAGGCAGTTGATGAGCTCAGCAGAGGAGGTGGAGGGGGATGCTAGTGACGAGCTTAGGTTGTGGCTTCCTGGATAGAGACAGAGTCCTGGAAGCACGTCAATAACTGTGTCCTCAGCCACAACTCTGCCTCTGTACAGAAACCGTGGTGGCTCTGCAGGTCACATGGGCGCTAAGCCTTGCTTAGCCTGGGCCTTTTTTCAGATTCAAAGGATGACCCAACTCAAGTTATCTGCAAAATTTGTAAACAAAATCTGAGTACAGGCCAAAAAATCAATGGTTTGTTTACTTCATGCATGAAACGTCACATGGACATGAAGCATAAATAACAGTGGGAAGCTTACTGTGCTACAATGCGACCTAGTGGGCCTGGCCAAACACTGTCTGGCCCATCAAGTGCATCTGCGGCTTCTTCATCCTCTGTGACTATGGGGACAGCTTTCACACAGGCTTTTGGCTGCAGAACTTTCACCTCTTTACCCACAACAGACAGTGTGATTGATAGGTCGTCAGCTGTTTTGGAAGTGGAAACACCTTCTGGTGTTGAGCACTGTCAGACATCGAGAGCACCATCTTTTTATGAATTAGTAAAAGTTAAACAAGCCGTTTAAGCAGGCGCATTCTGAATAAACTCTGGGAAGTTTGTCCAATTCAATTATAAAACTTCTTTAATGAGTATTACTGGTCTCTCTCACTACGCGTTCCGGCGTACTAGCGCCTTCCTCAGGTGATGACCAGTATTGCAGCCTAACAAGTTTATATAGAGGCAGTCACAGGTGACTCATTACAGAAAATAGTCATTCATTAACCCTATCTAAACAAACAAAAAACAAACAAAAAAAAACCTAAATCTCATACATATCCACATTAGTAAAACAATGAATCATTATAGTTCTAAAACAAAACAAAACAGACCAATTTACTTTAATATAATACAAAATATATAATATAAAAAAGGGAATATTATATTTCAACTACAATATATGATTTTATTCAAGGATATTTTATGGTGTTAATTATGGGTCTCAATAATTTTACAATTCTCAATCGGCAATATTTTCAATCGGCAATGTTTGTTATAATTGTTAGGGCACCGTAACACGCCTGCCGCCAGGCGCCCGTCCACGGAGGCGACCAGGTGCCCCGGCGACAACGCCCCTCCCACCCCCGCGGCACGTGACACAGAGACCACGCGGGAGCCGACCACCCTAGCGCAGGATGCCAGACCGCAAGAACATGCTCAGTGATCAGGCTCCCAACGCGAGGTGACAAACCACCACCCCGCCACACTCCACCAAGAGGCGGAAACGATAGGGCACCACTATCGTGACAACCCATCGCTCCGCGACCGGACGCCCGGCAACCGGCGCGCGACGGCACCCCCACTCTCATTTCTTTGTAGAGGATATGGAAAATATACTCCCTCCCAATAGTATACAAAATTATATATGAAGGATTCTGGTAAAAAAGAGAGTAGTGAATATAATATCCCCCTCTCTATTCACAATCTTTTTACCCAAATGAAAATTATATAAATCTCATTACCGAACCAATTAATTCAGTCAACCACATTTTCCAACTTTAAATTTAAGCCCTCTGGGTGGAGACAACCAAGTTTGAAGATCCAAAAATTTTCGCGATTCATGAGGCGTCTATATCTATCCTTGGTGGTATCGGTGACGTGGTCAATGATAGTGACCCTCATCTGTGAATGGTCCCTATGATGTTCCATCAGATAGTGTTTAGAGACGCTATGTAATAAATATCCGTTTTTTATGTTCTGTCTGTGTTTGTTCAAACGTTGGTGCATCTCCTGTATGGTGCGCCCAACGTATTGCAATCCGCAATTACACTCTAGAACATAAATTATATATGTGGAGTGACAATCCAATCTATATTTTATGGGGAATGTTTCACCTGTAGTGTTTGATTTGAAGGTAGTAACTCCATTAGTTATGACCTCACAGCATAAGCACTTTACTGAATTGCATTTGAAGCATCCAACTTTCCCTACCATTTTTGTTTCATGATGGCAATATAGTGGTTTCTGGCTAGGGGCAATAAGGTTTTTCAATGACCGATTTCTCCTATAGATAATCCCAGGTTTCTCAGGGAGGTGTTTTGATAAAACAGGATCCCCTTTAAGGATATACCAATGCTTGCTCAGCAATTTGGTCAGGGATTTCGTGGATTGGTTATATGTTGTTACAAGGCTAAGTTCCCATCTATTTCTAATGGTGTCACCCTTAGTTGTTCTTTTAGCCTCCATTTTTGCTAAACAGGTTTCCTGGGATTCATTTTTCACCTTATTGAATGCGTCGATCAATAATTTTTCAGGATATTTTTTCTGTCTAAATCTTGTCTTGAGAACATTACATTCCTTGACAAAATCATTGTCCCTACTACAGTTTTTCCTTATTCGCCAGTATTGCCCATAAGGCACATTAGTAATCCATTTCGGAAGATGGCCACTGTTGAAAGACAAGTAACTATTAACGTCCACGCTCTTAAAGTGCGTCATTGTCACAAAGGTACCATCCGTCATTTTTTGTAGTTAGATCTAAAAATTGAATACTCTCATTTGAAATCGTACTGGTGAACTTTAGTCCCCATGGATTCTGATTTAGGTACTCAATGAACTTCGCAAGCTCTTCAATGGGACCTAACCATATGAGAAATAGATCGTCTATGAAACGTTTATATAATATTAGATTTTGCTGGATGTTTGGTTACGTAGGAATAAACTTTGCTTCAAATTGGCCCATGAACAGGTTTGCGTAGCTGGGCGCTACGCATGTGCCCATGGCACAGCCTTTATGCTGTTTGTAGGCTACCCCCTCAAAGGTGAACACATTATTATTAAGAATAAACTCAATACCCTCCAAAAGAAATCTCTTTTGCTCCATAGGTATAGAGGAATCCTGTGTTAGATAGAAGTTGATTGACTCCAGACCAATGTCATGGGGGATATTCGAATAAAGTGCATTCACGTCCAGTGTGCAAAGAATACTTTGCTCATTGATCGTCAGTTTTTTTAAAAGACTAATTAAATGTGTCGAATCCTGGATATATGAATCCAGGCTCAACACATATTTTTGTAAATACAAATCAATGTAGTGCGATAAATTGGCCGTAATGGATTTGGTTCCAGAAATTATAGGGCGGCCCGGGGGGTGTTGTGCGTCCTTATGAATTTTAGGCAAGAAATAAAAGAAAGGGGTTTCAAAATACTGAATAGTCAAAAAATGTTTTTCCCTTTTATCAAATAGACCCGCTTGGGCTGCTCCTTTAATTCTTTCCTTATATTCCATATATATCCGGATAGACTCATCATAATCCAATTTCTCATAGTATTCGGCATCCCCTAATAATCGTAGGCCTTCACCAATATACCAACTCCTGTTCATAATTACAATCCCCCCCCCCCCTTGTCTGCCCCCTTAATAATAATATCATTATTCTGATGTAGGGATATGATGGCCTCTCGTTCGCTCTTCTTTAGATTATCCTTTCTTTTATCTTGGACAAATGACCTAAGATCTTTTAGTACAAGTTGTTGATATGTTTCCAAGAATGTCCCTTTATGGTGTGTGGGATAGAACTCTGATTTACTCTTAACAGGGACATGCACAAAGGGGGATTTTGATTCTGAACTGGGGTTAGTCGTAGACAATTCAGGTTTCTTGCTCAAGTTAGGGGTTCGATTTTCTTCGATCAAGAAATGGCGTTTCAGGGTAATTTTACGAAAAAAATAATTTAAATCCAGGTAAGGTTGTAAGGTGTTTAAGGGCTTGATCGGGCAGAAGGATAACCCATGACTCAATAGAGAGAGTTCACCCTCTGTCAATTCATGGTTGGAAATATTAAACACACCTATTTCCATTGGGTTCGTAAATCCTCCAGGATTATCCAAGGGCATAAACTCCTGTAATTCTGATGTTACTATGTGTCTGTTTTGTTCTTTTTTGTTATGGGATCTGTTGGATCCACTTGTGTTACCACCCTTGCTCCCAGATCCTCTACATCCCCTGGTGTTCTTTTTCTTTTTGATCTAACGATCCCTGATGAAATTAGAACTATTAATTTTGGTATCAATCCAACCCCTATGACCATTGAGGGTCAGGTCGATAGAAGTAGAACCGAGTTACCACTGCCCAGCATCCTCGGGGATATTATTATGACTAGAAATGGGATGATTATGGATGATACCCATGATTCTCCAGAAATCACAGCAACACTGGTGTCCCCATCAACCACAGGGGGAATGGCTCCAATGCCACCCATTATATCTAATGAAGCTAATAAGAACAAAGGTAAAGTGGATGGGAATGGAGCATCGGAGGTTTCACAAATTTTAAATATAGAAACTGAGTCAATCCCAGATAATTTGGTAACCCAGGGAACTGAAATTGGTATATTGGGTGACACCCCAAACTTTGTAGAAAATACTCAAACAACAATCCACTCTACAGAAGAATTACTATCTCTGGCGGTGGAGATTGCTAATACATCAATAGAACAAAACCCAAATAAGAATCTGGGGAATTCTACTAATAAATGTTGGCGCGAAACTAAAATCCCTCATTTTTTTCAGAGGGTAACAGGACGACCTCCAAAAAGAAAAAGAACACCAGGGGATGTAGAGGATCCGGGAGCAAGGGTGGTAACACAAGTGGATCCAACAGATCCCATAACAAAAAAGAACAAAACAGACACATAGTAACATCAGAATTACAGGAGTTTATGCCTTTGGATAATCCTGGAGGATTTACGAACCCAATGGAAATAGGTGTGTTTAATATTTCCAACCATGAATTGACAGAGGGTGAACTTTCTCTATTGAGTCATGGGTTATCCTTCTGCCCGATCAAGCCCTTAAACACCTTCCAACTTTACCTGGATTTAAATGATTTTTTTCATAAAATTACCCTGAAACGCCATTTCTTGATCGAAGAAAATCGAACCCCTAACTTGAGCAAGAAACCTGAATTGTCTATGACTAACCCCAGTTCAGAATCAAAATCCCCCTTTGTGCATGTCCCTGTTAAGAGTAAATCAGAGTTCTATCCCACACACCATAAAGGGACATTCTTGGAAAGATATCAACAACTTGTACTAAAAGATCTTAGGTCATTTGTCCAAGATAAAAGAAAGGATAATCTAAAGAAGAGCGAACGAGAGGCCATCATATCCCTACATCAGAATAATGATATTATTATTAAGGGGGCAGACAAGGGGGGGGATTGTAATTATGAACAGGAGTTGGTATATTGGTGAAGGCCTATGATTATTAGGGGATGCCGAATACTATGAGAAATTGGATTATGATGAGTCTATCCAGATATATATGGAATATAAGGAAAGAATTAAAGGAGCAGCCCAAGCGGGTCTATTTGATAAAAGGGAAAAACATTTTTTGACTATTCAGTATTTTGAAACCCCTTTCTTTTATTTCTTGCCTAAAATTCATAAGGACGCACAACACCCCCCGGGCCGCCCTATAATTTCTGGAACCAAATCCATTACGGCCAATTTATCGCACTACATTGATTTGTATTTACAAAAATATGTGTTGAGCCTGGATTCATATATCCAGGATTCGACACATTTAATTAGTCTTTTAAAAAACCTGAAGATCAATGAGCAAAGTATTCTTTGCACACTGGACGTGAATGCACTTTATTCGAATATCCCCCATGACATTGGTCTGGAGTCAATCAACTTCTATCTAACACAGGATTCCTCTATACCTATGGAGCAAAAGAGATTTCTTTTGGAGGGTATTGAGTTTATTCTTAATAATAATGTGTTCACCTTTGAGGGGGTAGCCTACAAACAGCGTAAAGGCTGTGCCATGGGCACACGCGTAGCGCCCAGCTACGCAAACCTGTTCATGGGCCAATTTGAAGCAAAGTTTATTGCTACGTAACCAAACATCAAGCAAAATCTAATATTATATAAACGTTTCATAGACGATCTATTTCTCATATGGTTAGGTCCCATTGAAGAGCTTGCGAAGTTCATTGAGTACCTAAATCAGAATCCATGGGGACTAAAGTTCACCAGTACGATTTCAAATGAGAGTATTCAATTTTTAGATCTAACTACAAAAAATGACGGATGGTACCTTTGTGACAATGACGCACTTTAAGAGCGTGGACGTTAATAGTTACTTGTCTTTCAACAGTGGCCATCTTCCGAAATGGATTACTAATGTGCCTTATGGGCAATACTGGCGAATAAGGAAAAACTGTAGTAGGGACAATGATTTTGTCAAGGAATGTAATGTTCTCAAGACAAGATTTAGACAGAAAAAATATCCTGAAAAATTATTGATCGACGCATTCAATAAGGTAAAAAATGAATCCCAGGAAACCTGTTTAGCAAAAATGGAGGCTAAAAGAACAACTAAGGGTGACACCATTAGAAATAGAGGGGAACTTAGCCTTGTAACAACATATAACCAATCCACGAAATCCCTGACCAAATTGCTGAGCAAGCATTTGTATATCCTTAAAGGGGATCCTGTTTTATCAAAACACCTCCCTGAGAAACCTGGGATTATCTATAGGAGAAATCGGTCATTGAAAAACCTTATTGCCCCTAGCCAGAAACCACTATATTGCCATCATGAAACAAAAATGGTAGGGAAAGTTGGATGCTTCAAATGCAATTCAGTAAAGTGCTTATGCTGTGAGGTCATAACTAATGGAGTTACTACCTTCAAATCAAACACTACAGGTGAAACATTCCCCATAAAATATAGATTGGATTGTCACTCCACATATATAATTTATGTTCTAGAGTGTAATTGCGGATTGCAATACGTTGGGCGCACCATACAGGAGATGCACCAACGTTTGAACAAACACAGACAGAACATAAAAAACGGATATTTATTACATAGCGTCTCTAAACACTATCTGATGGAACATCATAGGGACCATTCACAGATGAGGGTCACTATCATTGACCACGTCACCGATACCACCAAGGATAGATATAGACGCCTCATGAATCGCGAAAATTTTTGGATCTTCAAACTTGGTTGTCTCCACCCAGAGGGCTTAAATTTAAAGTTGGAAAATGTGGTTGACTGAATTAATTGGTTCGGTAATGAGATTTATATAATTTTCATTTCGGTAAAAAGATTGTGAATAGAGAGGGGATATTATATTCACTACTCTCTTTTTTACCAGAATCCTTCATATATAATTTTGTATACTATTGGGAGGGAGTATATTTTCCATATCCTCTACAAAGAAAAGAGAGTGTGGGGGTGCCGTCGCGCGCCGGTTGCCGGGCGTCCAGTCGCGGAGCGATGGGTTGTCACGATAGTGGTGCCCTATCGTTTCCGCCTCTTGGTCGAGTGTGGCGGGGTGGTGTCGTGGGGGTTTGTCACCTCGCGTTGGGAGCCTGATCACTGAGCATGTTCTTGCGGCCTGGCATCCTGCGCTAGGGTGGTCGGCTCCCGCGTGGTCTCTGTGTCACGTGCCGCGGGGGTGGCGGGGCGTTGTCGCCGGGTTACCTGGTCGCCTCCGTGGACGGGCGCCTGGCGGCAGGCGTGTTACGGTGCCCTAACAATTATAACAAACATTGCCGATTGAAAATATTGCCGATTGAGAATTATAAAATTATTGAGACCCATAATTAACACCATAAAATATCCTTGAATAAAATCATATATTGTAGTTGAAATATAATATTCCCTTTTTTATATTATATATTTTGTATTATATTAAAGTAAATTGGTCTGTTTTGTTTTGTTTTAGAACTATAATGATTCATTGTTTTACTAATGTGGATATGTATGAGATTTAGGTTTTTTTTTGTTTTTTTTTGTTTGTTTAGATAGGGTTAATGAATGACTATTTTCTGTAATGAGTCACCTGTGACTGCCTCTATATAAACTTGTTAGGCTGCAATACTGGTCATCACCTGAGGAAGGCGCTAGTACGCCGAAACGCGTAGTGAGAGAGACCAGTAATACTCATTAAAGAAGTTTTATAATTGAATTGGACAAACTTCCCGGAGTTTATTCAGAATGCGCCTGCTTAAACCGCTTGTTTAACTTTTACTAATCTACAAGCACCCCTGGTGAGCGGTGCAGAGCTGCTTCTGATAACACTGTGTCATTGAGGAGAATGGGGATCTAACAGCTAAAGCTCTCAAGGACCTGTGCTGATGTCAGACCGTGTGACTGATCACGTGTCAGCCTGAGACCTGGAAACAGGGAGAGACGGCAGCTGCACAAGACGCAGCAAGGCTACAACACCTGGTTATTCTGGCAGCATAACCAGGACAGGTGAGCACCAACAATCCACCGACCCCCTTTCCCCCACTGACCCCTGATACTGCACCAGGAGCGCCCCTCTCTGTTTTTTATCTTTTTATGAATGTGACATAATACATCCTCCTGCACCTCCTTCACAGTCCAGCAGTTTATCTAGGACACCTGACTCAACCCTGTCTCAGCACAGCAGCCAGCCCTCGGTCCCTCAGATGTGGACAATTAAAAGACCATTTCCTCCTACCCATGCCAAAACTAAGAGATTGAATTTCACCATCTGCAAGCTGTTGGCTACGGAAATGCTGCCTTTCCAGCTGGTGGATACAGAGGATTTTCGAGACCTTATGGCCGTTGCAGTGCTCGAGTACCAGATGCCCAGCCACCACTACTTCTTGAAGAAAGCTATGCCTGCGCTACACCAGCATCTTGCACACAAACATCACCACTTACTTGAGAAACTCTGTGTGACAAGGTGCATTTCACCACAGACACCTGGATGAGTAAGCATGGATCGGGGTGTTACATGTCGCTGACTGGGCACTGGGTGACTATGGGGACAGCAGGAGAAGAGGCTGCTGTACAAGTCATGCCATCCCCATGGGATGTAAATCAAACCTCGGTATCTAGAAGTTCCTCAACTGCTTCTGCCTCCTCCAATTCTTCTAGGTCCTCCACTTGCGGCCAAAGCCTGTCTGGTAATGTGATCTGCATTCAAACTGCGCAGAAGGAATCCAGCACACCTCCTTACTATGCTAGCAGCAGGGCTCAACGCCATCAGGCGGTGTTTACATTAAAATGTCTGGGAAATGTGAGTCACACAGCTGAGGAGTTATGGTCAGCTCTGGAGAGCGAGTTTAATCAATGGTTGTCTCCACTGAACCAGCAGCCAAGGAAGGCTGTGCACGACAGTGCTGCAAACCTGCGTGTACCCTTCGCCGGGGAAAGGTAAAACACGTGTCTTGTATGGCTCAATTCTTGAACCTGGTCGTCCAGCAATTTCTAGACCACTATCCTGGTCTAGATGTGCTTCTGCAGAGGGCACGGTTGCTGTGTGCTCACTTCCGCCATTCGTATCCCACAGCTCAACGACTTGCATCGCTACAGAAGTCGTTCGACCTGCTGGTTCACCGCCTGAAATGCGATGTGCCGACACGATGGAATTCCACTCTACACATGTTGCAGTGACTTTGGTGGCAGAGACGAGCCCTGGTGCAATATGTTATGATGTATAGCATGGGCCCACACGATCTAGAGGTGGGGAAAATCACGCTGCTGGAATGGTCTCAGATGAAGGACCTCTGCACCCTAATGCAGAGTTTTGAAATGGCTACTAAGATGTTTAGCGCTGACAATGCCATTATCAGCATGATTATTCTGGTCATCTACACGCTGGAGCACACTTTAACTGGTATTCGGAGTCAGGTGGTGGGCCAAAAGGAAGGGGAGGAAGTAGAGGAGGAGGCATATGCAGAAGGGATAACAAGATCTCAAAGGTCCAGACAGTCAGCAGCACCAAGGCAGCTGGCATGGGAGGGTGGGGAGAGGGAACAACGAGAGCGCATAGTAGCAGCCAAACTGATGATGAAGGTGCAAGAGCCGAGGAAGAAATGGAGGATGAAGAGGCGATGGGCATGGAAGACTCAGCAGATGACTGAGATCTTGATCACATTTCTGTTGTGCGAGGTTGGGCGGAGAGGGCAGAGGAAGAAAGCGTGAATGTTACCTCGCCACCACCAACACAACAAGGACTTGGGCCTCCTGGATGCGCAAGACACATGAGTCCCTTCTTGCTGCACTACCTGCAACATGATCCTCGAATTGTTAGAATTCGAAGGAATGCCCGGTACTAGAGTAAATTTGGCCAAATGCTTCCTGCCCTTGAAAGGAACGCATGCATGCATCAAGGAGTATCAACAGAAGCTTTTAGACAATCTTAGTACTGCTTTTCCCCAAAACACCAGTGGTTCACATAGTGAACATTGCAGTTATAACTTTCCAACCCGGGGAACATCAAGTCGTCATCACTCAAACGTTAACAGTAACAGTCTATCTGGTAACAGCAATTTTATAGAATCATTTAGAATCGTTTCACCATTTTATTTAGACCATCCTTTGCAATGTCAAAAGAGAGAACAAGTCTGACACATAGTGAACGCCTAGAGAGGATGGTACAGGAGTATCTACAGCTGAATATCAATGCCATGACTGTGGAACTGGACCCTTGGGCATTTTGGGCTTCAAAACTGGAAAAATATCCTGAGCTCGTCACTCATGTCTTGGAGATTTTGTCGTACCCCGCAGCCAGCATTCTCTCTGAATGTATCTTCAATGCTGCTGGTAGTGTGCTGATGGATAAGCGCACACGGCTGTCCAGTACCAGTGTAGACAGACTAACATTTATCAAGATGAACAAGTAATTGATCCGCAAGGACTTTTCCACCCCTGTGTCAGCCTGGGGAGACTAAACGCTTGTGTAATTTTCAATGTGCTGTATTAAACTTCCTATTTCAGTATTCCAACTCTGGGCAATTGATGCCACTTAAGTTGTGGCTGTGCCTAATTTTTTTGAAAAATGGAGACTGTTGTTGTAGTGTTCTTGTTGTTTGTTGCTTGACTTGAGTAGGGCTGAGTAGTCTGAGCTCAATACCTATCTCTGACACTCCAGCCCCTGTTTCGGAATAGTCAAACTTTTTGTCCATCGAATCAGTGATTAACAAATTTGCTGTATTCACATCCACGATTTTTGGGTGCTTAAAAGCACTGATTACTACATCTACCTTAATGTTTTCCTAAACTGTTTTTGGGCATCAAACCAGGTTCTTGCAAATGTGATGTATACACATGAACTGTTTTTGGGCCCTTAAAAGCATTGTTTGGTCAATTTCCCCTTTCCACTAGGTCTATACAGGTCACTGACCTACCTGACTAGTTCTTCCTGTAATACTCCACAAAACGTATAGTTGTCCCACCTCTATGTGGCAGGGCATGACACTGATACGAGCTCTTGCATGAGCTTTGAGTTTATCCGGCCTGCTAGGCCTAAGCAAGTCACTGACCTACCTGACTATTTTTCAGTAATATTCCACGAAACTGATAGTTATCCCACCTGTGTGTGGCGTGACATAGCATTGATGGCATCGCTTGCATGAGCTTAGAGTTTATCCGACCCAGTAGGCTTAAACAGGTCACTTACCTACGTCTATATTATTTCCTGTAATACTCCACGACACTTATAATGGTGCCACCTGTGTGTGGCAGGGCATAACATTTAAGGGAGAACTTGCATGAGCTTTGAGCTTATCCGGCTCACTAGGCCTAAACATGTCACTGACCTACCTCTCTATTATTTCCTGTAATACCCCGACACTGAAAGTTGTCCCACCTGTGTGTGGCACCTGTGAGGAGTTTGGCAGCTTTTGGACACCTGAAAGTGTTTTCTATGTGTTTGCTGTAGCCTGCCATTGATTCCAATGGGGTTTGACGGTGTTCGACGAACAATTCGACGAACACACTCTAATTCATCGAATTGAATTTGAACACATAGGTGGTGGCTCATCACTAGTCTTCAGTGTGGATATGTCTGTCTGGGTGGCTGCCACCTCTATCCACAACACATGTTCTCTTACCTGAACCTTCAGTTGGCGGGTGATTAAGCCAATGTAAATCTTCGGGCACGGACATGTCGCATAATAGATAACACCTTGGAAATTACAATTGATTTGTTGCCTAATTCTGAAAGTTTTTATACCCATAGAGTTTTAAAATTCATTACTTCTATCAATATTAGGGCAAGCAACGCAGCCACCACACGGACTACAACCAAGGAGGTGGGCAAAATTGCCCAAAAAGTTTTTTTAGGCTCACCCCGGTGGTGACTTTGAACCAAAAGATCCCTAAGGTTCTTTGAACGCCTCGCTAAGAGTTAAACGTCATGACAAAATGACTTTCATTATTAGTATCCTTATTATGTGATGAATAATGCAGATAGTCACGCGTGGTGTGCTTAGCACAGTGATATGCACGCTTGATTACTCTCCTACTGTATCCAGGCTCCAAAAACCTTTCTCTCAGTAGCTCAAAGTCACCATCGGAGGAGGCACACTCTCCTTAGTTATACAAATTGCCCTGTTGTGGATTCCTTTAATGGAATTTCTGGTTTGGAGCTCCCTCGTGTGGTTGAGACTGGTGATGCATCTACTCTGTCTGTGAGAGATGTATCACCTGAATCTGATAATGACTGGAGGGTTGGTTCGGACTAGGATATTTAAATGTGCTGATTTGGTCGGCTCTTTGCCAGTGATGAATGAGGTGACTGCTTGTCTCCTGCCTTCTCCTGGTCCTTGCTGAATCCTTTACAAAAGTGAATGGTTGTTTTTCTGCAAATCTGTGGCTCATTTGTAATGTGCCTTTTGTATCTGAATTACTCATGTTTTTGCTCTGAGTGTAGGATTTGTTTGTTTGTCTGTATAACTATCGTTTTTTCCCTGCATTCAGTTAGGGAGGAATTTATCCCTAGTCCATTAACCATTCCATTTCCTGTCTGTAGTTCCCAGTTTTGTTTAGTGTCAGTTTTACTGACTTTGGAATTGTTCGCAGGAGTCTTGCTGATTTATTGGAATGCGAGTCCGTGTGGGCTCAGATTTTTTGCATATCCAGCAGTTGTTTTTTTTGGATAGGGTTTTGCTGCTGGTCGCGGAAGTAATCCGTCCTGGCCTTTTTCTATTTATAGTTGGGCCTCTCTTTGCTTGTGTCTATTTTCTGCCTGTGTATTGTTTTTCCTCTCCACTAGCTGTCAGTATTTGTGGGTGGCTTGCTATTCCTTTGGGGTCTGCTCTGAGGCAGTCAGGTATCTTCTGTTTCCGTCTCTAGGTTTAATTAGTCCTCCGTCTGTGCTGAGGCGCTATAAGGCATTATAGTGCGCTCCATGGCTACTTCTAGTTGCGGGGGTTAGTCAGGATTCTGCGACCAGTATTAGTGTCCAACCTCTCCTGTGAACACCACATGTTACTCTTCAGTTGCCGGTTCATAACATTGCCCAACGGGGATGGTTCTGATCATTAACTAGGGAAGTGCTGAAGAGGAGTGTAACAATATGTTAGTTGACGTTGACTTCCTAAATAAATCTGTTTGTAAAACATTATGGGAATCACGTTTGATGGAGATGTCCAAAAAATCAACACCTTCAGCAGAATACTAATAGGTAATACGAATGTTGCGCCCATTGGAGTAAAGATGATCAAAAAACTCAACCAAAGATTCAACAGATCCCTGCCAGAGCAGAAAGATGTCATCGATGTACCATGCCCAAAAAAGGAGACGGTCTATCATGACATCCCACAGCCCCAGGTACAAATTAGCGTATGCCGGGGCAAAGGATGCCCTAATTGTGGCCCCTTGGAGCTGTAGGTAGAAGGACTCTTCCAAAAGAAAAAAATGTATGAGTCAATAAAAACTCCAACAGGCGCAACAATAAACTACGAAGCTCCCTTTGAAGACACGAGTTCTCCAGCAACAAGTCGACGGCAAACAAACCATCCGTGTGTTTTATGTTAGTGTAGAGGGACCCCACATCACCAGTCACAATGATGAAGTCCTCACCTATATAAAGCCTATCGACCCATCGCAAGAAATCACTGGTGTCCTTGGTGAAGGAAGAAAGCTCCATGACCAATGGTTGGATTTTAGAATCGATCAAACGATTAACATTCTCAAAAATACTGTGACTCACAGATGTTATAGGTCGCCCTGGAGGGGTACTTGCACATATATATCTCTTGGGGAGTGAATACATCATTGCAATTGTGGGTTCATTCACCCATAAGGCAGAAGCCAGCTCATGAGAGACAATGCCTTCATCTTGGGCCTTTTTCAAGATGTCCTTCAGTTCACCATTGAACTTACTCAACGGATTGAAATTGAGTTTTTTTATAACAAACTTTATTATGTAGTTGATGAAATGCTTCTTTTTCATAAATTTCAATTGGCCAGATGACGACATTGTCCCGTTTATCAGCTGGCTTCACCACGATGTCAGGCAAGTTCTGTACCTCCATAAATCTCAACCGTTCATTTCTTGTTAAGTTATCTCCCTTAATCCTTTGTGGTATCTTGGAAAATTAATTACTCACAACCTGCACAAACAGATCAATGTTCGGGCAGATTGATAAGGGCAATGCCTTTCTAGATTTTTGTCTGATGGAATTAAGGATCATACCTCCTTCAGAAGTTGCATGCTCCTCCGCCAAATCCCTGAGGCTCTCAATGTTGCTTGTTCCTCCTCTGCTGGGAATTGAGTCATGAAGTTGGATGGATGGAGTCATTAAAAAATATTTTTTTAAAAAGGAGTGATCGGGCAAACATTTGTAGATCTTTAACCGCCACAAAGGTGTTAAATTAAGAGGTGGGGAAAAATGACAGACCCCTTTCCAACAGTGCTACATCAACATCAGAAAAAATATGGTTACTAAGGTTAATTACCTTGTTTTTCTTTATGTTTTTTCTTGGTAGATTTGTATGCAGGACCAAGGTGTTGTATAAATCTTGATTTCGGCTTAGTATTGAATTTTCCAAGATACCACAAAAGGATTAAGGGGGATAACTTAACAAGAAGTGAACGGTTGAGAATTATGGAGATATAGAACTTGCCTGACATCGTGGTGAAGGCAGCTGATAAGAGGGGGCAATGTCGTCATCTGGCCAATTAAAATGTATGAAAAAGAAGCATCCATTCAACTAAATAATAAAGTTTGCTATACAATACTCAATTTCAATCCGTTGAGTAAGTTCAATGGTGAATCGAAGGATATCTTGAAAAAGGCCAAGATGATGGCATTGTCTCCAGTGAGCTGGCTTCTGCCTTATTGGTGAATGAACCCACAATTGCAATGATGTATTTACTCCCCAAGATACATAAATGTGCAAGTACCCCTCTGGGGCGATCTATAATATCTCTGGGAGTCACAGTTTTTTGGAGAATGTTAATCATTTGATCGATTGTAAAATCCAACCATTGGTCATGGAGCTTCCTTCCTTTGTCAAGGACACCAGTGATTTCCTGCATCAGGCCGATGGGCTTTATATAGGTGAGGACTCCATCATTGTGACTGGTGATGTGGAGTCCCTCTACACTAGCATAAGATACACGGATGGTCTGTTTGACGTCGACTCGTTGCTGGAGAACTCGTGTCTTTCAAGAAAGCTTTGTGGTTTAATAAACAAGAATATACAAGTTGGTTCGTAGTTTGCATTAAGTTCAATGTAGCTTACAAATACCAATTAGGTCCAGCAGGTCCCCCACTAACTATATTTCTCTTTGCGGTTTATCGTTGCACCTGTTGGAGTTTTCATTGACTCATAATTTTTTTCTTTTCAAAGAGTCCTTCTACCAAGAGCTCTAGGGGACCGCAATGGGGGTATTCTTTGCCCCGGCGTATGCTAATTTGTTCCTGGGGCTGTGGGAGAGGGACTTATTCCTGTCAGATCGGGATGTCATGATGGACAGTGTCCTTTTTTGGGCATGGTACATCGTAGTAATCTCTGATCTGGCAGGGATATGTTGAATCTTTGGTTGAGTTTTTTGATCATCTTAACTCCAATGGGTGCAACATTCATATTACTTATCAGTATTCTGCTGAAGGTGTTGATTTTTTGGACATCTCCATCAAACATGCTTCCCATAATGTTTTACAAATAGATTTATTTAGGAAGCCAACTTCAACAAACACATTGTTACACTCCTCCTATGCACATCCCCAGTTTATGATCAGATCCTTCCCCGTGGGGAAATTTCTACGACTAAGGTGAGTGTGCTCCTTCAATGGTGACTTTGAGCTACAGGCTAATATACTGAGGAAAAGATTTTTGGAGTGTGGATACAGTAGGAGAGTCATCAAGCGTGCATACCACTGTGTTAAGCACATCACGTGTGACTCTCTGCTGTATTCATCGCATAATAAGGATTCTAACAGGGGCGGGCTGGCCCAGGTGGCAGGTGCCCCCTGGGCTGGTGGTATAGTCCACATTTCGGGCCGCCCCCTACAGAAATGGGCGCGGGAGTCGGGAGTCGGGGCGGCGCGGCGATAGCACATGACGCTGGAGGTACGGGATGAGGTGAGGGCTGTGGCTGGCTGACAGCACCCCCCCCCCCCCCCCGGTCCTCAAGTTAGGCTGACAGCCCTAAACCCCCCCCCCCCCCCCGCTCCTCAAGTCGGGGCCGGCAATGGAAATCTGCCACCCGGGTATAGAGGCTCCAGCCAGCCCCTGGATTCTAATAATGAAATTATTGTAAGAAGTGAACCGGGCACTAACCTGCTGCAGCTTCCTTGCTGAAGTCGGCGGTGTCTGGGATCCGGTGCTCTGCTGAAGAAAAGACTCTTGGCAATTTGTAGAAAGTAGCGGCACATGGGTTAAATCCAAATTTTCCGGCTTTTATTGGTGCATCAAATTACAGATGGTGCAGGGAGGGGGGGTTTTTGCTGAAGGTGCAACGGACCGTTTCGAGGTACTCCTCTTCCACGGGCTAAATTAATAATGAAATTAGTTTTGTCACGATGTTTCACTCTGAATTCCATACAATGAGAGCATGCCTTACTAAGGCATGGCCTATTTTACAGTCAGATCCAAAGCTGGCAAAATTATTGCTGGGTAGACCCATGCTTACGGCCCGGCGTTCAAAGAACCTTACAGATCTTTTGGTGAGCCTAAAAAAACCTTTTTGGACAATTTTGCCCACCCCCTTGGTTGTAGTCCGTGTGGTTGCTGCGTCCCTTGCCCTAATATTGATAGAAGTAATGAATTTTCACTCTATGAGTATAAAAACTTTCAGAATTAGGCACCGCATCAATTGTAATTCCCAATGTTATCTATTACACGACATGTCCCTGCCCGAAGATTTACATTGGGTTAACCACCCGCCAACTGAAGGTTCGGATAAGAGAACATGCGTTGGAGATAGAAGCTGCAGCCACCCCGACAGATGTGTCCACACTTAAGACCATTCAAAGACACTTTAAAAAGCTCTATAATTGTGATTGTAAACTATTACGTGTAAAAGGTATTGATTTACTTGAGGTGGGTCTGAGAGGAGGAAGTGGCTTCATTCCCATTTATTGAGTGATGCGCTGTTCTTGGTTTTAACTTTCGGATACTTTTAATTTTAGGTGTGGATTACTGTATGAAAACTATCCTTTCCTTGTGAGTATTGACCGGACTATTACGTGATGTGAACAGCTGGGATCTTGCCTGAATACTGATACATCTATGTCATTAAATAAGTTTGTATATACCTTGTTTTGTGGCTATAGTAAACATATGTATATATTGTGTTATACATCACAATCATGTAAATATGGTCACTATTACTATATTGTACAGTGTATTAATTTGAGACATTGTCCACATATATGTATTGAAAAACTGTAATTGATAATGACTGTACATTACAATCTAATATCTCATGTAGTTGTTCTGCTAGTCACCCCTACGTTTAGGTCCTGTAAATCTACACTCTGGCTGTGCAAGCATTTTATGTTTAATTAATCAGCCGGTTATATGAGTTTAATAATAATTATGGCATAAGGTGATGATCTTTTTGTCTAATTATTGCCTCCCCCTGTCATTCCTCACTGTCATTGCTGGTTGTTAGTTATGCGGTGGCAGCATCTAAAGGACCTAGGGGTTTGGTCATGTGATTGTCCCTTGTGACTGCTGATGCCACTTGGTCATCACGCTACTATAGCAACCGTGACAAGCGGTGGTTTCGTAAGCAGGGGGCAGCGTTCTGATTGGTTGCACAAATCTTTTTAACAAACATTTCCTGATGTATTGATACGCCAATGTGAAGAAGGCTGCACGCAGAAACACGTGTAGGGCAGGTGGACAGCGCGTCTTGAACATCATGAGGTAAATTTGCAGTTCATTACAATAGCCTGAGATTATTGCACCGTGCTTGTTATCTCTGAGTAACACTACTCAGTGACTTTGGCCATAGGTTTAATAACCGTGTTAGCCCATGGATTTGCTATATTACAGCTAATGGTTTTGCCTGTTTAAGTTAGTGCTACATTGATACTGGCCATAGTACATGATACCTATTGAATCGTACAAAGCATGTACTTACATGAGTTAGTTCTAGATTGATATTGGTCAGAGTACATGGTACCTATTGCATTGCACAAAGCACTTTTTTGGTATCTAATGGCATATATTGTAATCTGCAATTTATTTTCCTGATTGTATATCCAATGAGTTGTTTGCTGTCTCTCCATCTGTAATCATGTATGATCACCTCCCTGGTCTGTCAGTCCCTGATTAATCTTAATAAATTTGCATTTTCAAATGGGCTTAGGATCGTTTTCCTCTTTTGGTGTGTGTTAGTTTTAGTAGCAAATGCCAACAATAATCCTTTATGTATGCACTAGACCATTATGGCTGCCTGCAAGTATAGAATGATATATCATTTATATGTGCTGCGGTTTTTAGCATTCATTTCTGTTACAATGGTGCAAAGTCCATTAAGGGCAAAGTCATTTAAGGGCTTTGAGGTGTAGCCCAAAGGCTGCAGTCCCACTAATCCAGCAGGGGGAAGCGCAACTGGCACTAAACTTGGAAGGGGAAAAATCAAATCAACAAAAAAAAAAGGCCTCGGTTTTCAAAAAGCTGAATAAAAAGTGAAAAAAGTCCTTCTCTGGACAAAATGACAACTAAGGGATGGGTCAATGACACAACAATATGCCATTTTTAGGGAAGACAATTTTAATTGGAGTGAAAACTGTCTAGCCGCTTTCTCACCACTGCCTGGGATGGAGATTGCCATTCCTCATGGTGCTCCACTGCTTGATAGTCTTGGGGGGTCACAGGGGTTTCTCCTCCAGGGACATTTTCCACCACCACCTGCCCCCCAGCACATCCCATCATGGCCATCGCTTGAGAAGAGGATGGAGGAACTAGGGAACAACCACCCCCTCTAGGAGAGATGGGAGCAACTTGGGCAACATCAACAGGTACTTATGGTTTGATGGCCGCTGTGGGGTTGAGTTTAGTTGGCTGGCTAACCAAGAGAGGCTTGGGCTCCATCTGACACAACATTGTCTCCAGGTTAGCTTTCAAACTCGTCAACAGTGGCAACCTGACATACGCCAACAACGAACCACCCCTTGCTGCCCTTCACCTTCATGCAGGTAACCTCCTCCCCAAAATAGAGTGTGCAGAGTCTTTTGGGAAGATTGTCACACAACAGGGTGGACCAGTAGATGTAGAACCAATGACCAGTACCTTCTTTGTCTGTAAAGCCAAACCCCCTCCGCTGGATGTATGCCACCACCATGCCTCGAGTACAGTGGTCATCAAAGTAATTGGCCTTAGACCAATACAACCTCTCTTGGGCGATAGTGTTTGTGAGCTAAATGTTCTCAAGAAAGGAGACAGGCCAGGGTGGTTCATGCCATATCGGATAGTTGTTTAGATGGGGTACGGGTCCCCACATGGCATTCTCCCAGTCCAAGGCCTCTGGCAGGCTACACAAGGCTGGGAAGCAGAACATTTTGCCTCTATGGCTTCCTCCTTTTCATCCTCATCCTCCTCATCCTTCTCTCCTCCTCATCATGTTCCTGGATTTCTCGATGCAGGGGCTGCGGCACCAGCAGCAGGTGTAATAATGCCAGGCGTGCTGCAAGATCCTCCTGAGTGTGACATCTGCTGCTCCCGACTGGCATGAGGAATGGCTCACCTTCTGACTGTGTGCTTCTCAGGAATCTCAGGAGTCCAGCCCTGGATTCTGACCTTGGTGCATATGAGGCCCAATGTGGGTAGTGTGGTGGAGCTCCTGATGACATATGTGTCCTGTGCGGACTGATCTGGTTCTGGTGCTGAAGAACCCTCTGCCCCAGGGTGGTGAGGAAGATGACATCCTCCAGATCAAGCTTATCCCCTGGTGGATCCATCATTAATATCACTGGCTGTGTATTGCAGGCACATGGCAGCAAAGTGTAGCATAGTGTAGCTGTATGGTACTGCACTGCCAATGCTGCAACTGTGAGGGCCAGGGTACTCAAACATCCAGGACAAACAGTTCAGAAGTCACAGTGACGGTTCCCAGAGATTGTGGTCATGACCAGACATGTTAAGGGGTTATTTACAGGGGATAGTAGTTAGTGACACCTACTGGAGTTCTGACCATAGGTAGCCAGCGGATGTTGTGGAGGCTTCCAAGGGGAGATCGTAGGGCAGCCAGGTAGTAAGCCCTCTCCAGTCAGGGCACGGATCCCTTGGAAGGTGTAGAGGGGTGAATCGGATGGTGCAGAGCAGGATGCAGGAAGGGTCAAATGACACACAGTTCTTGTGGTTCTTAGCCTTTACTTGTAGAGTAGGATTACAATCCAGCTGGGGTATGATGTTCACCAGGAGCGCAGCCTGGCTAGCCCAGAGATAATTGGAATCCACCTTGCTGAGACAAAGGGTATATGGCTTTCCAGCTGCCTTTTCCCATTTCCCACTTCCTACCCATTTCCTCTCTTAAGTGTCTGTGGTTTCCATTCCCTGATGGGCATGCAGCTGTGGGTCCTGCAAGCAACAGTCCTTTGTCCTCTGACCATATATAGCCCCTTGAGCCTCGGGAAGATCCACAGGGTGAGTCACTGTACTTGAAGCCCAGTGACCTCCAGTTTCACAACCAGTCCTGAAGTATCCCTGGTCAATTCAGGGCTGGTAGCCCTGTTGCAGCTAGTTCCTCTGCACAGCGTCAACAGATGGCAGCAGATTTGTCTCTCCAGGCCCTCACCCTAGCACTTTACTCCACGCTCCATACTGTCTCTCAAGCTGCCTATACTCAACTAGAACTCTCCTCCTTCTTGCCATCCACCCCTTACCTAACTCCTTGCTCCAGCCAGGAAGTACGGACTGTCCTATAGGTGGGTTTCTTCCACCCAGCACTTCCCTGACCTGAAGTTCAAATGCGTTGGGTGTAATTGGGGGTCCCAGCAAAGTATCCTCCTCTTACCTCCATGCATGATATCACACATATAAATAAATTTAATACCACTTGTGTCTGCCTGGCTGCATGGGTGCCACGCCAAGATGGCGCTGGGCTCTGCTGTGATGCCTCTATGCTTTACCTAGGGACCCGTCTAGTGCCAGGATACAATCACTTACAGGATATTATGGTTTGCACAATCTTGTTGCCTAGCTCCTCATTAAAACCTCCATGGGGTGGGTTCCAGTAGGCACCTGACCTACATTACAATACCATTCCCCATGCCACAGATAACACCTGGGCTTGAGGTTGAGTGGAGTGATTATTGAAGCCTGACATATTTTTAGGAGAAATAAGGAAAACAAAATAATTAATTCAGCTCACCAATTCACCAATTCATCTGGAATGTTGAGTAAGGCTAGTGGGTAGTAATGCACGGACAAGTTCAATATTATTGATACATATAACACACTTGTGCACATGGCAAAAATCTGTATCTTAAATGTATGGAATGAAATGAAATAAAGTGATTGCACATTTTCAAAAATTACTATCCATAGTATGGTGTTTCATGAGTGTGAACAGATCAATAAGACCATGTATGTAAAGCATATAATGAACATATGATATTTTTATATGAATTGCTATCAAGTGCAGAAGAGATGGCCTCACATGCTGCAGACCCTCTGCAATAATAAAGTTTTGCTCCCCACCCCCCAAAAAAATAAAAATAAATAAATAATAAAATAAAAAAAGCTCTTTTAAATGGATGATTTAAAGACATTGTAAGGTGTAAGGGTCCTGGACTTCACAGCTGCTGCCACATCTGTCAATGTTTCAAAAACACCTGAAAACTCTATGAAGCTAAAAAAATGATTTTAAAGCTCCAAAAAAGCTATACAGGTTGACAGAAAATGGTAGACCCGATGGCTGGGAACACTCCTAACTGTGAGGTTATGTGTTGTTACCAACCAGTGAGTCTTCCTGCTAGCAATTTGATCCCAAACTATCAGGGAAAGCTGTAGAGTCATTTTAAATGATAAACCTTTTTCCCGAACAAAGCCGCATTTGCCGTTTTTTTTTAGTAAATTGCTTGGGTTTCCAATTGCAAACCGAATCATCAATGCCGACTTTGAAACTGGCGAACATGTTTGGGGAAATGTTCATATAATGCACAAGCGCTTTATAAAGTATTGTGCTAGCTACTTGCTGTAACTGTGCACCCTCTTAAAATTTTCTGCTTTAAGTCCTGATTTATATTTGATTTAACATTACTCTGATATTGCACTAGTACTTTATCCATGTGATTTTTATGCAGATTTTATTTGGGTAATTGTAATCACACATACTTACGGGGACTAGACATTTCCTTTTCTCCTTTTTCTTCTTTCTTCTTTTCTCTTCTTTCTTTTTTTTATTTCTTATTTCCTTTTCCTTCTTCTTTCTTTATTATTTTTCTTCTTTTGCAGCAATTGTTTATATTTTTCTCAGAATATACTGCCAGGTACGTATTATAGTCTCTTGTAGAATTTTTTAAGATAATTAGTTGAGTGCACATGCATTTAGCAGGATAAGGGTACTTTCACATTAGCATTTATTTGAAATCGCGGCACATGCGGTGAAAAAACCGCATCTGCCGCGATTACCGCATACCGGCTGCACTTGCGGCACGGTTGTGGCACAGTTGCGGTAAACGCCATACAATGTATAGGCGGGCTTTCGGCAGGTGCGGCAAGTGCTGTTTTGGCACTTGCCGCAGGTGCGGCCGCGAAAAAAGCGTTTTTTTTCACGGCTGCACCTGCCGCAAGTGCCAAAACCGCACTTGCCCCACCTGCCGCAAGCCCGCCTATACATTGTATGGGGCTTGCCGCAACTGTGCCGCAACCGTGCCGCAAGTGCAGCCGGTATGCGGTAATCGCGGCAGATGCGGATTTTTCACCGTATCTGCCGCGATTTCAAATAAACGCTAATGTGAAAGTACCCTTAGACATCCTGTTAACTGTACACATTGTGCATCAACTAAATGAATTTACCTTTTGATATATTCCCTGTGTGAATATGTGCATTTATATTTTCATTATTTATGCATAATTCTATGTTTGCTTTGCACTTATATTCATATAGAGGCATATCTTCACTTTGCATAATATGTCTCTTGCACAGTGGGATACACTGATTACATTGACATTTATACCCCTTTTAGCTAAACTGCACCTCATTGCTATATCTGCATTGCCATAGTCTTTGCTTTTTGTTTTTGACTAAAACATTTCTGGTGAACAGTCTTGGTTTGTTCCTTTTTCCTTCTTTATAGAGAAAAGGTCAGATAAAAATTCCATACGAGGCAATGCATGTAAGGAAGGGTACAGAAGTCATGAGATTACTTTTCCCTACAAATATAAGAAATGTGTTATCTAAAATTGGGTAGAAAATTCAAGATAAATAATAATAATAATAATAATAATAATAACAACAATTATTATTATCATAATTATTATTATTATTATTATTAACTGTATATTGTTGCTTTGAAAATAAATTATACACAAAAAAGAAAAAATATAGCCAGCTCACCCAAATTATAGTTTTTGGTCTCAGGTTCAATCTTCTGCCAGGGATCTTCACGGTGATGAGGGAGGCACACCCTCCTGCAATCGCTTGGAAAGAGAGCAAATATAATCAAGAAGAGGAGCCCTTAATATGGCATGTTTAAAATCCTTTATTTCTCAATCTTCATTAAAAAAGCATCATTCTTTCATGAACCGAGTTTATCAATGTAGTGGGCACTTTAAGGCAGTGTAGAAGACACAATTGTCTGTTTCAACTGTATAGGTCATCTTCTAGGCCTGATTTGTGTACTATGCCTCTACTCAAGAAAAGCTCTGAGTGCGGACATGGTCCAATTTGGAATTTGCATATTTAAAATGAGCAAAAATAGGTGTATCACCCTTGAATTTGTCAGAGTATATTCCTAGTTGATAAGTTGCTGAGTTTTTATATAGTTCTCAAACAGACTGTGTCATCTACTCTCTTTAGACCAAGTGGTGTACGACTTGCTACTAAAAATATCCAAAAACATTCTTTGTTTAAAAGTTTTCTCTTATAATTTGCCCCCTCTGGGTGGTCTCAAAACTTTTTCCACTCCATAGAGTGAGAAATCCCTCAAATCTCCACCATGTTTACTATAAAAATGTTTTGATACCGCTGATGCTCCTATGCCTGCGCCATTAATTGTGTCGGACATATGTGTCCTCATCCGCTGAGTGTTGCAACCAATTTTTATCTGCAGCCACTAGTGAAAAAAATCCCAAGTTACATCAGGGACTCCAAAGCAGTCACAAATGTTTTTGAAAATTTTTAGTGGGAAAAATCTTTTTCTTGGGCCACTGCAGATGTTATTGGATTATATCAAAGCATCCATTTCACAATAGCATTGGAAAGCTTAAAATACTGTCTGGAAACTTATAGTGATTATAAAGAAGAAATCAAGACATGTTTACTTGAAGCAGTAACAGTTTTACTGCATCATAATTGCTTCAGTTTTGCAGGCAGATTTTTTCTAGAAAAGAAAGGAGTGAGCATGGGGGCAAAATTCTACCCATCACTAGCAAATCTAGTGATGTGAAGATGGGAAGAATTATATCTGCATGGTGACGTTAACCCATTTAAAAACCGCATAGTGTGTATGGGGCATTTATAGACGATCTGTTCTTTGTCTGGAGAGGCACTTCAGCAGAATTTGATAACTTTTCTACTCATATAAATCAAAACACCTTCAACCTGAGATTTACAAGCGAGCTGAATGGTGACAAAATCAATTTTTTGGACATCACCTTACATGGAGATATCAATACAAATAAAGTCTTTATAATATCACTAGATGGCGGCCCGATTCTAAAGAATCGGGTAGTCTAGAATCCATATATAGTCTATTTACTAATAGTTAGGGGAGTGCGGTGAAATGAATTGTGTGTATACAGGTGGCTCAGTGGTTAGCAGTGAGTGCGGTGGCTCAGTGGTTATCAGTGAGTGCGGTGGTTCAGTGGTTAGCAGTGAGTGCGGTCAGATTGGTCAGCGCAGCGGCGTGGGCAGAGTGGTCAGCGCAGCGGCGTGGGCAGAGTGGTCAGCGCAGTGCCGTGGGCAGAGTGGTCAGCGCAGCGCCGTGGGCAGAGTGGTCAGCACACACATACATACATATACACACACACACACACACACACTCCACTATAGTTAGCACCAACCCTGCGTCTTCCTCGCCGCTTGGATCCTGAGTCGACATGTCGCCACCCGCGGACGACTGGATCGAATATGGCGTCCGGGAAGTTTGGCGACACTTCTTGGACGCTATAATGGATCCAGTAGTTGGGGGGTGGCGACATGTCGACTGAGGATCCAGGCGGCTGATGCAGGGCCGGTGCTAACTATAGCGGAGTGTGTGTGTGTGTGTGTGTATGTATGTGTGCAGACAAAGTGAGGGAAGTGCGGACAAAGTGACGGAAGTGAGTACATACACACATATATACACATACTGTACATTGCATATGGAGGGGCGAGGAGAGCGGAGGCTGGAGGGCAGAGGACAGGGGAGGCTGGAGGGCAGAGGACAGGGGAGGCTGGAGGGCAGAGGACAGGGGAGGCTGGAGGGCAGAGGACAGGGGAGGCTGGAGGGCAGAGGACATTGGAGGCTGGAGGGCAGAGGACAGGGGAGGCTGGAGGGCAGAGGACAGGGGAGGCTGGAGGGCAGAGGACAGGGGAGGCTGGAGGGCAGAGCGGAGGCTGGAGGGCAGAGCGGAGGCTGGAGGGCAGGCTGGAGGGCAGAGGACAGGGGAGGCTGGAGGGCAGAGGACAGGGGAGGCTGGAGGGCAGAGGACAGGGGAGGCTGGAGGGCAGAGGGGAGGCTGGAGGACAGAGGGGAGGCTGGAGGGCAGAGGAGATGGGAGGCTGGAGGACAGAGGAGATGGGAGGCTGGAGGACAGAGCAGACGCTGGAGGGCAGAGCGGACGCTGGAAGGCAGAGCGGACGCTGGAGGGCAGAGCGGACGCTGGAGGGCAGAGCGGACGCTGGAGGGCAGAGGACAGGGGAGGCTGGAGGGCAGAGCGTAGGCTGGAGGGCAGAGCGTAGGCTGGAGGGGAGAGCATAGGCTGGAGAGCAGAGTAGAGGCTGGAGGGCAGAGGACAGGGGAGGCTGGAGGGGGGAGCGGAGGCTGGAGGGGAGAGCGGAGACTGGAGGGGAAAGCGGAGGCTGGAGGGGAGAGTGGAGGCTGGAGGGGAGAGCGGAGGCTGGAGGGCAGAGGCTGGAGGGGGAGGGAGGGGCAGAGCGGAGGCTGGAGGGAGAGCGAGGCTGGAGGCAGAGCGAGCTGGAGGGAGAGCGGAGGCTGGAGGGAGAGCGGAGGCTGGAGGGGCAGAGGCTGGAGGGGGAGAGTGGAGCTGGAGGGCAGAGCAGAGGCTGGAGGGCAGAGCGGAAGCTGGAGGGCAGAGCGGAAGCTGGAGGGCAGAGCGGAAGCTGGAGGGCAGAGCGGAAGCTGGAGGGCAGAGCGGAGGCTGGAGGGCAGAGCGGAGGCTGGAGGGCACGAGGCGGGAGAGGCTGGAGGGCAGAGCGGAGGCTGGAGGGCAGAGCGGAGGCAGGAGGGCAGAGCGGAGGCTGGAGGGCAGAGCGGAGGCTGGAGGGCAGAGCGGAGGCTGGAGGGGGAGAGAGGACAGGGAGGAGAGCTAGGGAGGGCAGAGCGGAGGCTGGAGGGAGAGCGAGGCTGGAGGGGAGAGCAGGAGGCTGAGGGGAGAAGGGAGGCTGAGGGAGAGCTGGAGGGCAGAGGACAGGGAGGCTGGAGGGGAGAGCGGAGGCTGGAGGGAGAGGAGCTGGAGGGGAGGACGGAGGTGGGAGAGAGCGAGTGGAGGCTGGAGGGGAGAGTGGAGGCTGGAGGGGAGAGCGGAGGCTGGAGGGGCAGAGCGGAGGTGAGGGGAGAGGCGGAGGCTGGAGGGCAGAGCGGGGGGAGGCGTGGGGAGGGCAGAGCGGAGGCTGGAGGGAGCAGGAGGTGCGGGAGGGGCTGGAGGGGAGATGGGCGAGGCTGGAGGGGAGAGCTGAGGGAGGCTGGAGGGGAGAGCGGAGGCTGGAGGGGAGAAGCAGGGGGCTGGAGGGCAGAGCGGAGCTGGAGGGGCAGAGCGAGGCAAGCTGGAGGGGCAGAGCTGGGAGAGCTGGAGGGCAGAGCGGAGGCTGGAGGGCAGAGCGGGAGGCTGGAGGGCAGAGCGGAGGCTGGAGGGCAGAGCGGAGGCATGGAGGGCAGAGGGAGGCTGGAGGGCAAGAGCGGAGGCTGGAGGGCAGAGCGGGAGGCTGAGGGAGGGCACGGGGGGAGCAGGGAGGAGGCATGGGAGAGGCGAGGAGCGGAGGCTGGAGGGCAGAGGAGGCTGGAGGGCGGAGAGGCAGAGGCTGGAGGGCTGAGAGCAGAGGCTGGAGAGGGCAGAGGAAGGGGAGGCTGGAGGGAGAGGAGCAGCGGGAGGCTGGAGGGGAGAGCGGAGGCTGGAGGGAAAGCGGTAGGCTGGAGGGGAGAGCGGAGGCTGGAGGGAGAGGAGGCGGAGGCGAGAGCGGAGGCTGGAGTGGGGGGAGAGCGGAGGCTGGAGGGCAGAGGACAGGGGAGCTGGAGGGAGAGCAGGAGGCTGGGAGGGCAGAGCGTAGGCTGGAGGGGAGAGTGAGGAGAGCGGAGGTGGAGGGGGAGGAGGCGGAGGCTGGAGGGGAGAGCGGAGGCTGGAGGGGAGAGCGGAGGCTGGAGGGCAGAGGACAGGGGAGGCTGGTGGAGGGAGAGGACAGGGGAGGCTGGAGGGGAGAGCGGAGGCTGGAGGGGAGAGCGGAGGCTGGAGGGGCGAGGCTGGAGGGGCAGAGGCTGGAGGGCGAGGCTGGAGGGGCAGAGGCTGGAGGTGGAGAGCGGAGGCTGGAGGGCGAGAGCGGAGGCTGGAGGGCAGAGCGAGGCTGGAGGGCAGAGGCTGGAGGGGCGAGGCTGGAGGGGGCAGAGGCTGGAGGGGAGAGCGGAGGCTGGAGGGCAGAGCGGAGGCTGGAGGGCAGAGCGGAGGCTGGAGGGGCAGGGGAGGCTGGAGAGCAGAGCGGAGGCTGGAGGGCAGAGGACAGGGGAGGCTGGAGGGCAGAGCGTAGGCTGAGGGAGAGCGGAGGCTGGAGGGGAGAGCGAGGCTGGAGGGGAGAGCGAGCTGGAGGGAGAGCGGAGGCTGGAGGGGAAGAGCGGAGGCTGGAGGGCAGAGGACAGGGGAGGCTGGAGGGGAGAGGACAGGGGAGGCTGGAGGGAGAGGACAGGGAGGCTGGAGGGCAGAGGACAGGGGAGGGGGAGGCGAGAGGGAGGCTGGAGGGGAGGAGCGGAGGCTGGAGGGGCAGAGGCTGGAGGGCAGAGCGGAGGCTGGAGGGCAGAGGGAGGCTGGAGGGCAGAGCGGAGGCTGGAGGGAGAGCAGAGGCTGGAGGGCAGAGGACAGGGGAGGCTGGAGGGCAGAGTGTAGGCTGGAGGGGAGAGCGAGGCTGGAGGGGAGAGCGGAGGCTGGAGGGAGAGCGAGGCTGGAGGGGAGAGCGGAGGCTGGAGGGCAGAGGCTGGGGGGAGAGCGGAGGCTGGAGGGCAGAGCGGAGGCTGGAGGGCAGAGCTGAGGCTGGAGGGCAGAGGACAGGGGAGGCTGGAGGGGAAGGTAGGTGGCTGGAGGGGCAGACAGGTAGGCTGGAGGGGAGAGCGGAGGCTGGAGGGGAGAGCGGAGGCTGGAGGGGAGAGCGGAGGCTGGAGGGGAAGTGGAGGCTGGAGGGGAGAGGACAGGGGAGGCTGGTGGGAGAGGACAGGGGAGGCTGGAGGGGAGAGCGGAGGCTGGAGGGGAGAGCGGAGGCTGGAGGGGAGAGCGGAGGCTGGAGGGGCAGAGGCTGGAGGGGAGAGCGGAGGCTGGAGGGGCAGAGGCTGGAGGGGCAGAGGCTGGAGGGGCAGAGGCTGGAGGGGCAGAGGCTAGAGGGGCAGAGGGGAAGAGGCTGGAGGGGCAGAGGGGAAGAGGCTGGAGGGGCAGAGGGGAAGAGGCTGGAGAGGCAGAGGGGCAGAGGCTGAAGGGGCAGAGGGGAAGAGGCTGGAGGGGCAGAGTGGAAGCAGGAGAAATGTGCTGTGCGGCTGAAACGGTATTTGCCCCAACCAAGATGGCGGGCGCGACCTGAGGGGGCGTAATTGTGGGCGGGAACTGGGCGGGGACTGTGGGCGGGAACTAAAGAATGATTGCGGCCGCCATCTTGTTTGAGGCATTTTGCGGGGAAGATGCCGGCTAAGAGGAAGCAGGACGTGGAGCTCCCGGCCGGAGTAAGAAGAGGTCGGGATCGGAGGGATGACGTCTGGATGACCCAGAGGACGGGACGATCGAGGAAGATGGGGTGGTATGTATGAACTACGGGTGGACGCTGACAGTGTGTGTGTGTGTGTGTATGTTTGTGTGGGTGTGTGAGTGTGTGAGTGTGTATGTGTGATGTGGTTGGGATGGTGTGTGTGTGTTTGGGAGGACTGTAGTGAGAGGCTGTGTGTGTTTGATGAGACAGTAGTGATAGGGGCGAGCGGAACGTTGAAACGCCGGTGCCTGTAGCTGCACGGAAAGTTCCGCGCGGCTACCCTGCACTGTGACGTCAGCAGCATGGTCGGAGGCCGTCACGGAAGTAACCCTTCGGGTTCTCCGGAAGTGGCCTTCGGCTTTTATATAATAGATACCGCAAACCAACATCGTGTAACACAATTTTACATGCAAAATCATGTCACCCCAAACATACAATTAACAACATACCAACAGGGGAACTAATTAGAATACGTAGAAACAATTCTAAAACAACACATTATTTGGAAGAAAAAAATAAAACATTCCAAAGACTAACAAAAAAAATACCCAAAATGGTGTCTAGACAAATCAGAAAGGATCATTGATAACATCGAAAGAGTAGATTTACTAAAAAATAAAAATAAAACTATTGGGTAAAAATACAATCCGTTTATTACTTTCAATACAGAGTATAGTCCTCAGTATAAAAACATAGTGACTATAGTGAAGAAATATCTACCGTTTTTAAACCAAGAGGCAGATTTAAAAGAGATTCTGCAAAACAATCCAGTAAGATTTGTAGCAAAGAAAACAAAAACCATTCAAAACATTCTATCACCTAGTCTCTCTACAAACAAAAAACACCCAGTTTCCCAAACCTGGCTAACCACTAAAGGTTTCTTCAAATGTGGTGCCAGAAAATATATAGTGTTGTGGCTTTGATAGTAAAACAGACAAAACAGTATCATTGCTAAATGGAAGGTCTACAAAATAAAAGACTTTCTTAACCGTAACACCACCAATGTTATATATTCAATAACATGCAATAGTTGTAAGCTACAATATATTGGTTGCACCACTCAACCGCTGACAAAGCGGGTCAGGAAACATATGTCCGACACAATTAATGGCACAGGCATAGGAGCATCAGCGGTATCAAAACATTTTATAGTAAACATGGTAGAGATTTGAGGGATTTCTCACTCTATGGGGTGGAAAAAGTTTTGAGACCACCCAGAGGGGAAAATTGTAACAGGAAACTTTTAAAAAGAGAACGTTTTTGGCCATTTTTGGTAGAAAGTCGTACACCACTTGGTCTAAATCATAGATATGATTTAATCATGCAATATTAAATAAATTAAGTAAACTACAGTGTTGATATTTGTGATCAGTGCAACTATCTGAATAATAACTAAATAGATAAAGGTTTTGTATTAAAATAAAAATCCTGTACAAAAATATAACTTGTGGACGTGCTGCATCACTCATATTGTTTTGTTACTTTTATACATCCGCAAACATTCGCATATAGTCACATAATACATTCACCTCAAATCACCTCAAATCAAATATGTAGGCAAAATAGTATAAAAAGAGCTTGCAAATTTATAGAGTAAATATATGTACACTTTTTAAGTCCAAAATTAACAATTTTTCTATTGTTCTTTCACTGTATCATCTGAGTATATTTGAGCATGTAACATTAAAATTTAGATTTTTCACAAGAGAGTAGATGACACAGCTTGTTTAGGAACTATATAAAAACTCAGCAACTTATTAACTAGGAATATATTCTGACAAATTCAAGGGTGATACACCCATTTTTAATTACCGTTTATACTCGCGTATAAGCCGAGTTTTTCAGCCCAAAAATTGGGCTGAAAAGTACCCCCCTCGGCTTATACGCGAGTCACTGTATACTGTATACAATGTATACAGTGTACAGTGCCCCCCCATCAGTATACAGGGCCCGCTGTCCCGCTGCCGCTGTCCCGCTGCCGCCATCACGCTCCTCCGGCTTCATCCAGTGTCTTCTGTCTTCTTCCGGCTTCCTCCGGTGGGCGCAGGCAATGACGTCATTGTCTGCGTGCCAGAGGAGGAAGCCGGAAGAAGACGGAAGATGCTGGATGAAGATGGAGGAGTGTGATGGCGGCTGCGGGACAGCGGCAGCGGGACAGCGGAGGGATAAGTATACTAATCTCTTCCTTTACAGGATTGTTACCCAAGGGGGGGGGGGCCCTGTATACTGATATGGGGGGGGCTGCTGTATATACCTCTGGGGCTGTATATACCTCTGGGGCTGCTGTATACTACCTAAGGGCTGATGTGCTGTATACTACCACTGGGGATGCTGTATACTACCACTGGGGCTGCTGTATACTACCACTGGGGCTGCTGCTGTATATACCACTGGGGCTGCTGCTGTATATACCACTGGGGCTGCTGCTGTATCCTACCACTGGGGCTGTTGCTGTATACTACCTCTGGGGCTGCTGTATACTACCACTGGGGCTGCTGCTGTATATACCACTGGGGCTGCTGCTGTATACTACCACTGGGGCTGCTGTATATACCTCTCGGGCTGCTGTATACTACCACTGGGGCTGCTGTATGTACCTCTGGGGCTGCTGTATACTACCACTGGTGCTGCTGCTGTATACAACCACTGGGGCTGCTGCTGTATACTACCACTGGGGCTGCTGCTGTATACTACCACTGAGGCTGCTGTATATACCTCTGGGGCTACTGTATACTACCACTGGGGCTGCTGCTGTATATACCACTGGGGAGGCTGCTGTATACCACACTGCTGGGGGCTGTATACCTGTGCTGGGGTCCACCCTGGGCTTATACACGAGTCACTAAGTTTTCCCAGGTTTTGGGGGCAAAAGTAGGGGGGTCAGCTTATACACGAGTATATACAGTATTTTAAATACGCAAATTCCAAATTGGACCTTGTCCGCAGTCAGAGTTTTTCTTGAGTAGAGGCATAGTACACAAATCAGACCTAGAAGAAGACCTACATGGTTGAAACGCGTTGTCTGATCCCAGACAACTGTGTCTTCTACACTGCCTTAAAGTGCCCACTGCATTGATAAAGTCGGTTCATGAAAGATTGATGCTTTTTTTTAATGAAGGATCCCATCCCATACTAAGGGCTCCTCCTCTAGATTAGATTTGCTCTACTTCCAAGATAAATTATAGGTAACAATTATTATACGTTTTTTATATGTAAAATTCCTGTTTTAACATTTACATGTAGACAAGACCAGGAATAATAAAAACATTAGATGATTGTATTCATAGATTTATATGTGAAACATGTAATTTTATATTTGGTAGTTACTTACACAAATAAAAAGCTACAATGAAATCTTCACAAGTAAAGGCTGTTTCATCTTCAATAAAAGCTTTATTTCTAAGCAGGTTTAATACCACTGGTTTCTGTTTTTGAAGGAATTAGATGTAAAACTATTTTCCAGCTTCTTGTTTCCTTTGTCTTGCGGAATATTGCTCCCATCACACCATTATAATGAAAGAAGCCTGTTGAAAAACCCAGACGACAACAAACAAGCAAAACACTTAAAAAGGAGGATCTGAGAATCAATGGCTTGATGAGGTTTTACAATAGCATTAGACAGATTCTCAGAAGCTCTAGATCTCATCAGACACACATAAAACATCTACCTTAGGAGAATGTACAGACTTGTTTACTGAATAAGGTGGAATTAATTGAAATGACGGCTTTGCTCTTCAGTTTGGCAGAATTAATGTATAATTACTCTTTTCCTTGTGTGAGGTGTAAATAGGGAAATGTTACAATAATTGACAAGGAAGTGTGTGCAGTTTTGACTTTTCTTGCTTTAACAGTAGATTGAGATGGAGTGGATTTACTGAAATCATAAATTATACTATTGTGGCTGTGGGACTTCTGAAGATTTTTCACAATGGTTATTTGGTTAAGGAAGAGAGGTAAATCCTATAAAAAAGGTATTTATTTGTTTGCATAGTACTTAATAGAAGCAATCGTCAAAGTAACATATTTTAGGTTAAAAACAAAAACCTCCAAGGATAAAGCACCACTTCAGTGTTTTTATTTTATTTTATCGCTAAAGTGGTGCTTTAAATTCAAGACCCCAGTCCGTTGGCCCTTGCATACCCTCCTAGTCTTCTTCCGTTACAGGTGCTGCTCCTGTTGGTCTTCAGTAGTTTGTGAACTGCTTGATTGCTCCTGTATTTCATGGAGCACATTGGAGGTGACAACTCAATTCAAGCCTCATTCTGGCCTTGTTCTGGCTCTCATCGACTTGCATTAAAAGCTTGTGATGTAACTTCTGGCTTCCGGCCAGTCAGACGTTGTGGTCACAGGATGGCTCTGTGGGACTGGAGTAGTGTCGGTAAAAGGTAAAGATGCCGGTGTAAGACCAGGGTCAGGGACCTTAAATTAAAAGTGCAAACAGGTTACGCAGATGAAACAAGTTGGACACAGTAGTAAATTAACAACAGGTGGACTTTTATTAAGCTTTCCATCTATATCTCTGAAATACGTGATTCAGATGAAACCCCCAACGGATCCATTCACTATGATGAGGAAGCAGAATTACTTCAGACTCCGTTTGGCCTCAGTTCATCAGTGTCCTTCTTTTTCAAAGGTGCATAAAACTGTTGTTGACAACTCTTTTCTGCACGTCTAGAAAGATGTGTACAAAAATACCATGGGCCAAACAGGAATTCATAGTGACTCCATCTGCCTCATTACAGTAAATTACATTAAGGTATTAACAGCTAAATTTCTAGACTGCCAATACCACAAGTCCAAGGAGGAAAACATGGCTATCGCAAAGTCACCCTTTGTTTTTGGACTGTGGATGGTAGGCAGAAGAGAAGTCCAAGGACACATTCATCAGCTTGCAGATAACCCTCCAGAATCGGTAAGTAAATGGGATGGCTTCTGTAAGATGCAATGTGAAGTGGAAGACAAGCGTAAAATGGGCCATTTTAAAAAAATCTACTACCACTCAGATGATGGAGCAATTTGAGGACACTGGAAGGTTTGTGATGAAGTTCATCTTAATGTGCTGTCAAGAAGCGGATAGCTCAGATAAAATTAGGAAACGAAGATCTGGCATCATTATCTATTATATAATCACGAATGGATTTCGCGCACCACACTCGCATGCGACTCGCCGTGGTCATGTGGATACGAACGAAGCATTGGCCGCGCAGCGGCCATTGCGAGCAGCTCTAAGGCGACTCGCTATGCCCGCGCAGCGGGCATGGCGAGTCGCCTTAGCGGCGCGAAGCATTGGCCGCGAAGCGGCCATTGCGAGCAGTTCTAAGGCGACTCGCTATGCCCGCGCAGCGGGCATGGCGAGTCGCCTTAGCAGCGCGAAGCATTGGCCGCGAAGCGGCCATTGCGAGTCAGAGACTCGCTCTGCTAGAATCCCGATGCATTGTGCATCGGGCACCCATCTAGTGTTATATAAAATCACAAAGGCTTTATTTGAGTAATTTAAAGTAGGCACTCAGATACAGAGTCCATGGCAGTGAGGGAGAGGGTAAAGGATGCTAAGTGCACATTGCACTGAGATATCATCTGTATTTTAAATGACTTAAATAAAATATTAGTGATTTTATAAAAATAGAGTGCCACTGGATCTTTGTTTCCTAATTGTTACTTATGCATACTGCTAGATTGCACCTGATGGGCACCTTTCCGAATGAACAGCTGCAATTTAATTTATGAATAGCAGTGAGTGGATCTTATCTGCCTAGCACCAGCGTTTTGTTTGCATTGTACTTCGGCTGGATACAAGTAAAGGTAATAGTTGCCCAGAGGGAAGCTTCTTAGGATTGTTTTTGCAAACACATGAAGGACAGGCAGAAACAAAGTCCTCAACATCTTTACACAGGTTTGGCCACCAATAATAGGGTGAAATGATTAGAGTTGTATTTTTCTGCCTGGCATGACCTCCAAGCTTAGAGGAGTAAGCTCTAGCCTGCCTCTGTGATGAAAGTTTTTCCAGATGGTAACCAGGACAAGCTGACCAGGGACAACGAGAGCATTGTGAAGAGCATTTTCTAGGGCTCGATGATGTGTTGAGGCTCCTCCTCTTGGTTGGCAGGCGAAAAGGACCTAGAAAGCACATCCATCTTGATGTGGTTGACAGCTGACCGGAAATAGAGAACAAATTTAATGCGTGCAAAGAACAACGACCAAGTAGATCGTACAGAATGTAGGATATAAAGAATATAAAGAAATAAAGTATATTAAGGATTTACAAATTACAAACATTAACACCAAAAAGTCAGAACAGGGATTATGATACATCTAGTTTTCTTTAATTAAGTTAATTCTCTTTTTCCATACTCATTCATTGCATCATAATTCTTATTGTTTTTACTCTCTCTTCTGCACAGAGATGCTGAATTCTCTACTGGTGAAGGTAACACTTTGTCTTTTGTCTTTGAATTCACACGTTTTCTTTTTTTTTCTTTTTCTGTTATTAATTTCAGCTAGTTATTAATTAATCATTTCTCTTGTTGCCAGAATTATAGATGAGCAGTGTTCGATTCGAATTGTTCGACAATCCCAAATTCGAGCTGTTTTGGGTGGTGTTCGAGTCATTCGACAAATGCGAACAATTAGCTTCAAATTCGGCAGTTCGAGGTTATGTTTGATGATGATTTGACTGCCGCATTTTCCGCCTAAGGAATGAGCGGGGCACTTTCACTTCCACAATTATATACATACAATGCGGAAGTGAAATGTAGTAAAAGAAATGGTTAAAATAAAAAAATCTCTATGCTCACCTGTCCGGCGATCCACCGATGCCTCCAGCACCTCCGTCCTGATGCCTGTAGGACCTGTCGTGATGTTACAAGCTGGCAGCATCATTGGGTCACATGACCGGTTAGCACGGTAACTGCGGTCATGTGACCCGATGATGGTGCCGGCTTGTGACATCATGTCAAGTCCTACTGGCATCAGGACGGAGGTACAGGAGGCATCGGTGGATCGCCGTACAGTTGAGCATAGAGATTTATTTATTTTTAACCCTTTCATTTACTTAATTTCACTTCCGCAATTAATGTATACATATTGCGGAAGTGAAAGTGCCCCACACAGCTCATTCATTAGTGTTAGACGGTGGTCAATCAACATTCCACGAACACACCCGCCAATTCGACGAATCGAATCGAACACTAGGGTGGTGGCTCATCTCTAGGCAGAATATAATCATTAGTTTACTTTTTCCAAGTTTTAGCATTTATCCCCCTTTTTTCATTTATATGAGGTATATTAAACATTCACTAATGACACTTCCGGGTTCAGCGTGATCATGTGACTGCATCACATAATTCTTTGCCGACGGAATGGTTAGTTTGCATCCATTGCACATGCGCGGATTGTCATCATGACGTTGGAGTCACTTGATTGGACCCGGACTTCTGGGTTTCGGCTATTATAAGCCAGTTGTTCACTAGTAAGATGTGCTTCTTTCTCCACACTACTGCGTGCTACTATAGCACCTATGTTACTGGGTAAGTGCTCCTCTCTCACCTTAGGGTATGTTTTTTTGTTTTTTTGTAGTTGCAGTCCTTATTTACATTCTTCGTAATTTTCTCCTTATAACTGATGTGATCACTTGTCTCACTATTGTAACTTTAATCATAATACAGTGTAATCTTAAGGGCCCCGTCACACTGAGCGACGCTCCAGCGATCCCGACAGCGATAACAACCTGGCCGGGATCGCTGGAGCGTCGCTACGTGGTCGCTGGGGAGCTGTCAAACAGGCAGATCTTCTCAGTGACCAGGGACCAGGGAGCCACCTCCACATTGCTGGAAGCAGGAGGACGCTGGTAACTATGATAAACACCAGGTAACTAAGCAGCACAGGCTGCCTAGATGTCCGCTGTTTATCATAGTTACCAGCGTCCACCAGCTTACAGGCTGCGCTAAGCAGGGAGGACGCTGGTAACTATGATAAACACCAGGTATCTAAGCAGTGCACGCTGCTTAGTTACCCAGTGTTTATCATGGTTACTAGCCTGTGAGGTCGCTGATCGCTGGTCTCTCGCTGTCACATGCAGCGATAATGTGCTGACCAGCGGGAGACCAAGGACCAAAAAATGGTCCTAAACCACGTGCAGTGATCTGTGACCTCACAGCAGGGGCCTGATCGCTGCTACATGTCACACATAGCGACATCGCTGGGGAGGTCGCTGTTACGTCACAAAACCTGTGACACATCAGCGATCTCGCTATGTGTGACAGGGGCTTTATAGCTTGGCAGTTCTTAATCGTTCTTGATGTTGCCTATTTTGTCTTTTTTATACAGTTCATGTGAATGCCGCATTATCAATAACATCAAGGCAATAGCACAAAGACAAGAATTGTTGGTACATGTTTTCATTGTGTGTAGGTTATCTTGGTCAGTGCACATTGTGTTAGACGGTATGGACTGACCTTGTGTTCCATTTATATCAGAAGACAACAAGGTGATTTTATGCAATAAAAATACAAATTTATTAATTACATAATATTAAAATATTACATACAAAAAACTACTATTAAGGTTTTAAAGAAGGAATACAAAGGTAATAATACAAATAAAATATAGTATACACATAAAAAGTGATTATAAAAAATCTATAGAAAACACCCTATAAACTAAAAAATAGTAATCTTCTTAGGTGATCCTATAAACATATCTCACAGCCTAACCAGAAAAGACGTGTCAAAAAATCAAAAAGTAGGCTTTCAATAGTCACCTATCTCTCACATAGGAGACCAAACAAAGGTGAAAAGTGAAATAAAATAAACCCAAGCAGTGAAGATCAAACTAGAGGGTGGTTACCTGGTGTGTCTACAGACTCTGCTGCACTCTACATGCACGTTTCGGCTTACGCCTTCATCCAATCACCTTGTTGTCTTCTGATATATCTTTATTGGGTGAGCATTTATCTCCATGAAGTAGAGGGATGATGAGAGGGCATGAAAATCATCCTCTGTAAAGCCTAATTCTGGTGCTTGTGTTCCATTTGTCTGTTTATCTTATAGTATCTTATTAAGGCCTGATGAATGGCTAAAATGTTATTCTGGTACAATTTTTTGTCAAGTGACTTTGTTGGTTTTCATATAAATTTTCTGAAGCTGATTTTTGTGCCAAGTTCCTTATATATATAATTGTCATGGGTTGGAACCTCTACTTGAGCACTCATCCTATTGGGCAACCAATAGTATTTTTTAGAAGGATATAAAGACTCCCAAGAGGAGGACAAGTAGATCAATAGTACTGCAGAGTTCTGCAATGGTTACTATTTATACCACCACATGAAGAAAAAACACCGGGCACTAACAGTTTTTTTGTGCAGTAGGTCCAAGTCACTCCCGTGACTGAAGCCGCGGGGTTACCGGGGTGCTAGCGGTGAATTAAGTGCAGATAAATCACAAGTTCAGTAGACAAAAGCAGCCGCACTCACCGGAGATGAATCTTTCTTTCTTTATTTACTTACAGCACATTGCAGGGAGGGGGTGTGTGGGAGGCGGACGACGGTTCACCGTTTCGCGGTCGTGCACCGCTTCTACGGGTCCTCTACGGCGTCTGTCGTCATGTCCGGGATTTAATTACACCCGGGCATGATGTCACTACCGCCTATAGGAATAGTGTACATAAAAACACTTGTTATTAACAACAAATAGAACGCAACACTAATATACAGAAACCACATCAATATCCACATTGTTATTATTCAAATCGCACACTTTCTATCAACCTACCATGCTAAGGCTAGATACAACTTCCAACCGCGTGGTGTTACCTAGGTGATTACCGTATATAATCTAGAAGGTAGGCATCTCCTTTACTCTTACCGCTGTACACTTAATACCTATGCTCCAATCAAATAGAGCTAGTACCAGTGTGTACTGCGCTTAGGTCTCAAGCACATTGGACTATACTTAAATATCTCAGTGTCATATGCGTAAGTATACTTAATTGAGGCAGTAAATACTGCTCTCATTCTATTTTAAAACTTTGACCAGTCAAGTGTGTGTAGGGTATACTCACTGCTGCGCGCTATAGTGGAATGCGTGCATTTATAAGAATACCCCTCCTGAAAAAAATACCATCGTATGTCAAAGATTCTGGGGATTTTGTTAAACACATGGATGAATTTGAGTGGCATTCCGGGTATAGTATGGCCTCTATTGACGTAGAGAGCCTATATACCCGGATTCCACAGAGTCTGGCTGTGTCAATCATTAGAGAGATACTGCAGGTAGAAGGTCAAGATACTCAAATAGTTGATTTTATTTGTGAGTCTCTGCAATTTGTTTTGACACACAATGCGTTTACATTTAATGATATTTGGTATAATCAAATCTCCGGTACAGCTATGGGGACTCGGTCTCCTGTACCTTAGCGAACCTCTTCCTTGCCCACTTCGAGGATCATATCATTTACAATAACTCCAACCCTTACTTAAAACATATTAAATTGTTCATTAGATATGTGGACGACGTATTTGTCGTCTGGGAAGGCGAAGAGGTGGATTTTTCATCCTTCGTCGCCATGATCAATAAAAATAATTACAATATGGCCTTCACTTCAGTGTTTGGCAATAAGAGTTTGGAGTTCTTGGATGTTAAAATGAGCCTGGAAAAGGGGACACTGATCAGGTCCCCATATAAAAAACCTACTTCATCAAACACCTTGCTGCACTATGAAGTGCTCATCCCTATCACACTAAAAAGGCGCTCCCTTATAGTCAATTCCTGAGAATTAAGAGAATGAATAACACACTGGACATTTGTAAAGAACAAATGGCAGATTTGGAAAAAAACTTTGTGGATAGAGGTTACCCAGAGACCTTGATAAGAGAAACCAGGGATAGGGCCTTAAAAGGAACACAGTCTGAGAAAAAGGGATTGGCAAACCTTAAAAAGAAGCGGTTCGTCTTTTCTTTCAAATATGGCCCAATGTACCAAAAAATCACAGGGGCAATAAATAAATTTTGGCACGTACTAGAGAGAGACAAAGATCTGTCAGCGGCAGGGTTAGGCCAACCAGTGCTCTCGTACAGAAGGTGCCATAATCTTAAAGATTTAATGGTCAAAAATAGAGTTAGTTCTAGGAGAGACAAAACTTGGCTAGAAAAAAGAAGACCTATAGGTAACTATAAATGTAAAAACTGCAGATTCTGTCAGCAGCATGAGACAATCAATCCCATAACAATAGGAGATAAATTACACAGAGTCACCTCTCTTATTAGTTGTAAAACCTCATGGGTAGTCTATGCAATTTTCTGCCCATGCCGCCGTTTTTATATCGGGAAAAACTATAAGGGAACTTCACAAAAGGTTCAACGAACACTATAAGTCAATAAGAACAGGTATAGGGAGCCCCAGACTAATACAGCATGTAAATGAAATACATGGAGGCAACGCTGATGTTCTGACATTTGTAGGACTTGAGCAAGTATTACCCTCTGGTAGAGGAGGAGATACACATAAATCACTTTTGAGAAAAGAGAGCAGATGGATAGTTGAGACAAGAGCGTGTGGTCCGCTCGGACTTAATGAAAAGAATGATTTAGCGGTATTCTTATAAATGCGCGCATTCCACTATAGCACGCAGCAGTGAGTATACCCTACACACACTTGACTGGTCAAAGTTTTATAATAGAATGAGAGCAGTATTTACTGCCTCAATTAAGTATACTTACGCATATGACACTGAGATATTTAAGTATAGTCCAATGTGCTTGAGACCTAAGCGCAGTACACACTGGTACTAGCTCTATTTGATTGGAGCATAGGTATTAAGTGTACAGCGGTAAGAGTAAAGGAGATGCCTACCTTCTAGATTATATACGGTAATCACCTAGGTAACACCACGCGGTTGGAAGTTGTATCTAGCCTTAGCGTGGTAGGTTGATAGAAAGTGTGCGATTTGAATAATAACAATGTGGATATTGATGTGGTTTCTGTATATTAGTGTTGCGTTCTATTTGTTGTTAATAACAAGTGTTTTTATGTACACTATTCCTATAGGCGGTAGTGACGTCATGCCCGGGTGTAATTAAATCCCGGACATGACGACAGACGCCGTAGAGGACCCGTAGAAGCGGTGCACGACCGCGAAACGGTGAACCGTCGTCCGTCTCCCACACACCCCCTCCCTGCAAGGTGCTGTAAGTAAATAAAGAAAGAAAGATTCATCTCCGGTGAGTGCGGCTGCTTTTGTCTACTGAACTTGTTACTATTTATACAATACTATATGGGGATGAAAGCGAGCAAAGGATAGTTAAAACCAATCAGAAACAGCTGTCAGCAAGGAGAAATGAGCCCAGGGCTATTTATCTGCTTGTCCTCTTCTTATGGGTCTTTATATCCTACATGCTGTAAGGTGTACTTTTTTACACATATTCTATATTTTGCACTTCAGGGACATCTATCATGGTTTAATTATAGCTTTATTGCTTGCGTTTGGGCTATTCATTATTATATTACATACTAGGTTCTCATATAGGATCCATTTCCTCCTCCCTTAGGCTACATCTTTAGGAAGCACACTATTATGTGTCCTGGCCCTGCTTCTGAATTATCCCAAAATTGCATTTACATGCATACCTAAATTTCTTGGGGTCACTTTCTCTTCATATGTCATAACCTCTTGAAAGTATTGTTTGACATATAAATACCATCTGTTATAATTCTATTATTTTAGTACACTTTATGTGAGCATCTGCACCAAAATAGAGTGGGTCTTTGTGGGATAAAATTTTCCCATTTGCCAATGTACATGGGCTTGTCATCTTTTTGGAATTGTTTTTAAAATGTTTTGGATACAATGAAATGTATAATATTTTATATTGGTGTGCACATCCTTTTTCCAGAGTCCTTTTCTCCTTTGTTGCTTATTCAGGTAATTGACCAGACAGGAGTAAATGAGATCATAAAAGATGTCGATCACAAACTCCTGGAAGACCGTAGGGGCATTTCTAAGCTCATACTGCATTATCTGATGCTTGTAGTGGCCATCCTGGGTGTTAAAGGTGTATTTCAATTCATCCCTCTGGCATATTCAGATGAGGCTATACATTCCACCAATGTCGAGTTTAGTGAAGGTTCTAGAGCCAGAGCCTCTGAAATGATCAAACAATTCCAGTATGTGTCGCAACGGATATTTATTCTTGACCATAATCTGATTGAGGTCCCTATAGTCAATACAGGGCTTGAGAAAACTTTCTTCTTTATTCGCAAAGAAAATTCCAGCACCAGCTGGAGAAGAGAATTTCTGAATAAATCCCTTTGCCAGATTCTCCTTGATATACTCAGACATAGTTTGGGTCTCCACCTGGGACATGGGTTAGATGTGGCCTAGAGGAGGAGAGGTTCACGGTAAAAGTTCAATGGGACAGTCATATGTCCTATGTGGAAATAACTTATCTGCTTCTTTCTTATTGAAGATTTCTGAATAGGACCAATAGGTGGGTGGCCGGCCCAGAAGATTAGATAGAGTTGCTGGCGGTTGTGCAGGATCCATCAGATCAGATCACCAGCCCAAGACTGGCATGTGCACTTGTAGCCATAGCAGACATAAGTGCAACTGGGAACTGCCAGAAGATGGAGAGGACTTGGGATGGAGAGGACTTGCTCTTGCCCAGGTTAGTCTCTCCAACGGACCCTAGGCATGGGAGTATCATCTCTGAATAGAACTGGATTATATGTTCTGTACTAAAACAGTAGAAGCACTTCCCCTTGGTGCGATGGACCTCCTAGCAATGCCTAGTCAGCTTAACTCGGTCACTCCATTCAGGAGGAGGTGTGGAAGCAGAAGTCTGTGGAACAATCAGCCTCTGGAAGGTCAGAGCCAGATGCATCAACCACTCTCTTGCTTCACCTCTCTAGAGCATTCTTGGAAATTGAGGTTGATCTGGATATCCAGGTCGTCTAAGGAGGTGGAAACATCTTGGCATGCTAATTTGTCTTTGATTCTCCCGGACTGGCCCTCTCCGAATTCAACTACCAGTGACTCATTATTCCAGCAAAGTTCTGAGGACAGGGTTCAGAAGCAGAAGGGATACAGGCCTACAGTAAAGCCATCCTGGCACAGCCTGAGAAGGGAAAATGCTGCAGAGATAACATGGCCTGGGTCATTGAAAACCTTGTGGAATGACTCCAGGAAGGTTTGCAGTCAGAACTGACATGATTGCTTCTTTCCCATAAGAAATTCATCCAGGTGAGGGTATCACCTTACAGATGAGACATCAGAAAAGTAACTTTGGTCCGATTCGAGGCAAACTAGTGAGACAATAGTTCAAAGTGATGCGTACATTGGTTAATGAATTCTCAGTATAGAATGGGATCACCATCAATTCACAGCGAAGCAGATAAACAGAGTCCAGCTGTGCTGGTTGGAACTGCAGGCTAGAGAGGTGCAGCTGAGACTGCAGGTGTAAGAGTAGTTAGGCAAGTGTTCACGGACTGCAGTTAGGTCAAAATGTGCTCCTACTGTTCCTACTGATGAGTCAGATCCTAATGCACCACTGAAAGCAGGGTGGTCAGTAGACTGTCATGTTGGTGGGTGTGGGCCCACTGTGCCATGGGGCTGGGCTTAACTTGGAGGGGCATAACTAAGCAGCTACCTCATCTTCACTAGAGCCACTGATGATGTGATTAGGCTTGTGCTGGAATGAAGCCATTGACTTGGGACACATACAGAGTTCACATGCTACCCTTTTAAGAGGAGGGGAGAGGAAGGGAGCATGTGCGCTTGCAGTATAAGCACACTCCCGTGAGACCTGTATGGCATGTGTGTCACCCGGGGCAGTGGGGACTCGGGTATCCGGGCCCTTTTCCGCTGTGGTCGGGGGGATGTGGCACCAGCACCACTTCAGTCCTCCGGAGGGTGATGGTATAGCGACCTTGATGGTACAGCTCCCTGCAGGTGGAGAAAACCGCCCGGGCAGGGATGCACCGGTGATGATAAAGGTGCTGGTAATGGATGGATGGATGAGCCGGGACCTGGCCGGATGATAGGGGTGCGGGGTAGGAACTGAAACACACACTGCTGGTCGCTCTTTACCTTTTTACTGGTGTTGAAGCATGTAAATCGTCCAGAGTACCACTGGGTGTTCAGGATGTACTTCTGGGTCTCCACAGCGAGTGGGTATAAGGCCTCCTCTTTACTTTCCCTGTGTGTGTGTGAAGCCCCCGCCTGTGTAGAACTTGGCTGGCCTCCTCTGCTCTCTCATTCTCCTCCTGTGCTGTCATCGGGATACCCTCTGCTGACTACCGCTGATTCTATCCCCGTGGTGCCTGGCTCCCTAGTATGCGACTGCACAGGGATCCGGGAGACTGAAGTCTCCACGTTTTTTTCGGTGTTCTCCACTGGGCCTGGTGCACTCCAGTGGACGCGGACTCCAGTGTTCGGTGGTTGCTCAGGGGTGAACCTAACGCTGGCTCCTCGCTTCCCCCACTGTTGTGCCTCTTCTCCTTGCCTCTTGACCCCACTCTTGGGAATTACAGGGCTACCGGAGACTGGTCAGGGTGACTGGCTCGGGCCTACTGCAGCACCGAACACCAGCACTTCTTTGCAGCTCTTGTAGTGTCTGCCACACTCTGTCTAACTCCACCCCAGCACCAGTATTTATAGGGGATCCTGCCTAACAACAACAGATTGGGCTCCCCCTACTGTGCTGGGGTGGTAGGTGTTGTACAGTACACCATAACTGTGACCCCAGAGACTACAACAAGGGATCAAGTGTCCACTTGTTGTCTCTGGGGTCAGAGTCATGGTGCACTGTATGGCAATGATCTGCCGTACAATGCACCATGACTCTGACCCTAGAGACTACAAGTGGACACTTGATCCCTTGTTGTAGTCTCTGGGGTCACAGTTATGGTGCACTGTATGGCAATGATCTGCCGTACCGTGCTTCATGATTGTGACCCCAGAGACTACAACAGAGTAACCCCAGAGACTGTAGGAAGAGGACACTTAATCCTTTGCTGCAGTCTCTGGATGTAGCAGAGGCGATCGAGCGTCGTGGGACCTTAGTTGTGGACTACATCGGAGGTGATCAGCCGTTGTGGGACCTTCGTTGTGGACTACGTCGGATCTTTATAATAAAGATGGAGTCCGAATTTTGTTTGTGTTTTTTTTTCAAATAAAAAGATTTTTCTCTATGTGGAATATTTTTTTTTGACTATTTACCAGAGATTCCTAATGGCCGGGTCTAACATTGGCCCGACATTATGAATCTCTGACAATAAAAAAGCTGGCATTAACCCCTTTATTACCCAGTTTTCCACCTGCACCAGGGCAACTGGAAGAGTCTGGGTACAGCACCAGAAAATGGCGCTTCTATGAATGCGCCATTTTCTGGGGCGGCTGCGGGCTGCAATTCGCACCATGGGGGGCCAAGAACGCTTGGGGCAGCGTGGATAGAAAGCCCTCCTCGGGTAGGGCTGGAGGGTCCCCAGGGCAGGAGGGATGTTTTGGATGGGGATTTGTGAAGGATGATGATTCACACAGTCACTTACTTTGCTGCAGTTCTCTACAGTGCTTGTTGTCTTGGTGCTGGATGTGGTACACTTCCTCTGCTACTGCAGCTCCTCCAGCCAGTGTGTGAGACAAGCAGTCTTCAGCTCTGCAGGTGGGATTCAGTTGTTAGGCACAGATTAATAGACGCAAATAAGGTACACAGACTCCTGATAGCCATTCTCTGTCCATTTACTGGAGTATAAGTAGTTGTTACTAGCTGCCCTGGGAGTCTGGAGAGCAGTTCAGGGTATTTATGACCCGGCCGGGTCATATTGGCTTCCTCACTGTGTTTGCAAAGTGGCCCTGGAGTTGCTTCAGCTAGGCTACCGGCCCTATCTCTGTCTGCGTCTACCAGTATGACAGGCAACTCGAGTCCTTCACTTTTCCACCCCACCTGGGAAGTCATTGTTTCTGGATTCTATAAGTTGCTGCATCCCTGGTACTGGGTAGCTGGAGAATCTGGAGTCCCTCACTTTCCGGTGTTGACTACCGGTGTGTCTGAACTTGCACAGTCTCGGACTCCGATGTCCGTTCTTGTGGTGTTCCTCTGAGGGAGGGGAAGCACAGGTGATGCATCCTCCTGGTAGGTTTCTGTCTCTCTCCTCTTTCCTCAGACCCTAGCCTTAGGCCTGGTGTTCGTCAGGGAACTCTGAGATGGGCTTAGCATGGCCCTTTTGCACTCAGGTCCTCTGCACAGTTCTCACTGAAACTGCACTGTGCTCTTCACAGCCCTCCTAGGGACTGAACTGAACTTGTTGCTCCTCAGACCAGAATATATAGGGGAGCTCACCCTAAAGCTGGGCTTGGTCTCCCCCCTTCTGTCTGGGAGGTGTTGGTGTTCTTTGTGTGTTGCCTGAGTGGAATACTGTGGCATCCTGCTCACACAGGTAGCGACAGACTTCTCTAATGCACAGTTGGGTTTCCACAGCAGGTACCTATTACATACAACATCTTCCACCCCGACACAGTAGGGGGAGCTCCACTTGCTGACCTTAAGCAAGATCCCCTATAAATACTGCTGCTGGGTGAGAAGTTAGTGATAGTGTGCAGACGCTAGTAGAGCTGCAAAGACGTCCTGGTGGTCAGTGCCGCGGATAGGTCTGAGCCAGCGACCCGGAGTGGCCCTTCTACGTCCCGCAAGCCTAAGTGGGGACAGAAGGCAAGGAGCACAGTGAACCCCATCACACCGTGGAGACTTCAGTCACCTGGTCCCCCTGTGGGTCGAAGAGAGGGAGCCAGACACAGCAGTGAACCACCGCAGTGAGAGGGTAACCCATGGACTGCACAGGAGGAGAGGACAGAGATCAGAGTTAGGAAGAGAGAGAAGGCAAGTCTGGCTGCATGCAGGCTGTGCCTCAAACAATACAAAGGAACAGAGGAGGCCTTATACCCACTTGCTGTGGGGACCCACTGTGCAACCTGGTCACCTGTCAGTGCCCTCGACATCTTTACCTGCATACCATCAGTAAAAGGTAAAAGAGACTAGCGTCCTGGATATGTATGCGATGACCGGCCAACAACGCGCAGCTGTGGTACTCGGACAGTTAACTGGCGCAGCAGAGAAAGAAAGTGCGGCCTGGTCTGCCGCTGAACGCAGATCAGCCGCCGCCATATTTAACAAACTGAGAGCTACCTTCGAGGAGTGCAATGAGGCTGATGCACGCATGCGCTTCCATCGCTGCTACCAGAGGCCAGGAGATGATAAAAGAGCTTATGCCTGGCGTCTGGAAGAAGCATTGCGTGCCCTTAAACATGTCAGCCCCACCAGTGTACCCGATGACAATAAGCTCTTAATTGAACAATTTACTCAGGGACTGCTATCCTCCGAGGTCAGTAAGACTGTATGTTGGTGGTCATTAAGCAATCCTGAAGCTGACTTTAACACCCTGAAGGAGATGGCCATCAAAGGGTTACAGCCAGTAGAGACCCATGAAGCTGCTATTAAACGGTGGTGCAGTGGTGAGGTGCAGGCTACTTCAAAACCATTCCCTTTGTTCAATTTGCTCAGCCTGACAAGTATGATTCCCTGCGAGCTGAGATGCGTGCTGAGATGCGCCAAATGAACAAAAACATCACTAAGCTAATGGACGCTCTACAGTTACAGCAAAGCAAACAGCCAGCGCCAGGACCCCAGCCCCGACCTCAGCCGCTGATTCAACTTGCCGACAGTCCGGAAGATGTACCCTGGATGCGAGAGAAGCAAGCCACAGCGTACCGAGAAAGAACCACCGACCGCTACAGCTCCACTGGGGAGCCCATCTGCCGCCGCTGTAACCACAGCAGTCACCTTGCCAGGAGCTGTCCTTGAAACGGGCAATCCCTGGGGTCGGGGCCAAACCTCAGGATTAGCTCAACAGGGCCCAGCCACCTAGTACTAGACCTTCATTGGACAGAGGTCATTTCTGTCCATTGTACTAGATGGCATCCCGACACCTGCTCTGCTGGACACCGGGTCACAGGTGACCACCATCCCCTTTATCCTTTATAAGGATGCAGAACTAAAACAGCCTGATCTAGACTTAACCCTTAATGCATCTAATGGTGAACCAATTACCATGATGGGGGTTAGAGAAGTGCCCATAAAGGTGGGGAGGGTGGAATTGCAGACCCAAGGGGTCCTTGTAGTAGCAGAAGCCAGTTATGCTAATGATCCATATATCATACTAGGCACTAATGTTGTTAGCAATTGCATAGAGGAAATCTTGTCTTTGCTTCAACAGATTGCAGACACTGCCAGACCTGGTCAAAGGAAGGTCCTCCAGCGTGAGATCAGAGCCATCCTGCACCAACAACAGGTAACAATTAATGGTGGCGAAATTGGTACTGCACGGGTAACAGTCCTGTTGCCTATTGTGATTCCCTCAATGAGTGAAATGATGATTTGGTGTCGAGCAGCTGTAGGTCTGAGAGGGCAGGACTACCAAGCATTAGTGGAGCCCGTCAGCACTGAGCACAGACCTACACTGTTGACAGCCAGGGGGGTGGTGGACATACCCAATGGGAGAGTACCTGTTCACATCTTAAATTGTGGCAGTGAGGAGGTAAAATTACCCAGGTATACCACCGTTGCTAAATTGTACACAGTCAGCAACAACGAGATCCAAACAGTGGGACCCATACCCTATATTAAAGGTGAAAAACCTGATCAAACAACTGGGCTACTGGAGGACTGGTGTCAGCAGCTCCATGTCGGAACTGACACCACTCCTGTGCACGAAAAGCAAGGTGTATACCGGGTAGTTCAAGAATTCGAACAAGTCTTTAGTAAGCATCCACTTGACTTTGGTAGGATAAAAGGGGTACAACATCACATCCCCACAGGTACACACCCACCAATCAAAGAGCGGTACAGGCCTATTCCACGTGCACATTTCAAAAAGCCAAGGAAATGTTACAGGACATGAAGGACGCAGGGGTTATACGAGATAGCTGTAGTCCCTGGCCAGCCCCATTAGTCCTAGTCAGGAAAAAGGATTGCAGTATGAGGATGTGTGTAGACTACAGGCAAATAAACTGCATAACACACAAAGATGCTTACCCATTACCTCGTATAGAGGAATCCTTAGCTGCGTTGAAGTCTGCCAATTACTTCTCCACCTTTGATCTCACTAGTGGGTATTGGCAGGTGTCCGTAGCCGAGGAAGAAAGAGAGAAGACAGCATTTACAACACCTATGGGCCTATGTGAATTCAACAGCATGCCCTTTGGACTATGTAATGCACCCGGAACCTTCCAGAGGTTGATGGAGAGTTGCCTGGGACATAAGAACTTTGAGACGGTACTGCTCTACCTGGATGACGTGATCATGCACTCTAAGACCTACGGGGCACACGTCACTCATCTAGCAGAGGTGTTTGAAGCTCTGGCCAAATATGGAATGAAGCTAAAACAATCAAAATGCCACCTGTTGAAGCCAAGAGTACAGTACCTGGGACACATAGTCAGTGCTGAAGGTGTGGCCCCTGATCCCGACAAGGTGACAGCTATCAAGGAGTGGCCGGAACCCAAGACCTTAAAGGAAGTACGTCAATTCCTGGGTTTGGTGGGCTACTATAGGAGGTTCATAAAGGAGTATACCAAGAAGGCTGCTCCCCTGCAAGACCTCCTAGTAGACCAACGCACGAAGTGCAGGCCCAAGGATTCTTCATGGAGATGGGGTAAGGAACAAGAGGAAGCGTTCCATGTGATAAAGGAAGCCCTGACAGGAGAAGATATCCTTGCTTACCCGGACTACAACCTGCCATTCCTGCTGTACACAAATGCCAGCAATGTGGGACTCGGAGTTGTCCTCTCCCAAAAGCAAGACGGCAAAGAGAGGGTGATCGCCTAGGCCAGTAGGACGTTGCGCCCCACAGAGAGGAACCCAGAGAACTATAGTTCCTTCAAGCTGGAATTCCAGGCCTTGCTCTGGGCCGTCACCGAGAGGTTCAAACACTATCTGGTCTCTAGCAAGTTCACAGCCTACACGGATAACAATCCGCTGACCCACATGGAAAGTGCGAAGTTGGGAGCCATGGAGCAGAGATGGATGGCCAGACTCTCCAACTACTAATTCACCACCAATTTCCGGGCAGGTCACCAGAATGGGAACGCGGATGCCTTATCCAGAATGCATCACCTGTCAGAAGAGGGTGTAGATGAAGACGAGCTGGAAGAAATGAAGTTACCTGCCTTCCATCAAGTAAGAGTAACCCAGTGTAGACTTGAATTGAAAAGGGAATGTGACGTGTATATATGACCGAGATCCAGAACATATGAATCCAATAAGAGGGATTTAAATGTAATACATTAAGTTTATTATACAGATATCAAAAAAGTGCATTACAAGATCAGAAACGCAACATACATTTAAAAACAATTAAAAAGGTGTAAAGAACACCATAGATACAAATTTCCAAGCCCAGGGGGATACTAATCAGAGTATCACATGTATTGTACACTGGGAACCAGTAGTCAGTTAATGAGCCCAACCATAAGCTGCTGTAATCAATTACATCACTGTCATAAACTAGCAACACTGAACGTGAGTATGAGAAAGGTTACTTCACAAAGATGATTAACCAAAATAAATATAGATATATAAATTGGTATATGCTATAAGTAGCAAGGGACAGTGAACCCTGCCTGCCTATTAATAGTAACTACGGAATCATTGCCTGTGCTAGAAAGCCGACATGATGTTTAACACACCAAAAGTGGCATGGTGTGTAAAGGCCGCTTTACACGGCACGATATCGTAGCCCAACTACGATAAAAAGTCACGTGATTCGGGCGTTGCCGCCGATATCATTCGTGCGTTGTGTGGTGTAAATGAGCAATGCGACGCCAGAACAATGCAAAAATGATATCGTTTATGAATTGTGCAGGCTCTCCAACTGAGCAATATTGGATGGACGATCTGACATGATCGTGCTGTGTGACAGTGCTACTACGATTTGGAGCACAACTTCCCCTATTCACTCCAATGTTAATTGCTCATTCCCTGACTTGATGAGACGCAGTGTGCAAGAGGGGCGTACAACATCGTAGTTGCGTTGCCTGGCGATATCGCACTGTGTAACATCTCCTATGCGATCTTGGACAAACACCAAAAATATGCGTGCTCCTGTGAGATCGTGTGGCGCCCCTGCAACCAGGAGGCCACAAAGGGAACGCAGCCAGGTAGGAGGAAAGACAGTTGCACCACAACACCCTCACAGACAGCCCACACAACCACTAGAGAGCAGCACCCAACCCGGAGCCCGGGAGCTCGAGGTGGGCAAGGGGTGGTGGGTTTAGAGACAGTGGGTGGGCCAGCAAGTAGGTCAGGTGACAGAGGGTAGATATAGAGAAGGGGAGGAGGAAGGAGTCAGTAGGCCGGTGTAGGCTGAGATGCAAAGACAAGAAGCACAAGTCCTGGAAGAGTGGGGTAGAAGGAGCGCAGAATCTGCAGAGCCAGTGCGAGCCACAGAGAGAAAGCCCATCCGGAGCCATCACCCCAGGAGTGTGAGGGACAAGAGGACCAGCAGCACTCGGTCCTAGAAACACGGCTGAGACGGCAGACTGCAGGTGGAGTAGCCCTCCTATTTAACCCAAAGTACACGGTAGAAGGGAGCCTGATAGAGCCTCACCCAGCAGGACTATTGGAGGCTAGGCTAGCAGCAGAGTGTTGGCTCTGAACGGGACCGATGATCCACCCGGTATCCCCAAATTAATCGACGGGGAACTCCAGATTTACGTTAAGGTTCCCACCCCAAAGGACAGGCAGCTCAGTGCCAACCAAGAGGGCCCACAGGTGTCCGGGCCACCGCCATACTGTCTGGAGATGCACACCAAGTGAGAAAAGAGAGAGAGTTAAAGCTTGGAAAGGACAGAGAAAGAGTGAAGGGTCACAGAGAGGAATAACCTGGCTGCAGGGAGTAAAGGAACCCAGAGGGGAGAGTTGTGCCCGTGTAAGAACTTGTAACTGGAAATGTGACTGAACTGTAACTGAGAAAGCTGAGAAGTAAACACGGTGAACCCTGCCTCTGACTCCCTAGTGTGATTCTGCCTGCACATGATTCCCTCCAACAGGTCTGCAGAGGATTACAATCTGAAGAGCCACAGCCTGTCAGCTCTGAATCCTGAAGGAAGAATTCTGCAGCAACAGGACAGTAAGAGCACTGCACCCATCACAAGCCTGCACACTACACCATAGACTTTAACATCACTGCCCCAGGGAACCCAGTTCTACCCGCGGAGAACTATTCCATCATTAGCTGCCATAACATCATCCCCGGAGGTTCTGCAGCAGCGGTGGTCCCACAATGGACCACAAGCCATGGGTGGCGTCACAACCGACATTATCCCCTGTAAATATTCCGTTTATTATTGCCAGGGCCCGGGACACGGTCCGGACCAGGACCCCGTGACATTCCCCAGCAGCAGACCTAATCCGGCACCGAGTACCCCGTCCCAGTGGGCTCGACAATCGACGTGTAAAGCGGCATTAAGTGATTCCTAATTAATCCTAATAGGAGCACACAGCTATGGTAACAGCCAGGGGTAATAGAAACTCAGTACATTATACTTTCTGGAAAGCCACATGGGAATGGCGATAAAGTCTGTTGGGCCCAGACTGGACTGGAAGGCTGGGGCACAGGCAATGATTCAGTAGTTACTATTAATAGGCAGGCAGGTTTCACTGTCCCTTGCTACTGATAGCATATACCAATTTATATATCTATATTTATTTTGGATAATCATCTTTGTGAAGTAACCTTTCTCATACTCACGTACAGTGTTGCTAGTTTATGACAGTGATGTAATTGATTACAGCAGCTTATGGTTGGGCTCATTAACTGACTACTGGTTCCCAGTGTACAATACATGTGATACTCTGATTAGTATCCCCCTGGGCTTGGAAATTTGTATCTATGGCGTTCTTTACACCTTTTTAATTATTTTTAAATGTATGTTGTGTTTCTGATCTTGTAATGCACTTTTTTGATATCTGTATGATAAACTTGAAAATGTATTACATTTAAATCCCTCTTTATGGATTCATATGTTCTGGATCTCGGTCATATATATGTGGCGCCCCGCAACGAGTGCGTCACAAGGGAGTATTGCAGCCGCAATATTCTCTGACACCGCAGTGATATAGTTAACTCTGAGATCCAACCCTACATGCAACACCTAGAACAGAGGGCCAATCCTAGGTCCTGGTGGGTGGAGTGTTAGGGAAGTGTAGGAGAACACACGATAGTCTAGATGAGTCTGAGAAAGAATCTAGAACCTGACAAGAGCAGACTAGAGCTTGGAGAGGAGCGGGGGCTCCGCACCCCGTGCGGGCCCCTGGGCCGTCACCGGTCGGGTGTCAGCACCTGAGGCCTTAACTACCGGGATTGGGCATATCTACACGGGTTCCCAAAAGACTCCCGTGCCCACAACTCACAGCCGGTTCACTGGTACCGAAGCTGGCAGCAGTTCACCTCTGCCACGCGAACCAGAAGAGTGGAGGATCAGCTTTACAGGAGCACCCCACCACCAGCCAGTTTCCAGTCGTCTAACCAGCGGTGTACCCACTGAGGGATCCAAGGCTCCCCAAAGCATCCAGAACGTACATCATGGATAGGGCATTGAAGCAGCCTCCCCGTACCCGATCTGGTATTCCTGGGCGACGCTGGCAATCAAGTAGGTAGAATGGAGGAACACTTGCGGATCTCTGAGGACACTATCACTGCTGAGTCCACCCGGTCTACTACTCAACCACTGTATACCATGTATTGCCTACTGGTTACAGTAAAGACCCGTTATAGAGACTTTCTGTGTCTGTGCTTCCTTATGAACTGTCCGTCATTACTAAAAGGTAACCGCAGCTGCCGCACAACATCTTGAGCAGCTCCAGCCTCCGGGGATCACCGCTCAGCCTGTGGGGAGCGTAACATCTTGCTGCTGTCCATCCCCCGGGGGTTCCGCAGCGTCGGTAGCCCTTACAGAACTACTCATAGGTGGCGTCACGAATAAAAAAATTAAACCCCTTTTAATCTGTTCCCGCAAGACGTCTTCACTTTTGATCTGCACTACACCGGGCCCCACTACCGGCAGGCGCGGTCCACCCGTGACAAGGAGGGAAGAAGAATCGCCTGTATCAACCGGAGTCAGCCGGCCGCGGTGAGTCAGAAAATGGCGTCACGAACAGGATACGAGCAGGCCCGTTACCCAACGGGTATGTTGTGCTTAAACTGGACTTTATTGTCTACAATTGGACTTTGTTCGTCCCTAAAAGAACTTTCCCGCCTTTTCACCATTGGGTCAAGATGGCGCCCAAGATGGCGTTCCCGCCACAAGAAGCCGCCACGTGAAAGCCCAGGAGTGAGTCGACCCCCCCCCTCATCGTGGGAGAGCTAAAGACAAAAGGCGCCAAACTCTTTGTCCGCCCTGATTGCTCGAATCAACCATGGGGGCGGACCCCAAAGACTTTTCCCACCATTGGACTACAAAAGCCCACAGGAAATGGGAGTGTCACGGACAGAGAGAAGATTTCTTCGCCAGCTCAACCAGAACGTCTTACCGGTTGAACGGGTGTGGTTTCCCTCCAAGGAAGAAAATGTCCAGCATGAGACTCCAAGACCTGATGCGGGAGGTCGAGGCGGAGGCCAGAGCAGCCATCAGCCAACCGGGTCCGGATCCTGCCCTTACCATAGACGGCAGCCCCGACTTCTGGCTAGAGGCTCTACAAGACCTCCGGGTGCGGTTACTAGAGACTGTGGAATGGACGATTCGCAGCTGGAGCGCGACCCTAGGCAGACGACTACACCATGCGATGCAGCAGAGCCGACCGGGTACCGCTACTCCAAGCCCAGACGACGTCACCAGCTTCTCGACCGCCTCACCGTCACCTACCACCTGCCCAGCTTCGTCACCAGAGCCAATAGACTGTATCATTCCCGTGAGGACCACAGCTCAACCCGTTCCAGCGGTCAACACCGCAGCCGATCCCGTTCTTGAGCCGGAGCTCATAACACGCTCCATGGAAGAACTTGAACTTTACCAGGTTCCCACTGAGGAACCCGCGACGAGTTTCACCACTACGGAGACTGTCGCCTGTTTTATCCCCGTACCGGAGGCTTCCCTTGCCATTGCCGAGGCCTACCTGGTAACCGGGATTGAAACACCTTTACCTGCGGAAACAGATGAAGAGGCAGGCAGCCTGGAAGCCCTGCAGGACGTCCCTACGGAAGGATCCGCAGCACCACCGCCCTGTTGTACAACGGAACAAGCTTCAACATCTCCAGCCAACGAGCAGCCTGATGTGGTCATCGAGGAAGAGGTCGGAGAGGATGACGACGAGACCCACAGCACCACCGAGGATTTCGACACCGGGTTCGCTTGGGGAGACAACAAGGAACTTCCTACCGGGCATACAGCTCGGGTACACTGGTCGGGTGCAATGCCGACACCTTCCCCTGTGCCGTTCCACCGGGTTCCAATACAGACAGCCCGCCAAGTTCAAGCTTCCCGCCAAACCACCAGCTCCATTACTCATCTCTACACCCCGAGCCGTAACGACGGAGATGTACGCCAGAGACGACGAGAGGAGTGGCAAGCCCGAGAACGCGCCAACATGCAGGCCCGTGCCGAGGCTCGCCGCCAGCCGCCGCTGCCTGATGAACTCCGCCGTGAAGGTAGAATTTCCACCTTTAATTTACATACCGGGTGGGGGTTCGCTTGGGAGGTGGGTTTGAATGAGGAGGTGTTTGTGGGGCGCCGGGACGTTGAGTCAAACTTGCCAAGAGGACATCCCGATCGCGACCTATACCGGGGCGATATTATCACCTACGAGCGCTATGCTTGTCCAGATGGGTGGTTCGCTATCCGGGTGCGCCATCGTTCTCCATGCCCGTGACTTTAAGACTTGAACTCCCTCACTGACTCTGTTCCCGTTAACCACTGACTGTGTGATCTCGCGGCTACAGCCTGGACTCTAGTTAAAGTACAGCCGACCGCACGCCGGGTCCGCACAAAGTGATTACCTGTTTCTTTGCTTATGTCACCAAAGCATATCTTTACCTGTTTTTCATTTTAATAAAAGTGTGTCATATATGTTGTATAAAAATACAAAAAAACCTCTGTAATGTGAGTAGTGTGACGCTTGGGGACAAGCTTATTCAACCAAGGGGGAGTATGGCGCCCCGCAACGAGTGCGTCACAAGGGAGTATTGCAGCCGCAATATTCTCTGACACCGCAGTGATATAGTTAACTCTGAGATCCAACCCTACATGCAACACCTAGAACAGAGGGCCAATCCTAGGTCCTGGTGGGTGGAGTGTTAGGGAAGTGTAGGAGAACACACGATAGTCTAGATGAGTCTGAGAAAGAATCTAGAACCTGACAAGAGCAGACTAGAGCTTGGAGAGGAGCGGGGGCTCCGCACCCCGTGCGGGCCCCTGGGCCGTCACCGGTCGGGTGTCAGCACCTGAGGCCTTAACTACCGGGATTGGGCATATCTACACGGGTTCCCAAAAGACTCCGTGCCCACAACTCACAGCCGGTTCACTGGTACCGAAGCTGGCAGCAGTTCACCTCTGCCACGCGAACCAGAAGAGTGGAGGATCAGCTTTACAGGAGCACCCCACCACCAGCCAGTTTCCAGTCGTCTAACCAGCGGTGTACCCACTGAGGGATCCAAGGCTCCCCAAAGCATCCAGAACGTACATCATGGATAGGGCATTGAAGCAGCCTCCCCGTACCCGATCTGGTATTCCTGGGCGACGCTGGCAATCAAGTAGGTAGAATGGAGGAACACTTGCGGATCTCTGAGGACACTATCACTGCTGAGTCCACCCGGTCTACTACTCAACCACTGTATACCATGTATTGCCTACTGGTTACAGTAAAGACCCGTTATAGAGACTTTCTGTGTCTGTGCTTCCTTATGAACTGTCCGTCATTACTAAAAGGTAACCGCAGCTGCCGCACAACATCTTGAGCAGCTCCAGCCTCCGGGGATCACCGCTCAGCCTGTGGGGAGCGTAACATCTTGCTGCTGTCCATCCCCCGGGGGTTCCGCAGCGTCGGTAGCCCTTACCGAACTACTCATAGGTGGCGTCACGAATAAAACAAATTAAACCCCTTTTAATCTGTTCCCGCAAGACGTCTTCACTTTTGATCTGCACTACACCGGGCCCCACTACCGGCAGGCGCGGTCCACCCGTGACAAGGAGGGAAGAAGAATCGCCTGTATCAACCGGAGTCAGCCGGCCGCGGTGAGTCATATACACGTCACTTTCCCTTTTCAATTCCAGTCTACACTATACTCGTGTGACCGATTGATCGCACAATTGTGCCCGCCTATCCTTTGTTTGTAACAGAGTAACCCAGTGCCAGAAAACCCGTTAAGACCCTCCTGCAAAAATGGTGAACCCGTTGCCCCACTTCGGTTTGAAAGAGGTGCAAGACAATGACCCGGCTGTCAGTCTAATAAAACAACAAATAACCCAGGAGTCAGCGAAGCTGCCTGAAAATCCCCAATCTGAAGCCAAACATCTGTGGAGCGAGCGGAGTAAACTGTTCATATACTAAGGGAAGCTTTGTTGGAGGTACAGCAACCCAAGAACACACGAGATGGCTTGGCAAATCATCATGCCAAAATCAGAAATCCATGTGGTCTTGAACGCCTATCACAACCAGTCTGGTCACTTCGGATGGAAGAAGCTAGAGATGCCACTAAGAGATAGGTTTTTTTGGGTCGGCATGCGGATATCCATTGAAAGTTGGTGTAAGAACTGTAAACCCTGCAGCCTGAGAAGAAAGGACTTACAGAGCCAGAAAGCCCAGCTTTATCCCATTGTGACAAAACAACCTCTGGAAATTGTAGCCTTGGACCATGTAAAACTGACTCCAAGTAGATCCGGCTACACCTACGCGTTAACCATGGTAGACCATTACTCGAGATTCTTAATGGTTGCCCCCGTAAAAGACCCGAAAGCTGCAACAGCTGCTAGAACATTCCAGAACGTATTCTGCAGAGCACTGGGATACCCTGAACAGGTCCTAATAGATCAAGGATCAGCCTTCGAAGCGGAGATCTTTCAAGAGTTCTGCCACATGTATTGGTGCAAAAAGATCAGACAACCCCATATTATCACCAAGCCAACGGACTCGGTGAGAGAATGAATCACATCATCATTGACATGCTGAAGATCTTACCCTTAGAAGAAAGAAACCAATGGCCGGAGAAACTACCTGACTTGGTTGACATGTACAACCACATTTCAGTAAGCTCTACAAACTGTACACCAGCTTACCTGATGAGAGCCCGTACAGGAAAGTTACCCGTAGATTTGGAACTCGGAGTAGTAGATCCCGAAGCAGACAATACAATTCCCAATTGGAACGCCCATCGCCTCCAACAATACAAAATGGTTCAAGCCTGTGTAGAGGATAACCTGGAGAAACCCCATGAAAAACAAGAAAGGGACTATAATAAACACGCTCCAGCGGAACCAATAACACCTGGAAGTATTGTCCTAGAGAGGAAAAGAACCAAACACAAATTGGATGATCAGTGGGAACAAGAAACCTACGTTCTATTAGATTCTGGACATGACAACAGCAAAGTCTGCCTTATCAGCAAAATGATGGAAAAACCACACAGACTGTATCCAGAAACCACATCAAAAAGTGTCCAACTGATTGGGAAAACCAAAATCACTCCAATCAGCCAATGCAAAAAACAGAACCAGAGCAAGAACAAAATTTAAATGAAGAACCAAAGGAGAAGGTAATCTCAACCATGTTAGGAGAATTCCCAGAAGATTGGCCTCAACAAGATGGAGCCATCATAGTGCCAGTGCTGAATTTCTACCAGCCCAATGAAGTGGTACAAAGGAATCAGGAAGAAATACTCATTGCTAGAGAATCTGAGGATGCTGCAACGGTACACCTGCTAGCCCTGTAGTGACACTAAGGCAACGTAGACGCTTACCTGACATACCTGCACCAAGCCCTTCACTAGAAACATCACCTGAGACAGTGACACCTGTGGTGCGTAGATCACAAAGAAGCACACAAGGTCAACCCTCGTCTAGGTATGGAGAGTGGGCACAGTAATGTAAGGTAGAGCACACTAAGGTAACCTGTAAATAGTCATTGTACAATAAGAATGCAAATAGTAGTGTACAGAGGAACTGGTTTAGCCCCACGCACATTAAGTTAGGTCTCCTAAGCCGAGACACCCATAGGGACATGTGTTTAGTGAGACTGTGAACTTTTGAAAGACTTTTCACCTTTTTCTTACCCGGAGCATACAGAAAATGGACTGTATAGGCTCTTTGAACTAAACTTTTCCCTTTGAACTTTTTACAATTTAAACGAACTACAGTTACGGGACTTATGTAGCCACAAACTCTTCAAAAGCCTGCGGTGAATGGACTAGCACCGTAAGGACTTACCTGTTTTTCAATTTTTTCAAATATTTTTCAGTGCTTTTTTGTAAATTTTTATATTTTAAGACTTTGTAAATATGTTACCTGTAGTGATGAGCGAGCATGCTCAGCGCTACTCGTTACTCGCACGAGAATCGCCTTACTCGGGATGCTCAGAGAGCACCGAGTACAGCTGAGATGCTCGGACTCTTCACTAATAATTATCGATCTGACACAAATACACAGCACCCTTCAGTGCACACAGTGATCTTGCACCTCAAAGAGAGCAGATTAAGTGTTAGGGTCCCTCTGGGGGACACAGCAAGGTGATATATGCTGCGATGATTTGGAAAAGGCCACCCTCCAGCCCTTTCCCAAAAACACTCGTTTTATAGCCGGAAGTCTGTGGACGAAACCTATCACTCATTGACTTACATTGGGCTCGGTGCTCGGTTGAGCTCCCGAGCATCTCGAGATGCTCGACCCGAGCATCGAGCACTCGAGCATTTTACTGCTCGCTCATCACTAGTTACCTGTTATATTGTTGAATATTGTTATTCCTTTTTGTTTAAACAAAATGCTCAGTCAAGGAGTACTGAAGTTACCTAGGGGGGTATGTGGCGCCCTGCTCACACAGGTAGCCACAGACTTCTCTAATGCACAGTTGGGTTTCCACAGCAGGTACCTGCTACATACAACATCTTCCACCCCTGCACAGTAGGGGGAGCTCCACTTGCTGACCTTAGGCAAGATCTCCTATAAATACTGCTGCTGGGGGAGGAGTTAGTGATAGTGTGCAGATGCTTGAAGAGCTGCAAAGACGTCCTGGTGGTCGGTGCCGCGGTTAGGCCCAAGCCAGCGACCCGGAGTGGCCCTTCTACATCCCACAAGCCTAAGTGGGGACAGAAGGCAAGGAGCAGGCAGCCTCAAGGAAGCGAGGAACTAGTGAGAGTTCGCCCTAAGACATACCGGACATCGAGGATCCGCACCTATGAGATACTCCAGGACCACAGAGAACCCCGTCATACCGTGGAGACTTCAGTCCCCCTGTGGATCGAAGAGAGGGAGCCAGACACAGCAGTGAACCACCGCAGTGATTTGAGAGGTTAACTCGTGGACCGCACAGGAGGAGAAGACAGAGATCGGAGTTAGGAAGAGAGAGGAGGCAAGTCTGGCTGCATGCAGGCTGTGCCTCAAACACTACAAAGGAACAGAGGAGGCCTTATACCACCTTGCTGTGGGGACCCACTGTGCAACCTGGTCACCTGTCAGTGCCCTGGACATCTTTACCTGCATACCATCAGTAAAAGGTAAAAGAGACTTTTGCAGTGTGCGTGTGTCATTCCTCTCTGTTCCCAGTGCCTGTCATAGATTGCTCCAACACTTCCTATACCATCTACAGCTCCACTACAAGCTTCCACTACAAGCTGCCCCGGAGGTCCAGCCCTACCTGTAGAGTACTTTGCCAAGCTAGCCCCATTACCATCTACCTCCGGCGGACTGTGGCAGCGCTGGTGACACATCACCAGAAACTACAGGTGGCGTCACGACAATTTGTAAATACAATCCCCTGTAAATATACAATTTTCAAAGAAGTCCCCCAGGACATGGGATCAGGCACGGCCACCACTCCCAGTGACACAGGAGCATTAACCCCTTGGAGCCTGATACCCGAGTACTCAAAGCCTTGGGCTCGACAATACCCCTTACTGCTCTCTGGTGACACCTAGCAATGGTGACACTGTGGCACTGTGACTCTGGGGTGCCACACTCCCAAGCTCATCTGCTTAGGTGAAACACCACATACTGCAGCAGAGCTGTGGCAAGGAATAAAACAACAGACCGATCAGTGGCTCTCCCCACTGCAATTCCAACCCAGTCTGGTTGTCTGCGATAATGGGCGTAACCTGGTGTCGGCTTTAAAGCTCAGGAAGCTAGTACACGTTGTGACGTAGCGCCCCAGGGGAACCCGCTTGGCACAGGGAAATTACATCAGCGACTACATTTCAATGGAACATAACCAGCGGATTTATTGTTTTTCTGTCATAAACCGCTTTCACCACATAAAAGATAACACCGTATTTACATTTTCATATGACATAACTTCCACATTAGTACATCACATGACATTACATTACATGACATTCACATGAAAATCAACAGGACCATGTCATGACCTATTGTCGGTCCCAATGGCGGTTACCTCCGCCTAACACCCTGACAGGGATCATTCCCCATCCTTTTGCACACAAGTCATCACACATGGTACTTTTTCATAAACCATTATGACTCACGCATGAAACAGCATTCATGGCATTTTTTACATAAACCCATATGCTACATACTCAGGGCCCACAATAGTACCAGGAATCCTGTCACTCAGTACACACAAGAACTCCACGGATCCACCGGGATCCGGGACACTTATATCTGGATCAACGGGACCATATCATGACTCACTCAGTCAGTCCCAAAGTCGGTTGTGACCACCTGGCCCTTGAGCCGTACTCGGTCTCTCATACCACACATCTGACCGCCTGGCCCTTGAGCCGTCCTCGGTCCTCATCACTCATATGACTGCCTGGCCGTTGAGCCGTCCTCGGTCCTGGACACTGGCTGGCATGCACGCATCACGTGCCACCGGCATGGAGCTGGCAGGCTCCCTTCACTTCCCCCACCATGGACGGATCACTTCCAGCACATCCTCACATGGCAGTGGTCTGGACTGCTCTGATTCCCATCGTCTTCTCTCACTCAGACACCTCGCAGGTTCTTATCCAGGCTGCCTCACCAACAGCTGCAACACAGTGAGTCAATCAGCACATCTCACTCACACACAGACCTGAGATGTGATTAACCCCCTGTGCACCCCCTGTGCACCATTCAGGTTTAGCCCAGCAAAGCGCTCATTAGGCTCATTAGGTTCATCCACACCTTCTGGATGTTAACCCCCTGTATACTGGACAGGTTTACAGCACTCACACACAGGAAAACAGGCCTATGTGCTGATAACCCGTGTGATGCACCCGGCCATGGGTCGCATCACCACAATGTGCAATGCATGGCTCACGTGCTGACCCTAGTGATGCAGAAATTTATAAAATCTTACCCTGACTTGCAGTACCTACTTAAGATGGTGTGCCGTATTTGCGCCCATTTCCACTATTCCTCAACTGCTGTTGCCAGTCTTGAAGTGCTTCAAAAGCAATTTAATTTGCTAAACCACCGACTCATTTACGACCTGCCAACATGTTGGAAGTCAACATATCATATGTTGGCAATAGGGATGAGCGAGTCCTAAATTACTCGGAATCGCTAGACCCGCACGAGTCCGAGCCCAGGACTCGCTACTCGTTGCGAGTCTAGCGAGTCCAATGTTAATGAATAGGGAACCGAGTAATAATGAATAATGCTATTTCCAAATCGCTGATGTGTCTCTGAAAGTGTGCGAGTCCAAACTCGCAGGTTTTTCTCTTATTTGGAGCCGAGCTGCAGGCAGGACACCGTACAGCAACGCACTGGCACAGGAAAAAATTGTTTAGTACGCAGAACCAGGCACTGTTAGGGCTCCTTCACATTTGCGTATGGTAACGCAGCGTATGCTGCGTTCCCATACGCATCCAAACGCATGCGCACTGCGTTCCTATGTTTAACATAGGAACGCATAGTGCCTGCGTTTGGCAGCGTTTGCTGCGTTCGGGTGCGGATGCGGACGATATCTGCTCTCTTCAGGGTCCAGCGTCCGCACCCGTGACGCAGCATGTTGCATTTTTTGGGCGCTCGGGCACTTTGGAAGATCAGCAAGCGTCCCCAAGCGCACAAAACCTGCATTGTCTTCAATGGGTCCGCAGTGTTCTGCGCTTGACAGCGCAGGAGAATGCTGCGGACCCATTGAAAAATCTCCCGGTGGCCGCCGGTGATGTCACAGGAGCTCACCGACGGCCACCGGGAGATCAGCTCAGCCTCTGCTTCTTCTCTTCTTCTTCCCTTCTTCTTGTCTTCTTCCCCGCCGGCGGTAATCTCCTAGCGATGTCGGCGGGGAGAACAGCTGATTTGACAGCTGTTTGAATCTTCCCGCGCCGACATCTCCTCTCGGTGTCGGCGCGGGAAGATTCAAACAGCTGTCAAATCAGCTGTTCTCCCCGCCGACAGTCCCGGAGCTTACCGGCGGCCGGGGGGCGGAGATCTCCGGCGCTGATCTCCGCCCCGGCCCGCCCCCGGACAAAGCCGATTGGCTGGCCGGGCTCCCTAGTGATGTGTCCGCAGGCGGACATTATCCGCTGCGGACACATCAAAAGACCATGCTTTTGACAGCATTTGTGTCTGCATGCCATCAGCATGCAGACACAAACGCAAATGTGAAGGTAGCCTTAGGCTGCGGTGCTGGCTGCGTGCAAGTTTACAAGTACCGTGCGAGCTGCAGGCAGGACACCGTACAGCAACGCACTGGCACAGGAAAAAATTGTTTAGTACGCAGAACCAGGCACTGTTAGGCTGCGGTGCTGGCTGCGTGCAAGTTTACAAGTACCGTGCGAGCTGCAGGCAGGACACCGTACAGCAACGCACTGGCACAGGAAAAAATTGTTTAGTACGCAGAACCAGGCACTGTTAGGCTGCGGTGCTGGCTGCGTGCAAGTTTACAAGTACCGTGCGAGCTGCAGGCAGGACACCGTACAGCAACGCACTGGCACAGGAAAAAATTGTTTAGTACGCAGAACCAGGCACTGTTAGGCTGCGGTGCTGGCTGCGTGCAAGTTTACAAGTACCGTGCGAGCTGCAGGCAGGACACCGTACAGCAACGCACTGGCACAGGAAATGTTTTGTGGAAAAATGGCACCAAAATTATTTGGTAGACTAGTGCCAAAAATAAGAAAAAGCTTAGGATTACAGCTCTGCGGAAAGCTGGGTGAACTAAGCTCTGAGGATGGTGCTGGATTCACTGTAAGGCTGCTCCTATCTCCCCTTCCTTACAGTCCTGTACAGCAATCCTCCGTCCTGGTAGTTCTGAAAAGAACTTTTGGGTTATGTGTGAGGAATCTTGACTCCTACACTCCGTCCTGTTAGTTCTGAAAAGAACTTTTGGGTTATATGTGACTCCTACACTGCCTAACTGTCCCTAGATCTGCTCCAAGTCTCCCTGCACTAGGTCAGCTCTTCTCAGGAATGTGCCCAAAATGGCGGGGGCAAGCCTTATATACTGCCTTGCCTGTCATAGATGACATAGGCATCACGATGGACAGCAGCCAATCATAGTCCTGACACAACCAAAGCTGCTATGGCATTACTGACTATGATTGGCTAAGATGCTTGTCCTTCTTCACAAGTTTTCTGACCTAACACGCAATGCTGACTAGTAACATAAAAGATTCTGGATTCGCGAGTCCCGAATAGAGAATACAGGACTCGGAATCGCAGACTCGCTAGGATTCGGACTCGTAGACTCGCTCAGACTCGCTGCTGTTTGGGGAGATTCAAGCTATATAGCGATGTGATAGAGCGAGTCTAGCGAGTCTAGCGAGTGAGATAAAGTAAACTCTGACAAAACTAAGATTGCCATTGACTTGCATTGGACTCGTTACTGAGCGAGTATTCGCTAAAAGACTCGCCGATTACCGAGTCCAGCGAGTCCCTTAAGAATCGCCGAGTAACGAGTCCTAGCGAGTAGACTCGCTCATCCCTAGTTGGCAAGGATAAGTGAACATCAGAGGGCACTTGCTGAATGCCAGCTTAAACATGCCCGTCAGACTGAGACTCAGCCAAGACACATAACAACTGTCGAGTGGGTGACATTTGTTTGGTGCTTGAAAACTTTGAGTACTGCACCAAGCTTGTGAGCGGTGATCAGGCTATTATTAGCATAACCTTCCCTATGCTCTGTCTGCTGAAAGAATCGCTGCATAATCTAAAAATTTAATCTTTGAGTGCTCAACAGCTGGGTATGGAGCAAGATTTCACAATGGGTGATCCTACACAGCCCAGCCAATCTCATCAGGCAAGATTAGGAGATGAAGATGATGAGGAAGATGAGGAGGGAGAGGATTTCTATTTCAGTGATACCGATGCGACCACTCATGCTACACAGGGGACTCCCAACCCCAGCTTCATGTCTGTCCAGCATGGGTGGGCTGGAGATGAGGAAGTGGAGGAGGAGAGTCAGTGTGAGGTGAACATAGGTATTGTTCCTTTGTTCCTCCTTCTGGGGTCACAGAACATTTGCCTCTTTGCAGCTTAGCACACATGGCATACTTCATATCTAACTGTCTGTGCCAAGACTCTCACGTGATACACATTTTCAACAGCAACCTATACTGGTTGGCCACCTTTCTAGACTCACGGTACAAGGACAAATTTACTTTGCTACTGTTTCAGTCACCTAGGGGTTTCAGAATAGAATCCTTCAAAAGGGCCATAGTTGATCATTTGATGGCAACATCACCCTCAGACACTGCTGCTAGAAGAGGTACCAGCTCTGTGCAACAGCATACATTAATGGAGAGAGACACGGCCAGCAGGTCCAAAAGAGGTGGTGGTAAAATGCCCACAAACTGGGCCATCTTCAATAAATTGGCTCATAAGCAAGAGCTAGCTGGACTGGTAACAATGTCAAGGAGGGAGAAGTTGCACAAGATGGTCATCGACTATCTAAGTTATCCTTCCTGACGCTTCTGTTCCATTTAATTACTGGGTATCCAAGCTGCATAGTTGGCCAGACCTCTCCTTATATGCCTTGGATGTGCTGGCCTGCCCTGCTGCTATTGTGATTTCAGAGCGTGTTTTCAGTGCCACTGGGGCAATCATCACAGATACACGCAAACGACTGACTACAGAGAATGTAGACAGGCTTACTCTGATAAAATGTAACAAGGACTGTATTTTGCAAGAGTATTTAAGCCCTCCTGATGACAGCATCCAAACCTAAACTCACCCAAAATGTTGTTTTAGGCAACTGGTGATCACGTCCATCTCTTCCCATACAAAACCTTTATCTTACACACCTTTTCAACTCCTGCTTCTGCCACATGTACCTCATGGTCAATAAGCTAAAAACAACTACTGCAACTACTGTGCTAGTAGTCCTGGCATCCTAATTGTTTGGATACAGCCTATAGGGCAGATCGCTCTCTTTACATCACTTACACACTGAGCTGTCAGAAGATCTCCTCCATCATAACTTGCTCTTACGGCAATCATGCGCCCATTTCAGCCTTTTCCTCAGCCGCCAGACCGCTTTTTTGGATCCAGCAGACAATTACTCGCATTTCCCATTGACTAAACTTGGACTCGCTACTTACACCAAAGACCCGAGTATTATGATCTACTCTGCATGAGTATAGCAAGTCCAAGTATTTGACTACTCACTCAGCCCTAGTTGAAATGCTTGTTCTTATTTTGAAGATATATATTTTTGCACACTGAATAAGCGATACTTCAGGATTCACTACAGAAATCCTCTGTACGAATAAATGGATTTCTAAGTGAAGTTTACTACTGCCTATAATAAATTTTTTTTTGGTGCTTTAATACAGATAGATTTCTGTGTTAAAAAAAGGATAGATAAGATATAAATGAAACAAAGACATATGATCATAGCACCTATTTTTAGTGTGTGGATAACAATAGTAATCATTACTGACCCTTTGAGATGAATACATAAATCATAATAAAGTCCCACAGATTTCAATGAAGAACTGCTTCTTTTCTTCAACAGTTGCTCTCTTCCTCTATCTGTGGAAGTGATATGACGGACCTCTCATATAATCTGAAAGATAGATGAAAATGAAGCTGTCTTGCAATATAATACTTCCACTTGAGATCTAAAAGATGCGGATGTTGTATTGAACACCAAAATCCTTTTGCAAAGATGTATCGGAACTGCAATCACAGCAAATCTAGGGAAAGCCCACTATATCCACAGTAGAGCTTGTAAGCCTGATGTTAATCTTGCAGCTTGTTCTGTCAGACAACAGTTGTAATGCCACATTACAAAATGTTCCACATAGACAACAGGTGGCCTGCACGAGGTTGTAGTTTAATCTAGAGTGCAAAAAAGAATGGCAAATGCCAAATTTCTCAAACAACAGACACATGAAAAAGTCTTTGGGTATATTCGTTATTATTCATGTTTTTAAGCCTTTAATTTCTCAGGAGTGCATAAATCTCTGCATCTCCACTTAAGACGAGCTATACCATCTATAGCTATACTATACAGGGTCGGTGTTAGGGTTGGGAAAACTGCACCCAGGGCCCCTACTCCCTTGGGGGCCACCAGCATCTACAGCAGGAGCTACACTGATCATAGCATTATCTAGAACTCTCCAGCGCTTTGTTTCCATCCCCTTCTTGGTGCTTCATGAAGTATCTTTGGGATCGTTGTCCTGCTGGTAGACCCATGACCTGAGAAATAAACCCAAGTTTCTAACATTGAGCACTACATTGCGGCCCAAAATCATTTGGTAATATTCAGATTTCATGATGCCTTACACATAGTCAAAGGCACCGAGTGTCACAGGCAACAAAACAACCCCAAAACATCTTTAAACCTCAACCATATTTGACTGCATGTACTGTGTTCTTTTTTTGTAAGCCTCAATCTATTTTTGGTAAATAGTAGAATGATCTGCTTTACCAAAAACGCTGTATCTTGGTCTCATCGGTCCAAAATACAATTTCTTAGAAGGATTTTGGCTTACTCATGTACATTTTGGCACATTGCAGTCTATTTTTTTATGTTTCTGTGTCAGCAGTGGGGACCTCCTGGGTCTCCTGCCATAGCATTTAATTTAATTCAAATGTCAACTGATTAGTTCATGCTGACACTGATACACCCTGAGCCTGTAGTACAGCTAGAATTTCTTTGGAACTTAATAGGGGGTTATTAGCCATCCAGGGTATCCTGCGTTGCAACCTTTCATTAATTTTTGTCTGCCATCTATGTCCATGGAGATACATGCTTAAAACAAAGTTGCTTACCCACAATTTTCGAAAGGTGCCAGCAATTATGTCCAGCCCATTTTTGAGGTTTGTGTGTGAAATTATGTCCAATTTACCTTTTTCTCTATTTTGTTTGTGTTGTTCCAATATATACAATGGAAAGAAACATGTGTATAACAAAACATGTGTAAGTGCAATAATTTTCTTAGAGAAATACTTCATTTTTTTAACTATTTCAAGGGTGAGCATAGGGCTCCTGGTGGTATAAATTAGTGAGCACATCAGAACTTATGAGCTCATGAAGGGTTTACATAAGTGAGAACATCAGAATGTATGGGCTCCTGGTGTTAAATATTAGTGAGACCATCAGAAGATATGGACTTCTGGTGACTTTATATCAGTGAGGACATCAAAATGAATGGGCAGCTGGAGGTACAGTATATACTACTCAGGACATCAGAATGTATGAACTCCTTGTGAGTATATATGTGTCCATTTGTATGTGCTCTTTGTAGTCTGTATGAAGGTACTTCATGTATATACATATATGTGTATGTTCTCTGTACATACATGTGTATGCTATGTTGGAGTATATACTGTATAAATGTGTGTAATTTACAGTGTTTGTGTCACATACTGTGTGTATGTGGCATCCATTTATAAATCCAAGATGCACAGGAAAGAGTACATAGGTGTAAATATGTCTGTAATCACCCAATGAATGAGCAAAATGCGTTTCATTCATTTTGTGATTGGATTGTTTATGAAGGAAAAAATCAATGTTCTCAGCACCACATCATCGGGTGCAAACTGCTGATATGCTGCTGATAACAAGATACTTCATAGGAACAGATTGGTCTACTAGTGATTGGTCTGTGCTGATCATTCTTTGTCAACATGTATAAAGAAGCTGAGAAACAATCACATTGAATTCAATATTGTCGATCACGCTAACGGCCTGAACTCAGTGCAACCTAAATATTTGAATGTAATGGTGCAATATTTTAGCATTTAGGTCCTACTGTAAACTTTTGCCCAGGGCCCTACTTTGGCCCTGGCTATCTATTATATAAAAGCCGAAGGCCACTTCCGGAGAACCCGAAGGGTTACTTCCGTGACGGCCTCCGACCATGCTGCTGACGTCACAGTGCGGGGTAGCCGCGCGGAACTTTCCGTGCAGCTACAGGCACCGGCGTTTCAAAGTTCCGCTCGCCCCTCACTACTGTCTCATCAAACACACACACACAGCCTCTCACTACAGTCCTCCTAAACACACACACACCATCCCAACCACATCACACATACACACTCACACACTCACACACCCACACAAACACACACCCACACACACACTCCAGTATACTTACCCCGCCGCCATCCCGCCATGGCTCCGCCCACATCGTGGGGGCTCCCGCCATGGCTCCGCCCACATCACGGGGATCCCGCCATGGCTCCGCCCACCCCACGGGACTCCCGCCTTGGCTCCGCCCACCTCGCGAGACTCCCGCCTTGGCTCCGCCCACCTCGCGAGACTCCCGCCTTGGCTCCGCCCACCTCGCGAGACTCCCGCCTTGGCTCCGCCCACCTCGCGGGACTCCCGCCATGGCTCCGCCCACCTAGCCTGCGCTGACCACAGAGCCTCCTTCCTGCGCTGACCACTCGACCACAGAGCCTCCTTCCTTCGCTGACCACAGATCCGCCGTCCTCTGCTGACCACAGACCCGCCGTCCTCTGCTGACCACAGACCCGCCGTCCTCTGCTGACCACAGAGCCGCCGTCCTCTGCTGACCACAGACGCGCTGTCCTCTGCTGACCACAGACCCGCCGTCCTCTGCTGACCACAGACCCGCCGTCCTCTGCTGACCACAGAGCCGCCGTCCGCTGCTGACCACAGACGCGCCGTCCTCTGCTGACCACAGACCCGCCGTCCTCTGCTGACCACAGACCCGCCTTCCTCTGCTGACCACAGACCCGCCGTCCTCTGCTGACCACAGAGCCCCCGTCCTCTGCTGACCACAGAGCCCCCGTCCTCTGCTGACCACAGAGCCCCCGTCCTCTGCTGACCACAGAGCCCCCGTCCTCTGCTGACCACAGAGCCGCCCTCTTCTGCTGACCACAGACCCGCCGTCCTCTGCTGACCACAGACCCGCCGTCCTCTGCTGACCACAGACCCACCGTCCTCTGCTGACCACAGACCCGTCGTCCTCTGCTGACCACAGAGCCCCCGTCCTCTGCTGACCACAGAGCCCCCGTCCTCTGCTGACCACAGAGCCCCCGTCCTCTGCTGACCACAGACCCCCGTCCTCTGCTGACCACAGAGCCCCCGTCCTCTGCTGACCACAGAGCCCCCGTCCTCTGCTGACCACAGAGCCCCCGTCCTCTGCTGACCACAGAGCCCCCGTCCTCTGCTGACCACAGAGCCCCCGTCCTCTGCTGACCACAGAGCCGCCCTCTTCTGCTGACCACAGACCCGCCGTCCTTTGCTGACCACAGACCCTCCGTCCTCTGCTGACCACAGACCCGCCGTCCTCTGCTGACCACAGAGCCCCCGTTCTCTGCTGACCACAGAGCCCCCGTCCTCTGCTGACCACAGAGCCCCCGTCCTCTGCTGACCACAGAGCCGCCGTCCTCTGCTGACCACAGAGCCGTCGTCCTCTGCTGACCACAGAGCCGCCGTCCTCTGCTGACCACAGAGCCGCCGTCCTCTGCTGACCACAGAGCCGCCGTCCTGCGCTGACCACTCTGCCTCCTTCCTGCGCTGACCACTCTGCCTCCTTCCTGCTCTGACCACAGAGCCGCCGTCCTCTGCTGACCACAGACCCACCGTCCTCTGCTGACCACAGAGCCGCCGTCCTCTGCTGACCACAGAGCCGCTGTCCTCTGCTGACCACAGAGCCCCCGTCCTCTGCTGACCACAGAGCCCCCGTCCTCTGCTGACCACAGAGCCCCCGTCCTCTGCTGACCACAGAGCCCCCGTCCTCTGCTGACCACAGAGCCCCCGTCCTCTGCTGACCACCGAGCCGCCGTCCTCTGCTGACCACCGACCCTCCGTCCTGCGCTCACCACTCTGCCTCCGTCCTGCGCTCACCACTCTGCCTCCGTCCTGCGCTCACCACTCTGCCTCCGTCCTGCGCTCACCACTCTGCCTCCGTCCTGCGCTCACCACTCTGCCTCCGTCCTGCGCTCACCACTGAGCCTCCATCCTGTGCTGACCACTGAGCCTCCATCCTGTGCTGACCACTGAGCCTCCATCCTGTGCTGACCACTCAATCCTGTACTGACCACTCAGCCGCCGTCCTCTGCTGACCACAGAGCCGCCGTCCTCTGCTGACCACAGAGCCCCCGTCCTCTGCTGACCACAGAGCCCCCGTCCTCTGCTGACCACAGAGCCCCCGTCCTCTGCTGACCACAGAGCCCCCGTCCTCTGCTGACCACAGAGCCCCCGTCCTCTGCTGACCACAGAGCCGCCATCCTGCGCTCACCACTCTGCCTCCGTCCTGCGCTCACCACTGAGCCTCCTTCCTGCGCTCACCACTGAGCCTCCATCCTGTGCTGACCACTGAGCCTCCATCCTGTGCTGACCACTGAGCCTTCATCCTGTGCTGACCACTCAATCCTGTACTGACCACTCAGCCGCCGTCCTCTGCTGACCACAGAGCCCCCGTCCTCTGCTGACCACAGAGCCCCCGTCCTCTGCTGACCACAGAGCCCCCGTCCTCTGCTGACCACAGAGTCCCCGTCCTACGCTCACCACTCTGCCTCCTTCCTGCGCTTACCACTCTGCCTCCTTCCTGCGCTGACCACTCTGCCTCCTTCCTGCGCTGACCACAGAGCCGCCGTCCTCTGCTGACCACAGAGCCGCCGTCCTCTGCTGACCACAGAGCCGCCGTATACAGTGGCAACCACTGAGCAACTGTATACAGTGCTAACCACTGAGCCACCATATACAGTGCTAACCACTGAGCCACCATATACAGTGCTAACCACTGAGCCACCATACAGTGCTAACCACTGAGCCACCGTATACAGTGCTAACCACTGAGCCACCGTATACAGTGCTAACCACTGAGCCACCGTAAAGTGCTAACCACTGAGCCACCATACAGTGCTAACCACTGAGCCACCATATACAGTGCTAACCACTGAGCCACCATATACAGTGCAAACCACTGAGCCACCATATACAGTGCTAACCACTAAGCCACCACACAGTGCTAACCACTGAGCCTCCATACAGTGGTAACCACTGAGCCACCATATACAGTGCTAACCACTGAACCACCATACAGTGCTAACCACTGAGCCACCATACAGTGCTAACCACTGAGCCACCATATACAGTGCTAACCACTGAGCCACCATATACAGTGCCAACCACTGAGCCACCATATACAGTACCAACCACTGAGCCACCATATACAGTGCTAACCACTGAGCCACCATATACAGTGCTAACCACTGAGCCACCATATACAGTGCTAACCACTGAGCCACCATACAGTGCTAACCACTGATCCACTATATACAGTGCTAACCACTGAGCCACCATATACAGTGCTAACCACTGAGCCACCATATACAGTGCTAACCACTGAGCCACCATACAGTGCTAACCACTGATCCACTATATACAGTGCTAACCACTCAGCCACCATACAGTGCTAACCGCTGAGCCACCATATACAGTGCTAACCACTGAGCCACCATACAGTGCTAACCACTGAGCCACCATACAGTGCTAACCACTGAGCCACCATATACAGTGCTAACCACAGAGGCACCATATACAGTGATAACCACTGAGCCACCGTATACAGTGCTATCCACTGAGCCACCGTATACAGTGCCAACCACTGAGCCACCGTATACAGTGCTAACCACTGAGCCACCATATACAGTGCTAACCACTGAGCCACCATATACAGTGCTAACCACTGAGCCATCATATACAGTGCTAACCACTGATCCACTATATACAGTGCTAACCACTGAGCTACCATACAGTGCTAACCACTCAGCCACCATACAGTGCTAACCGCTGACCCACCATATACAGTGCTAACCACTGAGCCACCATACAGTGCTAACCACTGAGCCACCATACAGTGCTATCCACTGAGCCACCGTATAAAGTGCTAACCACTGAGCCACCGTATACAGTGCCAACCACTAAGCCACCATATACAGTGATAACCACTGAGCCAGCGTATACAGTGCTAACCACTGAGCCACCGTATACAGTGCTAACCACTGAGCCACCGTATACAGTGCCAACCACTGAGCCACCGTATACAGTGCCAACCACTGAGCCACCATATACAGTGCCAACCACTGAGCCACCATATACAGTGCCAACCACAGCCACCATATACAGTGCCAACCACTGAGCCACCGTATACAGTGCTAACCACTGAGCCACCATATACAGTGCCAACCACTGAGCCACCGTTACAGTGCTAACCACTGAGCCACCATATACAGTGCTAACCACTGATCCACTATATACAGTGCTAACCACTCAGCCACCATACAATGCTAACCGCTGACCCACCATATACAGTGCTAACCCGAGCCACCATACAGTGCTAACCACTGAGCCACCATACAGTGCTAACCACTAAGCCACCATATACAGTGCTAACCACTGAGCCACCATATACAGTGCTAACCACTGAGCCACCGTATACAGTGCTAACCACTAAGCCACCGTATACAGTGCCAACCACTCAGCCACCGTATACAGTGCCAACCACTGAGCCACCATATACAGTGCCAACCACTGAGCCACCATATACAGTGCCAACCACTGAGCCACCGTATACAGTGCTAACCACTGAGCCACCATATACAGTGCTAACCACTGATCCACTATATACAGTGCTAACCACTCAGCCACCATACAGTGCTAACCACTGAGCCACCATACAGTGCTAACCACTGAGCCACCGTATACAGTGCTAACCACTAAGCCACCGTATACAGTGCCAACCACTCAGCCACCGTATACAGTGCCAACCACTGAGCCACCATATACAGTGCCAACCACTGAGCCACCATATACAGTGCCAACCACTGAGCCACCGTATACAGTGCTAACCACTGAGCCACCATATACAGTGCTAACCACTGATCCACTATATACAGTGCTAACCACTCAGCCACCATACAGTGCTAACCACTGAGCCACCATACAGTGCTAACCACTGAGCCACCGTATACAGTGCTAACCACTAAGCCACCGTATACAGTGCCAACCACTCAGCCACCGTATACTCTGCTACCCACTGAGCCACCATATACAGTGCCAACCACTCAGCCACCATATACAGTGCTAACCACTGAGCCACCGTATACAGTGCTAACCACTGAGCCACCATATACAGTGTTAACCACTGAGCCACCATACAGTGCTACCCACTGAGCCACCATATACAGTGTTAACCACTGAGCCACCATACAGTGCTAACCATTTAGCCACCATATACAGTGCTAACCACTGAGCCACCATATACAGTGCTAACCACTGAGCCACCATATACAGTGCCAACCACTGAGCCACCGTATACAGTGCCAACCACTGAGCCACCATACAGTGCTAGCCACTGAGCCACCATATACAGTGCTAACCACTGAGCCACCATATACAGTGCTAACCACTGAGCCACCATACAATGCTAACCACTGAGTCACCATATACAGTGCTAACCACTGAACCACCATATACAGTGCTAACCACTGAGCCACCGTATACTCTGCTACCCACTGAGCCACCTGTATACACACAATTCATTTCACCGCACTCCCCTAACTATTAGTAAATAAACTATATATGGATTCTAGACTACCCGATTCTTTAGAATCGGGCCGCCATCTAGTATATATATAGTTTGTAATATGATAACCTTAAATAAAATCCTGTGTGACTACTTGCCTCCAGCATTCACCTAATTAGTAAATTGAGTCCATCTGTGTGTAATTTATTCTCAGTGTAAATACAGCTGTTTGCTAAATGCCTCAGATATTTGTTTGAGAACATTAGTGATCAAACAGCATAATAAAAACCAAGGAAAACATCAAACAGGTCAGGGATAAAGTTGTGCAGAAGAGTAAAGCACGGTTAGGATGTAAAAAAATAGCCCAAGCTTTAAACATCTCACAGAGCACTGTTCAATTCATCATCAAAAATGGATGGAAGTGGAATAGTCCATGTCATGTCACACGACTTGGGAATCATATAGTTTTGTATTGCCATTGTATTGTTCTCATTATGTTGCTATGCAATAGGTTGCCTTTTTTAGAATATTGTTTCCTCTCTCTCCCTGTGGCTGCTCTGATGTCAGTAATCCCTACTTTTCTTCTCCATTTTATGGCTGTCTGCCATCTTATTAGCAGCATCTCCTTGTAGTTCGGATAGAATCATTTGTTTTCCTGTTGTAATGTGCATAAACTCAAGAATTCTGTTAAAAAATAAACCACTTTATCTGGAAACTTCAGACATGCCTCTGCAGCAGAGTTCAAGCTAACTGAGGACACTTTTACATGTGAGTAAATGGTCAATATGGGTATCAGGAGAAATGATAGCCAAGGACCTACTGTGTAGTTGTGAAGACAGAATAGTAAAAAATATGACTGCCAGAAGATACAACTTTAAAGCCAGATCACAGCTTCCATAAAGATTCTGCAAAAGACAGCTCTTGGATCTGCTTACAACATACAAAGTATTGGTGTGCGTAGCAATCACAGCACAGTGTCCCCCAGCACTGATCCCTGCTAGTGTGGCGCCCCTGCGTCCAGGAGGCCACAAAGGGAACTGCAGCCAGGCAGGTAGGACATTGTTGAACAACAACACCCTCACAGCCCACACAACCCACGTGTCAGAGAAGGTTACATCCAGCCCTGAGATTAGAGACTATATGAGATCGGAGGGGTGGTGGATTCAGAGGAGTCGGTTGGGCACACCAGAGGTCAGGTGACTGACATTATATAGTGAGGGGGAGGAGTGAAGGAAGGCAGTAGGCCGCAGTAGGCTGAGATGTAAAGACTAAAGGACAATCACACTTCTGTGAGTGCAAGGCTAGGAGCGCAGAATCCGTACTGAGCCAGTGTGAGCCAGAGGGGAGAGAAAGCCCATCCGATGCTGATGCCACCAGGAGTGTGACAGGACAGAGAGGGACGGTGGAACCCGTGCCCTGGACAGCAGCTGAAGCCACTGACTGCAGGTGGAGAAGCCCTCCTAGTATACTAGAAGAAACAGAGAGAAGGAGCCTGGTAGAGCCTCGTGCTGAGGACTACTAGAGGCTGGGTTAAAGTAGAGTGTCGGCTCTAGAGGGGACCGTAGTTCACCCGGCATCCCCAGACAACACGACGAGGGGTCTGAGTTCCAGATTGAGATCCCTAACCCAAAGGACAAGCAGCTCAGTGACGTACTAGGACTCACAGAAGCCCGAGTCACCGCCATACTGTCCAGCGTTCACACACCAACCCGTACAGACGGAGACCGTAACAGCCAGGAAAGGGACACTAACAGACTGTGTGAGGGGTCACAGGGAGAGAGAGGCCTGGCTGCAGAAGAGAAGGGAACCCGGAGAGGGAGAATGCAACCGTGTGTTGAGAACTGTAACTGTGCTGTAAGAACTGCCAATGACTTGTAACCTGCTGAAAGAGAACAACTAAGAGTAAAGCGTTGGAAAACCCTGAATTACCTCTCTTGTCTGCCTCTATCTGCATACCATTCTCCCTCATACAGATCCAGCCTGTCAGCACCAGCCAGGAGGAGAGATCCCTGCAGTGCCTGCAAGTAAGTGTGCTACAACTACACTCAAGAGACTTAACCCTTACTGCCCCGGGGGATACAGTTCTTCCCACTGGAACTATACCATCTCCGCTGCCACTCCATCACCCCCAGAGGTTCTGCAGCAGTGGCGGCCCCATCACTGGCCGCACCAAGTGGGTGGCGTCACCCGTGACATTTCCCCTTGTAAATATTCCCCTTAATTGTCGAGCCAGGGACACGGTCCGGACCAAGCCACCTGTGACATTCCCACTACCATCCGGTCCGGCACCGAGTACCCCCGTCCCGTGGGGCTCCACACTAGGAATCCAGCAGCCCACATAATTAAACAAATGTACCCTGCCTGCGACATATCATGTCTGTGGAAAAGACCACACTGTCTCTGCCGTATTTACTGCCAAAGGAGCCGATTCAGATCTTGATCCACAGTTCAATGAAAGGGCTAAACTCTCTGCCAAACTCACATTGAACATTATGGAGAATTTAAAGACTGCAAAAGGTGAATTCTCTTGTAGTGTCACTCCTATGGCAAGAAGTGCCGAGTCACATGACCAATGTATCAAGGCCCACTTCTCAGGAGCTACTACTAGAGAGAGCCCTTGGACAATTGTGCACAGCATATCAATCCTATCAATAGTCTTTTAAAAATACATTGCTTTTCTGGAAAAACTTAAAATGCTGGATTTTTTAGACGGACTGCAGAGTTTCCAGCAACTTAATTCTGAGAGCGACCACACAGGGTCACTGCTCCAGCCTGTTCTGAGCCCTAAAAAAGAGGCACAAATTTCACAGATACCAGGGATGTCATCTTGCATATCTAGATCTACCAAGCACTCAAAGCATTCATCTAGATCAGTGATGGCGAACCTTTCTGAGGCCGAGTGCCCAAACCGCAACCCAAAATGAAATTATTTATGGCGAAGTGCCAATACGATAATATAACCTAAATTACAGCAGTAGTAATCATAAGCGCTGCACAGGGGGGAGAGCCAACAGATGCTAATTCTCTTCCCTGTACAGGGCTTGTAGTCCTGAAACATTAATGATCAATTCAATTATTTTAACAATTAATTGATTTTAAACTTACCTTTGCAGTCTTCTCTTCTCTTCAGCAGTGGTCATCCAGCTCATGTGTACTGCACATTGAAGCTGAGCCGCTGCCACTGCCCTTTCTAGAAACAGCAGGTGGATTGATCTGTATGGAAAAAATGCAGAATATTAGACAGATAGGAGATAGATTTTATCATGGAATGCAAGCAGATTTCATGCTGAAATCCTGGTCCCTTTCCTTGCAGTAATGTGCTCCATCCTGACCCTCTTCTTGTAGCTATGTTCTCCATCCTGACCCTCTCCTTGTAGCTATGTGCGCCATCCTAACCCTCTCCTTGCAGTAATGTGCTCCATCCTGACCCTCTCCTTGCAGTAATGTGCTCCATCCTGACCCTCTCCTTGCAGTAAGGTGCTCCATCCTGACCCTCTCCTTGCAGTAAGGTGCTCCATCCTGACCCTCTCCTTGCAGTAATGTGCTCCATCCCGACCCTCTCTTTGCAGTCATGTGCTCCATCCTGATCTTCTCCTTGTAGCAATGTGCTCCATCCTGATCTTTTCCTAGCTATATGATCCATCCTGACCATCTCCATGCATTTATGGCCCCATCCTGACCCTCTCCTTGCAGTTGTGCTCCGTCCTGACCCTCTCCTGGCAGTAATGTTCCTATCCTGACCCCCTTCTTGTAGTAATGTCTTTATCCTTATCCCCTTGTAGTATGCCCCATCCTTGTCCCCTTCGGTAATTTCCCATCCTTGTCCCTTGTGGTAATGTCCCCATCCTGCCCCTATCATGTAGTAATGCCCCATCCTGCTGTAATGCCCTATCCTTGTCCCCTTGCAGCAATATGCCCCATCCTGCAGTAATATGCCACATTCTTGTCCCCTTGCAGTAATATGCCCCATCCTGCAGTAATGCCCTATCCTTCTCCCCTTGCAGTAATATGCACCATGCGTGTCCCCTTGAAGTAATATGCCCCATCCTGCAGTGATGTGTTTCATCCTTGTCCACTTGCCATTAATATGCCCCATCCTTATTCCTTTGCAGTAATATGCCCCATCCAGCAGTAATGTGCCCCATCCTTGTCCCCATCACATAGTAATATGCCCCATCTTGCCCCCTGGTGGTATTGCCCTATCCTTGACCCCATCACATAGTAATCTGCCCCATCCTTGTCCCCATCACATATTAATATGCCCCATCCTTGCCCCCATCACATATTAATCTGCCACATCCTGCCCATATCACATAGTAATATGCCCCATCAGCCCCATTACATAATAATATGCCCCATCAACCCCATTACATAATAATATGCCCCATCAGCCCCATCACATAATAATATGCCCCATCAGCCCCATCACATAATAATATGCCCCATCAGCCCCCATCACATAATAATATGCCCCATCAGCCCCGATCACATAATAATATGCCCCATCAGCCCCCATCACATAATAATATGCCCCATCACATAATATGCCAAATCCTGCCCCCTGTTACTATTGCCCCATCCTGCCCCCAGCACAGAGTAATATGCCCCATCCTGCCCCCCTTAGTAATGCCCCATCCTGCCCCCAGCAGAGTAATATGCCCCATTCTGCCCCCTTAGTAATGCTCCATCCTGCCCCCTTAGTAATGCCCCATCCTGCCCCCTTAGTAATGCTCCATCCTGCCCCCTTAGTAATGCTCCATCCTGCCCCCTTAGTATTGCTCCATCCTGCCCCCTTAGTAATGCCCCATCCTGCCCCCTTAGTAATGCTCCATCCTGCCCCCTTAGTAATGCCCCATCCTGCCCCCTTAGTAATGCTCCATCCTGCCCCCTTAGTAATGCTCCATCCTGCCCCCTTAGTAATGCCCCATCCTGTCCCCTTAGTAATGCTCCATCCTGCCCCCTTAGTAATGCCCCATCCTGCCCCCTTAGTAATGCCCCATCCTGCCCCCTTAGTAATGCTCCATCCTGCCCCCTTAGTAATGCTCCATCCTACCCCCTTAGTAATGCCCCATCCTGCCCCCTTCGTAATGCTCCATTCTGCCCCCTTAGTAATGCCCCATCCTGCCCCCTTAGTAATGCCCCATCCTGCCCCCTTAGTAATGCTCCATCCTGCCCCCTTAGTAATGCCCCATCCTGCCCCCTTAGTAATGCTCCATCTTGCCCCCTTAGTAATGTTCCATCCTGCTGTAAATAGAAAAAAAAAAAAGTCATACTCACCTTCCTGCTGCAGTTTCCTCTCTTCTCCAGTGTCTTCTCCTCCTGACCTGCACTGAATGCGGTCACATGACGCCAGGCGCGTCACATGACCGCTGTCACATGACGCTGGCCGGGAGAGGGCGGGTCTAGGAAGTGTCGGAGAGAGGAGAAATGTCTCCTCTGTTCCGACACAGCTTTGATCTGCCGGCACCGCGGCGCGCGCCGGCAGATCAAAGCGGCAGTGTAGTAGCGAGGCCGCGTGCCAGTGGAGGCGGCTCTGCGTGCCACCCCTGGCACGCGTGCCATAGGTTCGCCATCACTGATCTAGATCATGGTTTTCAAAATATTCAACTCTGATCACAAGCAGAGGCAGAAGCAACTGCAAAGATACAAGCTGATTTTGTGCAATGGAAGGCAGTAATGAAAGTGCAGCTGCTGAAACAGAAAACAAGAGGGCAGAAATGGATGCAGAAACAAAATGAAAGAGGGTAGAAATGGATGCAGAAACAGCACACAAGAAGGCAGAAATGGATGCAGAAACAGCATGCAAGACAGAAATAGATGCAGAAACAGCATGCAAGAGGGTGGAAATAGAATCTGTAGATAGAGAAGAAATGTGTAACGCCAGTCTATTTGTGGTATCTTTCCCTGGCGTTTCTGTGCATGTCCGTGCTCTTACCCAGTGCTCCTTCTCCTTCCCCCCTAACCAGCTGGGATACTGTTGTCTGTTACCTGTAAGGATGTTGGTCAGTTCCCTGATCTGCTGCGTAGTCATACGGCTGCTGTGAGGTCCTCTGCTGAGCTACATGAGTATTCGCGTATGCTGGGCTCGTAGTTACCATGCCTGCTGCCATCTCCCATAGCAACAAGTTCTACAACCTTGATGGGGCCCTCAGCGATGCCAGCTCTTGACGTTTCATAGCTGAGTTCTCCTCCACCATGAGGCCCATCACGCTGTGATGCCTCTACATCAGCACTTACCATGGGGCAGTTACCACCTGCCATGTCACTGTCCGTCATGACACTGGCAAGCTGCATGGGACCATGGTCCTCGGGGTCCTCATGCCTGCCACCATCTACCTTAGCAACCTATCTTACACTTTGGAGGAAACCCTCGGCGATGCCAGCTCGTGGTGTGACATTGCTGAGATCTTCTTTACCACGAGGTCCATCACACTGTGATGCCTCAGGATCAGCACTTACCATGGAGCAGCTAGCACCCACCAGGTCACAGTCTATTGTAAACTGGCAGGTGACACTCAACCACCGCTCTTGTGGTTGTCATGCCTGCCTCCCTTTACCTTAGTGCTGATTTCTGTTACCTTCATGGGATCCTTAGTAATATCAGTCTGCGGTGTGATATGACTGAGTTCCCTAACACCATGATTTACTTTATTAACTGGCAACACATTGACATTTCCATTCACATTATCAACATTGATATTTCCTGATATATCAGACCGCGAAAGGTTATCAGGGACATAATGTGCAACCAACCGCCCCAAATCCATTTCCAAACACCATTGGTGGGGAGATTCTTGGTTACTCCAACCTTCCTCCACCCTCATCCCACACCCCAGTCCAGGAAAACCTGGGCCATGGGAACACATCGGCGCTCACCCCCAATACCGGTGACAGTCAGTGTCGTTCCAGGGATGAGTTCATAAGGATACACGTATTCGGGGAGGATGAGAGTTCATTCTGCGCCAAAGTCCCTGAGCCCCACAATGATGGTGTTGACCACCATGACTGACTGCAAGTTCTCCTGGGAACTCCCATCCATTCCTCCCACAAACCAAATAGCAGCACTAGGTCCTGAGGCCTCAGATGGGGGGGGTTCTTCTTCTGCCTCTCTGGACAAGTGGCACTCACATGTCCCGGTTGTCCACAGTTAAAGCACTTGCGTGCATCAGCTGTCAGCCAAGTGCTGGCAGCTGGGATAGGGCCTCTGGAAGGTCGGCTGGCAGGGACGGTGGTCGATGGCCTACCTTCTTTTCCATTGGTGACGACCGGCTTTTGCACCTCCGGTCTCCCGTTGGCATCATAGGTGTCTGTGATCTGCGCTGCTCTGTTCACATCTGGTGGCTCCCGATCCATCATGAACTCTCGCACCTAAGTTGGGCAAAGATGCAGGAAGCAGTCCTTCACCATCAGGTCCTTTAGGTTATCAAAGTTGGTCACTGACAGTCCTTGGATCCACTGCTCAAAGTTGGTGCTGGGCCCGTGCACCACATCACTGTAACTGTCGTGTGGTCCACGCTGGAGGTTCCAATACTTTCTACGGTATAGCTTTGGAGTCAGCTGGAACCTCTGTATTAGGGCCTGCTTAATGGCGTCACAGTTCCCATCTTGCTCTCGAAGAAGAGCCACAAATGTTGCCAGAGCTTTTTCTCTCAGCCTGCGATTAGGTACCGGACCCACTGGTCAGCCAGCAGCTGTTACTGTATGCAAGTCTTTTCAAAACCTCTCAGAAAGGTGTCCAGGTCTCCGCCCTTTTCCAGCACCGTAAAATGCTCTGGACGGGGTTTAAAGGTTTTAGGTTTAGCTGATTCACCGTTCCGTGGGTTAGATGTTTGTAGCCTGAGATGGTGGTAGCCTGCAGTTCAAGGTCTCTCTGAGCTTGGGCCTCTGCTCAGCGCTCCTCATCTTCTCACTGGACTTGGGCCTCAGCCCGTCGCATGGCAGCCTCTCACTCAGCTCTCTCAGCCTCTCACTGAGCTTGGGCCTCAGCTCGTTGGGTTTTGGCCCGCCGCTTGGCAGCCTACTGATATTACTGAATTAGCCTCAGCCATCCTTAATGATCCTCTGCGGGATGTTGCAGTAGAGCCATCTGCAGATTGGGGTTCATGCTGCCCTGGTCGCTGATGCGGCATGCATCTACAGGTGGGACCCCTGCAACAGCACTGTCCATACTTTGACTGACCCCTGCTTCTGCTGAGCTCTGGTGAAGGGCTTGCTTTGCTTCAAGTTGCACCAGTTCAGTGACCAGTTGTTCTTTGTTTTTGCAGAAGGTGCCAATGCCTTTGGTTGTACGTATTACGGCAAGAATGTCCTTTTTCTGCTGGGTGTACCAGAAGTCTCCAACTACGACCATGAATTCTAAACAAAAAAAATAGGAGATAAAAACAAAGAGGGGTAGGGGTAACTGCTACACATACAGTATTGTCTCAGATATAATAAACACTGAGTTCGATCTTCAAAACTTTTGTGCAGAGTTCTCGTAAGAACTGTGCAAGTTTGTAGGGAGAGGAATAATTGTTCAAAGCCGATCACTAATGTTCTATGATCCCACCGCTCTGCCACCAATTATCACGAAAACATAGTCAGGACCTGCAGCTGTCTGGCACACCCTTATACTGCTGGCCAAACCCAGTATTGCCAGAGGATAACAAAAGGAGCCCAGCTTCTCTAATTTATGTCATCTACTGCTGCACGTGATACGATGGGATGTATATATACCACCAGTTCCTGCCAGGAACATATATATACCTCGATCCAGTCACCCTCAGGCCCACAATATCACATAAAAAATATGCTGCCACCACTGATCTCTTTCAGGTGGATCGGTAACCTGTTTGGTAACGTGTAAATAGTTGGGATGCGTGTCAGCTCATCAAGGAACAGGAAGATTTATAAAGTTTTCTCCAGAAAGTTGGTAGTGTTTACAAAAGATATAAAAAATATTATAAAAGAGACAATTTAAATATATGCATAAAACAGTTATTAACATAAAAGGAATTAAATGAGAAAGGTACAAAACCTGTGCCACGCGGTGACAAACTCAGATTCAGTGGGGGGGACGGCTCCCCAGAAAGGTATGTGCCTCCATGAAGAGAGTGTGGTGTTGCATCTGATGTCCCAGGGGAAAATGAGCCCAAAACAGACGCTTTAATTTCATGTAATGGGACATAAAATCCAGGAACTCCCACTTGTGTTCACCCTCCCTAGTGGGCTGGTTCTCTGAAACGCACCTCTTTCACAATTCTCAAAAAACCTCCATTTTTCATATCTTTGGTTTGGTCACTCCCACGGTAAAACCAGGGACATCATGTTTTCCCTCGAGAATTTACACAATGATTGATATCAAATATGATATATCTATGATTTTCAGAAGGTCAGAACCCATTTCCCACGTTTCTGATTGTTACATAGTTATAAAAGATTTACCATCATAACTGAAAAAGGTAAACATTCCAAAAATATGATTTATGTATTTGTGGTATGAACAAGTCTTATGAAATGTGACGTTAAAAGACTGTAAGTTAAGACAAAGGGATTTCACAGGGACAAAACCAGAGTAGACTAGTTAAATTCTGCTCAGCTCAGAGTTTTATGGCTCGTAGTAAAAATTCTTCACTGGGGGAAGCAAAGTGGAGATCTGTGTATCTCCTTTACGAACGAACAAAGGAGTGGAGAATTAAGTCATCTCTGGCTGTCTTTTCAAACATTTTACAACAATGACAAGAATTCATATTTTCCTGACAGGAGGCTCTTATTATGGTATCTTCATGCACATTTTGCACTGGACCAAGTAGTAGAGTATCAAGCAGTCTTATCTTCCTGTATAATCTGGGGAATATTGTCAATCACAATCTCTGAGTCTTTTGGAGAAGCTTCCCTAACCCATATATCCTTTGTCCAATGACTTGCACAAGTGATATATTTAAAGGGAACCAACCACCCCAAATGACCCCCCCGGACTGTTAATATGTGTCCCTACACCCAGCACACACATTTGGGGCAATCGTTTTTGCTAAAAAAACGGTTTAGTAGAAGCTAAGATATAGCTTTATGAAGTTTAATAACCTCAGCCGAATGGGTGTTACCTAGCTTTGTCCTCGTGCATTTCTTCGTGCCTGTCAGCCTCCTCTCCCCTCCTCCCTTCAGTGAAGCCCTTCTGTGCAAGCCGAAAATGCCCCGCCTGTCTGCTGCTGCCTGATAAATTATGCACGCCCCTCTCACCTTCTAAGAAGAGCCTGGCCGCGTCATGAAAGGGGCGGGGCTAGATCGCATCATGAAAGGGGCGGGGCTCCGGCATGACACAATCTAGCCACGCCCCCTTCATGACGCGGCCAGGCTCTTAGGTGCAGAGATGGGCGTGCATAATTTATCAGGCAGCAGCAGACAGGCGGGGCATTTTCGGCTTGCACAGAAGGGCTTCACTGAAGGGAGGAGGGGAGAGGAGGCTGACAGGCACGAAGAAATGCACGAGGACAAAGCTAGGTAACACCCATTCGGCTGAAGTTATTAAACTTCATAAAGCTATATCTTAGCTTCTACTAAACCGTTTTTTTAGCAGAAACGATTGCCCCAAATGTGTGTGCTGGGTGTAGGGACACATATTAACAGTCCGGGGGGGTCATTTGGGGTGGTTGGTTCCCTTTAAGTTCGTCATCCAGTTGACTAGTGCAGCTTTATTTTTACAGTTCACAGATTTCAGCCAAACCTGAGGATCGCAGGCTGTAATCACTGCTACCTTCTAGTACTCCTTGTCTCTTGCCCTTGTTCTCTGTAGTCTCTGTCCTTAAATAAGTTAAATAATAGAGTGAGGGCCCTACAATATAAATACGTGAGGGCATTCTCATATGTACACAAGAGGGACCCCCAAAATTTCTAGAGGAAAGCACTTCCAAACATATGTTGAGGGTCACATGAGGAGACTAACTAAACTAGCCAGCGCCGTGCAGAGCAGAAAGGGCGCCTGAATAGACCATGAATAAAAGATCACGCCCATTAGGGCATGATCTTATGACGAGGAGGCTCATAACGAACACGACCTAAGGGCTAAATAATAAAGCCCCTGCTAATTAAAATACCTAATGAGGGAGTATTTAAACGTTTTTATGCACTTTCACAGGATACCTTTAAGAGACAAAAGGAGTGTGAGATTAGTGATAGGATGCTGCAGGGACGTGTTTTGGTAGCTAAGGTGGCATTTTGGTGGTGACAGGATCCCTTTAAATGCAATTTAGGTTAGGTTCGGTAGTTGTTCTTGTGTATCTGTAAAATTGGGGTAATACTGCGACAAACTTATTCCCAGAAACCATATGTGTGTCAGAAATGCCTGCAGGCATATTCTCCAGGCTCTTGCCATTCTATTTCATCACTTTCCCAACCATTTCAGCCTTTTCCTCAGGCCCCCAGACCTCTTTGTATTGTCCAGCAGACAACTAATCGCATTTCCCATTGATTTGCATTGTACTCACTATTCAGAACAAATATGCGATTATTACAAAGTACTCGTTATGAGTATAGCGATTACGAATATTTCGGTACTCGCTCATCACTAATTTCAATCCCATTAGATCTCCCTCTGCCTTTGCCACATGCAACTCTATTAAGTCAGTTAGGTCTCTAAGCTTAGGGTAGTCTTTGTTCACTATCTTAGGAAAGTCCTCTATTCTCATAAACAAGGTACTTTCAATGGCATATACCGATCCATAGCATTCATCAAGCCTATCCCACTAACATTCATCAAGGCTATCCCACACTCTATTGAAACCAACATCTGGATAATTCACATTATCCTGTACCAAGAATAACATAAGGATCACTATTATTAGGATTCTCTTTTACCAAAATAATCCCCTGGTTTTGCAACTCTACCCTCCCCACCTTTATTGACACTTCATTAACCCCCACTATTGTAAGCGGTTCACCATTAGAAGCATAAAGGTTAAGGTTTAAAGCGGGTGATTGGAATTCCTTATCTGACCAAAATTGTTTGTAAAGGATATGTGGTATGGTGGTCACCTGTGACCCGGTATCCAATAAAGCAGGTGTTGATATGCCGTTTAGTATGATGGACAGGAGCGGTCGTTGTCCAGTGAAGGTGTTATACCAGTTGGCTGGGCTCTGTTAAGTTACTCCTGAGGTTTGGTCCCAGCCCCCAGGAACTGCTTGTTTAAAGGACAGTGTCGGGCGATATGGCCAGTCTTGTGGCAGTGACGGCAAATAGGTTCCCCTGTGGAACTGTAACGGTCAGTGGTCCTCCCTCTGTATGACAAAGTTTGCCTTGCTCTCATCCACGGGACATCCTCCGGACTGTCAGCAAGCTGAATCAAAGGTTGAGGTGTTAGCTGTGGTTTTGGTGTGGGCTTTGTCCCCTGCTACAGCTGCAGGGCTTCCATGACTCGAGTTAAGTTCTTGCCCATTTGGCGCACTTCAGAGTGTAAAGAGTCATATTTACCAGGGTTAGTAGTTTGTACACTGTTCTCATCCGCAGGCACGGGTACCGGTGTTGTGGTTAGCTGCGCCTCACCACTGCACCACCGCCGGATGGCAGCTTCAAGGGTCTCCACTGGCCAAAACCCCTATATAGCTATGTCCTTTAAAGTATTGAAATTAGCGTCCGGGTGGCTTAGGGACCACCAGCGCAAGGTTTTGTTGTCCTCTGGTGATAGTAGCCCCCGGATGAACTGCTCAGTTAACAACTTGTCCTCATCAAGAACACTAGCAGGGATGACTTGCTTTAGGGCTCGCAGCGTCTCCTGCAGGCACCAGGAATAGGTCCGGATATCATCCCGGCTGTTGATAGCAATGGTGAAAGCACATACTTATGTCAGCCTCATTACAGTCGTCAAAAGTAGCATTTAATATATTAAGGATTATGGCCACTGATCCTCGCTCATCTATGGACCAGGATTCAATCTCTCTTTCTGCTGCACTGGTTAACTGTCCCAATACAACTGCGGCACGCTGTTGACCTGTCATTGCATACATGTCCAACATGCTGCAGATCTTTCTTTTGAATGTGGACAGAGTATCGGGGCGGCCATCATACTGGGGCAACCACTTGGCACCTGGGATGTAGGGTAGCGGGATCGGCATGATCGGGGCTACCGCGCCCAGTCTGATGGTGGTACTACCGGTTGCAGCCATGGTTGCTTCGGGGTGATTCACGGAGTCAGCGAAGGTGCTATTGTCATCGCTGGACGAGGCGGACATTTTCGAGATCCCCCTAGTGAATCACAGCCAATCTTTTAACAGTTAAACAGTTTTTGTACCCCGTATACAGGGGTTAAGCGTTCGGACGTTTCCGGACTAGGCCGCTGCACTTCAGAAGCACTCGGCAGAGCGAGGGGCGGATTTTGGTTTCACGGTCTGCAAGCCATCACACCTCCTTCCCGCTCCGAGGAGCAGTAATGGCGGCTTAGTTTAACAGTCACACAACACAGTCTTAAATACGGCACACAGTACCCGGTTATACTGGGCGCGGGATCCTGTTCATGAGTGCCAGAAAAGGGGACTATCTGTACCACCCCAGGGTATGGGAACTCGAATGTCTGGGCCCTCAGCTTCAGTGGGGGATCTCACTGGTGGCCTGCCCAGACCTGTGGCCCAGAGGGGAGACAGCCTCTAATTAAGGGGATAAAGTCTTTATCTTATGATGCCACCTGTAGTGCCTGGTGACTAGACACCAGCGCCGCCACAGTCCTCCGGAGGGTGGTGGTATTGTGGCTAGGATGGAGCAGCTCCCTACAGGTAGAGCTAATCCTCCAGGGCAGTGTTGATTGTGAGGGATGAAGCTGGGGTTTGGCCAGGTTGTGGGTTAACGGGATAGTCTCTGCGGGTAGCGGGGACAGGGGGTGAAGAACGCACACACACGCTGTTGAATGTCTCTTTATGTTTTACTGGTGGTATATTAGGTAAAAGTCCGTAACACTGTCGGGTGACCAGGAAACACAGGTGAATCTCCACAGCAAGTGGGTGTAAGGCCTCCATGTTCTCTTTTCCCCATGTTGAAGCCCCTGCCCCGTGCAGAACTTGGCTGGCCTCCACTACTCTCTCTCTCCACCTGCACTGTTGACGGGCAACCTTTGATGACTACCGCCGCTTCCCTTTCCATGGTGTCTGGCTCCCTGAATGGTGACTAGCAGGTGACTGGGTGACTGAAGTCCCGCGGTTTACAGGGTTCTCTGCTGGGCGTGTAGCTCTCCTGCAGACGCGGACCCCGATGTCCAGTGTGCTGTTTGGGCGAACCTATTCTGGCTCCTCAGTTCCCACTTATCGTCCTCTTTCCTCTCCTTACCTTCCGTACCCACTCTTGGCTTGGCAGGACTCCTTGGAGGCTGTTTAGGGTCACCGGTTCAGGCCTAACACGGCACTGATCACCAGGACCTATTTACAGCTCTCCTAGCATCTTCACACTCTGACTAACTCCTCTCCGGCATTAGTATTTATAGGAGATCTTGCCTAAGGGCAGCAAGTTGGGCTCCCTCTACTGTGCTGGGGTGAAAGGTGTTGGTTGTACTAGTGTGCCTGCTGTGGATTTCAATCTGTGCTCTAGGAAGGCCTGTGGGTACCTGTGGATGCAGGGCGCCACATGTATTCTAACTTATGGAAGGAGAGGAAATAAAGGGGTTGCATATTTTCAAGAAGCAATGTCCATAGTATGGTGTTTCATGAGTATGAACAGACCTAGTGTATTAAGCATATAATGGGCATATGCTATTTTTATTTTAATTACTAGCAGATAAGTGTAGAACAGGTGGCCTTTAATGCTGCAGACCCTCTGCAATAATAAAGGTTTGCTCACTAAATACATAAATAAATAAAAAAAAAATTAAAAGCTATCATAAAGAGATGTTGAAAGGATATTTTAAGGTTCCTGGATTTCACAGCTGCTGCCACATCTGACAATTCAGTCTGCAGGTGTTCCAACAACTGGAAACTCAAGGAAGCTTAAACATTATCTTTGAAAGTTCCATTAAATTCAACAGGTTGAAAGAAATCGATAGACCCCATGGCTGTGAATTCTAGGGGTGTTCTCAGCCACCGGTTATTCCGGCAAGTGTTTTGGCATCAACCTTTAAGGAATGTTTTAGGGCCATTTTAAAATTATGAACTTTCAAACCAAACAAAGCCGGGTTTTCCGGTCATGTACCAAATCGTCAATTTTCGTGTGGAATTTAAAATTGGAGAACATGTTTTGGGAAAGTTTGCTCATATCTACCTGTAGGTAAATAGGTGTGTGCTGCTGTCTGACACTTCTGTATGGCATTACAAATATAACCACTATGTCAGATACAGTTTCTTGGTAAAAAAAAATCCCTGTATAACATCATATGCGTATGATGGTTGTACATAGCTGTCATAGCTTTATTTTTCCTTACTTTTCTATCCTACCTCTGCGCATGCTTCACCACGACTGCATTTCTGCAGGCAATATCACTATTCAGGTAGTCCTTTTTTGTTCTTTCTAAAATCTTTAAGTACAGTATACAACCCGAAAATAACAAAAATAAGTCACAAAGGGCCTTGGATCTGTAGAAATGAGAACAATATGCATTAAATAAACTACGTTTTACAGCTTATGGAACAGCTGTGTTAAATTTCTGTAATGGGTCCCAGCTGCATAACTTGTGAGCGGCAGGCTGAGTGTGGGGGCTCCCCTGCCTGTTCAAAGAGGTGATAATACAGTAATACATGCCAGAAAGATTGTATGTTCTACAGACCAGTTGCTGCTTATGTTTTACTGTAGCAAAATAAACACTTTTTTCACTCATCTTTAGAATTAGATTCATGTGTCTGTGAGTAGACTCACGGCTGTTGTGTATAAGTAACACTATTGAACTTTTTTTGTTATTTGCAAGCTTACCAAGCCAAAAATGGACATGCAAACCTATGTTGGATCAGTAACTACAACAATTCCAGGGGTAACTATTGCACCCGGGCCCTGGTGCCGAAGGGGCCCCAAATGTGCCTTTCGCCTACAGAAAATGACTATTGCTATTAAAGATTTGCAATAATTGCGGGCTCTGTTGGAGCTTTTGCATCGGGGCCCATGAACTTCAAGTTACGCCACTGCTAGTAGTCTATGACCTACATCAGGGGTGGGGAACTCCAGTCCTCGAGGGCCGCAAACAGTGCATGTTTTCAGGATTTCCTTAGTATTGCACAGGTGATAACATAATCACTTGCACTGGTGATGATTCCAATCCCTGTGCAATACTAAGGAAATCGTGAAAACCTGAGCTGTTTGTGGCCCTCGAGGACTGGAGTTCCCCACCCCTGACCTACATGTTCACCTAATCTTTCTCTAGTGGGGGCTGATCAGGTTTATCTAGATCCATTAATTTATGTAGCCTTATCACCCCAGATTCATGAAGTCATGTAGCTACCCAAACACTAAATTTTGAGTCAATTTCTAACCTGTCCATAAAGAGTATAAAGCTAAAGTACATATCTTGGTGCTGTTAATAATCCAGTACCTTGTACCATTTATGAACATGTCGCACCCCAGGGCAAGGGTACTCGGAACCAGGCCCCCTCTTCAGTCTGTGGTGGAATGTCACAGCGACGTGACCCGGCTCCATGCGGCAATAAAAAGGGGAAGAAGTAAAAGGGGAAATAAAGTTTTGAAGTAGTTTGTGACACCACTCGCGGTTTGTGGCTAGTAAAGCCACCGCTGCCGTCCAGGCCTCTGGGGAATGATGAGGAAGGCGGCAGCCGGGATGGTGAGCCCTTCACCGGTAGGGCTTGGTTTTCCCCAGAGCAGGTGTAGGGAATGGGTCGTCTGGTCTTTCAGCAGTCTCCCCTGCCGGCGTGCAGTAGGCAGTGTGCTGCTCTGCAGGCAGGAGCTTGTCACCATCGCGCAAAGGAGAGTCTCTCACACACACTTCTGAGTCTGTCCAGGCACTTTTACTCTCATTGGTACAGTTCCAGCTGCATATAGTACACAACCGGCCCCGGTCATTGGTTCTGCAACCGGGACAGTTCACTAGGGGCACCCCCTATCTAATCCTTTCGGGCCTCTCGTTCCTTCCTGCGCATCTACTCCAGGCCAGCTGTCGCATACTTTCTTTGGACATTCCCATCCAGTAATCCTAATCCTATATGACCGCCTTTCCTTTGTGTGCTGGGGGATGGGTTCTGGGCATAAAGTCCCTTCACCTCGCCAGTTAATTTGTAGCCGGGCATGCAGCTGCCAACCAAATCTATAGGGCCAATACCCTGGTGTCGACCCGGTCCTCCCCGTGTCCTGACTCATCTGGACCCAACGTGGACCCCTTCTTCTCTCCCTCCATACTCGGCCAGGGACTTGGACCGGCCTTATGGTGGCACAGGCCGCCAGGTCCAAGTTCTTCCTTTATGGTGTTACACTTTGGCTTTCGGGGCATCTCGGCTTGTGGATTCTGTTCCTCACCTACTCACTCTCGCCAGGAACATGAACCGGTGCTCTCTGTGTCTTCCCGACTAAGCCCCCCCCAACTTAGTGTTCCTAGAGTTTTAGTCTAGTTCCTCCACCCCTTTCATGGGTTTTTCTCTCTTCTCTCCATCCTCCACCTAGCTCCTCACTCTATCCCTTGCTTGACATGGAGTACTAGGTCTAGGGATGGGGGATGTGTAGGGTGTTCGTGTGGGGTGATTAGCTTACCTGTCCCAGCTGCATCACTTTCTGTGGCTGCAAGTCCGCAGGGGCGCCACAAATATTTTCTACAATAATCATTGGTATATTAAACCTTATGACACTGCTGCAGGGTTATGGAAAGCTATAACAGACCAGACAAATCTGTGGCTCTCGGTGCTGAAACTATAACAATGTATGGTAGTGTGTGACAATAGCTGTTACCTAGTGGCGGTTAGCAAGCTTGCACACATACCATGCCCATGTGCTCAATTTAGTGGTTCAGTGGTTTCTGGAAACCTACCCTGATTTTCCTAAACTATTTGTTAAGGTATTCTGAGTATGTGCCCATTTTTGCAAGTCAGCTACAGCTCCTGCCAGTCTGGCAGTGCTTGTAAGTGCCAGCTCACCATGGTGTTCGATGTGACTGTGCACTGGAAACAACATTACACATGTTGGCAAGGCTTTGTGAGCAACAGAGGGCAGTCATTGAGTACCAGCTATGTGGCGCCCCTGCGGTCTGATTGCCACAGAGGTACTGCACCAAAGCCATAGGTGTGGTACCCACGTCCCAGGTAAGGAGGGGACACAAATCTGAGACACACAAACGCCTGCACCCAACACCCATCCTAACCCCAGGCCAGGGGATTTTGGGTGGATCCTATCGAGTAAGGCCCCATCTTCTGGCTGAGGGAGGGAGTAAGTAGAGGGGGTGGGAAGAGAGCAGTTCGGGGAGTTAGTGAGAAAAGATGGAGAGAGGAAGAGCTAGAAGATGAAGCTCTAGGGGAGGCTGATGCCGGGGGAGGAGTGGAACAAGAGAAAAGGTCGCCATGGACCAATGGACGGAGGGACCCCATTCCAGCAATAATCCCCGAAAGGCATTGCTGGTGTAGCTAGGTTGCAAAAGAGTACCGGCCCCAATCTAGCAACATTCTTTAATTTGGAGCTAGGAAACAGGAGGCCGCTGCACCTGTTTGGGTAGTGGCTACTATCCATGCATATTATGCAAAATGGTGGCTAGACCTAGGGTCAGGGGATGGATCCCCTGTTGCCCGACAGGCCCACAACCACCTGCTTGGGACAATGTGCACAAGGACGCAGGGCAGGAGAGGCAAGTAGCCAGCTTGAAGAGTCAACCAGGAGAGTCTTATGACAGCGTGTCTCGGAGGAGTGGACCCAACTTGTCTGGGAGTTGGCTGGATCAAAGACCCGGAGGACACGGTGCCCCTGCTGAGCTGGACTGCTGAACTGAACTGTGAGTAAATGCTTACTCACAATCCTCCTGTTATTCTGCGCACCTTCCTGCACCGCTGCACAGTCACCATCACTGTCCCAATAGACTGTATAAGTACCCTGGGGCCCTGCTTCTCCTGTGGGAAGTGATACCATCCCGGCTGCAGCACTATCTGCCCCAGAGGCCCAAACCAGCAGCATCGACCATCCCTGACCGAATTCTACAGGTGGTGTCACGAAATAGGCTTCTAAACTGCCCTATAAATAACCCCTTCACTGCACGGCCAGGGCCTTGGAGCTGGGCCACAGCCACCATGACCTCCCAAAGCACCAGCCAGCCCAGCTACTGAGTACCACCCGGTCCTTACAGCCATTGCATCTGACATCACAAACAGGATCTGGAACCCTGCTAGAAGCGGGTCCCATGCGCCTAAAAATTGTGTGCAAAGACCGTATTGAAAAGGACTTGTGTAATGGCGACCGCTATATACTGATGCCTTGTGTTGGGCCAAGGGAGTGATGCAACCTCCCATAGTGGGATAGGTCAGCTCCCAAACCTCTGCCCGCCCATTACAGAGAATGCAACCACAAGAGACTTACCAATAGATCCAACCGTTCTGCCCCCTGGTGTGGCCGACGACGCAGAGAGTGGGAAACACTCACAAAGGAGTGGAGAAGAAAGAGAGAGCGCTGCAGAGAGAGCAGTGGGGAGCTGCTGGAACATCATGGTGGGCAGCGAAAGAGAAACTTCGGCACCAGGGGTTGAGGAGACGGACCCACCCAGTGGCCAGTGGATGTCTCCGGATCCGTTGCCAACAGTGGACCCAGAGCTCCAAAAGACAGAGATGGAGGAGCTGAGTCAGTAGCTTCACAAAGTACAGACTACTATACTTAACAAATGGAGGAGTGCCCTACTGGAGAAGGAAACCCAGCCACCGACTGTGCCGCATCCACCATCCCCAGCTCCAGAGAGACCCGGCACTTGAGCAGCGACCATGACTGCCGCCCTAGTAGCAACCTGGCTGTGCCCCTGGAATACCCTCCAGACACAAAATCTGGCTGGATGTCCAGGGACCTAAATTGGGATAGAAGCGTTGCCCTGAGAGACAGAGTGCTGGCCCGCTGCAGCCTGAGCCATCACCTAGCAGCGAGACGACACAGGCAGAGACAGTCCACTTCCACTGGGTGCGCCAGGGAAATGAGGTGATAGGGTTCCCCGGGGAGACCCAGGCGGGGTAGGCCAATGTAGGAGATGTAGTAGAGATCATTCCTGAGGAGGCGTATTGCCAGCAGCCACAGGCTGCAGAGGAGTTCATGTGTGCACGAGTTGATGCTCCTCTGACACAACTTCCCTTCATAGATGAACAGTTTGCCTTTCTACTTCCACAACTGTTGGGTTTCTTGTGGAGCATCTGGACATGAGTCAGCTTGGGTCAGCAACTCTTTCACTAGGCAGTCGGCCGGGTTGCTATTCTGCGTTTTTGCCCAACCATGGTGGGGCAACAGGTTGAAAGAGACCTCTTGTACAGCAGAACGCTTGTCTGTTAAGGTACCTTTACACGCCGCTACAGAAGGTTGAAAACAACCGGGTTACGGAGGCAAATGTATCTTGCACCGTCAAATCAACCCGAGGTAGCGGCGTGTAAAGTAGCATGTTGCCACCCGTCACTTTCGGCACCTGTTTCAGAGCAGTGCTCTAAAACAGGTTGATTTCAACCCGATGGTAACGGCGTCTAAATAAGGTAGGGTAAGGTTTTTTCGCCACCTAGTTAACTCCCTGGGGCATGACACAGCCTCCAGGGAAACCACCCCTCCTTCAGCGATCATTGGTGGACGCTCCTGCGTTATGATTGGTTGACGCTGCATAGGGCGGCATATTTAAGGAGCTGACGAGTCGCACTACACATTTGCTATAGCGTCATGTATTAACCAGCCTTCCTGTGCTGGCTGGCCAATCATGATGCTATTGCTTTGTCCAATCATCGTACGAGCGTCTCGTAATGCACAACTCTGGCACGCCTATGTGTTGTCCCTGCTGCACCAGGTCCTCCCATATTACCTTCTGTAGCGGTGTGTAAATGAGGGACGGTGCTCTACAGAAGGTAACTTGAGGCACCCGGCGGTGCATCCAGAAATAGATTAAACCTTCTGTAGAGCACCTTGTAGCGGCGTGTAAAGGAGGTATCGGGTACCGTTTGCAACCGTCATGCACGTGAGACACCCGGTTGTTTCTAACCTTCTGTAGCGGCGTGTAAAGGTACCTTTAGGCATTGGGAGCATTGGGTTGCACCGTTGCTGTGGAAGGCTGGTAACTCTATTTCTTCCAGCTCCTCTGGGTCTTCTCCCTTGTCCGGTAAATTGGGCATTCTTAGCAGTGCATCTGCGCTGATGTTCTTATTTCCCAATCTGTACTTGATTACAAACTCATAATTGGACAGCGGGGCCATCCATCCATCGCTATTCTAGCGCACCTAGTTTTGCTGTTTCAAGATGAGTAAACGGATTATTGTCCGTGAAGATGGTGAATTTCGCTGAAGCCAGGTAGTGTTTAAATCACTCAGTCACAGTTCAGACTGGCGAGGAACTCTAGCTTGAAGGAACTGTAGTTGTCAGGGTTCCTTTCAGTGGGACGAAGCTTCCTGCTTGCATAGGCAATCATTCTTTCTCTGCCTCTCTGCACTTGGGAGAAAACAGCTCCCAATGTTACGCTGCTGGTGTCGTGTATAATGTAAATGATTGTCCATAGTCGGGGTAGGCCAGGACACCTGATGAAGAGTTTTCTGCCAAAATGTTGTGAGGACCTCAGTAAAGGGAAGTAATTTTCTTAACCATCCTGCATCTCCTTCTGAGCGCCCCATCTAACCGCTGCTTGATTCCTCCCTTGCTATTTTAAGCGCCCCCTCGGCGAGCGGTGAGCTGCTGCACAGATCATTAAGGCAGTGCAGCTTAATCAACAAGACCTGCATGAAAGGGGAAGCCTAGGACCTGCAGTTACATCACAGCCGTGTTACCACCCACGTGACCGGCCTCCTACCCGGACAAGGAAATTGGATTCAGCATTTGGTGCGCGTTATGTACCAGGGACTACAGCCACTGGGTTATGCCAGCTGCATAACCCAATCAGGTGAGTGGCTATCGCATGTTAATCCTCCACTTGACCACTGGGTATAACACCAGGAGCGCTCCCTCCTGTTTCTCTCTCCTCTCTATTTTAAATACTTTAAGTGGTCTTCGTAGGTCTTGGAGTAGACGATGACGTCATCCAGGTATAATAGGACCGTCTGGAAGGTCTTGTGCCCGAGGCAACACTCCTTCAACCTCTGGAACGTCTCTGGTGCGTTGCAAAGCCCAAATGGCAAACAGTTGAACTCACATAAGCCCATGGGTGTTGTGAAGGCGGTCTTCTCTCTATCTGCCTCTGCCATGGGAACCTGCCAGTATCCACTGATGAGATATAAAGTGGAGAAATAGTTAGCAGATTTCAGGGCAGCTAGTGATTCCTCAATTTGTGGCAACGGGTAGGCATTTTTATGTGCAATGCGGTTAATCTGCCTGTAATCAACACTCTTCCTCATCATATCGTCTTTCTAACGAGGACTAACAGAGCTGCCCAGGGGCTACAACTATCTCTGATGACCCCTGCCTCTTTCATCTCATGTAACATGCCCTTGACACACTGGTAGTGGGTCATGGGAACAGGGTAGTACCTTTCTTTAATGGGTGGATGGCTCCAGTGGGGAAATGGTGGGAATATGGTGTTGAACCCCTTTTACCTGCTCAAAGTCTAGTGGGTTTTTGCTGAATACCTGCTCATATTCTCGAACCACCCGGTACACCCCATTCTTTTGGTGCGAAGGGGTGGAGTCAGTGCCTACAAACAGCCTATGACACCAGTCCTCCAGCTGCTCTGCAGAGCCATTGTCCTCCGCCTGGTCGGACGGGACCAACGGTTCTACTGCCTGAATTGCATTGATTAACAGTGAACAACTTGGCAACAGTGGCATACTGGGGTAGTTTGACCTCTTTTCACCACAATTTAACATGCATACAGGTACCCTCCCTTTGCGGACATCTACTTCCCCTCTTGCTGTCAGGATAGTAGGCCTGCTGTTGGAGTATATGGGTTCTACCAGGGCCTGGTTATCTTGACCCAGGATACCTATAGCAGTTCGACACCAAATTAACATTTCAGTTTTGGAAGATTTGGAAGATATCACAATGGGGAATGGGTCACTCACCCTTACACTGCCGGCTTCTCCACCAGACAGCTTTATCTGTTGTCTCTGCATCAGGGATTTGATCTCCTTCTGCAGAACTTGTTTCTCACTGGAACTGGCGGTTTCGGCTACATGTTGCAATAGTACAATAATCACGCCAAGACAATTTTCTATCACATTTGTACCTAAGGTCAACATTGGATTATATCCTCGCTGGTCAATATATACAATCATCAATCCCTGGGCTTTTAACTCTACTCGCCCCACCTTAATGGTCACCTCTTTATAGCACACTTGTGGCAAGGGTTGGCTATTACTGGCGATTATTGTCAAGTCATCATCTGGGTGATGGGTGAAGTCTGAGTCAGCTTAGTACCACTTATAAAGGATATATGGCATCGTTGTCATCTGGGAGTCAGTGTCCAGTAGGGTGTTCAATGGGATGCCATCAACCACGACTGAGAGGACTGGTCGCCCTCCGACATACTTGTCTCACCAGCTTTGCGGGCCTGGTCGCCTTACTCCTGGGGGTTGGCCCGCTGCCCCAGGGGTTGCCTGTTTAAAGGACAGACTCTTGCGAAGTGCCGTACCTCTTTGCAATGGTGTCAGATGGGTTGTCCAGTTGAGTCATAGCAATCGCTGTCTCTTCCCCTGGTCGGTGGTATCCTTCAATGTCGTTGGCATGGGAAGTCATCTGGACAGGAAGCCAGCTGTTTCGTTTTAGGGTGTTACTTGCATGGACTGCATGGTTTTTGTTAATGCAGCCACACTCTTGTTCAGCTCCTGGACTTGGAGACTTAGATCTGTTGAAGTGTCACCACTTAATGTTTGGTCATCAGCCTCAATGGGTGCCTGAGCCAAGGATGCTGCCTCCTGGTGGTAGGTTATTGCTGGGCATCTGGGGGTGCTATGCCACTGAGGATTGGTTCACGTTGCACTCAAATGGCCTGATCCTTAAATTGTGCAACGTCCAGGTCTGGATTTTGTAGGGCCACAATGCGCAGCTGTGTTCTACGTGTGTTGGACAGGAGCCCCTCAATAACTGTTTGGTTAGCAGTCTATCCTCATCCTGCACATTATCGGTGTCAACCTGTTTAATGGCCCACAGCGCCTCCTGAATATTAAGGGCATAGTCGCTTATGCTGTCCTGCACCCTTTGTCTGCACCCAAGGAATCTCATTTTAATCTCTGCCGTGGTGCGGGTATCAGAGGTGTCCTTTAGCCTGGCCAGGATTTGCTTAACAGTTATTTTATCAGAGTCTGGCCAGGACTTTACCTCCCACTGGGCTACACCGGTTAATCGGCCGATGAGAATGCTCACCTTCTAGCCCTCAGACAGGGGGTACATGGCAAATAGGCTACGTAGTCTCTATTTGAAGTCACTGAGGGTATGCGACTCCTCTGAGTATTGTGGTAACCAGGTCACTCCCGAGATGTACGGCATTGATAAAGGCATTATCGGGGCTGCAACTGCGCCTGCCGCTAGATCCTCTCCTAGATTGGGCATCTTCCTTCCCCATAGTGAACCTCAGCCAGGTTCTGAGTTTCTGTTCGCTTATCAGTCTGCTGCTTTGCAGGTGGGATGGATCGAGCGCACAGGGGTTTCCAGGTTGGACCCTCCTTTTTCCCGCCGGCTGACGTCAGAGCGCAGGGCAAAGTTTCACTTTGCGCTCTTTCTAGGTTTACGCCCATGATGACATGCCCCATCTGCTTCCTGCTCGCCACATGGTGTGATAATGGCAGCTATTATACAGTTCAATAGTCTATGGCAACCAGGACCCGGTGTGCCAGACTACGAAATCCTGCTCCTGATGCCAGTTGCAACACCCGCTAGGACCGGGGGTACTCTGTAACCGAACTGGTCGGTTCGGTGGGAGGTCACTGTGCCGGTGACCCGGCTTCATGGCCCTCGGCATGCAGGAAAAGGGAATATTTACAGGGGATAATTCATGACGCCACGGTGGCACTAGGCCAGGGGTGGCAGTTGGTAGTGCTGCTGGGATGGCAAAGCTCCCCACAGGTGGAGCTGGTCCCCAGTAATGGTGTAAATAGTCTACGGTGATGATCTTTGGGGTGCAGGATGGAGGGTGCAAGTAATAATTGGAGGACACAAAGGGGTGGAGTTTCCATTAACTTTACTTGATAGATGGTATTGCAGGTCAGGGTTACAGGTGTTAGAAGGGATCCGGTCGGCCTGAAAGCATTCATGGATCCACATCATCAGGCGGGATTGGAGGCCTTCCTGCTGTGCTCCCTCCTTTGGTACCTGCATCTTATAACTACGCTGCGGCACTTCTCCTGTTTGCGGGATCTGACTCGTATGGCAGACAGCACAAGCCTCTCTCCAGTGCCACCTTGCTTAAAGCAGCTCCGGGCTTTCAGCACGCTGCTGTGCCTCTGGGTTTTCGGTGCAGCCAGGGGACTTGCAGCCTCCTGCCCTCCAGATTCGGCTGTTGGGGCATATAGCACCCGCACCACCACGGACTCTGGTGTCCCTTCCCAAGCGCTCCGCTTTGGGGTGAGCCCGATCACTGCTCCACTCCCCAGAGCCTTCTCATCTACTTCCTCTCTCTTCCCTCTCCTCAGATATTCTGACTAACCTCTCCTCCTGGCCAGAACCAGGGCTGCTCCCCTGAAGTCAGTTTCTAGAGCTCCCCCCTGCCTGGAGTCAGGAAAAGTGTTGCATGCTGTGGTTAAGTATGGGACCTCCACCTGTGGGACCTCCTCCAGGTTCCAGGTGTGACATCACCGCCTGTGAGGCAGGCAATACCACTGGAGTGCAACTTGTGCATTTTGGACCACAATGATTGCTGGTTGTTCACCTTTCTTGACCCATGCTACGAGGAAAATTTTCCATCTCCTACTTTTTCCAGAAGGCTAGCAATATTATGCAATATGATAAGGCCCTAGTTGAACAATTAGAAATAAAATTCCTATCTAACAATGCTGGCAGCAGAGGTCAAAGTTTTTCTGCCAAGGAGGAGAGACGATATAGAAGCAAAATGTTGTAGCAATCTGCGGAGCGCTGGGGTAAAGGAATAGTATTAGGACAAATTCTGGTTGACAAACCTTTATTAAAGGCAAAATTAAAGAAAACACCTTCAAAGAAGCCCAAAAGCTGCCAAACACAGCTCAAAACATTTTACTGTGGAAGACTGCTGTTTTGGCACAGCCATTAGCTTGCTAGACTATTATACTTACTAAGCTTCAATGCCCCTATCACCCTTCTTCCAGGCCTGCTCCTTAACTTCATATATGTTCACTGTTTACCCCCTGTGATTGGTAAAAGCAGACTTTGCCCTAACCACCCTCTCTGCCATTGTCTGTGATTGTTTGTCAGGATGGCAACCCAACTCGCAATAAATTAATGTCAAATTAAATAAATGATTGAAAACATTGGCATGGGGTCTCCCCCAATTTTGATACCAGCTGAGATAAAGCACCCAGTTGGGGGTTGGTATTCTTATCCTGGGGAGGCACATAGTTATTGATCCCCTGCAGGATAAGAATAGCAGCCCGCAGAAGCTCCAGAATATGACACATTCAGTAGATGTGCCATATTCTGGTACTTCATCCCGCCTCTTGTGCGGTGGCAAATGGGGTAATAGAAGGGGTTAATGACAATTGAGTATTGCCAGCTGCCATCAAACCTAGATTGGTAATATTTCTATGATACCCCCACATTACCCATTTGATGAGTAAATAGTTAAAAAATGCAGATGTAGAGAAAAATCTTTTAATAGGAATAAAACACACAGACAACTTGTTTTCACTCATTTATTAAGCCCAAACTTACCCAGCTCTGACAGTAATCCACACCGCACGATATCCAGCAAAGCACACTTGGCACAGATACATCGCTATGACAGGTGCATGCTGCTGCATGTATTTATATGGAGCTGCAAGATTCTGTCGAGAGAGTGGACAGCCATGTAGGGTGATGCCTGCAAGACTTGCGCAAGTCTCACATGTCTCTCACCCAGTGTGACTCCAGCCTCACAGTGTCTGTAAGCAATGAGTTAGACAGTTCATATGAGGTCACCATGAGAACAGCCGATGCAGTTACCACATTAAGTCAGCTGTGACTGCAGATGAACTGTCTGATGTCACCACTTACAGATGGATGTCACTGAGAGGCTAGGGTCACACATAGCATTCCGTTTTTGGAAGTGATTTCCATGACCAATCCGTTTTTTTTGGGGTGCTTTTTGAGCCTCCTGTACCTCTGAACGTTTTTGGACTTAGTCATTTTTTGACAAAAATTCTTTAAAAAACGGATCAGTTTTTTAAGGCACCAAAAAAACTGATCCGTTTTTCCATAGGGCCCATGTTAAAAATTTTTTTTTAAAAAAACGGCCCCCAAAAACGTTCCTAGCAATGTTTTTAGGTGCAGAAAAAAACGGATAGGGTGTTTATTACATCTAATCCGTTTTTCTATCAGTTTTTGGACTTGCTAAATCTGATGCCAAAAACGGACCAAGGACTTATGTGTGACCCTAGCCAGAGCGAGAAGCTGTGCTGTGGGAACGATGTAATGGTCTCCGCTTACTGCATGTAGCCATGCCCGGACATTGCTGTGAATTATTGTCAGGTATATTTGGGCTTAATAAATGGGTGACAGCTGGTTGTCTGTATGTTTCATAAAGGATTTTTTCTCCTTCTGTTTTATTTCTAATAAATGACTTTTCCTGCATCTGTGTTTTATAACTATTTACTTCCCAGATTGAACACATATTTCCTCAACTTGGAGAGTCTATACCATTGTAACAAATGCAATCAAGACTGCCAAATAATGCAAACGTTTTTTATTTTCCCCCTGAGGAAGCTCTAGCAGGGAAATGTATTGGGGCGTCCCCAAGCCACTCTGGTGACCACCTAACAACTGAAATATGGATAAGCAGGATTTCTAACCCCAGGTCTGGGAAACTGTTACTAATAGGGATCTATGGGACCAATGGTTATACTTAGACTTGGGGACCTGACTGTCTTAGGGCCCTTTCACATCAGCATTTTTTTCAAATTGCGGCAGATGCGGTGAAAAAAACGCATCTGCCGCGATTACCACATACCGGCTGCACTTGCGGCACGGTTGCAGCGCGGTTGCGGTAAACGCCATACAAGGTATAGGCGGACTTGCGGCAGGTGCAACAAGTGCGGTTTTGCACTTGCGGCAGGTGCGGCTGCGAAAAAAAACGCGGCTGACCGCGTTTTTTTTCGCGGCCGCACCTGCCGCAAGTGCCAAAACCGCACTTGCCGCACCTGCCGCAAGTCCGCCTATACCTTGTATGGTGTTTACCGCAACCACGCCGCAACCGTGCCGCAAGTGCAGCCGGTATGCGGTAATCGCGGCAGATGCGGTTTTTTCACCGCATCTGCCGCGATTTGAAAAAAACGCTGATGTGAAAGGGCCCTTACCCTATAAGCAAATGTTGTTCCTTGGCCCCCTAAAAAAGCACTTTGTTGTGATATACAAAAAGAGGGGGGAGGGGAGCGCACATAGAGTGGTTACCAGGGGACACCAAAACGGGGCTTGCAGGGATCCACTCACGTCCTTTTGTTGTGACACCCACATCTGGTTAATAAACCTGGTCGCTGCAGTTCCCTTGAATCCATATCTACTCCTGCTGGATAAACAATCCTTATCTACTCCTGCTGGTCAGCGCGGTGTATATCCCTGAATCACTACTAACAGCTTTTCTTTATTATGATATGTAATAGCCAATTGCTGTAATGCATATGATATATACTTTTGTAACTGTATTTCCACGGGTTGACCATAATGTTGGTATAGAGGACTTGTAACCCACCTCATATTTGATACTTATGTGTCACCAGAAAAAAGGCTATTTAATCTCCTGCCATACTCTTCACAAATCACGTTTTGTCACTTCTTATTCACTTTGTATGCAATAAGCAGCCTGCCGTTTTTATTGGGTTGTTTTTTCAATTAAAAAAAAGTTTGCATTATTTGGCAGTCTTGATTGCATTTGTTACCATGGTATAGACTCTCCAAGTTGAGGAAATATGTGTTTAATGTTATATAGGAGAGACGGCTTTATAGCAAATTACTTTCCATGTAAAGCTCAGTTTCTTGTTATATTACTTACCAGGTTGATAATATGGGGGTATCCAAGATGCCTTAACATATACCACTCTAGTCAATACTCAGCTGTCATAAACCCTTACTATCACCCAGACTGCCACCGCACCAGAGTAGCGGGAAGAGCTGGGTCAAAGCCCCAGGAGTTGCACGTCTTATGGAGGCACCAATTCTAGAGTGGTCAAAGTTATTATTCACTGCACTAAAATGTCTTTTTCTTTGCACATGGTGAATATGTTATTGAATACAGGGTGACTGTACAAGATGTGACTTTTTGTGAGGCTTACATTTCGACCACACTGTAGTCTTGGTCACATTGTCGCTGAGAAGCTATGACCCTGATATATGGGTTTTCTCGATCATATTTGTAGTGAAACAAGCTGTAAAGAGGTCTCTGTCAATCTGGGGTATAGCATCCAGTGTACAGATGATTGCATCTCTGTTGAAGTATAGTTTCTTGCAATCATGAGTATAAATTTGTGGTAGAATATAGCCAGTGCTATTGTGCCTCAGTTCTGTGGGACCCAGGCACAGTTCTGGGGTGGCGGTAGTCTGCTATTTTTAGGGAAGAGAGTTCCCATGAAAGATGCCCATCTAACTCTGAGAATACCAGACCCCATCTGTTGGATTTACCTTAGCTGGTAATCCAAAATGGGGGGGCCCTTTGCAATTTTTTCAAAATTATTTATAATTAAATCATTTGAAAAAATAGCTTTGGGTGACCTCTGTTTTCGATTACCAGCCAAGGTTAAGCCGCCAGCTGTGGGCTGCAACTGTCTGCTGTACCCTAGCTGGAGATCGAAAATAAGGGGATCCTCACATCATTTTTTTGTATTATTTTTTTCTTTTTAGCTAAACAGGCTAAAACATGAAAACCACTAAAAGGTGTAAGCTTACAATATATAGGAAGGGCTGTTTGACATCTGTCTATAATTCTCCATTACATGTGCCAATCCTGGTGCTTCACCCCGGCTCTTCCACTGCCTTGGTGCATTTGCAAATGTGGTAATAGTATTTGGGGTTAATGCCAGCTTGGTAATGTCAGTTAACATCAATCCCAGAGTAATGGTGAGGCATCATTCAGATATCCAATATTACTAACCAAGTCAGTAAGTACACAAATAACTCCACCAGTAAATATCTTATTTGGAAATTAGCTCCCCAATACATTCCTCTTTTACCATTTTGTACTTAAAATCCATTTTTTAAAAGTCTCCTATTCCACCAAACAACAAAAAAAAAGCATGAATAAGGAAGAAACAAAAATGAAACCCCATAAATCCTGAAGACGTCCCAGCATATTGGGGGCAAGATCAGAGACTGCAACCTCCATATACTGGGAGAGAAGCCATGACTTCACTGAGGTTGTCTCAGATTACACAGCAGGTATCACGCAGCAGGGAATCCAACTGTGTGACCTGAGATAACCTTGGTAGCATCAGCACTCATAACACTCGCTGTCTTGTGAGACCTGTGATATCCCACAAAATGTAGCAGGTATATCTTGCTGGTATTATAAGACAGCTGGTGTGAGGAGCGGTGATGTCAGGGAATGCAAAGCAGTTTAAACTCATGTGATAGCCCCACAGATTTATGTTACAAAAACACTGATCACTTCCATATAGGCACTTAGCATAGGCTATTCGTAATAAGTCTAAAAGGCATACATAAATAAACATACACAGTAACAATGATGTCTTCAGGGAAGCAAACACTTCATGGGGGCACTGGACCCCTCTCCCACATACCTTCCCTCTTTATCCAATGCTGTCCTCTGCCATAGTGGACACATGGAAGACAAAATGCATACAATCACACAGAAAAAACAGGTAAAACATTATAAAATGTATTTTTTTATTTCTCTGGGTCATCTCAAACCCAGTCTCTCCAGGTTGAGACCCTGGAACTACAGAGTCCAAGTCCAAGTAGCACAACAGGGAGCATCTGCATATGAGTGAGTCCTTCACAGTTATTGAATGTTGCAAACAATGACCCAATTGGCACATCATGTCCTCCAATTTTTCCCCTTTTCACACAACAGTCCATAACATCCGGCAAGTCCCAAAAGGTTCATCAGAGTCCATTAAAATGGCGCATAGGTCATCAACATAATGGGCTAGAGTTCATTAAGGGCACAGTCCATTTAAGACTCTGAGGTGTAGCTTGAAGCTTGCAGTTCTGGTAATCCAGCAGGGAAAGCACAGCCTGCGCTAAACTGGGAAAGGGGGAAAATAAAATTTGGCCTTCCAGGCCACGAAGCAAAGAAACGGCCTCACTCTTGTCAGAACTGTAAACAGTCCTCATTCAACCTACAGGGCAACTCCAGGACTATCGGCAGAGCTATCAGCCTGTAACTTTACAATCTGCATGATGCAGCATGCAAGTAGTGACATTTCTTTCAACAAGTCAGCGACCCAACAACAGGCTTTTTTAGGGCAGTCCTCTTTAATCAGTGGCCTTTTTGGATGCCTTCCACTCCAGCAACATCTCTATCCACACTCCCCGGGATGGACATGGCCATTACACACTGTAGGCTGCTCTAGAATGGTCTTAGGAAGGGGGAGTTGCAGGGGCTACTTTTCCAGGGGCATTCTTCCCCACCACCTGCCCCCCAGCACACTTCATCAGAGATACCGCTAAAGAATAGGATGGCCACCCACTCTAGCACACGCCAAAGGAACTTGGGCAACCCCAAGGGCCTCTTCAGGCTCTCAGCCCCTGTGGGTTTTACTCCAGCTGGCTGGCTAACATGGTCAGGCTTCGTCATCCACTGAGGCTCCATCTTCTCTATGTTGGCCTCCTGCTGCCACTTTTCAACATCCTCTGTGGTAGCGGCTCAACTTACCCCCATCATGTACCCTTACCCCTGTTCATGACCCTTTAATTTCATAAATTTAATTTCATAAAGGTGGTCATGTTCCCAACATAAAGATTGTGAAGGAAGATGGTCATGCTGCAGTGTGGACTGGTTGACATAGCACTGGTCACCAGTCCCACGTTTGACTATGAACCCAAACCTCCTTTTCTGGAAGAGGGTCACTACCCATTCCTGGGTACATTGCTCATGAAATTGTTTATGTCGAGACCCCTGCAAATATTCTTGGTAGAGGGCATCTGAGGGCATCATCTTTTCCAGATATAACATGGCTTGGGGTGGTTCATGCCTGTAAGGATACTTGCTGGGAGGACATAGGGGGCTTACAAGGCATTCTCCCAGTCAAAAACCTCTGGCAGTAGCGCTATAGAAGGCAGGGAAACAGGGGCTTTTGGTACTACTAAATCCTCCTCATCCTCCTCCTCTTCTATTTGCCGATCCACCTCTGCAGGTTCTTTAAGACCAGGTATGCTGCAGGATCCTGCCTCCAACCTTTGGAGGTCCTTGCTGGGCTATGGAACAGCTCACCTCCTCTTGAGTCTGAGATCTGTTCCAGTGAGACCTGTTCAGACATGCAGGGCCAGCACTGCATCCTTACCTTGCGGCAAATCAGGCCCAAAGCATGGTGCACCATGGAGATCCAGCTCACATATGTTGGCATCTTCTCTGCTGGCTGCTCCATTTATAGTAAAGTACGGTGAAGTACCCTTGGCCCCTGTGATAGTACAGAAAATCAGCTCCTTCAGAGATTACATGTATTGGGTTGGATCCATCAGGTCTCCAAAGTGCGGACTGCAGGCACATGGTACACAGTGTTGCTGCGTTATAAGGCATACAGTAATCCCAAGATGGTGCCGGCTTCCACGGTGAGGTGTCTTTACTTTGCCTCTTCCAGCACCAGGACCCAATCGCTTTGGGGATATTATTGTTGGCCCAATCTTGTTAACACTAGAAGTCCCAGAGAGGGGTCATTTAACATTTCTACCTTTTGAACCCAGAGACGGGTCGAATGACCTGAAGGATTTTAGCTAACATTCTCTAATCACCGTCTTTTGTTCTGTAACTAAGGTCATTACTGTCGCACCACAGAAGGTTGTTGTTTTCCATTGAGTTTAGCCATTTAAGTTTCTAGTTAGTTCTATTCAGTTTATTGTATTTGATAATATAAAGACTGTACATATTGTATTTAGTTTAGCATTATTTGAGCAAAAAAGCACTGAAACAATGAATCATTTTTTATATATTTTAAATAGAGAATTAGAAATTTTAGCGCAAGGTACAGCTGTGAGTAATGACCAGAAGCATTTGTGTCTAAGGCCTTAAGCACACTAGCGAAAAAAAATCGCGCGAAAATCGCACAAGAGGACTGAAATTTCAGTGTGAAAAATATACAAAAGAACAACTGCTATTTGTTTCCATGCTTTTTATTTTTGTTATAAAAATAATAAATAAATACAAGGAATAAAACAATTCCACACATATTTACAATAGGCTGCAGTGGGGGGCTGCGTGTGTGTGTGTGTGAATGGCATGTCCTTCTTGTGTGACTAGCATTTCAGCACTCACTCAGCAGTCTGTCTGCACTGTCAGAACATACCTGGCACTGTCTGGGTATGTCCCTGGTACATTTGCCACACGTGTATTTGTAGCAGTCAACACATCTCTCAGTTGCACAATTGTTCGTGCATCGATGGTTGACCTGACACTTCGCCCTTTTGCCAGGGCTGGATGTGGAAGGTTGTTGCCGAAGGAATTTCTCCTTGCGTGCCTTCTTTTCAGTCACATGAGAGCCACCTAACTCTTTTGCAAGCTCAACCATGAAGTCCACTCGTCTCTCCTGCACCCCAGTGCATGCCTGATAAAGAACATGAGCATTCAGTGCTGCCATGTCAATCATGTTGTAGAATACAGCGCTGTACTCCCGCACCATTTGGTCCATTACTTCCACACCGCACTTTGTGTGGTTGTATTGTGTGACTGTGTTTGGCTTCCTTTTGTTGGTATCCTCAGTCTCAACCATGCTGTGCATGCTGCTGAGAATGTAGATGGCCTTCTTTCGTTTGGGTGCATACACTGTCAGTGTGGCACCAGTGGTTGAAAACGCCTGAGTGGTGAATTCAGTGCGGTCCATCTGTCTAGCGGATTGAGGAATTTCCCGGCGACTCTTGTTGACTGTGCGGAGGATAGTGGTTTTCCGGCTAAGCAGTCGTTGTGCAAGTGACAATGATGTAAAGAAATTGTCTGTGGTTACAGTTCTGCCCTTGTCCATGAATGGTTCCATCAGCCTCATCACTACAGTTTCGGACAGTCTCTCCCCGCTGGGACGACTGGGGTCCTTGCCAAGATATGGGAGGACATTACAGATGTAATTTGATTTCAAGTCGCAAGCCACCCAAAACTTGATGCCAAACTTGTCTGGTTTTGTTGCAATGTATTGCAGAAAACAGCAGCGAGTCTTTGACGGGAAAAGCTGTTCATCAATAGTGATGTGTCGACCAGGGTTGTAGGATGCGATGCAGTTGGTGACCAACGATCTCCACACATCGGAGATTGCAGCAAACTTATCGGTCTCCACTCGCTCACTGCGTGTGAACATGTCATCAAAGCGTAGGTGTTGCATGATGTATTGGAAGCGGTTTCGGGTCATAGTTGCAATGATCCTTGGGTTTGCCAGGTTTGCTGACCAGCTGTCACGTAGTGATGGAACCTTGGTCACTCCGCGCAAGATAATTGACTGAAATAAATGCCATTAGTTCCAGGAGACCCATGAACCAATCCACCTGCTCCGTGTGACGTGCATGTTGAGTAGTCCATTCTTGAATGCTACGAAGCATGTCAAGAGTGATAAAACAGAGGAAGCTCTGAAGGCGACTCCGGACACTTCATCTGGCCTTAGCACTTGGCTCTCCATCTGTAGGGTACGGTTCTATTGGGGTGAAATGGAGACGTTTCCCCACTTGTACTTCATGTCACACTGTGTCATCTTTTGCGGTCTCTGTCGGCTCACTCACCAACCGAGCTCTCTTTTTTGGTAGAGGAGGAGTCTCCTCATCTGCAAGATAAATAATTTCAAATTAAAATTTTGTTTTGGTTCTAAATAAGGCTAGGTTCACATTTGAGAGAATTTCAGTACCCTGCGAATCCAGCAGTGAACTTAGAAATATTCTCAACCTCCGCATGACTGAAGCAGTCACCTATTTATCCCCCACAAAAGGTTGCATGCAAATTTGCTAAGGTGTTAGGCTGGCTTCAGACTTGCAGATGCATCTGCAGCGTTTTGCAGATGCATCTGCAAGCATCTGCATGCAGACCGTGGCCCCTATGTTTATAATGGAGCGCACGGCGGTCTGCAGATGCTTGCAGACCGCCGTGCACTCTCATTGCCTGCCATTAGTGATCTGTGCGCACGCGGATGCCTGCGCACAAATCACACACTCCCGCCCGCACCATGGACGCGAGATGTTGCGTCCCTGGTGCGGGCGGGAGTGTGTGATTTGTGCGCAGGCATCCGCGTGCGCACAGATCACTAATGGCGGGCAATGAGAGCGCACGGCGGTCTGCAAGCATCTGCAGACCGCCGTGCGCTCCATTATAAACATAGGGTCCGCGGTCTGCATGCAGATGCTTGCAGATGCATCTGCGAAACGCTGCAGATGCATCTGCAAGTCTGAAGGCAGCCTTAGCAACCTTATACATATCCCCTGCACAACAATGCAGCAGGGGGGTGGGCAGACACACTTAAGAGCAGCTTACATTCTTTTGTTTACACTCTCTTACTAGACCTTTTTTGAGGTGGATCAACACAATTGCCTCCTACAGATTCCTCAGGCAATGGCCACATTTACAAATGAAAGGATGCTAATTGGAGCCATCAGAGTTGACAGTTTGGAGTAAGGGTCATTTGACCCTCTTTTGGGGCTTCAGGGGGAGCTCGAAATTTCTGGGACTTCTAGTGTTAATAGCTCATCATTAATTCCTCCTTAGGGTGGGCTGTACAAATCCCTATGTCACAGAGAGGAATTGAGCTTGTGGTTGTGAGTATTAAAGCCTGACATATTTGGAGGAGAAATAAGAAAAAAAAAATTTCAGCTCACCACCAATTCATCTGGAATGTTGAATAAGGGCCCTTTCACATCTGCGTTTTTCGTAATTCGCGGCAGATGCGGTGAAAAAACCGCATCTGCCGCGTTTGCCGCATAACCGTTCCACTTGCGGCACGGTTGCGGTTTTTTCCATAGGATGTATAGGGGGACTTGCGGCAGATGCGGCAAGTGCGGTTTTGCACTTGCGGCAGGTGCGGCAGCGAAAAAAAACCGCGGCTGACCGCGTTTTTTTTCGCTGCCGCACCTGCCGCAAGTGCAAAACCGCACTTGCCGCATCTGCCGCAAGTCCCCCTATACTTCCTATGGAAAAAACCGCAACCATGCCGCAAGTGGAACGGTTATGCGGCAAACGCGGCAGATGCGGTTTTTTCACCGCATCTGCCGCGAATTACGAAAAACGCAGATGTGAAAGCACCCTTAGACTAGTGGGCAGACAGGTCCAAGATTTTTGTGCACATGGCAAAAATTTGTATTCTAAACATATGCAAGGAAAGAAATAAAGGAATTGCACATTTTCAAGATGCACTATTATAGTGTTTTATGAGCGTGAACAAAGCTATAAGACCATGTATGTTAAAAATTTAATGGCCATATGCTATTTTAATCTGAATTACTAGCAGAAGTGTAGAAGAGGTGGCCTCATAGGTGGACCCTCTGCAATAATAAAGGTTTTCTCTCCAGAAAAATAAACAAATTAACAACTCTCTCAAAGAAATGGATTCATAGCTGCTAGCACATCTGGCACTCTTCCAAAAGTTCACAGCCTGTAGGTATCCGTACACCTGGAAATTCAAAGAAGCCTAACACCTCACTTTTACAGCTCACGTAAATTCCCCATGTTGAAAGAAATTGATAGACCTGATGGCTGTGAACTCCGCTAACCTTAGGCTAGTGGAGTTCTCCTCCACCTGGTCATCTGGCAAGTGTTTTGGCCCCAAACCGTCAAGGAAAGTTTTAGGGTCATTTTAAAATTTAGAACTTTTTCCCAAACAAAGCAGAGTTTGCCTATTTTTAAGTAAATTTCTCAGGTTTCCAAACAGGAACCGAATCGTCAATGTTCCTGTCGAATTTGAAATTGGCAAACCTTGTTCAGAAAAGTTTGCTCATCTCTAATCATCATGTTTCAGATTTGGAAGCCTCAATATAAAAAAAATTATAAGACAATGATATAATCAATCTTTTAAAAGATTTACAGTGACAAAACAAAGTTTTTTCAAACTTCCAACCTGGAGACGTTTGTAAACATTTGGGTAGCCCCGTCCCTGGAACCAACATCACAGTGGCACAGTGACACGGTGTTTAAGAGAGGGGATTAGGCAGTGCCTGGGGCCTGTCTGATAGCTGTGTGAGAATCCCATGATGCACTGGGGCACTCTCACGGTACGTCATTACTAAGAAAAAAAAAATTGCTGTTAGACAGTATAGAGAGGGAATGATAGGGAATTAATAAAGGAAGAATATTAGAAAACATCTTAGATTATAGGGATAAATTAGATAGGGAGTTTAGAAAAAAGTTGCTGGTGTCGGGCTAATCCTTTAATGCACATTAGATTGTTTGAATGAACAATCCTTCATCAATGGCAGGTAAGGCTTCAGAGTCTATATTGGCGAATTTTAGATTTTGCCATTAAAGATGGAGCCAGTGCTAATCATTGACCAAAGAGGTCCAACACACCTGATTGTTATTTTGAACAATTACAAATGTTGGTTGTCAGGTTAACAGTAGATGTGAATAGTCATATGTTTCATTATTAAATATGAAATGGCTTTTTCATTTGCCTTTTATGTAATGTCAATGGAGTCTGTTATAGAAACAAAGAGAAATTTGGTTAAAAAAATATCAGTTTGTGACTAAAGTTAGTTTTAAGTTGAATGATGCTGTAAAATGGACATCAATGATTATGGCTGCAATTAAAGGGATCTTATCACTTCCAAAACGCCACCTAAGCTACCAAAACATGTCCCTGTAGCATCCTATCAATAATCTCACACTCCTTTTGTCTCCTAAACGAATCCTGTGAAAGTGTATAAAAACATTTTAATACTCCCTCATTAGGTATTATAATTAGCAGGGGTTATAATCTTTATCCCTTAGGACGTGTTCGCTATGTGCCTCCTCATCATAAGATCACGCCCTAATGGTCTATTCAGGCGCCCTCCCTGCTCTGTGCGGCGCTGGCTGGGCATTAATGACGCAATTTGCGTAATTTCCGGTCAGGTGACATCAGTACACCCACGCCTCTGTGTACTGCTTCAAGCACCGCATGAAGCCTAAAGAGCGGCGTGAGTGCACTGACGTCACCCGATCCCAGAAATGACACGATTTGCGTCATTAATGCCCAGCCAGCGCCGTGCAAAGCAGGGAGGGCGCCTGAATAGACCATTAGGGTGTGATGTTATGACGAGAAGGCACATAACGAACACGCCCTAAGGGCTAAAGAATAAAGCTCCTGCTAATTATAATACCCAATGAGGGAGTATTAAAACGTTTTTATGCACTTTCACAGGATTCGTTTAGGAGACAAAAGGAGTGTGAGATTTGTGATAATATGCTGCAGGGACATGTTTTGGTAGCTTAGGTGGCATTTTGGAAGTGACAGGATCCCTTTAAAGCTCTCTCCATGGTATTTTACTCAACCAAGATTCCTGGATAGATATGTAGTTTTAAATAAAAAGAAAATAACTTTGGATGACTAGACATAAGTCCTGTCTGACAGATGAGCCCTGTTGAACTATCATATTGATTTTTCCTATCTCTACTAGAAAAAATGTAAAACAATAAAATAACTTAAGAATTTTAGAGGAAGCTCATGGGTGGGCAACCAAATGTGTGTGGCGGTATGAGAGAGAGATTGCTGCACAGTTGCTCACTTATAATGAAGACAAATGCAAGTCAATGAGAAACACAAGCAATTTTCTGGCGGTCCCGAAGATGAGGTGTGGGAGGGTTGTTAAAAGGCAGAATTGGATGGGAAAATGCTTATAATCAATGGGAACAGCATACAGTATATGTATGCATGCATTTCTGTCCCACAGTTTGTCTGCTATGATTGGCAGGCTTAGTGAAAGCAAAAAAAAACCAATACATTAAAAAAAACTTACATTACTTCGGCTATTGCGGTAACCAGCTCTGGTAATGCTGACACCTAGGAGTTGCAGCCTTGGCTACCTGCTGTATCTGAGATGGTTATCACAAATAAAGGCTCCAAAATGCCTTTTTAAAAATTATTTAAATAAATAAATAATAATAGAAAAAACAATATGCGGTCCCTCAGCTTTTACTAACCAGTGGAGATACAGTGGACGCTGGGGACTGGTATTCTGAGACTGTAGTGGCCCACAGTTATTGGGCCCCTACAGCTTCAAAACAGCAGGATTCAGCTGCCTCAGAGTTGTTGAATCCATTAGATTTGACAACCATGGTGCTTACCCAGCTAATCTCGATTGCAATCAGTGTAATATAAGGGGTTGATGACAAGACAGTTGTAATTCGTCAAAAAAAATCACAGGTTTCACCAAGCCCTGGGATGTTAATGGAGAAGGGTATATGAAACACACCCATTACCAACCCTGAAGTAACAAGGAAAAAAACAAACAAATTCTTTATTTTAAATTAAAAACACACCCTCTTTCACCAATTTATTAACCCCCAAAAACTTGCAGGTCTGACGTAATCCATAAACAATGTCCCGCAAAGATCTCGGCTCTGCTAAATTCAGAGGCCATGGCCAGCGGTGACATTACAAGATGTTACTGCTCACCACAGCCTCCAAGTCAGACTGACAGCATCGTGGGAGCTGTCAGAGTGACCTGAAGTCAGCTTAATGCTTAATGCTGGAGTGCATGTCACAGTGAAGTCTGAAAGTCCCACACTGAGTTCATGTACGGTCACTTCTGACTATTCACACGGTACCTGCTCTGTCAGCCAGGTGCGACCTTTGGTGAATGGAATGCCAGACTCTCAGAGAGTGCATCACTGCAGTCCAACAGTCCTACTCTGAGTTTACCTATGGTCATTTCTGATTATTCACACGGTACCTTCTCCGTGACCCAGATGCAACCTTAGGTGAACTCAATGTCGAACTATTGGAGTGTGTGTCATGGAGCTGTCCGTCAGTCCCAATTTAAGTTCATGTAAGGTCACTTCTGGCTATTCACACGGTACCTGCTGTGTGTTAGGTAGATGCAGCTCTGAACTCCAGGAATCTTAAAATCTGCCTTAAACATCCCTTTAATGTTTACGGCCAAAACAGCCACCATAATGCCCAGTAACTGAGAACTCTGGTAATCCTAAGGTTACCTGAATTCACAGTCATTGGGTCTTGCAGTAGTTTTCGACCCAGTCATTTAAAGGGAGCCTTTAAGAGAGTTTTTAAGCTTGCTTGAATTTTCAGGTCTTGGCACACCTGCAGGCTGTGAAGTTTCAGAAGAGTTCACAACCTCCAGATGTGGCAGCAGCTCTAGATTCCAGGAATAATATAATCTCCTTTAAACATCCCTTTAAAAAAGCTTTTAAACTGCCTGAAGTCTTCAGGTGTTGGGACACCTGCAGGCTGTGAATCTTTGTAAGAATTCACAACCTCTCGATATGCCAGCTGCTCTGAACTCCAGGAACCTTAAAATCTCCCTTAAACATCCCTTTTAGGTTTGCAGCCAAAACAGCTGCCAGAAGACCCGGTGGCTGAGAACTCTGGTAACCTTAAAATCACATGAGTTCACATTGAATTAGAATTTCCAGCACCATGTTTCTTCATGCATCTAAAACTTTATTTTTCCATTATAAGCTCCAAAACATTATGAATAATGGGCGCACATTAAAATCACAGAAATATATAAAGGTAGCATACCAAAAGCACGCATGTTCTAACAAAGCGATTAATTAATTACAATTGAAGAAACACTTAGACAAATATGTCATAGAAAAGACGTATGAACATTCACCATTATACCACTATATATGTGGCACCCCAAGGGTTAAAGTGCCACAGAAACATCAACACAGGTTTACTCCCCACACAACACTACACTAGAAAGTGGGAGGAGCTTAGGTGGCACCTGCACTAGTGGGAGGAGCTAAGTTGTTTACCACAGAGCAGAAGTGACAGTTAGTGCAGTTTGAGTCTGGAGCAGGAGCAGAGTCAAGTGGAAGTGGAGGTCCTGAGAGGTCTGAGGAAAGGAGACAGAGTAACAGAGGAACATCCCCGGGATAAAGAGTTACCCCAAACTTAACCCCGGAGAGGTGCTTAAGACGGATACCGGATCCGAGGCTGTGCCTGAGACAGACAGGACAGTAAACACCGGCATAGTGAAGGTCCGCCATCTTCACCACACCATAGCAAAGCAACACGGAGGGGTCAGTGACACAGAGGACTCAAGTTGCCCAGCATATTGGTACCCGTGAGCAGAGACAGGGCCAGCAGTACAGCTACAAGCAGCAGCAGGGCCACACACAGCGCTTAAGTAGGAAGCCAAGGACCCGGTCAGGGTGGGAGCAACCTGGTACAGACTCCGTGGACAATATTGTGATATACCATCTGCAAGTAAAGACTTGGAAAACAACAGAAACCGTGAGTGTGTGTGATCCTTATACTGAAGCCCCACTTGCCCTCATATACTGCAATTACCTCTACTCTCATCATCTCTACTGCTACCCCTACTCTCCTGCAGCATCAATAACTATCCTCACAGACTTTAACTACTACTACCACTGCCCCGGGGAACCCAGTTCTGCCCACAGGAACTATTCTATCCAAGCTGCTATCCCATCATCCACAGAGGTTCTGCAGCAGCGGCGGCCCCATCACTGGCCGCATATAGTGGGTGGCGTCACGAGTGACAAATCCCCTGTAAATAACCCCCATTTTATTGTGCGGGCCCGGGACATGGTCCGGACCAGGACCGCCGTGACATCCCCCAGCAGTACCCCGGTCCGGCACCGAGTACCCCGTCCCAGTGGGCTCCACATATACACCTCAATTCACATGCAAAAGCATTGATATAATTCTCAATCAATATAAAGTGACACATGCAACACTACCAATCCCATATGCTACATACAATTCATATTGGTATATTTACAACGTTTCTAGCATATTACAATGGCACTGGTCAACAGCATTTTTGGTGCCAAAGATATTTCATTGAATTTAGGGTAACTTTGGGGTGCTGATTCTGAATATGTCATCAGTTTTGCCAGATTGGCTCAAGTTTTTGAGATTTTTCGTAAAATGTGTAACAAAAAAGACGTTTTTTGCTACTTTTTTAACGAAGTCTGTTATGTTTCTTCTATGTTTTGTCAGTGTATATTCACCACAAATGTAACAGAATGAGTCTGGATCGTTAAGACAACTTCTTCTTGATGAGTTCATGCTTTTCACTGGACAACAGACAACAACATAAAGTTAGTGCCAAAAACCAAGCTATGAACAAACTTTTAGAACACTAATTAACACAAAACTATATTGAGAACTGCTCAGTTCAAGTACTAATCCAAAGAAATTAATGAGATGATGCGTCGCATTTACGAACAAGTGCTATAAATAAGATACCAAAAATCTCAAAAACTTGAGCCAATCTGGCAAAACTGATAGCATATTCAGAATCAGCACCCCAAAAATACCCCAAATTCATTAAAATATTTTGGGCACCAGAAAAAAAAATTTTTTTTGTTGACCTGTGTGGGGTATCAGATTGTTACAATGAGAAACCTGCCTGGTACATGCGCAAAAAAAGGAAACAAAATCAAAAAATGTTGAGACCAACATAATAAATATACAAAATTCTTTACTGATATGTTAATTCGTCATTTTCTCATATTTTTGCACCATATCTTTAAGCAGACCTCTTCATCGCAATCCATTACCTATAATAGAGGAGAAATTAGAATAAGATTAAATCACATATTAATAATAAAAATAGAATGGAATGGAATATTCCATAAAATGGAATATTTTTGGGTGATAGTAAATCATTCCTATTCCTCAATTCCACCAGGTTAGAAGCCTGTTTAATTGTCCAAACCTTGCACCCTCTTGTTTTAAACCATCCCTCCATAATTTTTCTCTTTTAGGTATGCCGCATCCGTAGAGCATGATGTCTTTGCACATATATATATTCCCCATCCAGTAAATTACGTATGACGTGTTGGGAATGACAACTGCTTGCATGTAGCAAGGAGTTGCCACTGATTTTTTCCTTTATTAGGCCGAATGGATTGTTTCTGTCTTTTCATCACCTGTGTGGGTGATATCTAAATACAGTGCAACATTATTATAGACCTCATTGGTAAAAGAGATGTTATACATATTTATGCTAATATACTGAAAGAAATCATGAAGTGCGGTGGAGGAGGAAACACCAGCGACGCCATCCCAGAAAAAACGTGGTGATGGAAATTCTAATTCATTCTGAAGCTACACAGGTGGAACCGGCCATCAGTTCCTGGCACCTGCATCTTTGGAGTTAGTACTGGTGAGGCACATTTCCCATTTCCCTACACATGAGTTCACAGCCATCGGGTCTAGCAGTTATTTTTAATCCAGTGATTTTAAGGGACCTTTTAAAAGAGTTTTTAAGATTCTTTACATTTTCCAGCTGTTGGGACACCTATAGGCTATAAACTTTGGGAAGAGTTCACAACCTCCAGATGTGCCAGCGGCTGTGAGCTCCAGGAATCTTAAAATCTAACTTAAAAATCACTTTAAGGTTTTTTGCCGAAACAGCCACCGGAATACCTGGTGAATGAGAACTTTGGTAACCTTAAGGTTACCTACATTCACAGCCATCAGGTCTTGCAGTAGCTTTTAACCTGTCGATCTTAAGGAAGCCTTTAAGAGAGTTTTTAACCTTTCTTGAGTTTTCAGTTGTTCCAACTGATCGATGGATAGATAGATAACTAGACAGATAGTTGGTTGGATGAAAAGATAGGATAGAATAGAATGGTTCAGGGTCCAAATACCAAGAGAGCACGTATTTCATTCAGGGAGTAAATTGAGGCATAGTCAGTTAATGGTCCAGGGTCAAAATCCAAGAAGAGCATGTCCGGTAAATGGAACAAGCAGAAGAATTGTTAGGCAGCAAAAGAAAACTGTTAATAATCACACTAATCAAATTAAGTAGCTGGACAATCACTGGTAAGAATGAACACTGAAACAACCCAAAATTTCCAGAACCTGGATGGATAACTACACTGTCATTCAAATCACTGACAGCTCAGCATGCTGAGATAACAGTCAGCATACAATCCCTCTTTACATCCTAGATGCACTGCACTGAGAATTCGTCACAGACATCATACTCAGACTAGGAATAGGTCGAAAATTCTCACTGTATATACGCTTACTTGTATATAAAACATCTAATTGCTTGTGATCCATTGTAGCTAATTACCTATTACTGATATTCATTCATTATTGCTACCAGGTACGTAATTGATATGTAACTAATTAATATACCTTGAGATTATATGATATAATATTCATAACAATCATAATGTAATCAGATAATCTAAAGGAAACCTCTCATGTAAATAAAGACTATTTACCTGCAGATATGGGTGTAAGGCTAAAGGCTAGGGTCACATTTGCATTTTTTTTCCATCCTGATCCGGTTTTGAGCATTAAAAATGCTCAAAACTGGATTCGGATCCGCAGCCCATAGTCTGCAAAAACAAAACCAGGATTGCCCAAGTGGCAATCCGGTTACAGGATCTGGTTTTGCAGCCTGTGGTAAAAATCATGCAGGCTGCATTTTTCGGAGCGGTTGCAAAACCAGATCCATTTTTTTTTTTTAACATGGGCACCTATGGGAACCGGATCCGGAATGAGGATTGCATTTTGACAATTTTTAAGAAGTATGAAGGCACTGTCAAATACCGGATGTGGTTACCAGATTGTGCCTTCTAAGTGTGACCCTAGCCTAAATTAACTTTATTCCTCCTGGCAACCTCTGGCTTTCAGTCATAGGGATGTCACTGGCATGGTTTAAGAACCACTGTGTGCATTGTGAGCAGAGGCTTGGGGAAGGAAGGTGTGTAACAGTCCGCGCTGCCAGAATTTCCGCGTGTAAATGATGCAAGAAGCCGATGTCCAAATCAAACCTTTCTTTTATTCATCCAACGCGTTTCAACGCCTTTCCTGGCGTCTTCCTCAGGGAAAGGCGTTGAAACGCGTTGGATGAATAAAAGAAAGGTTTGATTTGGACATCGGCTTCTTGCATCATTTACACGCGGAAATTCTGGCAGCGCGGACTGTTACACACCTTCCTTCCCCCAAGCCTCTGATTTCGTTTCCACAAGTGGAGACCGGTGGAAGTCCAGCAGCAGCCATCTGGGAATTGATCCTATCAGGTCTACTAACCAGTTGTGGGTATCACAACTGGCATAGGTGAGTGGTAACTTTATTCTCACCTTTGGGTTTAGTGTCTAGTGATAGGGGCACTATTGCGCCTCTTGTCCTCCCCCCTTTTTTCTCATTGTGAGCAGAGGCACTTACTGACAACTGGCTCTGTACTGATACAATGCAGAGCCGCTGTCAGTCAGGGCAAAGGTTGTGGTTACAGCCAGCGTTCATTCAGCACTCAGCACTCAGCAGTGAATAGCTGTAGGTGATATTGTTGATTTACAAGCCCCCTTGAATATATGGTTGGGGACAGAGGAAATTGTGTCTTTTGTGCTGGCCAATTTAAAAAAAATTCAGTCAATCATCATTTTCAATTTTTATGTGAGCATTTGTTTCTGATAATTCTTGGTGAAACAATATTGGCCACTTGGTTGAGTGCATTTTTTTTAAATCATACCTGTAATGTTCCAGGTCAGTCTGGAATGTTGAAAAATCCCAACATACATGTGATCTGCTGAATGGTGTCTTTCCAGGAAGGAATACTAAAGGTAGATACTGTCCATATTATAAAAGTAAACAGAAAAAAAAATTTGCTCATTCTGTTTGTCTGTCTACAGAAGGGATCTCAAACTCTAAAGGCCGCTTTACACGTCACGATATCGAAACGCAACTACAATAAAATGTCACGTGGTAGGGGCGTTACAGTTGATATCGTTCTTGTGTTGTGTCGTGTAAATGGGCAACGCGACTAAAAAACGATGCAACTACAATATCGTTTGTGAATTGTGCATGCTCTTCAACCGTGCAATATTGGCTTGACGATCTGGCAGGATCGTGCTGTGTGACAGCGCAACTACGATTTGGAGTGCAACTTCCCCTATTCACTTCAATGTTAAATGGTTGCTCTCTGGGTTGCTCATACAGAGCATGGAAAAGGGGCGTACTACATCATAGTTGCGTTGCCTACCGATATCTCCCTGTGTGACATCTACTATGCGATCTTGGGCAAGTGCTAAACACGTGCGCGCTCCCATGAAATCGTATACAATATCGGAACAATATTGCAACGTGTAAAGCGGCCTTAAGCCTTGAGCACTGCACACAGTTCACCTTTTCAGGGTTTCCTTAGCATTTGACAGTTGGAATCAACACCTGTGCAGATTAAATTACCAACTATCAAATGCTAAAGAAATCATGAAAACATGAACTGTGTGTGACCCTCTAGGCATGGAGTTTGAGATCCCTGGTCTACAGAAAGGTATTTTTTTCAAACTCCTGAAATAGTATTGTAGAAACCATACTGATAAAACAAGGTAAATTTTGGTGCTGATCTTTTCCATGTTCAACTGGGAAATGACTAAGGCGTGGGGTTTAATAGAGGGTGGCATGCAACGTCCATAACTTGGACATTAATTCATACAGAGGGATTATATGATTAAAAAATGAGGAGACTAAACAAGGTTTTGTAGAGTTTTTATTTGTGTATTTTTTATATTTAGTCATCCTTTCATCTAGTATCAATCACCAGCTTTAGGCAGCCAGGTGAGTTACTAACAATGATTACCTGCAAGATATCTGTCTGTTTGGAGAAGTTGTTATATTGGAATCTGATATTGAATTATACAGAAGGCTTCTTACCATTAATAATAATAATTGTTATTTCTAGAGCGCCAACATGTTTCGCAGCACTTTATTATTCAGAGGGAACTCACACAAACAAGATAAGGCATTAAAGAGTAATACATAGCTCAACACATACGAGGCCCTGCTCACCAGCTTGTAATCTATACTGACATGCTCCTGACATTTCTTGATTGGTCTGATTGTTTGGAGCGGGGAAAAAGTTTGGACAATTTGTCTCAAAAAAAAACTACAGGAGATTTTTTTTTTATATTTTAGTGGAAAAGTTCCCTTCTTTTCTGTAGACCTACTATATTTCTATGAAACTTTTCTAAGTGTAAATTTGCTCATTATTAGCAATCAGAGCAGGCTGCCATTCTCCTGGAAACTAAAGTATCTCACCTAAACCTCTTTATAATAATTTTAAATACATTGTGTCTCCTGATGTCTAAGCACACAAAAGGAATGCTTATAAGCTTAAACATGCATACGCTGCTTTAGAAAGTGTAAATTGGTCCCAGTTGCACACAAAACGCTCAAGGTCAAAAGCAGACGTGCTCAATAGTCATTTCTCCCCAAATGCGCAGTTGTATTCAATACAGTTTTTATGTGAAAGATGGTCACAGTCAAATAGCTGAATGCTTTGTAAACTTTACATTTTTGCAACAACTTAAGTTGTAATGTAATGGCTTAGCAGTAATAAACCAATGGAACATTTCAGCAATGTCCTACATTGAACATCACGAGTTATCATGTACATTATCATTTTAGTTTCTCTCTGTCTGCTTACAATCTCTCATCTGTTCCTCAGTCTGCGTCTGATCGCCTTCGTCTGTATTTTTGTAGGGTGGAATTACCCCTAGGGTATTGTGGAAAGAAGTATCATGTTAAAAGCAATAAAACCAAACTTTCAAGCTGTACAATAATGAGGTTATTAGAGTACAAGAGCAGAGATTATATAAAAAGTTAAATATAAATGGTGTCATTACTGAGAAACATTATTACACAGCAATTTTTGGTAATTATTAATATCCCAATGAAAGTAAATGCACTATCTTATTATTCTCCAAGGAAGAAGTAAACAATTAGGCCTAGTCATCTAAAAGCCCCGGCATCACATGGAGTGACTGAGAATGATATATTTTCTTTGGTTCTTTAGATTGAGTATAATAGTGATGATTCCACTTCAGACAGATGATTGAATCAAATGTGTTTGCTTGGTAATGAAAACTGTTTTTGCTGGGAACTCTGCTTACAAGTTCATAGTTACCCTATATTGTACCCTGTTCTTTACTTCTGTCATGTACCGCTGTGTCGTGTAAATGGGCAACGCAACTCAAAAACGATGCAACTACAATATCGTTTATGAATTGTGCAGGCTCTTCAACCATGCAATATTGGCTTGATGCTCTGGCAGGATCGTGCTGTGTGACAGCGCAACTACAATTTGGAGCGCAACTTCCCCTATTCACTATAATGTTAATTGGTCGTTCCCTGTGTTGCTCAGACACAGTGTGAAAAAGGGGCGTACAACATCGTAGTTGCGTTGCCTGCCGATATCTCCCTGTGCAACATCTCCTATGCGATTTTGGACAAGTGCCAAAACGTGCATGCTCCCGTGAAAATCGTATGCAATATCGAAACGATATTGCGACGTGTAAAGCGGCCTTCACACCCAAGAGTTCTCAAACAGCTTACCGTATATACTCGCGTATAAGCAGAGTTTTTCAGCCCAAATATTGGCTGAAAGTCCCCCCTCGCTTATACGCGAGTCATACAGGCCCCCCTCATAGTTTGGCGCCCCCACCTCACAGGATGGCCCCCCCCGCATGCAGCGCTGCGCACATACATTACCAGGATATCAGCTGTCACCCTCCGGTGGCGGATCGCGGCTCCTGGGCTCCAGGCTCCATCTTCCTGTGTGTCTTCCTGCTTGTCACGTGACCGGCCGGCGTCGCGATGACGTCATCGCAATGAGCCCCGGCCACAAAGCAGGAAGACACAGAGGAAGATGGAGCCCGGAGCCCAGGAGCCGCGATCCGCCACCAGAGGGTGACAGCTGATATCCTGGTAATGTATGTGCGCAGCGCTGCATGCGGGGGGGCCATCCTGTGAGGTGGGGGCACCAAACTATGAGGGGGGCCTGTGTAATGGCACACTGCTGGGGCAGTATACTGTGCAGGGAACCTGTATACCACTCTGCTGGGGCTGTATACTGTGCTGGGGCCCTGTATATACCACCACTGCTGGGGCCCTGTATATACCACCACTGCTGGGGCTCTGTATATACCACCACTGCTGGGGCCCTGTATATACCACCACTGCTGGGGCCCTGTATATACCACCACTGCTGGGGCCCTGTATATACCACCACTGCTGGGGCCCTGTATATACCACCACTGCTGGGGCCCTGTATATACCACCACTGCTGGGGCCCTGTATATACAACCACTGCTGGGGCCCTGTATATACTATTACTGCTGGGGCTCTGTATATACTACCACTGCTGGGGCCCTGTATATACTACCACTGCTAGGGCCCTGTATATACTACCACTGCTGGGGCCCTGTATATACTACCACTGCTGGGGCCCTGTATATACCACTGCTGGGGCCCTGTATACTACCACTGGGGAGGCTGCTGTATACTACCACTGGGGAGGCCTGTATACCACTGGGATGGCCTGTATACCACACTGCTGGGGGCTGTATACCTGTGCTGGGGTCCACCCTCGGCTTATACACGAGTCAATAGGTTTTCCCAGGTATATACGGTAGTTCAATTATTTCTTATTCCTGTTATATTTTGACATTCTCTAAATAATTGCATAGTAACAACAAAGTGGTGCAAAGACTTTGTGCCAATATTTATAACTGTGTTTAGGTCTAATAATTCAGAACTGTGCTGACATGATGGATAGGTGCTATTTTATTTTTATAAATTAAATCTTATGGCAAAAAAATAATTTTTGTCATATATCTTAATATGGATATACTAGATGGTGGCCCGATTCTAACACATCGGGTATTCTAGAATACCTTGTAAACAGGATGAACTGCGTCACACTTTGACTGACAGCCTTGTAAACAGCAGAGAAGTGCATCACACTATGAGCGGAAGTTCAAATTGCGCGCCAATATACCAAGCCGTGCTCTGCTTCGCTGACTGGTCGCCCCCAGCCGCGACGACCAATCAGCGCACTTGGCACATGTTTGAAAACACGCTTTGCGGATTGGTCGCCACCGGCGGTGACCAATCAGCGAAGCGTAGCATGGCTTGGCAGGGGTTTTGAATGCCGCGCCGCAGGATTCATATTTCCCGCCAAGCTACGCCGCTTCACTGATTGGTCGCCTCGGCCGTATGGAAGCCAGCAGTGTCGGTGTGAAGCGGTGTCTGCGGTGTGTGGCGGCTGTCAGTGTTGTGTGGCGGTGTCGGTGTGCGGCTGTGTCGCTGTTCAGTCGCTGGGCGAGACTAATCAGCAGAGGCAGAAAGGAGCATGACAAGATGGAGCGAGTGAGGCAGTGACGGTGTCGGTGTGGCGGTATCAATGTTGTGCGGCGGTGTCGGTGTTCAGTCGCCAGGCGAGACTAATGAGCAGGTGCAGAAAGGAGCGGGGCAGGATGGAGGCGGGGGGCAGGATGATGCAAGCGGGGCAGGATGGAGGTGGGGGAGGAGGGCAGGATGGAGCCGGCGGGGGGGAAGGCAGGATGGAGCCGGCGGGGGAAGGCAGGATGGAGCAGGCGGGGGGGGCAGGATAGAGCTCGGGGTGGGCAGGACAGAGATAGCGAGGCAGGATGGTGGCGATTGGGGCAAGATGGAGCCGGCCGGGGGGACAGGATTGAGCCGGCGGGAAAGAATGGAGCCGGCGGGGCAGGATGGAACTGGCAGGAGGGCAGGATGGAGCCAGGGGGGCAGGATGGAGTGCTCGGTAACCGGGAGCAGTAGCAGGCAATGTCCTGCTAGGACCTTGCATGATGTCAGAATGACATCGGCGTTCGGCGCTGTGATTGGCCCGCTCGCGGTCATGTGATATGCGCATCACATATCACATGACCGCGAGCGGGCCAATCACAGCGCCGAACGCCGATGTCATTCTGACATCATGCAAGGTCCTAGCAGGACAGTGTCTGCTACTGCTCCCGGTTACCGAGCACTTGGCGGAGGGCAAGTATAACAATCTTTATTATTTTTAATACATTTGTCTTTATTTTACATTTAATTTTGCAGTGTATAATGCACTGCGAAATTAAATCACTAAAGAAGTAGCCCTAAGGAGTAGGGGAGCGTGGGCAGGGCAGGAGGAGCGGGGAGGGGGAGAGGGGAGGAGTGCGGGCAGGGCAGGAGGAGCGGGGAGGGGGAGAGGGGGGGGGCGTGGCAGAGCAGGAGCAGGGGGGGAAATTGCGCGCCGGCGGCTCTTTTGCATATCTGCGCTCATTGGCCGCCGCATCTGCTGGTGACCAATAAGCACTGGAGCGCGATTTCGGCGTCAGACAGACACGATTAGGAGATTATATAGTAGATACTTCTTTCCACACTTACCAGACTCTTCTTTCTGAATTTAATGCTCAAATATATCTTTACTGTTAAACTCACTAAGTAATCAGATTTATCTATGGTGAAAGGAAGGGGGGGAGGAAGATGAAGAAGCTAGAACTAAATGCAATGTGACACAGAGAAAAGTAAGAAATACACACTTTATGATAGTCCGAAATACTTGAATTCTGCATGTACACACACGACAACTTACCTTGAATAGTCATCTGAAATTACAATAACACTTTATACAAGAATATGTGACAAAAAAGTGAATACTAATATGATTTTATGAAAAATATCAAACTAATTTTATTGGTTTTTATGATGGGTTTATGGGAACATTCCATAGTTCAATTGTATAGTTCTGCTTATTTAATCCCTTCATGACCCGGGAATCTTCCGTTTTTCATTTTCTTTTTTGCTCCCTGCTTCCAAGAGCCAAACTTTTTTTATTTTTCTGTCAATATAGACATATGATGGCTTGTTTTTTGCGGGACGAGTTGTACATTCAGATGCAATAGTTTATTTTACCATATAGTGTACAAAGAAATTGCAAAAAAATTCCTAGTGCTGTGAAATTGCAAAAAAGGGCAATCACACGTTTGTTTTTTGCGTTTTTTAGCCGCCATGTTCACTATATGGTAAAACTGACTTGACGGTGTTATGCCTCAGGTCGGTACGAGTTCATAGATACCAAACATGTATACCTTTACTGGTATCTAAGCGGTAAAAAAAATTCTAAGTGGAAAAAATACACACTTTTTGCGCCATATTTTGCGACCCGTAGCATTCTCATTTTTCTGGATCTGGGGCTGTGTGACAGCTTATTTTTTGCATGTTGAGCTGACCTTTCTAGTGATACCATTTTTGGGTGGATGCGCTATTTTGATCGCCCGTTATCGCATTTTATAGCAATGTTGCGGTGACTAAAAAAAAACGTAATTTTGGCGTTTGAACCATTTTTTCCGTTACGCAGTTTAGGGTTCTCAATAATTGATTTTATATGTTGATAGATCGGGCGATTCTGAATGCGGCGATACCAAACATGTATTTTTTAAATTTTTTTAATACTTTTATTGTGAATGGGGGGAAAAGTGGGGGTGATTTGAACTTTTATGTTTTTTTTTTATTACAGATTTTAAAAACTTTATTTTTTTATTCATTCCTATTTTTACAATGCCCCTTTAATAGGCACCTTGCTGCACAGTCCGATCACTTCTAGGAGATACCAATGACCTGCACAAGTTGTGGTTGGCAGCGCCTGACAACCACAACCCGGAAGTGCTCTGTGACAGCATCCGGGGTCTAGCCAAGACCCCGCCTGTCACATGACTGCCGGAGATCCTGCGATCTCTGTCTCTTCCGGAGATCAGGGTCTCTGTCTCTACATTATGCTGCTCTCAGATGTGATGGCAAAAGCCTGGTGACAGTGTCCCTTAAGTGATTTTTTGAAACAGAACAATATAACTGCATAATGAAGATCCATAAAACACTTGTTTGGATGTTAATATAGGCTAGGGTCACACTTTAAACCTGAATTGCATTTACCGCATCCAGATCCGGATACAGTGAACGCAATTGTCTTCATACATTCAGCAATCCGGGAACTGGATTGCTGAAGCCGCAATCCGGTGACCGGATTGCTCAGGATGTGTAATCCTGAGCAATCCGGTTATCGGATAGTTTGCTCATCCCTGCTTCCCCACACTTAGGATTCCAGTCCCCAGCTACCTAGTTGTACCTAGCTGGAAACGAAAAATATGGTGAAGAGCACATGTATTTTTTAAATTATTTATTTTTACAATAATCTGAAGTCAGTTTGGTTTCCATACTGTCAACTAATCAAAGACACTGGCAGAGATGGTGCGCGGGGCTAATCTGATTTTAACCAATCAAGAGGGGAAACAGTGACATTCATGAATGCGCCTGGAAGCATAGTGACAGTGGAGCTGAAGCTTGATAAGTAATACTTTAGTAAGCTAATGTTTGTGTGGAAACAGCGGGGCTCCTCTGTAAACATCTGAGCTGTGTTTGGTAGCTTTTGGGCCCCTTTGAAAGTGTTTTCTATGCTTTTGATTTTACATCCCATTTATTTGAAGATTTTGATCCCCAAAGGGGACAGTGTTGCAAATGTATGTTAAGTGCTATGGAATTAATCAAGAGGGAGAAAAGGGGATCCAGCATTTTGAATGGTCTCCAAATGTAATCTTTTACTTTATAAGTGAAACAGCTTCACATCGGGGCAACCCGCCGAACCGAACCTGATTTTGAAAAGGTTAGTTCATCTCTATTGATAACTCCTCTCTTTTACAAAGTCCCATTACTATGAAAGTTGAGAATGTATGTATGAAGGTCGGAGTCTTACATTCTGAATCCATTCCATTTATGGTTTTCTACCTGAAAAGTTAGTGTTAGGCCTGCCATGGTTAATTTCACTGAAGAGCAAAATTGTAACAATGTATTTAGCTTTTGAGTTTCAGGCTTCATCTCTCACCATCCTCAACAGGTTTGAGTGTGAGACTACTTTCATTTTATAAACAATCATCTTGCCTATGTCATAGACAAATTTGACTTGCAGCTATTTAGCATACGATTGGTCATGCAGATTCTTGTTGTGTCACTGCATGTTTTGCTCCTGAAAATCTAAACTACATTTTTTAGTATAGGTTCCCCTACACCTATGAATTGGCTGCACCTCTGTAGTTGTACACATGGTCACACTGGTAGGAGCCCACTCAGATGTTCACCCACCCCCCTGACCTGAACCACTAGCTACAACTCTGATTCTGTGCCACCCATTTATCTGAACGGACATTTTTTTCCCAATTTGCCATTTCCATCATTTTTATAGAACAGCACAGTGAAGGGTGAAGTCTATGGTTTCCATTAAAATTAGTCAGGTTTCTCTTTCTGCAATGTTAAAAAAAGCTCAGAGAGATGGAAGCCTTGACACCAGTCTTAATATAACTTTATACTCCTCCACATTATGGGAAACACAGGCTAAAAGTGGATATTTATTTTAAGCCCTTAAACTAAATGTTCAAGAAAGCCATCCAAACAGGAAACACTAAAGTCCAGTGACTGTAACAACGGAGGCATCATTTTTTTTTTGTGGAAATGTAATGGGTTTGAATAATTTCTAAAACTATATTTCACTATGAAAACGAAAAAGGAGAGAAAATAACAAAATGAAAAACATACTCACATACTTGCACACTCTCTGCCTCAGGCAGCAGAATGGCAAGGATCACCCTTGAGCCCAGTAATGAGTAGAAATTCTATGACTGTGGATCAGATATTGAATCAGAAAATATGAAATCATATTTTGTATTAATTATCAATATACATTTGAATATATTGCGGTAACTACATCTAGTCCATTATTTACTAAACATACACTACATTAAATCCTATTTTTGTTTGATTAAATAAACCAGTTAAAAAACAAGGTGACAAAGTATAAGAAAACCTGAAATGTAAAAGTTTTGTGTTTTCTGCAATCACTGTTAAAGTATACGTGATATTTAGAAAAAAAGTGTCTAGTATGTTATAGAGTCTTGTCACAAGGTATGATTGGTGCAGCAGAATATGATCACAGCTGAAGGGACACATTTCTCCACATTTTTCAGCTGATCATTTCCCCACTTTGTAATAATGACTAGTGAGAACTCGGCATCCGGACTTTTACCGATCAAAACTTCTGACATGTCCCTATAGCATATTAAAAGAAATGGTTACATGTAAAAGTTGGTTTCTACAGTACAGAAGTTTGTGTCTAAGTTGTTATTATGCAGGTGTCATTTGTACTCCAGTGATTGGAGATAGATACAGTGATGTGCAAATGAATTAGGACAAAGCATATTTTTAAGCAAAACCGTAAGTTGGGTTACCAGTCAGTGATTCAAACCAGTTTTAACTGCTTTGAACAGGTGTGAGAGTACAACCTTGAGTAGCAAAATGTGGTTTGACTGGTTTTATGCTAGGGTCACACTTAAAAGGCACAATCCGGTAACCGCATCCATTACCGGATGCGGTATTACCGTGTGCCTTCATAATATCTTTTGATAATAAAATTGCAGCCCTCATTCCGGATCTGGATGCATTGATGCATCCGGTTTTGGAATGTGGGTTTTTACCATTTTAAACACCGCATCCGGATCCGGTACCGCAAGGCACATTTATGTACATTGCGGTACCGGATCCGGTTCCCATAGGCACCCATGTTAAAAAACTGGATCCGGTTTTACAACTGCTCAGAAAGATGCAGCCTGGATGATTTTTACCACAGGCTGCAAAACCGGATGCAGTAACCGGATTGCAAATAGTGCAATCCGGTTTTTCTATTGAAGCCTATGGGCAGCGGATCCGGATGCGGTTTTGAGCATTTTTAATGCTCAAAACAGGATCTTGATGTATAAAAATACTGCAGGTGTGACCCTAGCCTTAGGCAGAAAATAACACCTAGCTGCCCCCTCAGCTTCAGTTGAGAGCTTGTTTCTGTGAGGAGTGGTTTAGTGTACTTTTTCTTTCAGTGTGATTCGTGCCTGTAAAATGGATGTTACTTCACAGCAGAGGTCTAGAATTATTACTCTTAATGAACATACAAGTCTGACTGTAAGAGAAATCGCTTCCACCGTTGGTGTTGGAAAATCTACCGTTTCAAGAATAATTCGCACACACAATGAAACTGGATCGTTTTCTCCAAAACGAAAAGGGAAATGTGGACGAAAAAGGAAAACGACACCAAGAACTGATAAAACACTTATCAGAAATAGTAAAACTAATGCAAGAAAAACTTGCTTTGTCCCTATTAATTTGCACAGCACTGTGGATAGATGATAGATAGATAATTACATATGGATATATTTAATAAAAGAAAATATACAGGGAGAAAGCAGAGAATGCAGGATATAAGTGTAGCTGAATAGAAATGGGGAGTGCAGAGGATATGATAGTGCACTTTTATATTAGTTGTCTTGTGTGTGCTGTCTCTTTCGCCCCTTGTGTGCGCTGTCTCTTTCGCCCCTTGTATGCACTGTCTCTTTCACGCCTTATGTGCGCTGTCTCTTTCGCGCCTTATGTGCTCTGTCTCTTTCGCCCCTTGTGCGTGCTCTTTCCTTCCTTGTGTGTGCTGTCTTTCTCTCTTGTGTGCGCTGTCTCTTTCCCCTTGTGTGTGCTGTCTCTTTCCCCCCTTTTGGCGCAGCCTCTTTCCCCTTTTGTGCGCTGCCTCTTTCCCCCTTGTGTGCGCTGTCTTGTTTCCCCTTGTGTGCGCTGTCTCTTTCCCCCCTTGTGTGCACTGTCTCTCTCCCCTTGTGTGTGCTGTCTTTTCCCCCCTTGTGTGCGCTGTCTCTTTCCCCCCTTGTGTGCACTGTCTCTTTCCCCTTGTGTGCGCTGTCTCTTTCCCCTTTTGTGCGCTGTCTCTTTCCCCTTTTGTGTGCTCTCTATTTCCTCCCTTGTGTGTGCTGTCTCTTTTGATCCCTTGTGTGTGCCATCTCTTGTGATCCCTTGTGTGTGCCGTCTCTTGCGATCCCTTCTGTGTGCTGTCACTTTTGTGATGCCTTGTGTGTGCCGTCTCTTGTGATCCCTTGTGTGTGCTGCCTTCTCTGTGATCCCTTGTGTGTACCGTCTCTTTTGTGATCCCTTGTGTGGGTCATTCCATGTCAAGTGAACCAATGATTATATATTTTTAATTCTTTTGAGATTTTGTTATTTGATAATAGCATGTCAGACAATGCAAAATGTGAAGAGAAAAATTTTTTAAAAAATTTATTTTTTTTTAAAATGATTTTCAAAGTTCGAAAAAAGTGCGAATTTCGCTGTTGCCTGCCTTTACGTTTCTCCTCATAACTAAGGCTAGGAATAAGATAGAGAGACAAAATAAACACCATTCTACTCAGAACTATACAGGCTTTCACCAGATATGTCACAAGAGGATCTTTGTTAATATTTTACCCATGTGATCGCAAGCGCAAAACTTTAAAACGCATTTCCGAAAAATCGGCGCGCTTTAAATATTTCAAAAACTGCCCATGTGTCTGCTTTGCTCTTAGCCACATCTGTACCAAATTTCAAGTTGGGATCGCGATGGGATCATATTTTAAAATATTTTACTATTAATAGCGTCAATGGGTCATTCCATATCAAGTGATCTAAATATGAATATTTTTTTTTTACCTGACGTCTTTAGATTTTTTTTATTTTTTTTCCTTTATGAAGTACTACTTTAGTTAATTACAAATTAAAAGTTTAGAATTTTTTTCTTCATCAGTTAATTTTTTACAGATTTTTAAAGTTTAAAAGAAGGGTGAATTTTGGCCTGGTATGAATTTACATTTTTTTTATCTTGGGCTAGAAATAAGATAGAGAAACAAAATAAACACCATTCTACTCAGAACTGTCCAGGCTTTCATCAGATATGTCACAAGAGTATCTTTGTTAATTTTAATTTTTTACCCATGCAAACGCAAACGCAACATTTTGAAACGCATTTCCGAAAAAACGTTTTAATAAAAAATTTTCAAAACTGCCCATGTGTCTTTTGTGCTCTTAGCCACATCTGTACCAAATTTCAAGTTGGGATCGTGATGGGATCATATTTTAAAATATTTAACTATTATAGTGTCAATTCAAAAATCTTGAATTCAGATCTGTTCAACCTGTGGTCTAAAAGCGTGGGGTCTATATTTATCAAATCCATTATTTTTAGACATTACTGTATTATTTTGATATGTTACAGCTTAGAAGCAGGAGAGGACATATAGGAAAAAGCTTTGTTAGGGCTCAACCTGAGAAAGCACAGGGATAGACAGTGAATGCAGAGCAGATGATAGGCCAGCAGGTCTGTCAATCATGTTAAGTGTCTACCCACTGCATTCAGGAAGTAAGACAGCTCGTTCAGATCTTTCATGTCCTGACATGTCTGGACATCTTCACTCCTGAACAAACAATAGTCTGTACAAAGCCATCAAGGCTGTGTACTAAAATATGGGTGAGTAAATATATTAATAGTTTAATGCTTTTATTATTAAGGGCCAATACACACAGTGCTATTCTTAGGGATCATCATTCAGAAAAACAGCCCCATTGATTTCTATGGGGTTCACCACATGCAGTGTTTTTGGAAACACTCAAGAGTGAGTAAATCATATATGATGTCATCGCGCGACGGCCGGAGATCCCGGATGCAGCCAGCGAGGACGGGAGGATGAAGAAGAAACACCGAGGAGCGGCGCCGATCAGAACACCGGGATGGTAATGTATAAGCAGCGGGGGGGGGGCCCTTACAAGGGGGGACAGTGCCAGCTTTTGGGGGCTGTTGGTACCCCCAGGGGGCTGCTGGGTACCCCCTGGGGGCTGTTGGTACCCCCAGGGGGCTGTTGGTACCCCCTGGGGGCTGTTGGGTACCCCCTGGGGGCTGCTGGCTACCCCCTGGGGGCTGTTGGTACCCCCAGGGGGATGTTGGTACCCCCAGGGGGCTGTTGGTACCCCCAGGGGGCTGCTGGGTACCCCCTGGGGGCTGTTGGTACCCCCAGGGGGCTGTTGGTACCCCCTGGGGGCTGTTGGTACCCCCAGGGGGCTGTTGGTACCCCCAGGGGGATGTTGGTACCCCCAGGGGGCTGCTGGGTACCCCCTGAGGGCTGCTGGGTACCCCCTGGGGGCCGCTGTATAACCCCTGGGGGGTGCTGTATAACCCCTGGGGGCTGCTGTATAACCCCTGGGGCTGCTGTTGGATATACTGCTGAGGCCTGTATACCACTGGGGCTGCTGTATATACCACTGGGGCTGCTGTATATACCACTGGGGCTGCTGTATATACCACTGGGGCTGCTGTATATACCACTGGGGCTGCTGTATATACTGGTGGGGTCTGTATATACCGCTGAAGAGGCTGCTGTATACCACTGGGGTTGCTGTATATACTACTGGGGCCTGTATATGCCACTGGGGAGGCTGCTGTATACTACCATTGGGGGGCCTGTATACCACACTGCTGGGGGCTGTACACCTGTGCTGGGGTCCACCCTCGGCTTATACACGAGTCAATAGGTTTTCCCAGGTTTTGGGGGCAAAAGTAGGGGGGTCGGCTTATACACGGGTCGGCTTATACACGAGTATATACGGTATTTATCCTGGCACTTATGGGATTTGTTTTTTGTGTTTCTTTTTTGTTGCATATAAATGTTTTATTCAATAAGTTGTGATAACTCATACAACCATAAAATAAAAAATATATAAATTTGACAGGTCCCAAGTTGAATCTCTGCACAAATATAACCAAGAACACAATCAGTCATTTTTTCACAATTGCCCATCAATAGTTTGAATTTGATATAAAGAAACATAGTCTTGTAACATATCAAATGAAAGCTGTTACCGTTCTGAGTAAAATGATGCCTCTCCCACTTCATTATCTTATTTCTAGCCTGAGATAAAAAAAATGTAAAGTCATACCAGGCCAAAATTCACCCTTCTTTTAAACTTTAAAAATCTGTAAAAAATTAATGATGAAGAAAAAAATTCTAAACTTTTAATTTGTAATTAACTAAAGTTGTACTTCATAAAGAAAAAGAATTAAAAAAATCTAAAGACGTCAGGTAAAAAAAAATATTCATATTTAGATCACTTGATATAGAATGACCCATTGACGCAATTAATATTAAAATATTTTAAAATATGATCCCATCGCGATCCCAACTTCAAATTTGGTACAGATGTGGCTAAGAGCATAGCAGACACATGGGCAGTTTTTGAAATATTCTTCGGAAATGCGTTTTAAAGTTTTGCGCTTGCGATCACATGGGTAAAATATTAACAAAGATCCTCTTGTGACATATCTGGTGAAAGCCTGCACAGTTCTGAGTAGATTGGTGTTTATTTTGTTTCTCTATCTTATTTCTAGCCCGAGATATGATAGAAAATGTAAAGCCATACCAGGCCAAAATTCGCACTTTTTAAAAACTTTAAAAATCTGTAAAAAATTAACTGATAAAGAAAAAAATTAAAAACTTTTTTTTTGTAATTAACTAAAGTTGTTCTTCATATAGAAAAAAAATTAAAAAAATCTGAGGACGTCAGGGAAAAAAAATATTCATTTTTGGATCACTTGACATGGAATGACCCGTGTGTGCTTTCTCTTATGATCCCTTGCGTGTGCCGTGTCTTGTGATCCCTTTTGTGTGCCGCCTCTTGTGATCTCTTGCGTGTGCTGTCTCGTGTGATACCTTGTGTGTGCTGCTTCCTCTGTGCTCCCTTGTGTCGACTGTGCTAAAGGACCCTTGATGATGTCAGAGCCATGTGATCTGTGACTCCGCCCATGACTCTGACATCATTACAGGTCCTCCAACTTCTAACTGTGTTCAGTCTGCAGACGGGTTTGTGGAAGGGGGGACACTGCAGGGTGCAGGAAGCTGGCGGGGGTGTTTGAGCTGCGGAGTTGAGTGCAGCGGGGGTGACGACCGGGAGTGCAGCCATCGCCATAATTGGAGATCCATCTCTTCCGGTCGGCGCTTGGAATTGTGGGATGGGTAGACATCTGGACGGAACCGGAAACCACAAGGGATTATGTAAGTAGATTGTAAAAAGAGAAAATTGTGCCAGGTAAATGGAGCCCCGTGTGATGAAGATGATGAAGATGATGATCATTAGGCTCCAGCGCAGCAACCTATCATTCGTCCCAGAGACCGAGTGTAACCAGCTGAGGGGGTTGTGGTCTGTCTCCACGATGAAGTGGCATCCGTACAAGTATGGTTGCAGACACTGCAGGGCCCACACAATTGCCAGACATTCCTTTTCCATCGTGGAGTAGGCCACCTCTGTTGGCAATAGCTTTTTGCTCAGGTACAAAATGGGGTGTTCCCGGCCCGTGGTGTCAACCTGACTGAGCACAGCCCCGAAGCCAAAGTCGCTGGCATTGGTCTGTACCACAAACGGCCGTGCGAAGTTGGCGGCTTGTAGTACCGGGGAGCTGAAGAGAGCAGCCTTAAGCGCGTGGAAGGCTGCCTCGCAGTCAGCTGTCCAGCTGACCGCGGATGGCAGCTTCGCCCTGGTGAGGTCCGTCATGGGCTTTGCCAGGGCACTATTGTGTGGAACGAACTTCCTATGGTACCCAGCAGTCCCAAGGAACGACATCACTTGCTTTTTGGTCCTTGGGGTGGGCCAGGAGGTGATGGCTCCCACCTTCCCAGGCTCTGGCTTCACAGCCCCCCTGCCTATCCGGTGACCCAGGTAAAGGACCTCACTCATGTCCAGCTGGCACTTCTCTGGCTCGATGGTCCACCCTGCCTGGCGGATCCGCCTGAGCACTTGCGCCAGATGCTCCAGGTGATCCTCCCATGTGGGGCTAAAGACGGCAATGTCATCCAGGTATGCGGCCGCGTACCCTTGGAGTCCCTGGAGCAGGATATCGACCATCCGCTGAAAAGTGGAAGGGGCATTCTTCATGCCGAATGGCATGAGCGTGGACTCGTACAGTCCGAAAGGGGTAGTAAACGCAGAGCGTTCCCGTGCCTTGCAGGTTAGGGGAATCTGCCAATACCCCCGGCTCAGATCCATTATGGTCAGGTACTTTGCCCCGGCCAGCCGGTCGAGCAGGTCATCGATGCGCAGCATAGGGAATGCATCGGTGGCTGTGACAGCATTGAGCCCACGGTAGTCCACGCAGAACCAGGTAGTTTGGTCCTTCTTAGTGACGAGGACTACGGATGAGCCCACGCGCTGTTGGATGCCTGGATCACCCCCAGCTTAAGCATCTCGTCAATCTCCTGGCGCATTTGCGGCTGCACCTCGGGAGCGGTCCGATAGGCTGAACGCTGGATTAGGGGGTGATCCCCAGTGTCCACGTGATGGACGGCAGACTGAGTCCTTCCGGGCAGACTGCTGAACAGCTCCCGGAAGGGGTGAAGAGTGGCCCACAGCTGGGACCGTTGGTTCTCCGAAAGCTGGTGGCCAAGCTCCACATCCTCGATGGAACCTCCCGCCTTAACCTGGGCAAGCATGTCCAGGAGGGTGTCTGCTTCCCCCTCCTCGGGCAGGTTGCACACTGGGTGGGCGCAGGCCTCCCGCTCCTGATGAGCCTTCATCATGTTCACGTGGAAGGCCTTACGCCTCCCATGGGCATGGTCCAGGGTGACCAGGTACGCCACAGGGTTGAGCTACTGGTGCACAAGATATGGGGCTTCCCAGGCTGCCTGAAGCTTGTTCTGCAGTACGGGGACCAGTACCCACACCTTCTTACCCACCTGGTAGGTCCTCTCGCAAGCGTTCTGGTCGTACCACCCTTCTGCTCGGCCTGGGCTTGCTCCATGTTGTTGTGCACCAGCTGTGTCAAAGCCTGCATTTTGTCCCGGAAGCGCATGACATATTCAACAACCGACACTCTGGGGGCAGCCAAGTCCCCTTCCCAAGCTTCTTTCTCTAAGGCCAGGGGCCCCCGCACACGTCATCCGTACAGGAGCTCAAGGGGTGAGAACCCTGTTGAGGCCTGGGGAACCTCCCGGTAGGCAAACAGCAGGTGCAGCAGATACCGCTCCAAATCATTCCCGTGGGAGTCGACCAGCATCCTCAGCATCTGCTTCAGAGTGCCATTGAACCGTTCACACAGACCATTCATCTGTGGATGATACGGACTGACCTTCAGCTGTTGCACCTGTGTTTGCCGACAAAGGGACTCCATCAGCTGTGACATGAATTGGGTCCCCCGGTCAGTGAGCATTTCCTGGGGAAAACCGACTCGGGAGAAAATCTCCAGCAAAGCGGTGGCCACCTTGTCAGCCCGGATGGACGACAAGGCTACCGCTTCTGGGTACCGTGTGGCATAGTCCACTACCGTTAGGATGAACCGTTTCCCAGAGTGGTTGGTAGTGGACAGCGGTCCAATCAGATCTACTGCCACCCTCCGAAAAGGCTCATCAATGATGGGCCGGTTGACCAGGGGGGCTTTAGGGTGCCGCTCCACCTTGCCCACTCGTTGACAGGTATCACACGAATGGCAGTAGTAGGCGGCCACATTGGTCCCCAACTTAGGCCAGTAGAAATGCTGGGAGAGCCTGGTCTTGGTCTTAGTGATCCCCAAGTGTCCAGCCATCGGAATCTCATGCGCAATCCGCAACAACTCCACCCTGAACTGATAGGGTACCACTAACTGTTGGTCCCTGGGCCATGCCTCCGGTGAGTTCTGCTGGACCGTTTCTCGGTACAGCCGTCCCTGGTCCAAGACCACCCGCTCGTGGTCTGACTCTAAGGGAGGCTGTGCCGCCTGTTTCTTGAGAGCTTTCAGGCTGTCGTCTGCTTCTAACACGGCCTGAAACTCCTGACTAGACGTGGCCAGAGTAGATGAGACCACCCTGTCCTCAGACAGCTCTATGAGACCTGTCTCCTGGCCCCTGTCTGACTCCACAGCCACTTGGTCTGAAGAAGGGAAGCCGTCGGACCTCCGCGAGGTCCCCTGGGCTCTGGCATTCCCACTCCTGGTGACAGCAGCTATGGCGGCTGTAACCGTAGGCAGTACTTGCTTCCCCTCCATCCCTGACCAAGCCGCCGGTTCAGGCGGGCTGTCCTGGCCCCCTGACATCCTGGTAGTGGGGGATTCCTGCCCTGGGATCTCACCTGGTAGCTTCACCTCTCCCGTGACAGCCCCAATCCCCCTGGCCTGTTCCCTTCCTCGCTGCGGCTCCTCAGAGCTCAGCAGCTGAACCTGACCTAGGAGCCCTACATCCCCTGTATCTGCTCCACCCTCCAGCACTGGCCCCCTGGCTGCAGTATCTGGTTGCTTATGGCTGTGGTCAGTGTCACGTGTGTCTGTGCCTGATCCCCCCGCAGCTGGCAGCCCCCTCCTTGCCACCTCTGAGAACAAAAGGTGTGCTGGCTGGTCATGGCCTAAGGCCGTTTTACAATCCCCTTTATCTTCCTCCCCCCTCCCGCCTGTCAGTGTGTGCTGTGTTGTGTGGAGTGTAACTGCAAACATCGTCAACATCATCATTAATAACATCATTACAATCAACACTTTCAATATTGGACAGTAAACATTCTGCTGGATCAGAACTTGGGGGTCAGTGGCCACATACTTGGACACTAGCCGCCCCAAGTCTGATCCAAGCAACACATTTGCCGGAATATTAGCCGAAACCCCCACCTTCCCTTACTCCCCTACCCGCACCCCAGTCCAGATAAACCCTGGCAACAGGCAATGCGGGTTCCACGCCTCCAATTCCGGAGACGGCGAGGGACCTTACTGGGATCAAGTCCTGGGGGAAGACCATCTCCAGTCGCACCAAAGTCATCTCTGTGCCGGTATCCCGCAGTCCCATGGCCACTAAGCAGCCTATTATGATGGGTTGGAAATTGTCCTGGGACCAACCACCACCCACACTCAAAACAGTGGCCGTTTTTGGGGACGGCGACGGTGTCTTATGGCGCTGGGGACACATGGCCTTGAAGTGTCCGGGTTGGTTGCAGAGATGACACCTTCTGGGTTCTGCCGCCAACCTGGAGAGGGGAACAGGGGGTAATAGAGGGGCTGCCCCCTGCATTCTGGGGGCCGGGATCACAGGTGCAGGGTTGGTCTTACCCCCTCTCCAGGTGCTGCTGCTGGTCTTCCTGGTCTCAGGTACTCAGTTGTTCGTGTACTCGTCCACCAGGACCGCTGTCTCACAGGCCCCCTTCGGTTTCCAGTCACGAATGAACTGTTGGAGGTCCTCGGGACAGTTCCACAGGAATTTCTCTATCACAAACAACTCCTGGATCTCCTGGGCTGTGCTGCACTCCAAACCTTTGATCCAGTGGTCAGCTGCTCTCAGGAGGGCCCGCATGTGGTCAGTCCAGGTATTCTTTGGACCGTCTTCGGTTCTTAAATCACACATATGACCGCCTGGCCCTTGAGCCGTCCTCGCTCCTCATCACTGGCTGGCATGCACACATCAGGTGCACCGGCATGGAGCTGGAAGACTCCCTTCACTTCCCACACCAGGGACGGATCACTTCCAGCACGTCCTCACATGGCAGTGGTCTGGACTTCTGACTCCCATCATCCTCTCTTCACTCAGACACATGGCAGGTTCTTATCCAGGCTGCCTCACCCACAGCTGCAAGACAGTGAGTCAATCAGCACATCTCACACACAGACCTGAGATGTGATTAACCCCCTGTGCACCATTCAGGTTTAGCCCAGCAAAGCACTCATACCCAGGTTCAGACACATCCGCTCATTAGGCTCATGGCGTTAATAACACTATAGCTGTGAAAAAACACAGAAGCACAACGTTAATAACATAGCTGTGAAAAAACACAGAAGCACAACGTTAATAACATAGCTGTGAAAAAACACAGAAGCACAACGTTAATAACATAGCTGTGAAAAAACACAGAAGCACAACGTTAATAACGTTAATAACATGACATGTCATGTACGAACGGGAAGTAATGCGCCAATTGCGCAACAAGGAGTACTACGAGCGCCTCTCTTCGAGCCCCTTAGGTAGGTTTTCAGCTGAACTTGCCAGTGTCCTTGAGAATGCCTTTGAACAGGGTATCATCACAAAGAAAGTCTTTGATGGTCTCCTCGTTAGGGCACCGGTGATCCCCACCTTCTATTTATTACCTAAGATTCATAAAAATCCCTAGACTCCGCCGGGGCGTCCGATTGTCTCTGGCATAGGGAGGCTATGTGATATGACATGTAAATTTATTGAATTTTATCTACACCCACTAGTGGAGACACTCCCCTCCTATGTCAGAGACACTACGGACGTCCTAAGGCGTCTGGATGGTTTGAACCTAAGGGTGGGGTTTCGCTGGTAGCCGTTGACGTGGAGTCCCTATATACCTGTATAGAACATCACCACGGGTTGTGTGCAGCAAAATTCTTCCTGGAGATGAGCAATTTGGATTTACATCTCTGCTCTCTGGTTCTGACTTTGCTGGAGTACGTGCTTACACATAACTTCTTCCTCTTCGGTGACTGGTTCTACCTCCAGAAACGGGGCACTGCGATGGGCGCGGCCTGTGCCCCGTCGTACGCTAACCTCTTTCTCGGATGGTGGGAGAGGGAGGTTTTTGGCGGCGGGGTGCCGGCCGTAGCCCATGCGCAGTGCTGGATCCGTTATATCGATGATATACTTATTCTCTGGGGTGGAACCGTCACCGATTTGGAGAAGTTTGTCTCCTCTCTGAATTGCAATAATCTCAACATCGCCCTCACATATAAACATCATCCAAGGATCATTGAATTCTTGGATATCAAAATCACTGTGCAGGTGGGGGGCGATGTTGGGACAAGCATATTCAGGAAGGAGACCTCTGTGAACGCGCTTCTGCACGCATCATCCGCGCACACGGGTCGACTATCGCTGCAATCCCGATTGGACAATTTTTACGCCTAAGACGGATTTGTTCTAGCGATGTCGACTTCGAGTTGTGCGCGGCGGATATGCGGGAGCGATTTGTGGACAGAGGATATAGCAATCGCAGCATAAGAAAAGGCTATAGGAGGGCAAGAGCAACACCAAGAAATACCTTATTATGCTCCAAACCTCCGGAGGAAAGGACTGACAAACCCGTGGTGAGATTCATCTCAACGTATAATAACCAATGGCACGCTATCAGAGGCATTCTCAACAGACACTAGCAGGTTCTCAAAAGTGATCCAGTTTTACGGGATTATATCCCGGATCGTCCACTGATGACAGCAAGGAGGGGCAGGAGTCTGCGTGACACCCTAGTACATAGCCATTATGTGCGTAAATCGGTTTTTCCATTCAATATTGGAAAACCGAAATGGGGGTGTTATACATGCGGGTCCTGTCTCTCATGTAGAAATGTCATTAGAGCCACACACTTTGCTAGTGCTGATGGAAAAAAGAACTATGAGATCAGGCGGTACATTTCGTGCAGCAGTGTGGGGGTTATTTATTACGCCACATGCAGTTGTGAGCTTGTATATATAGGACGACTGACGTCGAGGGAGTTTCGGAGAAGGGTTCGTGAGCATGTGAAGGGGATTGAGGGAGCAGTAAAGGTGGATGACTTGTCAACTTTACGAACCATCCCGCGACATTTTAAACTATATCATCAGTGTGATCCCTCCAGTCTTCGAGTCCGCGGCATAGACCAAGTTCATCTGGGTATACGAGGCGGAGATCTAAAAAAGACTGGCTAAATTGGAATGCCGTTGGATTCACAGGCTGGGGACCATGTCGCCGAATGGGCTCAATGAGCGACTAACATTCTCCCCCTTTCTGTAACCCTCATCCCCAGACGTATGTTCACGACCCACCTCACCCCGAGGTGTCAATATCCCTTTATATATTACCTGTGTGCACGCTCGCATCTGCAGGTGGCATTTCTGCCGCGCTGCACAGTATGTGCACTTTGGTCGGAGGTTTTTCCTTCTCTCCCTCCCCTTTAGGGTGGAGGAGAAAGGGAATATATCCTTATTTCCGTGAACACATTTGCAGATTGAGGCATACTATACTTGCTTTAATCGTCTTTCGCTGCCACCGAGGGCGGCAGCAATAGTTACCCCTTCAGGTTATCCCCTTGAGGTTAATGTGGTTTCTCTGTGTCTCCTTCTCCCTAAGGAATCTGTGGTATGAATACCGATGGCAGAGAGTGACACTTACCATTACGGTGTCTCTTTTGGGTTTGACAGCTGTGGTTTGGGGGCTTTTTGAGTTCTGCAGTCTCTAGTTATCCGACCACACTTGCAGTGGCAGTATTCATATTATGTGCATATCTGCTCTTTAGGATAAAGATCCTGTGGTTTTCCTCGTTTCCATGTTTCCTTCGCTCCTTTCTCCTCTTTCTCTATTGTTCTATTGTATTCTAGATTCATCGAGCTGTTTTGGTCTTTTTCTCTTTTGAGAACTGTACCTATTGTCAGTATGGTATTTTAATTTGTGTGTGTTTTTATTCTTCACTTGTAGTTTACATTGATCTGGATTCTGGAATTGTGGGTTTCCCTAGTATGGGAAGGAGAACATACACCTGTGGACTGAGCTACACAATGGAATTGATAATCAAGACTGGGCGCCTCCAGGACCTGTTACTACCTATATCCTGGATAATGCATTTATGTAGTTGTAAACCAGTGTTGTTTATTCTCTGTGTGACAATGTCCTGTCCTTTGAATATATTTGTGTGTTCCTCATTCCAGGCGATACAGTAGGCAAGGAGGGTTGTATTGGAGTGCCATCTAGACTGCTAATGTGGTGTTCAGTGTAGGGTTAACTCCCCTGTCACTGCACCATCAGCTACGTTTTCACTCCTCCTCCCCGCTTGGCTAAGCGCGCATGCTCCGACCGGCCCGATCATGTGACTATGACGCGGTCGCAGTAGGCGGGGCTCCGGAATCACATGACGTCACTGGGAATTTTCCCTTTTCCGGATCCCTGCCTGCGACCGTTGCCATGGTCACCTCTGATACGAGGTAAGGGGGCAGTCATGCGCCACTTAAGAGCCACAGCTGTATCTAATAGGGACGCCCATAAATACCTTTTTCCTCCAGCACACCCCACCACGGCCCCCTGAAGAAAACAGGGAAACACATGTGTCGGGGCTCTGACACTGTGTGCCTCTCCATCCACCGTCCTAGGGTATAGATGTACTTTAGCCGCAGCACTATGTAAGATCTATTTGGGTATTCATTACACTCTCCTTACAATGTGAAGATATCATGATTATATTGACTGTGTTTGTATGGATTGTAATTGTGAAACCCGTGTTACTTCTGTTGTGCATTGTACTTCGGCTGCTAATTATACCCTTGGTGGCTTGTTGAATTTTGAGGCACAGAGTGCTTTCTGTCTCTTAACTTGTCTGCACCCTCCTTTTATGTACTTACTGGTTCTGGTTATTGTCTGCTTGTTTTTAAATGTAATAAACTGAAGATTTTTACCTGCAACCAAACAATTTCCTATACCCGTTTATTTAGGTGCAATATACGGTTTTTTCGTTGTTTCCTCATTAGGCTCATGACTTAACCCAGATCTTCAGCACTCACACTCAGCTGTTCACTCAGCGCATGAAAACCCTTCATCTGTTAATCCCCTGTACAGCGGACAGGTTTCACACAGCACACACAATCAGGAAAACCCGCCCATGTGAACAGAGACCTGCACTGATAACCCGTGTGATGCACCCGGGCAGGGGCCACATCACCACATACCTCTCCCCTCTGTTCAAGCCCGTGGGGAGGGGGTTGAACACAGTCTCAACACACAGGTCACAGAGTCTTTAGTATATCCGGATTTGGCGCTGATTTGGCAACTTCGTGACACCTAGGCCACCAGAACCTTGAGCATGCCGACTTTGTCTTCGGGACTCCAAGGGCCTCCAGATGCTTTGAGTGCGACGGCTTCGTGACCTCGCCGGGCCACCGGCAAGATTCTGGGGTGCGTCGTGCGGTCGCCCATAGCAACCCAGTCCATAGTAGTGCACCACACAATTGTCTATAGCACACAAGTCTATATGAGGAGCTCATACTCCATACCACAGCCCTCGGCTGTACCACCCCCTGAGCCACCAGGCCCTTACTCAGCGGGCTGGCTTCCCTCACCGGGCTGGCATGCCCGCATTCTCCACCATATGTGAGGTAGCACCCCAGGGGAACCCGCTTGGCACGGGGAAAATGACATCCAGCGACTACATTTTTAACGGATAACATAACACAGTAGTTTATTTAATGCCATAAACCACTGGTAAAACATAAAACATAAGACCGTATTTACATTTTCACATATAATATGCATATCCTTACATTGCATTATATGACATTCCCATATGGAATTACATTACAGGACATTAGACTTACGTTTTCCCCAGAACTTCAAGGCGTCACCCATCGACCCTTGCAGACCTCAGTCTGGTTCTAAAGACGGCTATCATCGTCTATCACCCTGACAGGGATCTTTCCCCATCCTGCTGTAGGGATCCTCAACCTACTCCTAGGGAGTCTCAACCCACACTGCATCATACATCACACATGGCACTTTTACATAAGCCATCACATAGTCAACGGGACCATATCACGACTAGCACAGTCAGTCCCAAAGTCGGCTACACTTATGACCGCTTGGCCCTTGAGCCGTCCTCAGTCTCTCTCGCCGTCTATATGACCGCCTGGCCCTTGAGCCGTCTTTGGTTCTTAAATCACACATATGACCGCCTGGCCCTCGAGCCGTCCTCGCTCCTCATCACTGGCTGGCATGCACACATCAGGTGCACCGGCATGGAGCTGGCAGGCTCCCTTCACTTCCCCACCAGGGATGGATCACTTCCAGCACGTCCTCACATGGCAGTGGTCTGGACTTCTGACTCCCATCGTCCTCTCTTCACTCAGACACATGGCAGGTTCTTATCCAGGCTGCCTCACCCACAGCTGCAACACAGTGAGTCAATCAGCATATCTCACACACAGACCTGAGATGTGATTAACCCCCGTGCACCATTCAGGTTTAGCCAAGCAAAGCACTCATACCCAGGTTCAGACACATCCGCTCATTAGGCTCATGACTTAACCCAGATCTTCAGCACTCACACTCAGCTGTTCACTCAGCGCATGAAAACCCTTCAGCTGTTAACCCCCTGTACACCAGACAGGTTTCACACAGCACACACAATCAGGAAAACCAGCCCATGTGAACAGAGACCTGCACTGATAACCCATGTGATGCACCCGGCCAGGGGCCACATCACCACACCACTTATAAAATGTGTTCAAAGTGCTGCCCATTGTGTTGGATTGTCAATGCAACCCTCTTCTCCCACTCTTGACATACTGTTAGCAACACCACAGAAGAAATGCTAGCACAGGCTTCCAGTATCCGTTGTTTCAGATGCTGCACATCTTATATCTTCACATCATAGACAATTGCCTTCAGATGAGTGATGAGGCAAACTTTTTTGTGAATGGTGAAGTTAACAAAACCAAACCACCGCTATTGGTCTGACACTAACCCACAGTGGATAGACATCAACATAATACTGGGTTCAGGGAATGGGATTAGTGGTGCCTCAGCAGAATCCAGAAGAACACCAGTGTTAGGAACAAGTGGCTGGATACCACTCATTAGCAATAGCAAAGTAAAAAGAAAAGTTCCAGCACCAGGCATCTCTTAATTAAAATCTTCAGTATTTTATTTCCATGTCAAGATAAAAAACATAATGCGGTGACGCTGCCCCTAAACGCCTGAGGCGTTTCAAACAAAGTTCTTAATCATAGGCATATGAAAAATACATAAAAACATCCTTATATACCTATTGCATTAAATGATACCATGTACACCTGTTATTTGACATAGTTGGTTAACATTCATTACAAATTCAAATGGGATACAGCCTACCAAAAATCATGGCCCCTACATAGACCGTCGTTTCCTTAATTACACAAAAATATGTTTGTTAAAGACATTTCCACTTTCTCAGTACAACAGCTTTACATACTTTTTTAATCCCTTCCCGACCCTTGACATTGTACAACGTCATGAAAGTCGGTGCCTTCCCGCCATCGGCCCCTGTTGCTCTGTGATTCCTATAACAGAGCACCGGGCTTGAGGTCGGGGGGGGGGGTAGATTCCCCGCCCCCAGGATGATTTGCTGTTTGAACAGTCAATCACCATGATTCTGTTTCGAGCTAGGGAAGGGGCGGTCACAGCTGTCACAGCTCCTTCCATAGGCTAGTCCGCTGGAGGGGGTGGGGATCGCCCCCTCCATGCAGATCACTCCTGTTCAGCTGAAGCATATTGGCGGCAGTGCAGGGCATTGTGCCCGCCTGCCACCTGATTCCGCCCGTTGCTTTTCTGCAGCCCAATGTCCCTGCAAGGAGATTGGGCTGCAGAGAAGAATTTGACAGCGGGGATAGCGATCGGTTATGCCTCACTGTCAGATCCTTCTCTGCAGGCCGATATCCATGCAGGGACATCGGGCTGCAGAGAAGTAGCAGGCGGAAGCAGGCGGCAGTGCAGGGCACTGCCGTCATGCTTCCGGCGCTCTGTCACCCACTAAGTTATATGATCTTACGATCACAGCATTTAGTGTCCAGGGAGAGGGTGTGCATGGTCACTTACCTCCACCCGACGGTGATCGTCAATGAGCCAATCAACATGGTGACCCAACGTTGCCATGGCAACATCAGGCCACCTTACACAAGCCTCAGATATCATGTGATATTTGAGACTTGGATTTTTCACATATAAGAGAAAAAATGGCTTTCAGCACCTAGGCACTCAGTGACAATTTACAGTCTCATATGGCGAATAGCCAAAAAAGGGCGCACGTTTAAACCAGGGAGTCTGGTAAGAAATATACAATATGGAGGAGATATACATGTATTAGTAATTTTGTGATATATGTGATCTGTTGCCGTGTGGTCTCTTCTAGGTGGGGGAGACCACTATGAAGGTACGGACAAGGATAAGTAAACACAAAAGCACGATCAGGAATGGAATGGTGGAACTCCCGATCCCAAAACACTTCAAACCAGTTGGTCACACAGTGAACCAACTGCGTTATAGGGTGATTAATGACGTCCCTCTGATGAGGAGAGGTGGTGACAGACAGACGGTCTTGAAAAAGAAAGAACTAAGGTGGATCTTTGAACTAGGAACAAAGTATCCGAGGGGTCTCAATATGGAATACGATCAAAGGGGTTGTCTGCACAGATAGGACTTTGTGACAGTCGGTGATTATTCTTGCTGACAACTGTCGATTTTTAACACTGTTTTTAATTTGATCCTTTAGACCATCATGGACCATAAGTTGTTACAGGATCTTGCCAATCAAGATCAAGCCGAAACTAAGCCAGTTGTTTCACTGTGATACTGATATAGTAGATGGGGAGTACTCATGTATGTCACTATCCTTTGTAAAGAATTATGTAAAAAATGTAAAAACATCCTTTGTAAAGATGTAAAAAAATATGATATGGGGGAGACATTACATTGCCCCATAGGTTATATGATTGGGGTTGCTTGTGGGGAGCCATAAGTTAAAGTTTGGATAATTATGGTTAAATGCCCCTTGGACATAGATAAAAATTGGGTAGGAGTGTGGTATGACTAATCTTGAGGATTGGATTGAATTTGGGCAGCTAGGATAGCTGAAGAAATTAAGATCTGGAAAATATGAGGCATTGTGATGTCTCTTAGTTGCTGTGACTAAGAACTATGTGATATTTGGGTGATATATGTATTTTGTGGGATAATGGATGAACTGTGTATGAATATTTGCACTGGAATACTAGGAGTTAATCCACAGTTCACCAAATAAGAGGTGGAGCATAGACTGAGCACAGACCCTGTGCATAAGGACTTGAGTGACTTCTATGTTGACCTATCAGGTCTGAGTAACACTGATGATGCAGCAGGCAATGAGCCAATTAGACCCAGACGCCGACGCATGTGCAATGGAATTTACAGACACTCAAATGAGAATCAGCCTTGGAGATGACACACAGTGAGCGGAGCAGGAGATTGGATGATGACATCGGAGTGGCGTGACAGTGGAAACACGAGGTGGATTATCCCCATGGTTATAGCACAACACTGCTAATGATTGATTGGTGATTTCATGATGGCTGCAGTGCACAGCAAGCTGATCAGAGACATTTAATATAGTGCTCAGAGACACTGGACACGATCAGAGCACATGTAGGATTAGGTGAGGTCCATGTAATACAGATATGATCCTGGTGGCAATTTTATTATATTATATGTATTGTTTTTTACAATGTTGTGATAATGCAGATAACTGATTGGTGATTTGCTAATAAGGGGGAGGGGATTGTATTATATAAGGAAACTTGTGTTAAATATAGTTTGTGCTTGATAAAGAACCGTGTGTGGTTCGAAACGTCGTGCCTTTTAACGGATTGGAATAAAGCAAAGATGGATTGAAAATACCACCTGAGTGAGAGGCGCTGTTTTTCTACTTCAGTTTATTGGATTTTTCACAGTGATGGTGCACTGTATGGCAATGATTGTCCATGCAGTGCACCATCACTATGACACCAGAGACTACAACAAGAGGATACTTGATCTCTTGTTGTAGTCTCTGGGGGTCACAGTCATGGTGCACTGTATGGCAGATCATTGCCATACAGTGCACCATCACTGACCCCAGAGAGTGCAAGGGATCAAGTGTCTTCTTGTTGTAGTCTGGTGTCAGTAATGGTGTACTGTATGGCAATGATCTGCCATACAGTGCACTATGAAAAGCTTAGCCTTATCTAGAGCAGAACGGTGCTAGCCCAGTGCGGTGATGGTTAACTCTGACAAGCTCAGCCGCTACATGTGTGGAAGCCAGAGTTACCATTCATTCATTACACTGGTTCTAGCACCATGGAAGTAAGTTTGAAATGCTCTAAGTAAGGCTAAGCTTTTATTGTCCATTCAGTGGTTTACTGCATTTAGAGGTTTGAGGTCGTATGACTAAGGATGGGCGAGTACCGTACTATTTGGAATCGCTATACCCGCAAGAGTAGGTCTCCGTACTCGCTACTCGTTGCGAGTATAGCGATTCTGAGTACTTTTGCAGTGTATCAATAGATACACTGCAAATGTCCTGTAAAAGAGAGGAAAAGTGGTTAAAAAATAAAAAAATCGGATACTCACCTTAACCGACGGCTGTACCGGGTCCAGCCGATGGACATCTATTCATGTTAAAGGACCTTTCACTCTCTCAGCCAATCAGATGGCTGGGAGAGATCTGGCCAATCAGATGCCGCGACGTCACAATGACGTGATCGCTAGCGGCCACCTGATTGGCCAGATGGAAAGGTCCTCGGTGTACCTGAGAGGACCTTTCCATCTGGCCAATCAGGTGGCTGCTAGCGATCACGTCATTGTGACGTGGCGGCATCTGAATGGCCAGATCTCTCCCAGCCATCTGATTGGCTGAGAGAGTGAAAGGTCCTTTAACATGAATAGATGTCCATCGGCCGGTCCCGTACAGTCGTCGGTTAAGGTGAGTATCCGATTTTTTTATTCTTTAACCACTTTTCCTCTCTTTTACAGGACTTTTGCAGTGTATCTATTGATACACTGCAAAAGTACTCGGTACTTGCTACTCCCGAGTAATGTAATTTACTCGGCGAGTAGCGAGTACACGAATACCGCTCCCTATTCGGCGAGTTCCGAATAGTAGCGAGTATACTCGCCCATCCCTACGTACGACACAACAAAAATAAAAACTATAGAGTAGGATTTTCATTGTCCACTCTATGGTTCACTGTATTTACAGGTTTGAGGTCACATGACACAACAAAAATAAAAACTATAGAGTAGGAGCCACCCTGATTTGAGATTGCCTTGAGCCCTTGACATTTGGCCGGGTGGTTCAAAAGATTTTCGAATCTTTTGCTAAATATCTCAATTTTCACTATATTATACAGGTTGGAGGTAATAAGTGCATCAGCACAACGTTTATTGCAAGTTGTTTTCTGGCAGTGCTGGCATCCTTTTTTTTTCTGTTGAATGGTTATGATTGACCACCACTCTGCCCTGTACACCTAGTTTTCACTTGTTTCCACCTGTATTGTCACTGCCATTTTGGTGACTATTCACATTCAGTCACCATTACCTGTCCTCAGGCTCAGCTTAATTCAAGCTTCACTTGCCTTGGCCTATACTGCTTTTATGCATGAGTGCTAGCCCAGTACAGGTGAGGGTTAACTCTGACAAGCTCAGCCCCGACAAGTGTGGAAGCCTGAGTTGCCATTTATTCATTGCACTGGTTCTGGCACCATGGAAGCAAGTTTGAGATGCTCTAGGTAAGGCTAAGCTTTTCATTGTCTATTTTATTGTTTACTGTATTTACAGGTTTGAGGTCGTACAACAGAACAAAAATAAAAAGAGTAGGATTTTCATTGTCCACTCTATGGTTCACTGTATTTACAGGTTTGAGGTCACATGACACAACAAAAATAAAAAACTATAGAGTAGGACCACCCTGATTTGAGATTGCCTTGACATTTGACTGGGTGGCTCAAAAGATTTCTGAATCTTTTGCAAAATATCTAAATTTTCACTATATTATACTGGTTGGAGGTAATATGTGCATCAGCACATCTTTTATTGCAGGTTGTTTATTGGCAGTGCTTGCATCCTTGTTTTTTTGTTGAGTCCAGGAGGAAAGATGGCAATTTTTTAACCAAATCCTGTAGGAAAAAGTCAATATAATGTGACAGTTGGCTAGTCAGTGATGCAGTACCTGAGATGATTGGGCGACCTGGTGGTTTTATTGGATCCTTATGGATCTGTGGGGAGGTGGTAAAAAGAGCCGTATTTGGGCTCTTATTTATTAAAAAGCATATTTCCATTTGTTTAAGATATTTAGCAAATACGTGGCATTAATAAAATGATAGTAGTCGTCAATGAATTCTTTTGAGTTGTTAATATGTAATTTTTTCTATTTTTTTTTCAACTAGAGTATATTATATGCTTCACGTAAATATGCTTTCCGATCATCATCCAAAATTTGGTTAGAAAATTGCCTTCTTCCTTCCTGGACTCTAACAAGCTAATTAAATGGTGTAAAACCTTACATGGAGGAACATTATTTATTCATTACTATGGACATCAATGCACTCTATTGGAATATAGAACACAATCTGGAAATCCATTCAGTGGCTCATTACTTGTCTAGAATCACTGACTTGCCAGAAAACCAAGGAGAACCTCTATTATCCGGCTTGAGATTCATTCTTGAACATAACTTGTTCACTTTTCAGGGTGGCTTAAACTTAAAGCGGCTTCATACGGTGATAGGGAGTTGGGTCGCCCCAAGTTTTGCTAATCTTTTCATGTGGTGCTTTGAGTCTTTGTCAGCTCTACAGCAACAACATTCTGCTGTAACATAGCTATAATGACGATTTAATTATTCTCTGTTTAGGAAGTGTCACAGAGGCTATATCGGGGTACTAAATAATACCGATTGGGGCATCTCTTTCACCCCTAATGTAAATAAAGAGAAAACTAATTTTTTAGACCTGGAAATCGGGCATGAGAATAAAAAAATCATCACCAGGACTCATTTAAAAAAAACTGACACAAACGGGTTCCTTGACTATCACAGGGCCCATTATTCTAAGTAGAAGCAAAAATTCCTTTAAGCCAGTTTATACGTATTAGAAAAAATAGTTTTTTTTTCTTTCTTCCCTTTTCTTTTCAACCATGTTAACCTAGTTCTAATTACGGTACTACTTTGTGATCAGTGCCGCTTGCTGGAAGAAAACATTGAGACTTGATATACTGCAGTGTCACCCCACCTCCACCTCCCTTTTCTCCGTGTAGCTGAAGCCTGGCACGCACATTGTATTGTCTTATGTCTTCCTTTAATTGTGTCTGTAACCTAGTGTTTTATTGGGAACCTGGCTACAGCTCTGACCCATTGATTAGATTAAAAACAGTATTGCCAGTTTTGTCAGATCCTCTAGGTTGGGATGCAGGGTATACCCGAGTAGCAGATACAAGGTATTTTGAAGTAAGGGTCAATGCCCATTTTCTCCCAGCAGCAGAAAGCATTAGATTGCCCCTTGAACAGTTAGTTACAGATAGTGACCCGATTTGTCCAGAGGCAATTCAGGAGCTTAGACTATTTGTGACTACGTTTTCACACTACTAACATTTCGAAGGTATATGCATGTGGTAAAAAGTGTGTGTGAAAGGAAGTGACTGGTATGAGACTCCTTGACTGAACTGAATGACCATATGCATGTAATAAGGATTTAAATATAAAAATCCTGACTGTGTAAAGGATTCCAATTAGGTGTGATCCCTGGTCAATTGGCACCAGGGATTAAAGGAAGGAACATTAGCAAGTGAAACACAGTCAGACTTGTAAGAGTGAGATAAGCTGAAACTAAATATTTAGTTAATATTGTGAAACTAAGCAAAAAGACTGGGAACACATAGTCGGACTTGTCCTGTCCGTGCTTCTGGTGGCCTATGGTATTGTGATAAGCTAACTAATATTTGGGGAAGCTGCAAATGAAACGACTGTGCAAATGCTCTGCAGATTTTGTGTGGGTTGTGCATGTTTCAGAAAAATAACAGATGAGAATCGTGTCTTTTATGGCAGGTGGTTACTAACCAAAGTATTTCCAAAACACACACAGGGAAAAATAAGGTTTGTAAAACAAGGGAATACCCACTGGGCACTCTTGTATGTGAATGTCCATGCCCTTATAAGTAATTCCCACTTAAACCATGCCACAACAGACTTGGAAAACAATGCCCTGTATTTAAATCAAAGTCCAGAAGGACAGGTCTTTCACACCAAGCGCATATGTGTTAGAAACAGAGCTCCTAAATAAATATATGTGAATACATAGAAAACAGTACTGATCATTGCCAACAACCATTGAAATATATTAATCTACATTGTACCAAAGGCGCTGCTTTGTTTTTCTGGGAATTGTGATGCTTCCATTGTATCCAGCAGTTAAGATTACCTGGAATATAGTGAAAGGCCAACCTCTGGCAAAGATTTTATAGATGTCATGCCCTGACTGTAAATTTGGATTCATGTTAGCTATATCTTCAAAAGGTTGGAGAATTGCTAAAATTGTTGACAAGGGTTATAGTCAAGTGTGCACTGGGTTTGGACCTCTGTCAGAAAGATATCCAGAGTTTAAAGTATTCCGACTCAATGTTCATGGTATCCCCATTGTTCAGTGGACCCCTGGAACATTGTTAAAACACATAGAGGAATATAATCTCTGGTATCCTAAAAACATACCATTCAGGTGTTCTCTGAATAATGGAAAACTAGAGGATCATACCCAGTCTGCAAGACTTTCTGTTCTCCTCAATGGATTCCAACTATAAAATGGTTAATGTCCTGGGGGGAAAATGCGGATAGTGTCCCAACCCCACTGTTCCTTATGTTGCTTAAACTGTATTAATAGCATAGTAGTATTTGGGGAAGTTGTTGAATATAGTACAACAACCAGAATTAATCCACGTATTACATTTGTAACCATTTTGCGAGTACTGCCTCGTCCAGGTTAAACTGTAGAACATGTTCAAGCATATGGCAGAAGGTATATTCTGGTATGAATAAAATTCTCATTTTTGCCCATCTAGAGGTAGTGGTGGATTGACTATACGGTAAGTGTATAGAGAATTTAGGGCCAAAAGTGCAGACATAGAATTTATCTGTGCAGAAGCACTTGTTTTTTTTGAGCACTACATAGAAGGCCTTTCAAGACGCTAACCCTGACGTGGTTGTTATATAAATGTTTTGAGTTGACATGACGTGTAAGAACTGCCTTGCTACGGTGACGTTGATATGAAGGGGTAGATCCCAGACTTTTTTTTTGGAACATATCTATCCGGAACCTTTGTCTGCATATGAGTATATTAACAGGAGAGGTAATCATTGTAGAGTTTTTCCTCAACACATGGTGCACCATTCACATACAATAAGGAAAAGTTGGACTCAGGTGTTCCGATATAGGTGATATACACCAAGGTCTAGGGACCAGGTAAAGCATAATTACAGATACACAGAAGAAAGGGTGGATTCAGGAATAGAGGTGTCTTCGTCAGACGATTCTGATGCTAATGAATGTAAGATACATAGCAGTTGTTTTTGGGATTGCATTGTATGTTTTGTTTTTCTACTTACATGCTTAGACAAGTGTACCCTACAATTAGAATAGATCAGAAGATTAAGTTTGCATTGACTACCCAGGAAATTGGTTCGGATGACAAGCTAGAGGAAATTGTTGATTCAGGGTGAATCGGCAGAAGTCTAGCTTGGTTATAGCGAGATACTGAAGATAGGGATTGCGACCCTTGACAGATGCTGGAGGAATCAGTCCCACCAAGGCTCTTACTGGATCAGAAGAAAGTTTGGATCCAAGACTTAGGATGGTTCATTTAGTGAAAGCAGAGAATGGAAAGAGGGCAATTAAAGATGCAGCAAGGATTTTGAAAAAAGCGGGAATGCCTAAATCGGGTTGTTTTGATGTGGCCCATTGGAGGCAATTCACCCGTGGGAATGACCAGTGGATTCAGGAGCACGGATCAGGGTACCAGGCAGAGTCCTGGATCCAGACAGCTGAGCGCCACCAACCCCTTATAGATGACGATGACGATGAGTTTGGACATAAAAGTAGACTGAACAAAGCAGCTCCATCTGCACCTGCACCTAGTGACCAACCCCCTATGTCACCAACCACATCCAGTCAGCAAAGTCTGACAACACTGGTCACTCCTCAAAGTACAGCTCCAAGACCAACAAAGGCAGATCTAAGCCTGTCACCAGGCTCTACATCAAGTGCTAGCACAATACCATACACATGTGCCCTACCACACGCATATGGGACTGTCCATCACCAAATGCATGTACCTTGGCCAGGACCCTGTAAAGCATCCCCTCCTGCATATGACGCACGGCCCTTATAGGGCAGTCTACCAGATTCACTTAGTGACGATTCATTTGCCTCACCAGAAAGCTGTGGTCATAATTTAAGCAGATCTCCTCTCCAACTGGATTCCTCACTATCTCCACAGGGCTGTGGCATATCGCACCATGGTGTGTCTCTGCGCCCACAGCATATAAAACACAGAGCCTCTGCGCCCCACCACCAGGACACAGTGTACAGATAGAGAAAAGAGCCACAAGCTCAACTGCATGGGTCTGTAATGACAGTGCTGCGGTAAATGACATACGGAATGGTTGCTGTGACTTCTGCCAAGCAGAGAGACCCAAAAAGCGCCCTACTAACCCACAGACTACAGATAACCCATAGACTGTAATTCTTCCAGTAGTTACACAAGTCACAAAAGATGTAACTGCTGCGGGGGAGGAGGGAAGGAGGTAGGTGACAGAGTGGTACAAACCTTGGAATCGCACTGATCATCTCAACATGCTGACGTTATTTCCTGATCCATACAAAAACCTTATGAGCTGCTATAAGTGGATGACTGAAATAGCTCAAAATTGAGAAGCAACATGGTCTTACATGCATGGTGTGTCTAGTCTGGCAGCAGGAAGTCCCTTCGCAATGCAGATAGAGGCTATAAAGGAAGCAGAGAACAAGGATAGACTCCCCAACATACCAGCAGACAAATGTACTAAGGAGTCAGGCATGATGTACATGAGAAGACTCTTGCTTGTTAATTCACAGATCAGTTGTACGTAGAGCTACCAGAGGTTATGCAAGAGCCTGATGAAACTATTGATAGATTTCATGCCCAATGTGTCACTGCTTTTAGTGACCATGACTATGATGTCAAAAATGTTAAGGTGATGAAGTTTCTGAAGGATATGTTCTTTAAAGGGTTAAGAGAGGAACTTAGGGCAGAAATATCAAAGTCACGTCTGGAATGTTTGTATTAGCCACTTCATCAGTCACTGACAATCATAAGGACCATGCATGATCAAATGACAAGGACAAAACAAAAGAAAGAAAAGAAAATGACTCCGGTGATGGTTAATGTACATCCTGGAGCATTTGACAATGCAATACAGAAATCTATAGAGGGGCTTAAGATGAATCTTGACACCTCCGGAAATTATACAGACTAGGAATCAGGCAGCCCCCTGCAAAAACACACAATTAATGTCTCCCCAAGGGTTGGATCATCAGCCATAACACAGCTAATCCTTCCAAGCAGCAAAAGTGTAGATTGCCTAATTGATACGGGGGCGAGCTGCACAATAATCAGAAAACAAGATATGCCGAAACAATTCATGGCAATGAAAACAATTTTTGGGATGGGTGCAAGTGGGCAACTTAGCCCTCTAAGGGAAACTAAGCCCATGACTGTAAGAATAGCTCACACCACTGACTTATGTGCGCGGTTGCTTGTGTCTGACAGTTGTCCCATAAACTTGATAGGTGCTGACATACTGAATGCTAGGTATGCTGTTATTACCTATGGAAAGAGAGGTATCACTGTAAAGGCTCCTTTATCTGATTAAATGCTTACTGTAATTATGTCTCTAATCCAGATAGATGATGACAAATTGAACACAGACTTTGATGAACAAATAGAGCAGATGCTGCAAGAGGTACCAGCCGCACTATGGGTAAAAGACAAAACTGATGTTGGTTTCCTGAAAATAACACCGGTGAAAATTAAATTGAAACCAGGAACTGTACTGCTATGTATAAGACAATATCCCCTGAGCAGAGACCAAGACAGGGCCTTTTCACACCAGGTGGATGACTATTTGATGGTGGAAGTTGTAAGGAAATGCCAATCCCCTTATAATACTATTTCCGGTAAAGAAAAAGCAAATACCACATCAACCTGTTGAGTTCAGAGTGGTACATGATTTCTGGGAAATTAACAAACTAATGGTTGCAGACACCCCCATAGTGCCCAATCCGCACACCTTGCTAAATCAAACCCCGGCAAAAGCCACAATTTTTACAGTGATAGATTTAAGTATCACCTTCTTCTCAGTGTCATTGGATGAACAGAGTCAGTTGCTTTTCACGTTAACGCATAAGGACACACAGTATTGCTGGACAAGGCAACCACAAGGGGGTGCTACGTCCCGATCCATGTTCTTAGAAGCCATGGCTAGCATCCTTCTTTCCTGGCACCCAGAAAATGAGCATGTACATTTGATTCAGTATGTTGATGACTTATTGCTATGTGCACCAGACAAACCAATTTGTTTACAGGAAACACTGTCTTTGTTAAAAAAGTTTGTTTGAGGAGGAATAGAAGGTGGCAAGGGATAAGTTACAAGTAGCAAAAACTAAAGTAATTTTCCTTGGTCTTTGCATCTCTGCTCAATCAAAACATATCACAACTGACAGAAAGAAAGCAGTCAGGTAAAACAACCACCACCGAAAGAGCATTGAGAACCTTTTAGGGTTGGTGGGTTATCGCAGGGAATGGATTGCTTCAGCATCAGAGAAAATGCAGCCATTATATGATGTGTTGGCAGAATACAACAAGGGCAAACCCTATGAAATGACACCAGAAGCAAAAGAGGGGTATGACATGCTGAAGAATGACCCTCTCTCTGCCCCAGCACTGATAATTCCAATTTATGAACTCCCATTTTGTTTGTTTTGTTATGAATTGGGGGACATGCCAAAGGAGTGTTGACACAAAAGCATGGGGGAAAATACTGGCCACTAGGTTATTATTCTGCCCAACTTGACACAGTTATAAAAGGATCTCCTTCATGTATCAGAGCAGTGGCTGCCTGTGCAATTCTAAAGGACCGAATTGCTGATCTGGTATTGGACAATAACTTGGAAAGGCTAGGGTCACACTTGCCAATATGTTTTTATAGTGTTCATTAAAATGGATCAATTTTTGTTAGGGTGCTTTTTGTGCCCCCAGCACTGCTATGTGTTTTTTGGACTTAGTATTTTTTTCCAAAAAAAAGCATGCAAAAACGCATGTGTTAATACATGGTGCCTATATGTACCATGCATTAACGCATGCATTTCCATAGGGCCCCATGTTAAAAAAATGCATGCGTTTTTGAAAAACCACCCAAAAACACTGCTTACCATATTTTTGGGAGGTGAGCCAAAAACACATGCAAAAACGCATGGCACATTTGCAATGCGCTTTTTGTATTGGGGTTTATGGATGCATTAATGCATGCGTTTTCCAACACTTCCAACGTAAGAAAAAGCATGGTTTTAGCGCATGGACGACGCATGTCTGACCCTAGCCAAATACAGGCACCGCACTCTGTGCAGGAATTGTTACTCCAAGCTCGTACAAGGCATTTATCAATGAACAGACTAAAAATATGAAGTGGCCCTGCTGACACCTCCAAATGTCACCATCAAGAGGTGTACAGTACTAAAATCATACCACTTTCTTACCTGATACTGATGATAACTTGACAAATGAAATTGGACACAATTGTTTTGAGCTAATGAGCATTGAGACACAGCCATTAGCAAATGTTCAAGAGACCCCAATCCACAATGCACACTTAGAACTTTATGTAGATGGGTCCCGATTTTACACCGATGGAGTACCGCATACTGGATATGCTGTTGTGAGCAAACATGAAGTTCTAAAAAGTGAACCATTTGCCAGCTAGGATGTCTGCTCAGGAAGCTGAACTAAAGGCTCTGACGAAAGCTTGTATCATGGGGGAGGGGCTTAACACAAGCATTTTTACCAATAGCCGTTACGCTTTTGGAATCTGCCATGATTACGGCCCTCTTTGGAAGAGCAGACAGTTTGTGGGAGCTTCAGGGAAACCCATTAAGAACGCAGACTCAGTGGCTCAACTCCTCAGAGCACTAGAGTTACCCAAAAAGATTGCTGTGGTTAAGATGCAAGCTCCCTCAAAGGAGCACATCAAGGAGGCCGAAGAAAATGACCATGCTGACAGGGCGGCCAAAGCTGCAGCCCTGCTCCCTGTCCTGATATGGATGTACACTGTGTGCGTCTCTGGGAGGGTGGACCTTGAACTCCTAGTGTGCCTCCAAGCTCAGGCCTCTAAACAGGAGAAAGAAGAATGGAAACGTGCAGATGCCTGAGAAGAGGATGGTCTCTGGAGGTTGGGAAAGAAATACTGCCTTCCTAGAGCATTACATTCCATGATGTGTGCTCTCTCACATGTAGCAACTTAGCAGTCGAAGGATTCAATAGCAGAACAGGTGGCATCACTGGGTGGCATCTGGGTTCCACTATGCTGCTGCTAAATATATACAGGGTTGCGTGATCTGTGCATGCCATAATGCGGGAAGAGCAGTTAAGGTACCACAAAAATGTACGCCTAGGCCACTCTACCCGTTTCAGCAACTGCATATTGACTTTGTTCAGCTTCCGAAGGTAGGCACCTATGAGTATGTGCTGGTCTGCATAGACCTATTCTCTGGATGGCCAGAAGCATGACCCACTGCCAAGGCCACTGCCCGAACTGTTGCTAAGAAATTACTATCTGAGGTCGTGTGCAGGCATGGAGTACCAGAAGTAATAGAGAGTGACAGGGGAAGTCACTTTACCTTCCAAATTTGCCAGGAGGTCTTCCAAGCTCTAGGAATAGAGCAGGCTTTTCATAATCCATAAAGGCCGCAAAGCAGTGGAAAGGTGGAGCACCTACACGGCACTTTGAAGTTAAAAATCCAAAAAGCCATGGCAGAAACAGGAAAGCCATGGACTGAGTGTCTCCCAATTGCATTGTATTCTGTAAGGGTAACTCCAAACAAAAAGACTGGGTTATGTCGTTATGAGATACTGTTTGGGGAACCACCTAAGGCTAGGGTCACACTTGCAGATTTTATATGCGTTTTTGGAGACCTGCGTTTTTAAAAATGCATGTAAAAACGCACCCATAGGCCCCCATGCAAAAAACGCATGACCCAATAGCAAAAACACATGCCCCAATAGCAAAAACGCATCCCTAAAGTGCCATGTGTTTTTGGCATGCGTTTTTGCACTTAAGTGAGGAGCTGCCTTCAAAAACGCATGGTACCATTAGTACCATTTAGTACCATGCAAAAACACATGCGTTTCCCATAGGGGCCCATGTTAAAAAATGCATGCGTTTTCTAAAAAACGCATGCGTTTTTAAAACAGCACCAAAAAATGGTGCATGCACTATTTTTTGGTGCTGATTCAAAAACGCATGGGTGCCAAAAAGCAGCTAAAAACCCCATGCAGAATTGTAAAAAGCATGCAGAAACGCATGCTTATTTTTAAGGCACAAAAAAAACGCATGCTAAGTGTGACCCTAGCCAAAGACAGGATTGTATTTTCCTCAGCAGTTACAGACATTACACTCTGATATGACAGTGACTCACCGTAGCCGGGTTGTGCACATCTCGGGCTGTCGCTGCTCCCTGTCACGGTTCCGCGCCCGAGGCTGTGTAGGCCCGGTGGTCCAGATCAATAAAGTTGGCTGAACAGATAAGGGGTTAATTCTTGTCGTGACGCCACCTGCGGGAATTCCGGTGATTTCACCGGCGCTGCGTGGGCCTCCGGGGGATGTAATGCAGCAAGATGGGACGCTCCCCACAGGACGAGCGGTTGTCCCCGGAGCCAGAAGCTGCACTTGATGTTGTGAGGCAGCTTAGTTACTTTAGTATGCGGAGTTAAACAGTTCTGAAAAAGCACGGAAACCAATAGTTTCTGTAACGGGTCTTTTACTGCAACTGATTGTCGATACATGGTATACAGGTAACGGGTAACGGACTGGGTGGACTTAGCAATGACCGGTGTTGTTTCAGAGCTCCGCAGTGTTCTAAACTTGCTCTAGATGAGTTGCCGATGTCGCCTTAGTGTGCCAAGTTCAGGTACAAGGGCTACTTAAATTTACCTGCCAGTGTATACGTTCCGGTGTGAGGGATTGCCTGTGTCCTTTTGGTGAGTACTCCGCTGGCAAGACGGCTCTGTTTGCGGCGGCGGTGGAGTACTCCTGTAGAGCGGTCCCTCCACTCCTGGTTTGCTTAGCAGTGCTGAACAACTTGCTAGCTTCGGAACCAGTGATCCGATTGTAGATGGGCGCGGGTGTATTTTGACCCATTAGATGTTCGCCCCGAGTCCGGTTGTTAGGCACCGGGTAATGGCGCCAACCGGTAGGTGGTCTGCAGGGCTGCACGGAACTGTGTAGAGCCCCGTCTCCTACGTTCCTCCCGACCACTTCTCTCTCCTCCATCCTTCTCCTACATTCTCCTCCACACTCTACTCCTACACTCCGCCCACTAGGACCTTATTGGCCCTCTATGCTAGTGATGCATGTAGGGTATGAAGCTTTGAGGTTAACCATGTCATTGCTTAGTCAGAGAATATTTCATCTTCATTCAGGGATGCAATACCCTCCTGTGACGCACTCGTTGCTGGGGCGCCACAACAGCATATGTAGGAGCTTTACAAAATGTATTGCACCAAATTCACAAACATGTTTTCAGTTCCATTCCAGATCCTCCTCCTGGAAGGTACACAATCCCTAAAACCTGTGACTGGGTCACAGTTCGGAAAACGTGAGGAACAGCTTGGAACCCAGATTTAGTCCATACCAAGTTCAGCTCACTACACTGCCTCAGTGAAGCCTGAAGGAAAGACTATCTAGATCCATGCATCCCACTGTAGAAGTTTCACAATGACTATAGGAATGACCTTAGAGGAGTATTGTTCATTACTCTTGTTCTTCTTCAATACATTCCTTCCCAGAACAGCAGAAGGTAAACTTAAGCAGTGGGAAAAAGGAGTGTTACAGCAGAAAGAGCTAGTCAAGAAGGAACACTCAAATTGCTGGATATACTCCCATGCACCTATTGCAGCCAAAACTATGCCTTACTTTGTAACCCCCATTGCAGAGGAGGAACTAAAGGTACCATCATACACAGCAATTTTGCTAGGCAATTTCACTGGCAATTTGCTGGTTGCAGTGAAATAATGGACACAGTGTTCCATTTGTACACAGCAACAAAATAGAAAAATGTGTCCATGATTTCACTGCAACCAGCAAATTGCCAGTGAAATTGCCTAGCAATATTGATGTGTGTGAAGGTACCTTTAGGTGTACTTTGTTGGAAAATTTGTAACAAATTTCGACAGCAATGCAAGAATACATATTTATATCCATAGCTGAAACAGAAGTGAAGGTTGGGAATACAAAAACAAGGGCAAGTGAAGGAACTATATACAAACAGAACACAGAAGTTGATGTGTGTAAAGCGGCCCTAATAGTTTGAACCAACTAAATATTACAATGTTTAGTAAATGAAGGAATTCATCCAGATTTAGAATCCATACACTGGGAATACTACAAATGTCTTGCACCCTTGCCCATAACAGGGTGGACAAAACAACCTTGGCTCCAAATTAATTTAACTTCATAGACAGGGGCCCAAGGTAAGGATAAAAATAAGATGTTTGAGGTTAGAGAAAATGATGGCATATGGCAAAATCAGGAAACACGCAGGAGATATCTGGGAAATCTACCACCCAACAATTAAAAGTTAGCTTTTCAATTAAGAAATCTCTACCACCAAGGGGCAGTATAGATTCATATGCTATAGACAGCCCTGTCTCCAAAGATATATACATAATGCTAATTGGACAAGTGCATTAAATATGGATATGGTAATATTGATAGTTGCACAGCACGAGGTGCAATACTCTTAGGGCCACGTCACACACACAGATAATTGTGCAGATATTGTTCACAGATCTCTGGTTGCAGTGAAATCATGGACACATGGTTCCATTTTGTGGCTATATACAAAATGAACAATGTATCCATGATTTCACTGCAACCAGAGATCTGCGAACAATATCTGTACGATATCTGTGTGTGTGACGTGGCCCATAGACCCAGAAACAAGAAAGGACCAATTAAGTGATGGGGCAGCAGAAATGACAATGGATGTTACACGTGAACCTTATTGTACGCCTTTACGATATTATAGGTCAGTTACCACTGATTTGGAGGACTCATGATGCCTGTACAGAGAAGTTGTTCGACTTGTTTATGTAGTTATGGCAATATTAGATGAGTATCAATTTGAGTTTCCAAATGGTATATACATTATTTGTGGGTAAAATGCCTATAGATGGATACCAAAAGGAGTAGAGGGTACTTGTACTCTAGCAAGACTGGAACCAGCAACATGGGAATGGGATGAAGAGGATTTCCCATATAAAAATATACCCCACTAAATGCTTACAAAAAGGGATGCTGAACTAAAACTAAATTCTCATTACTCCAAACATTTATTCAGTACCCCGTGGTATGCCAAGGCAGAAATGGTTCCTGCAGGTCCTCTTGGAGTAATATTTGGGACAATGAGAAATGCATAAATGATTGAACAATTGGGGGATATTTTGTAGAGTCAGCACTTACAAAACAGCTAATTGTCATAACTAGTCAACATTCAATGGTTTTAGATTATCTTACTGCTTCAATGGGGAAATTCTGCATCGTAATCAGACCCTCATGCTGTCACCATATTGACCCCGCAGGACTCACATACAGGTGACTCATGACCTTAACCAAGCAGAAAAATTAAAGCAAGGATTTAAAAAGACTCATGCTATAGACGATTTGCCCTGAGTGGCTCTCATGGTTGAATCCTTTAAATCTCTTTAAGGGTGTAGGTGGATGGATAACTGGGATAATTAATTTTGTAATCCAAGCAGCATTTATAATGCTGGTTATTGCTGTACTGGTAAAGTTGTTTGTGATGCTTGTCAAGAAAATTCTAGGAGCTAACTGCAAATGTTTTTCAGGTAAATACAAAATGAAAAAGATTAAAGATACTGAATCACTGCGTACTCAAGTACTCATGCCTTTGGCCACTACCCAGGGACGCAAGTGTGTACTGTGCAACAAAAAGATTCTGGCGGAACTTTCCGACTGCACCCATTGTGGAAATCCTCTGGAATCGCCTTCACCGCCGGAGATACAAGGAAGTGAGAACTATAATACTGGGTGAAACATACAATACAATGAACTTGTGATAACCTACAGTATAAAATATATATCATATTTTTTTTAACCCCTTAACGACTGCCCACTTTAAATAAACGGCAGCATTTCAGGGTACTTATTCCTTTCTGACGTTAAAATAAATCAGTGCCTGAAAATCTCTGAGGTTTTAGCTACCGGGGGTAGCTGAGACCCGGCCGATTATGAATCGGGCCATTTTTTACTGGTGTCGGCCATGTGATCACGGTTACACACCATTTACCGGTGTATAACCGTGATCACATAAATTTACACCAAATTGGCGGTAAATAAATTATTTCTCTGTCATGCCACAGTATCAAAACTGTGGTATGACAGAGAAATATCTGCCCTGGTCCCCAGTACTGGTTCACAGCCCATTGGTACCGGTACACAGCCCCCACCCCCTCCTCTTAAAATGGTGTTACAGCGCGTCAGAAGCAGCGCTGGCAGCCACCTGCAGCCCACTGCTGTGGATTCCTCTCCAATGTGACGACATGATCACACATGTGACATTGGAGAAGAACTCCCGGTCCCCTCAGTCTCCAGGGCCCCAGTGAGCTCCAGTCCTCACCACTCACACCCGCCATTATTACCGCCGTCATCATCTCCCTCTCATCTGACAGCTCAGATGGGAGGGAGATGATCTGTTCTGTCCTGCCCTGTCCCCTGCCCGGTCACTCCACCCCCCACCCCCGGTCATCCCCACCGATCCTCCACCTCCTCCCCTGTGACCCTATAGCAGCTCCTTCCAGCCCCAGGCATCGTCATCTCCCTCCCATCTGACAGCTCAGATGGGAGAGAGATGATTCGTTCTCCATCACTCTGCCCCCCTGCCCGGTCTGTCCGTCCCCCCCACCCCCGGTGGTCCCCGATACTCACCATCATCCCTGTGGCCCTCAGTGCGGCTCTCGCTGCTTCTTCTTCTTTCGGTATGCCGGGCGCATGCACAGACAGAACAGAGACTGCTCTGTTTGCGCATAGTGACAGGTCCTGACCTCAGTAAGGTCATGGCAGGTCACCATCCTTGGTTCACACAGGGGTCAATTGTGATCCCATGATGGGATAACAATTGACCCTTTGTGAACCAAGGATGTTGACCGGCCATGACCTTACTGAGGTGAGGTCATGACCTGTCATTCTCTTGGAAGGATGCCTGCTTTTATAGCATATGGGGGATGCCCACATATACTATAAAAGACTGGAAATCATCGAGGGACCTCCTACAGGACAACGTCAGACCTTCCCACTGGACTACATCAGACCTTCCCACTGGACTATGTTGGACACAACAGACTAATAAATATGGGGTCTAAATAAGTGTTTGTGTTTTTTTTCTAATAAAAATATTTTTCTCTGTGTTGTGTTTTCTTTTTACTATTTACTAGAGGTTCCTAATGTCCCAGTCTAATATTGGCCAGACATTATGAATCTCGGGCTTAGTGCCAGCTGCCAAAAAGCTGGTATTAACCCCTTATTACCCAGTCTGCCAACACTACACGGCAGCTGGAAGAGCTGGATACAGTGTCAGAAAATGGCGCTTCTTTGAATGTGCTGTTTTCTGGGGCGGCTGTGGGCTGCAATTCACAGCGGGGGGTGGGGGGGATAGACCAGAAAGCTTGGGCCTCCCCACGCCGAGGATTCCAGCCCCCAGCTGCCTAGGTGTACCTTGCTGGCCCAAAAATATGGCGAAGCCATTTTTTTTTTAATTATCTCATGAAATTTTAAAAAAAAAGGGTCTGTATTTTTGGTTTCCAGCCAGGTAAAACTAGGCAGTGAGGGTTGGTGGCAGCCCGTAGCTGCCTGCTGTACCTGGCTGGACCAAAAATATGGTGAAGCCCCACATCGTTTGTTTTAAAAATGTAATAAAGAAATAATTTTAAAAAATGCAGGAGAGGAGATGTCCAGGACACGGTGTCTCCGGATCTTGTGCACATGCCCTAAGGCTAAGTTCAAATTAATGTTTCTGGGTGCTTGCATCCAAAACATAGGTTTTGGCAACACTGACACCTTTTACCACCATGGTAACACGGCGTCAGCGCTGCCATTACTTGCCTATGGAGGCGCGGCCCCTAGCGCAGCTCAAAAGCCGGCATCTGAGTGAAATCTTGCGCTTTTTCCTAACGCGACAAAAGACGCTTTCAGAAGCATCTTTGCTCGCACTGGGAATAACCGCAAGATTTCAAACCCCAGCACTCAGATGCCGGCATTTGATCCGTCCTGGGGGCCTCGTCTCCATAGGTAAGCATTGGCAACACTGACGCTGTGTTACCATCGCAGTAACAAGGCGTCAGAACTGCCAAAACCTATGTTTTTAGTGCGACTCCCATGAAAATGTTAATCTGATTCTGGCCTAAAAGGGAGACATTGTGTGAAAAAAAGAAAATGTTGAATATGACAACCTATTGTTATGAAATTCTGTGAAGTAGCTGTAGGTTCCAAATCCTCACTATGTGCCTAGATATAATCCTTGAGGGGATCTAGTTTCCAAAATGGAGTGACTTGTGGGGGGTTTCTGCTGTTTAGGATCCCTAGTGACCCTACAAATGTGACAAGGTGCCAGCAATCTATTTCAGCTTTTCCAAAATTCATATATTTCTCTGTCCCTTCTGTGCCCTCTCATTTGTGTAAACATAATATTTTGGCTACTTGTGGGGTATCATATAAGAATGTGGGTAACAAATTGTGGGATCCACTTTTTGGTGTTACCTCTTGTAAAAGTGAAAAATTTGGTGCTAAAACTACACTTTTGTGAAAAAAAAAAGAACATATTCATTATGATGACTTATTGTTATCAAATTCGGTGAAGTAGCTGTAGGTTCCAAATGCTCACTATACCCCTAGATACAATCCTTGAGAGGTCTAGTTTCAAAAATGGGGTCACTTGTGGGGGAGTTCCAATGTTTAGGCACACAGGGGCTCTTCATACATGACATGGTGTCCGCTAACAATTGGAGCTAATTTTCCATTCAAATTGTTAGCGGACATCATGTTGCATATAGAGAGCCCTGTGTGCCTAAACATTGGAGCTCCCCCACAAGCGACCCATTTTGGAAACTAGATTAGCACTTTGAACCCCCAGGTGCCTAACAATTTGATCTGTAAAAATAAAAAAGCACTTTTTTTCCACAAAAACTTTCTTTTGACCTCAATTTTTTCATTTTCACATGAGCAACAGGATGAAATGCATCCTAAAATGTGTTGGACAATTTCTCCTGAGTACACCGATACCTCATATGTGGTCATAAACCACTGTTTGGGTGCATGGCAGGGCTCAGAAGTGAAGGAGCGCCATTTGACTTTTTGAATGGAAAATTAGCTTCAAAAGTCAAATGGCGCTCCTTCTCTTTCGAGCCCTGCCGTGCACCCAAACAGTGGTTAATGACCACATATGAGGTATGGTATACTCAGGAGAAATTGCGCAACAAATTTTAGGATCCATTTTATCCTGTTGCCCATATGAAAATGAAAAAAATGAGGCTAAATGAACATTTTTGTTGGAAAAATGAAAATGTCCATTTTTTCCTTCCACTTTGCTTTAGTTCATGTGAAGCACCTGAAGGGTTAATAAACTTCTTGAATGTAGTTTTGAGTAGCTTGAGGGGTGCAGTTTTTGGAATGGTGTCACTTTGGGTGTTTTCTGTCATGTACACCCACAAAGGGACTTCAAATGTGATGTGGTCACTAAAAAAATAGTTTTGTAAATTTTGCTGGAAAAATGAGAAATTGCTGATGAAATTTGAACCCTTATAACCTCCTAACCCCCAAAATTATTTTTTTCCAAAATTGTGCTGATGTAGACATGTGGGAAATGTTATTTATTAACTATTTTGTGTCACATTACTCTCTGGTTTAAAGAAAAAAAATGAAAAATTTGAAAATTGCAAAATTTTCAAAATTTTTGATTTTTTTCACAAATAAATGAAAAATTATTGACCTAAATTTAACACTAACATGAAGCCCAACATGTCACGAAAAAACAATCTCAAATTGCTAGGATTCGTTGAAGTGTTCCAGAGTTATTACCTCGCAAAGGGACACTGGTCAGAATGAAAAAAAAACCATCTGGTCATTAAGGTGGAAATTGGCTTTCGTAACTAAGGGGTTAAAACTATGTATTCATAAACCCCTGAATATACTCAACATATTAATCTTTAGGTTGGGGGGTTAAGGGATAAAATAGGCCGGCTTAGAGGGTTCGTCTGAATGATCATGTTCCATAATATACATAGGATGAAGTCTTGCGTATTGCGAAGTAGGGCGGCTCTGCGGACCTAGGGGCAGGTAGGGATAGGTAAAGAATAGAAATGATAAAAAGAGGGGAGTTGTTAAAGAAGTTTTCATATGTACTATATATCTTCCGCCATTTTGTGACTGCAGAAGCCATTTTATAGTTATCATGTCTATTCTGACTAAAAACCTCTGTAACAGTCTGTTGCATGAGGAACAGATAAGGGTAGACGGGAGTCGGATAAAAGTTAAATTCTGGAAGAAAAGCACAAGCCAGCCATCTTCTCTATGTCCATGCTGTTAAGATAATGGTCCCAAGGCCAACAGGCTGTATGTGAGCGTCAACAGTTGTTATCGTCTGTGGTGTGCTAAAGTTCACCAATTATTTCAAACTGTCTATAATGCGTATTCATAAAAAGCTCCCACCATTGTATGATGTAATCTATTCTAAATCCAAGCTTTTGTAACCTATATAAACACTTACTGCAATAAAGAACGTAGCTACTCTCTCGTGAAAGACCAAGGTTCTGTATCTTTGATTGGAGCATAGCCAGCACAAGGTATACCTGTGTAGATCTTTTATGCGAATCAGTCTACTCTGGTTAGTTTTGAGTTCCCGGCTGTATCATTACATAGAGCAATGAAAAATGCAGATAGATAGATTGTCCAGCAAGAAATACCCAAAGAAATTAATTACGGGTGCATATAGGACTGGTTTGGAAAGGACCCAAGATGAGTGTCTATTAGGGATGTGCGAATCTACTCGCTAGGACTCGTTACTCTGAGAGTTTCCAAGCTATTACTCGCACAGTAACGAGTCCATCATCCCTCCACCCCCCCCTGCAGCCTCCCCACCCGATCCTAAGTTTGCACCGGGCGGGGGGAGCAGGAGCAGGGCCTCAGGACTGAGGCGGGGAAATTTTCTCACTGCCGCTTCCTCCTCTGAGCCCTGACCGGGGAGGGGTTTGGGGTGGGTGAGTGTGCAGCGGACCGGCCGGCTACTTACCGCTGCCTCCGCTGCAGACTCGCTCCCCGAGTCTCTCTGCTTCTGTCTCCGGAGATTCCCGAGCGGTGACAGAGCAGTGAATAAATTAACTTCCGTCACTGTTCGGGAATCTCCGGAGGCAGAGAGAGTTGAGCTGACAGCAGGGTTCAGCTCAGGTCATAATGACCTGAGCTGAAGCCTGACTGTTTGGTCAGTTCTTAGCTCTGTTACATCCCTGTGTGTCTATGCACAGGGATGTAGCAGAGCTGAGATTGCGTTTTGGACTACGTCGGACGGAAGAGGATTTTTTAAATAAAGATGGAGTCCCTAATTGTGGGAGCCCGACGCATATTTTTTTTTATTATTTCATGAAATTCATGAAATAATAAAAAAAGGGGGCTCCCCTATATTCTTGTGTCCGGGCAGGTACAAATAGGCACCTGGGGGTTGGAGGCAGCCCATCGCTGCCTGCTGGTTCTGGCTGGTTACAGAAATACGGCGAAGCCCACGTCATTTTTTTTTCTGAAAAATCAATAAATCAATCCTAAAAAAGGGACTACATCTTTATTAACCCCTCGACCATGGTCCAGGGGTTAATAAAGATGCAGTCCCTTTTATTTATATTGTTTTACGGATTTTTCAGAAAAAAATTTGACGTGGGCTTCGCCATATTTCTGCAACCAGCCGGATCCAGCAGGCAACGATGGGCTGCCTCCAACCCCCAGGTGCCTATTTGTACCTGCCCGGACACAAGAATATAGGGGAGCCCCCTTTTTTTATTATTTCATGAATTTCATGAAATAATAAAAAAAAAATGCGTGGGACTCCGCGCAAATTCTATGTCCAGCCAGGTACAGCTAAGCAGCTGGGGGATGTAATCCACAGCGCAGGGATGCCCAAGCTTTCTGGGCACCCCCCGCTGCAAATTGCAGCCTGCAGCTGCCCCAGAAGATGGCGCGTTCATTAAAGAGCCATCTTCTGGCGCTGAACCCCGCTCTTCCAGTGGCCCTGGTGCCGGGTGGCTCACTGGGTAATAAAGGGGTTAGGGCCAGCTTTGTATTATCAGCTGGCTCTAAGCCCGAAATTTATGGCGGTCACGCCAATATTAGACATGACCGCCATGAATTTCTAGTAATCAATAGAAAAAAAAAGCAACACCGAGAAAAATAATTTTATTAGAAATAAAATAGAACACAATTAGGGACTCCATCATTATTTAAAAAATCCTCTTCCGTCCGACGTAGTCCAAAACGCAATCTCAGCTCTGCTACATCCCTGTGCATAGACACACAGGGATGTAGCAGAGCTGAGAACTGACTAAACAGTCAGGGTTCAGCTCAGGTCATTATGAGCTGAACCCTGCTGTCAGCCCGACGCTCTCTGCCTCCGGAGATTCCCGAGCGGTGACGGAAGTTAATTTATTCACTACTCTGTCACCGCTCGGGAATCTCCGGAGACAGAAGCAGAGAAACTCGAGGAGCGAGTCTGCAGCGGCGGCGGCGGAGGCAGCGGTAAGTAGCCGGCCGGTCCGGTGCACCCCTCCCCCTCTACATCAGGATCATACTGATCTCACAAGTCTCTGAACTCCCCAATCACTCAGCTGGCAGGCTCTTATCCTGCCTGCCACACCCACATGGACACACCCACTTAGCTGCCGTAATCAGCCTACTCTCTCCTATACAGCTGCTCATCTCTGTGCCTGATCTCTACAGCTTTCACACAGCTTATTTTAACTCCCTGTGTTCCGGGTTGGTTCACACAGTACACACAATGCTCTCAGCCGCTCATTGGTCTCATGAATCCTTCATACATTGACAAACTGGGTGCCGGACATGATTATACAACACATCTACGGTAAAACCCGGCTCATGTGCACAGGATCCTATACTGATCCTGCATGTGATGCGCCCCGGCCATGGTGACATGCCGGCGGTGCCTCACAATCAGGGGCGGACTGGCCCGGCGGGAGATCGGGAGATCCCCCGGGGGGCCCCGATGCTTTTTCGCCACGTCCACTTAGCCACGCCCCCATACCCCCCTGGGCCCTGCAGGCAGATGTGCCCCCCCCTGTACTATCACTAATCATGTCGGCGCACTGCCGATATGATTAGTGATTATGTTCTTGTCTTGCAGCAGCAAAGCACGGAGAGAGCTCTCCGTGCTTTGCCTGCTGTTGCGGTGCCGTCCAGCCTCCTCTGCGCAGCGCGACACTGCCGGCGCGTGCGCAGATGGAGACAGTCTCAGCATGCGATGACTGCCTCCAGCCAGGCTGTGCGTGCAGGTGCCGGCAGCATCGCTACAGAGGAGAGGGACCCGCCGTCGCCCCAGCAGACCTGCAGACAGTCAGGCCCATGCCATGATGCCAGGGTGACTATAAAGGCGCGGGGGGCGCCAGGGGTAGGAGGCTTGGGTGAGGGAGGGGGGGGGTCGTCCTAGTAACTGAGTGACTGAGGAGCCCACTCTGCCATAAGAGATGGGCTCCTCAGCCATCAGCCTGGGGCCTGGGGGTCCCAGATCGTGCTCTAGCCTCCACCATCCAGTCTCACCTGCTGGGGGCCTGTAGTGCTGTGCAGCATTTAGTGTGAGGAGATGCTGCTGCTGCTTCTACTACTGCCCCCAGCATGATGAACTCAGGGAGGTCCCACAGGGCATCACAGGCCGCCTTAGTATGAAGCAAACACTGTGGGAGCTCCCTGATGGCACCATACTGGGGTGCAGTGAGAGCCTAACCTCACAGAGCCCCATGATCTCTATTTACAATCCCTGACTGGACCCCATGATCTCTATGTACACCCCTGAGTGGGCCCCATAATCTCTGTGTATGCCTTTGAGTGGGCCCCATGATTATCTCTATGTACGCCCCTGAGTCGGCCCCGTAATCTGTATGTACGCCTCTGAGTGTGCCCCATGATGATCTCTTTGTGCGCCTATGTGTGGGCCCCATGATGATCTCTATGTACGCATCTGAGTGGGCCCCATGATCTTTATGCACGACTATGTGTGGGCCCCATGATCTCTATGTGCGCTTATGTGTGGGCCCCATGATCTCTATGTACGCATATGTGTGGGCCCCATGATGATCTCTATGTACGCCTCTGAGTGGGCCCCATGATGATCTCTATGTACGCATCTGAGTGGGCCCCATAATCTCTATGTACGCCTCTGAGTGGGCCCCGTAATCTGTATGTACACCTCTGTGTGGGCCCCATGATGATCTCTCTATATGCATCTGAGTGGGCCCCATGATCTCTATGTGTGCCTCTGAGTGGGACCCATGATGATCTCTATGTGTGCTTATGTGTGGGCCCCATGATGTCCTCTATGCACGCCCCTGAGTGGGCCCCGTAATCTGTATGTACACCTCTGAGTGGGCCCCATGATGATCTCTATGTACGCATCTGAGTGGGCCCAATGATCTTTATGTGCGCCTCTGTGTGCGCCCCATAATCACTATGTATGCCCCTGAGTGGGCCCCGTAATCTCGATGTATGCCTCTGAGTTGTCCCCATGATGATCTCTATGCACGCCCCTGAGTGGGCCTCGTGATCTCTATGTACGATCACATCCCTGACTGGGCCCCATGATCTCAATGTACATCGCTGACTCTGCCCCATGATCTCTATGTACGCCGCTGACTCTGCCCCATGATCTCTATGTACGCCTCTGACTCTGCCCCATGATCTCTACGTTCTAGTGTAAAGGCACCGTTACACACAACGATATCGCTAACGATATCCTTGCAACGTCACTGGTTTTGTGACGCTGCAGCGACCTCGCAGTAATATCGCTGTGTGTGACATGCTGCAACGACTGGCAATCAGCTAACTGATCGTTGCGGAATGGAAGGGACCATTTTTCGGGCGTTGGTCTGCTGCTGTCATGCATGCATCGGCATGTGTGACAGGGTCCAACGACCAGTGATGTTCATTCTGACAGGCTGGGTAAGTGGGAGCAGGCTGGTAACCAAGGTACACATCGGGTAACTAGGCACAGCGCTGTGCTTAGGTACCCGATGTGTACCTTGTTTACCAGTATTATCGCTGCTTGCTGGTGAGTCTGCCTGTTTGACAGCTCATCAGCGACCACACAGCGATGTTGGATCGCTGGAACATCGCAGTGTGTAACGGGGCCTTTATTCTGTGCCTGCTCATCTCTGTCAGCAGCCATATTTGTCTGATGGCAATGATGTAGCAGAGCTAAAGACAGAAGATCTGTGGATTACATCAGAGCAAGGATTTTTTTTTATTGAAGATTGAGTCTCTAAATGTGTTTTGTGTTTGATTTTTCTTAAAAAATGTTTTTCTCTGTGTTGTTTTTTTTTCTCTTTACTAGAAATTCGGTGGTCATGTCTAGTTTGGCGTGATGCCATGAATTTCAGGCTTAGTACAAGCTTATAATATAAAGCTGGTACTAATCCCATTATTACCCAGCGTGCCACCCCCCACCAGGGCCGCTGGAAGAGCCGGATAAAACACCTGGAAATGGCGCTATGATGAATGAGCTAGGGATGGGCGAATCTACTCGCTAGGACTCGTTACTCGGCGAGTAGTAAGGGACTCTCAGGACTCGGTACTCTGCGAGTTTCCCAGTGATTACTCGCACGAGTCCAATGCAAATCAATATCAATCCTACTTTTGTCAGAAACGCTGACAAAACTAGGATTGCCATTGTTTGCATTAGACTCGGCTACTGTGCCAGTGATAGCAGGGAAACTCTGCTGTTTCTTTGCGAGCTGAGTCCAGCTGTCTGCTCTGTGCAGCTCCAGGGTCCTAGAGCCCGCCTGCTCACAGACATGATGTAGCAGTGCTGAGATTGTTCTCAGTCTGCTCATTCCCTGTGCATTGACATCTATATCTATGCACAGGGGATGTAGCAGAGAGGACATTGCGTTGTGGACTGCGTCGGACGGAAGAGGATTTTTTTAATTAAAGATGGAGTCCCTAATGGCTTTTTTTTTTTATTTCAATAATAAAAAATTTTCTCTGTGTTGTGTTTTTTTAACCCTTTATTGGAGATTCTTAGTGGCTGGGTCAAACGTGGCCTGACATTAAGAATCTCGGGCTTAATACCAGCTTGTATAACAAAGCTGGTATTAACCCCTTTATTACCCAGCGTGCCACCGCCACCAGGGCCGCTGGAAGAGCGGGGTTCAGCGCCAGAGGATGGCGCTTCAATGAACGCGCCATCTTCTGGGGCGGCTGCGGGCTGCAATTTGCAGCGGGGGGTGCCCAGAAAGCTTGGGCATCCCTGCGCTGCGGATTCCAGCCCCCAGCTGCTTAGCTGTACCTGGCTAGACATAGAAATTGCGCGGAGCCCCACGCATTTTTTTTTTTATTATCCTCTGGTGCTGAACCCCGCTCTTCCAGCGGCCCTGGTGGCGGTGGCACGCTGGGTAATAAAGAGGTTAGGGCCAGCTTTGTATTATCAGCTGGCCCTAAGCCCGAAATTTATGGCGGTCACGCCAATATTAGACATGACCGCCATGAATTTCTATTAAATTGTTTTAAAAAAAACACAACACAAAGAAAATTTTTTATTAGAAATAAAAAAAAGCCATTAGGGACTCCATCTTTAATTAAAAAAATCCTCTTCCGTCCGACGCAGTCCAAAACGCGATGTCCTCTCTGCTACATCCCTTGTGCATAGATATAGATGTCTATGCACAGGGAATGAGCAGACTGAAAACAATCTCAGCTCTGCTACATCATCTCTGTGCACAGACATTCATGTCTGTACACAGGGAATGAGCAGAGTGAGAACAATCTCAGCTCTGCTACATCAGGCAGCAGGCGGGCTCTAGGACCCTGGAGCTGTGGCAGCCAGCACACAGAGCAGACAGGACTCTTATCTGTGCAAGTTTCTCAGCGATTACTTACAAAGTAAACGAGTCCAATGCAAATAAATGACAAAACTAGGATTGCTTCAGGCTGAAGCTTCCGAGACACATCTGCGATTTGTAAATCTCACACTACTCGCTATTACTCGCTTCCCCATTCATTAACATTGGACTCGCTAGACTCGCAACTAGTAGCGAGTCCTGTGCTCGGACTCGCTAGAGTCAAGCGATTCCGAGTAATTTAGGATTCGCCCATCACTAGAATGAGCCAATTCCAGGGGTGGCTGCGGGCTGCTGTTTTCAGAGTGGGCCTTACCATGCTGAGAATCCAAGCCCCCAGCTGCCTAGTTTTAACTGGCTAGCAATCAAAATATGGCGGGAGCCCATGCATTTTTTTTTTAAATAATTTTTAAAAAACATTGAGCTTTCCTGCCTTTTGATCCCCAGCCAAGGTAAAGTCAGGCAGCTGGAGGTGGCAGGCTGTAGCTGTCTGCTTTATCTGCGCTAATAATCAAAAATTCTGCGGAGCGCTGTCATTTTTTTTATTGTTTATTTTTTTTCCACACTTCTGTGTGTGTGACAGACCCAACAGCTAATCACAGACACTGACACAGAGAATGGACGTCTGTGATTGGCTGCTTGAGTAACCTGAAAGCAGCCCAAACATAGTACCATACTAGAATGTATGGGCTGATTGCAGATTGCTCAAACAGCCAATCATAGACGCCCATCCTCTTTGACAGCATCTGTGATTGGCTGTTGGGTCTGTCACATATAGAAGTGTGAAAAATCATTTTTAAAAACATGATGTAGCGCTCCACAAACCTTTTGATTCTCACCGCAGGTAAAGCAGACAGCTACGGCCTGCCACCCCCAGCTGCCTGGCTTTACCTTGGCTGGTGATCAAAAGACAGAGAAGCCTAATATTTGTTTTAAACTTATGTAAAATATTAAAAAAATAAATAAATAAATATGTGGGCTCCCTCCATATGTTGATGGCCAGCCAGCAAAAACAAGGTAGTTGGGGGCTGGTATTCTCAGCATGGTAACGTTCTTGGCCCCCCACACTGATAATCGCAGCCCGCCGCCACCCCTGAAAATGGCGCATTCTTCATAGCACCATTTCCAGGCACTTTAGCCGGCTCTTCCAGTGGCTCTAGTGGTGAGTAGCACCTTGGGTAATAAAAGGGTTAGTACCAGGCCAGCTTTGTATTATCAGCTGGTACTTAGCCCAAACTTCATGGTGTCATGCCAAATTAGACATATCCACCATGAATTTCAAGTAAACAGAAAAAAAAAACCTGACATTTTTTTATTGTTAAAAATAAAACACAAAACACATTTAGTGACTCCATCTTTAATTAAAAAAAATCCTCGTTCCGACGAAATCCACGGGTCTTCTGTCTTCAGCTCTGCTACATCTTTGCCATCAGACAAATATGTCTGTCAACAAGGATGAGCAGGCACAGAATGACACTTTAGCACTGTTACTGTGCAGTGCAGCACTATGTTTCTTTTTTTGTCATTTCAATTAGTGTAGAAATCTTGGGAAAAGTGTGGATTGTGCTCTGGAAGTGATCAGTTATAGCTAACTATGTTATTTTCTGCAGAGATAAGTCCTGCATAGAAGACGTGATATCAGACTTCACCTAGAGACATCACTGGTGAGTATGTGTATTACTTATAAACACACACTGACACTATATACAGAGCTACTGTGTATAATATCAATGGTGATCATTGCATTACCTGTACACTGACACTATATACAGAGCTTTTTTACATTTTTATTATTTTAGTATTATTTGTCACTATGTGGTGGCATTATGTGCTTTGGTCATGACATGACGGTATTTGTCCCTTGTATGTAGTATTATTCAGTCACTATGTGGTGGCAATATGTGGTCTCATGTTGTGGCAGTATTTATACCTTATATGTGGTAGCATTTGATCACTATGTAGTAGTATTAAGTGCTTTGGTCATGGTGTAGCGGTATTTGTGTATTGTATGTGGCATTATTTGGGCACTATGTCATGGTAATATGTGATCTGGTCATGGTGTGGTGGTATTTCTGCCTTCTATCTGGTAATATTGGTCTTGGTACTGTGGATTGTGGTCAGACATTTCTTTTATCTGATATCACTAAGCGGAAACTTCTTTATTTCCAATAGATATTAAATACTTGGATGTTTAACCCCTCCCTGTCCTGTGACACAGCAGCAGAGATGCAGTTACAGGGGTTTGCCAGAGAAAGCAAGTTGAGCATCTGGTGAAATTTTCATCTCAGTATTTATAAGACAAAACCAGGAGAGGGTGAGAAATGCAGAAAACAATGACCTCTGATTGCTCCACTCTTGGTTTTGACTTACAAATATTGAGGAAAAAACTCATCAAATGCTCAAAGTGCCACATTCTTCTGATGGTGCGGATTCCACCAATAAATAGATGATCACCTTCGTAACCCATGCATCGCTGGGAACTTGTTTTCACCAAAATATCCCTTTAATGCAAACTACAGTAATTGTACATCACAGTAATGGTGAGCGCACATTGATGTGCAGGAGCCGCCTGTGTTTTACAGTCCACGCTACACTATAATAGGTATAACGGATAACAGGTACTTGTATTTAGCTGAAGAATGGATGGGCCTGCGGGGGCCCGTGTGGGTGGGTCCGCGTGGGCCCGGGTGGGTGGGCCCCTGGAGTCAATTTTCCTGGTGGGCCCCAGATACCCCAGTCCGGCGCTGCTCACAATATATATATGTATATATACATAAAAATAAGACAAAAGGAAATAAAACAATCCAAGAGAATGCAGGTCAAGAGCATTTTTAAGACCAAGATATAAAGAAAACAATATTAAGAGAAAGGGAAAAGGAATGATAATTGAATAGACTAGAAGACTAGCCTTGAAATGTAATACCATGAATAAAAAGCAGAAAAAAAACAGCAGAGAAAAAAAAGCTTACCTAAGGGCCCTTTCACATCAGCGTTTTTTGAAATTTGCGGCAGATGCGGTGAAAAAAACGCATCTGCCACAATTACCGCATACCAGCTGCACTTGCGGCGCGGTTGCGGTAAACGCCATGCAAAGTATAGGCGTACTTGCGGCAGGTTCGGCAAGTGCGGTTTTGCACTTGCGGCAGGTGCGGCCGCGAAAAAAACCGCGGTCAGCCGCGGTTTTTTTTGCGGCCGCACCTGCCGCGAGTGCAAAACCGCACTTGCCGCACCTGCCGCAAGTACACCTATACTTTGCATGGTGTTTACCGCAACCGCGCCGCAAGTGCAGCCGGTATGCGGTAATTGCGGCAGATGCGTTTTTTTCATCGCATCTGCCGCAAATTTCAAAAAACGCTGATGTGAAAGGGCCCTAAGACAAAACAGCTACAAAAAATGGAGAGATCCTTACATTTTCATTCAGGCCGTGTGGAGTAATAGTATTACTGGTAAGTCTATCAATCCACCTAGATTCTTTTTGGGCCAAACGTTTCTTTTTATTGCTCCCTCTTTGACTTACCAAGATTTTATCAGTTGCCCTGATTCTGAATCCAGAAAGGTCACATCGGTGAAACAGCTTGATATGGCGTGCTAAGTTTTGACAAATCTTCTTCCTGCTTTGCTGTGATTATAGAGAGGACATGTTCCCTTGTCCGTCTTCTAAATTTGCTGGATGTCAAACCTACGTACTTAAGACTGCAAGGGCAGGATGCCTGCTAAACCTCTTTTGTACCACATTAAATGGTATGTGTGATACGATATTGCTTTTTGTTTGTGGAATCAGATAGAATAACGGCACATTTGACATTGGGACAGGCGACACCCCACCAAACGATTTACAACCCATGGAGCTTTACCAGAATTCAAACAAGTTTGTAGTTTTTATCTTTGGGATGGCTGTGAACCATTTGTTGTGGTTAGCAGGTAAGTATTGCTGCAAGATATAAATTGGAAAACAAAAATCGGTCTTGTGGAGCTCTAAAGGAAGGGACAGAGGGGATTCTTATTAATGATATCCAAACCTTTTATTAAAAGTCCCTTGTAAGCCACAGCGCGTTTCAACAGACAGTATGCTGTCTTCCTCAGGTAATTCAAGGGAATGTTCCACGGATTCATATATCTAGGAGATAGTCAGCTGCTGGTTGGCTAACAATCAGAAATATGATTGGTTGACCACAAACTAAACATTTAACCCCCAAAACACCTAAGGGTACCGTCAGAAGGTGCGACGGCCCCGGAGATGTCGGCAGCGACGGGCGGGAGCGCGCACGTTTTTGGCGCCCCGCCAGCGTCGCCGTCCCCCATTTACATGGGGCGACACCCCGTCGATCTGACAGGCAGCATCGCCACCGGGGTGTCTCAAAACCCCAGCGGTGATGCAGTACAATGGGAGCCTATGGCACTGCTCTGAAACCAGGCGATCACTAAAAGGCGTCGCCATCGCCTATTTACATTAGGCGATGCAGGGGTTATATCGGTGCCGATAGGCCACGCCCTGCATCGCCTAAGAAATCGGCGGTGCCATCACCACGTGTGACGGTACCCTTAAATTACAATAAAGCCAAGGTTATAATGTACATCATTATCCATCATTCTTACAAAATAATAACAATAAAGTATAATAAAAACAAAGTTCAAAAAATGCATTAAAAATTGTAAAAACGTGTATAATTTTTTTTTTTTATATATTAAAATATACAGTATATATATATATGCGGTATATAAACAACCACTGACTGATATAATCTTTATAAAGGACTGTTGATTTATATTTATCTGCTCTGTATATTATTTACTATTTGGCGACATTAATTAATTTCAGCACTCCTCCCTATTTATCATTGCTTGGCGACATTATCCAAAGTTAGATTATGTCCCTCAGGAGTCAATGTCCCCAAGCAATGATCAATAGGAAGGAGTACTGAAATTAATTAATGTCACCAAATAGTAAATACATACAGAGCAAAATAGATATAAATCAACAGTACTTATGGAGATATCAAAAATAATTTTTATAAAGACTATATGAGTCAGTGGTTGTTTACATCTTACATATAAAGCTGAATGTGTGTATGTGTGTGTATGTATATCCGGGATTGGCATCTACACCGTCGCAACTACAGCCACAAAATTTTGCACAGTCACACGTCTGGACCCCGAGAGCGTCATAGGCTATGTTGTGAGGCGAAATTTTAACCCTGTGGGTTCCAGTTCACCAAACAATTTTGCCCCTATCTACATAATGGGAAAAAAGTGAAAGGAAAAGTGTTGGAGGCAAATTGACAGCTGCCAGATGTGAACAAGGGGGGCTTAAAGAATGAGAGCGATGGCGCCAAATAGTATATACCAGTGATGACGAACCTTTCTGAGGCCGAGTGCCCAAACTGCAACCCAAAACCGAATTATTTAAGGCGAAGTGCCAACACGGTAATTTAACCTAAGTTACAGCAGTGGTAATCACAAGCGCTGCACAGGGGGGAGAGCCAGCAGATGCTAACTCTCTTCCCTGTATAGGGCATGTAGTCCTGAAACCCTGATGATCAATTCAATTATTTTAACAATTAATTGATTTTAAACTTACCTTTGCAGTCTTCTCTTCTCTTCAGCAGTGGTCAGACAGCTCATGTGTACTGGACATTGAAGCTGAGCTGCTGCCACTGCCCTTTCTAGAAACAGCAGGTAGACTGATCTATATGGAAAAAATGCAGAATATTAGACAGATAGGAGATAGATTTTATCATGGTATGCAAGCAGATTTCATACTGAAATCCTGGTCCCTATCTTGTAGTAATATCTCCACCCTGACCCTCTCCTTCTAGTAATGTGCTCCATCCTGACCCTCTCCTTGTAGTTATGTGCTCCCTCCTGACCTTCTCGTTGTAGTTAGGTGCTCCATCCTGACCTTCTCCTTGTAGTTATGTGCTCCATCTTGACCCTCTTCTACTAGTAATGTGCTCCATCAAGACCTTGTCCTTCTAGTAATGTGCTCCATCCTGACCCTCTCCTTGTAGTTATATGCTCCATCCTGACCCTCTCCTTGTAGTTATATGCTCCATCCTGACCCTCTCCTTGTAGTTATATGCTCCATCCTGACCCTCTCCTTGTAGTTAATGTGCTCCATCCTGACTCTCTCCTTGTAGTTAATGTGCTCCATCCTGACCCTCTCCTTGTAGTTAATGTGCTCATTGTAGTAATGTCACCATAGTCCCCCTTATAGTAATGTCACCATCGTCCCCCTTATAGTAATGCCACCATCGTCCCCCTTATAGTAATGCCACCATTGCCCCCCTTATAGTAATGTCACTATTGTCCCCCTTATAGTAATGCCACCATTGTCCCCCTTATAGTAATGCCTCCATTGCCCCCTTATAGTAATGCCTCCATTGCCCCCCTTATAGTAATGCCACCATTGTCCCCCTTATAGTAATGCCACCATTGTCCCCCTTATAGCAATGCCTCCATTGCCCCCCTTATAGTAATGCCACCATTGTCCTCCTTAGAGTAATGCCACCATTGTCCCCCTTATAGTAATGCCTCCATTGCCCCCCTTATAGTAATGCCACCATTGTCCTCCTTATAGTAATGCCTCCATTGCCCCCCTTATAGTAATGCCACCATTGTCCCCCTTATAGTAATGCCTCCATTGCCCCCCTTATAGTAATGCCACCATTGTCCCCCTTCTAGTAATGCCTCCATTGCCCCCCTTATAGTAATGCCGCCATTGTCCCCCTCCTTACAGTAATGCCTCCATCATGCCTGCTAGTCATATCTTAAAATTAAAAAAATCATACTCACCTAGTGCTCCCGCCTCCATTGCTGCTCCTCTCCCCGCATCTTCAGTCCCGCCGTCAGGACTCCGAGCGCGGCACATGACCGCGGTCACGTGACACCATGGTCACGTGACGCTGGCTGGGCGGAACTTGTCAGTGTCGGAGACGAGGAGGAGGCAGGAGAAGCCTCCGATCCGACACAGCTTTGGACTGCCGGCGCCATAATGCCGGCAGTTCAAAGAGGCAGTGAGAGGCGACGCCGTGTGCCAGCGGAGACGGCTCTACCGTACAGTTGCTAAGGTGGGGCCTCGCCATAGCATACTCACCACACATGGGGATATGAAAACATACACAAAATGCGCCACACACTACCATGTGCTTGAACACATACCACCCTCAGCACACATTTCACCACACATACACTAACCTCGCCACATAATCACCCTAAAACACACACAAGTCTGGTATTATCCTTCAAAAATATAAATCTGATTAAGAAGCAGCAAAACTACAAGAAAAACAAATGTACCATATCTAATATATAAAGCTGAATGTGTGTATGTGTGTGTGTATGTCCAGGATTGGCATCTACACTGTCGCAACTACAGCCACAAAATTTTGCAAAGTCACACGTCTGGACCCCGAGAGTGTCATAGGCTATGTTGTGAGGCGAAATTTTAACCCTGCGCGTTCCAATTCACCAAACAATTTTGGCCCTATCTACATAATGGAGAGAAAGTGACAGTTACCAGTTGACAGTTGTGAATGAGAGGGGCTTAATGACAGTGCCAAAGACTAACAGCATATACCAGCATATAGTCACCAAGGTGGGGCCCTGACATGGAATATTCACCACGCACGGGGGACATGTATGCACACCACATGCACACAAAGAGTAACAGCTAAGGTGGAGCCCCAACATTGGATACTCACCACGCACCCGAACACAAACACACACACCACAAAGAGACACACACAACACAGATTAGTAAAAGTTAAACAAGCGGCTTCCTCACCTGAGGAAGGCGCTAGTACGCCGAAACGCGTAGTGAGAGAGACCAGTAATACTCATTAAAGAAGTTTTTTACTTGAATTGGACAGACTTCCCGGAGTTTATTCAGAATGCGCCTGCTTAAACCGCTTGTTTAACTTTTACTAATCTACATGCACCCCTGGTGAGCGGTGCAGAGCTGCTTCTGATAACACTGTGCCATTGAGGAGAATGGGGATCTAATAGCCAAAGCTCTCAAGGACCTGTGCTGATGTCAGACCGTGTGACTGATCACGTGTCAGCCTGAGACCTGGAAGCAGGGAGAGACGGCAGCTGCACGAGACGCAGCAAGGCTACAACACCTGGTTATGCTGGTAGCATAACCAAGACAGGTGAGCACCAACAATCCACCGACCCCTTTCCCCCACTGACCCCTGATACTGCACCAGGAGCGCCCCTCTCTGTTTTTTATCACACACAACACAGAGACACACACCACACAGACACCCCCCACAGGGACACACACACATACATACCCTATAGGGACACATGCACTCACCCCACAGGGACACACACACCACAGGGACATACACACATACACACCCCACAGGGAAACAGACACACACACCCCACAGGAACACACAGACCCCACAGGGATGAACACACACCACAGAAACACCCCTCCCCCCACGAGGACACACACCACAGGGACACACACACCACAGACAGACACAGATGTGCACAAATCGCCTTACTCAACTCGCCTCATACATCTGGTATCTTTAATTTCCAAAAATAAACATCTGATTAAAAACAGCCAATGTGCAACACGTGCCATATAGGGAATTAAGGCAGATGTCAGTCACATGAGCTGTCTATTATGTGTATGTGTGAGGTAATATATACTGCCCGGCCAGGGGGGGGGGGGTTTACTGTTGGTTGGAGATTTATTAGGCCTATAGCAGCCAATCACAGCTCAGCTTCTATTTTCCTACAGGTCATTAATATGACATATTCAAATTCTATTTTGTTATAGCTAACAGCAGTTATTTATTAACCCGGGCATAGCCGGGTAGTACAGTCATGGCCAAACGTTTTGAGAATGACACCAAAATTATATTTTCACATGATCTGCTGCCCTCTGGTTTTTATTTGTGTTTGTCTGATGTTTATATCACATACAGAAATATAATTGCAATCATATTATGAGTACCAAAAGGTTATATTGACAGTTAGAATGAGTTAATGCAGCAAGTCAATATTTGCAGTGTTGACCCTTCTTCTTCAGGACCTCTGCATTTCTCCCTGGCATGCTATCAATCAACTTCTGGACCAAATCCTGACTGATAGCAGTCCATTCTTGCATAATCAATGCTTGCATTTTGCCAGAATTTGTTGGTTTTTGTTTGTCCACCCGTCTCTTGATGAATGACCACAAGTTCTCAATGGGATTAAGATCTGGGGAGTTTCCAGGCCATGGACCCAAAATCTCTATGTTTTGTTCCCTGAGCCATTTAGTTATCACCTTTGCTTTATGGCAAGGTGCTCCATCATGTTGGAAAAGGCATTGTTGTCCGCCAAACTGCTCTTGGACGGTTGGGAGAAGTTGCTCTTGGAGGACATTCTGGTACCATTCTTTATTCATGGCTGTGTTTTTAGGCAAGACTGTGAGTGAGCCAATTCCCTTGGCTGAGAAGCAACCCCACACATGAATGGTTTCAGGATGCTTTACAGTTGGCATGAGACAAGACTGGTGGTTGCACTCACCTCTTCTTCTCCGAATAAGCTGTTTTCCAGATGTCCCAAACAATCGAAAAGGGGATTCATTAGAGAAAATGACTTTACCCCAGTCCTCAGCAGTCCACTCCCTGTACCTTTTGCAGAATATCAGTCGGTCCCTGATGTTTTTTCTGGAGAGAAGTGGCTTCTTTGCTGCCCTCCTTGAAACCAGGCCTTGCTCAAAGAGTCTCCGCCTCACAGTGCGTGCAGAAGCACTCACACCAGCCTGCTGCCATTCCTGAGCAAACTCGGCACTGCTGGTAGTCCGATCCCCCAGCTGAAACAGTTTTAAGATACGGTCCTGGCGCTTGGTGGTCTTTCTTGGGCGCCCTGGAGCCTTTTTGACAACAATGGAAGCTCTCTCCTTGAAGTTCTTCATGATGCGATAGATTGTTGACTGAGGTGCAATCTTTGTAGCTGCGATACTCTTCCCTGTTAGGCCATTTATGTGCAGTGCAATGATGGCTGCACGTGTTTCTTTAGAGATAACCATGGTTAACTGAAGAGAAACAATGATACCAAGCACCAGCCTCCTTTTAAAGTGTCCAGTGGTGTCATTCTTACTTAATCATGACTCATTGTTCGCCAGCCCTGTCCTCATCAACACCCACACCTGTGTTAATGGAACAATCACTAAAACGATGTTAGCTGCTCCTTTTAAGGCAGGACTGCAATGATGTTGAAATGTGTTTTGGGGGTTAAAGTTCATTTTCTAGGCAAATATTGACTTAGCAAGTAATTGCTGTTAAGCTGATCACTCTTTATGACATTCTGGAGTATATGCAAATTGCCATTAGAAAAACTGAAACAGTAGACTTTGTTAAAATTAATATTTGTATAATTCTCAAAACTTTTGGCCATGACTGTACAGCTAGTATATTTATATACATGAGAAAAAACATTTATACACACGGCTTTACAATTTTTTATGCATTTTTGTACTTTGTTCTCATGATATTTTATTGTTATTATTTTGTAAGAATGATGGATGTACATTATAACCTTTTTTTATTGTAATTTTAAGGTGTCTTGGGGGTTAAATATTTAGTTTGTGGTCAACCAATCATGTTTCTGATTGTTAGTCAACCATCAGCTGACTATCTATTATATAATTGCGAATAGGTTTTTTGCCCCTTCTGAGACCGCTCGCGCTGCGAGTCAGCGTGGTCATGTGGATATGCCCGAAGCATTGGCCGCGCAGCGGCCATTGCGAGCAGTTCTAAGGCGACTCGCTATGCCCGCGCAGCGGGCATGGCGAGTCGCCTTAGCAGCGCGAAGCATTGGCCGCGAAGCGGCCATTGCGAGTCAGAGACTCGCTCTTCTAGAATCCCGATGCTAGTCTACTATATAATTGTCTAAGGCGTCTGTCGGTCACACAAATCGCGAGCCAGACAGAGGCCGCTCTTTGGTGGGTGCACTGTCCAATTGTCAATATGAGCCTTTAGATTCAGGCAGCAAGGAGGCAGGGGGAGCCGCAGAGCAGAAGGGGCGGCGCCTGCACCATGAAGCCCGCTCCTTGTGTGACGTGCGACGGCTGCATAAGGTAAAATCACCAGCGGCGGCTACCGACAGCACCCCCCTTCCCGCTCCTCACCCTTGGCTGCCGACAGCAACCCCATCCCACCCACCCGCGGCTGCCAACAGCAACCCCCACCGGTCCTCACCTAGACTCAGACGGCAGAGAGCCTTTCTGCATCCCTGTGCATAGGGGAAATAATCTGAAATGCATACCAGCAAATATGCTTTTACAAAAAAAGCACTGGTGACGCATCAGCGACGCGGGATTGCCGTGACAGAGACGACAGCGCTACACTCACATAGCGGGCGGGAAAGCCGACTTCACTGTCGGCTTTCCCGTCCCGCTATTTGAAATGAACAGTGATGTGAAAACAACGCACCAGTGATCCCGGCCAGGTCGTATCGTTATCAGTATCGCTGGTGCGTCGTTATGTGTGACGAGGCTCTATACTTACAGGACCTCTGATGATGTCACAATCATGGCCGGAGCAAGATCACATGGCTGTGACATCACTAGAGGTCCTTAAGATAAATGCACACAGCACCAGGAGCCAGTAACTGCAGACCACTTGCATCCACACACCCTACACTCACCCTGCACTCACAATCACCCACCACTCACACTTACCCTGCACTCACATCACACTCTGCCCTGCACTCACGTCACACTCTGCCCTGCACTCACGTCACACTCTGTCCTGTACTCACGTCACACTCTGTCCTACACTCACGTTACACTCTGCCCTGTATTCACGTCACACTCTGCCCTGCACTCATGTCACACTCTGCCCTGTACTCACGTCACACTCTGCCCTGCCATCACATCACACTCTGTCGTGCTCTCACGTCACACTCTGTCCTGCACTCATGTCACACTCTGCCCTGTACTCACGTCACACTCTGTCCTGCACTCATGTCACACTCTGCCCTGTATTCACTTCACACTCTGCCCTGCAAACACGTCATACTCTGTCCTGCACTCACGTCACACTTAGCCCTGCACTCACGTCACACCCACCCTGCACTCACCTCACACTTAGCCCTACACTCACCTTGCACTCAGCTCACACTTAGCCCTGCAATCACCTTGCACTCACGTAACACTGTCTCTAAAGCAAAACCTGCGTCGCTGATTGTTCACGGCTGGCTGGGCGTGACCAATCAGCGACGCAGGATTTCTGTTACAGCGAAACAAGCCCAGTCCACCTGGTCTCCCGGCTTCCCCCTCTGCTCGGTTTCCGGCTCGCTGCTCACCTGCTCCACGCTCCCTCCTGGCCGCCGCTCCATGCTCCATCTGCCAACCACTCACCCCGCCATTCTTCTTCTTTTCGTGGCATAGACTCCAGAAATTCAAAGGCCGGGTGGGGGTGGAGCTACCAAAGGGGACATCGTAGTGGCCGTGAACAAGGGCACTCCCACCACATCAGGGCTATGCGCTTGGACACGCCTACTATAATGCCCCCTGTTAACTTCGCCTCCTGAGGCCTTTGAATTGTTGACGTCTATGCTGGAGGAAGAAGAAGAAGACATGCTAGGGTGAGAGGCGGAAGCCTGGAGCAGGTGAGAACTGAGGGGGCCACTCGCACAACCGCACCGCCGTACACCCACACTGCCGTACACCTGCACCGCCGCACACCCACATATTCTAGAATACCCGATGCGTTAGAATCGGGCCACCATCTAGTCTCCTATATATATCAATCCCACAAACATTCCCTTGTAACACCTGAGGAAGACAGCATACTGTCTGTCGAAATGTGTTGTCGCTTACAAGGGACTTTTAATAAAAAGGTTTGGATATCATTAATAAGAATCCCCTCTGTCCCTTCCCTTAGCGCTCCTCTAGACAGAGGACCTGTGGTTGCCAGGTAACCAGGCCTAAAAGCAAGGGGAACACAGGACCTGTGGTGATGAAGTTCCTGTTTGATGGATCACGTGACATCCATACCCAGAAATGCTGCAGGAGCAGTGGTGAGGAGAGGACAGATGCCCACTCAACAAGCGGGACACACGGGACCATCTAGCCTAATACTGGGGTTGCGCGGGGGCACACAACCCACAAAGGTGAGCGTCCTATCCGCCCCTAATCCTTATCCCTTGCTACAAACAGGTGCTCCTCATTGCACTCCCCTTTTCTTTTTCTTTTGCTGCAAGGTTTGGCACATACATAAAATATTCCAATATTTTTCAATGTTACTTACTTCATCTGAACGTGATGAGAAGGTGGAAATAAACCTTACAATATCATTGGTTTCCATTGTCTCTATTTTGTTCAGAAGAGTGTTTCTTTTGGTTCCATGGGTTTGTTGGTAGTCTCTGGTTGACATCTCTTGAATGATATCCCTGCCTTTCGGAATCTATTCTTTAAGGCCACGTTACACGTGCTGACACCAGTTCACATTATGTCTGTGAGTGCTGTGCAGTTTTTTTTTTTGTTTTGTATTGTGTGGAGTTGCTGGCTACATGTCTGCAATTTGCACCCTCATCACCAACAGGTGGTCTAAGGTCGAGATGGTGTCCGCCCACTTAGTAGTGGGATAGGGAGGACAAGGAAGGCAGGGATGTCAGCGTTAGGACTCATTAGACCTGAAGTCGCAGTTGATGAGCAAACAAACATTGGCCAATGTATGTACTAAGAACTTCAGAAATAAAAAAATAAGAATTTTGAGTTTTTTGAAAAAACGTACGTTTTTAAACTTTTTTCTCATATATATACAGCTTGTTAGGATATGTACATCATTGGTAGTAGCTGAGTGCTGCAGAGAAATTTTTTCTTGTTACATGTCCACATATATATAATTTAATATATATATTTATTTTTAATTATCTTTAATAAAATTAAAAAAGCGTACGTTTACATTATGTTGTAGTCTCTTTCTTATAATTATGTATTTTGCCAGATTCTTTTTGTTGGACTATATCCATTAGCTATTATTATTATTACTACGGTATTTTTGTCATACTCCTTTCACTCCTGTAGTTTCTCTGACAACCATAAATATAGGTTTATCGTGATTTAGCAATGTTGAAACCGCAGAGTATCAGAGTTTTACAGTTGAGCTTGAATGATGTGACATTACGAGCACCATAGAATAGATAATTGTACAGTGGGGCTTGATTAATGTAGCATTGTTGGAACCACAGAGCAGCAGAGTTTTACAGAAGATCTTGATTGATGTAGCATTGCTGGAACCATAGAGCAGCCACTAGGGATGGGCGAGTCTACTCGCTAGGACTCGTTACTCGGCGAGTAGTAAGGGACTCGCAGGACTCGGTACTCTGCGAGTTTCCCAGCGAGTCCAATGCAAATCAATGGCAATCCTAGTTTTGTCAGAGACTCTGACAAAACTAGGATTGCCATTGACTTGCATTGGACTCGTTACTGTGCAAGTAATCGCAGGGAAACTCGCACAGTAACGAGTCCGGCTGTCTGCTCTGTGCCGGGCTCGGGTCCTGCGGGCTGCTGCAGCTCCAGGGTCCTAGAGCCCGCCAACTCTCCCTGTGTACAGACATGAATGTCTGTGCACAGAGATGATGTAGCAGAGCTGAGATTGTTCTCAGTCTGCTCACTCCCTGTGCATAGACATCTATATCTATGCACAGGGATGTAGCAGAGAGGACATCGCGTTTTGGACTACGTCGGACGGAAGAGGATTTTTTTAAGTAAAGATGGAGTCCCTAATGGATTTTTTTTTTATTTCTAATAAAAAATTTTCTCTGTGTTGTGTTTTTTTTAAAACAATTTAATAGAAATTCATGGCGGTCATGTCTAATATTGGCGTGACCGCCATAAATTTCGGGTTTAGGGCCAGCTGATAATACAAAGCTGGCCTTAACCTCATTATTACCCAGTGAGCCAGCCGCCACCAGGGCCACTGGAAGAGCGGGGTTCAGTGCCAGAAGATGGCGCTTCAATGAACGCGCCATCTTCTGGGGCGGCTGCGGGCTGCAATTTGCAGCGGGGGTTGCCCAGAAAGCTTGGGCCTCCCTGCGCTGCGGATTCCAGCCCCCAGCTGCTTAGCTGTACCTGGCTAGACATAGAAATTGCGTGGAGCCCCACGCATTTTTTTTTTATTATTTCATGAAATTCATGAAATAAAAAAAAGGGCTCCCCTATATTCTTGTGTCCGGCCAGGTACAAATAGGCACCTGGGGTTGGGGGCAGCCCGTCGCTGCCTGCTGGATCCGGCTGGTTCCAGAAATACGGCGAAGCCCACGTCATTTTTTTTCTGAAAAATCAATAAAACAATCCTAAAAAAGGGACTGCATCTTTATTAACCCCTCAGCCATGGTCCAGGGGTTAATAAAGATGCAGTCCCTTTTATTTATATTGTTTTATGGATTTGTCAGAAAAAAATTTGACGTGGGCTTCGCCGTATTTCTGGAACCAGCCGGATCCAGCAGGCAGCGACGGGCTGCCCCCAACCCCTAGGTGCCTATTTGTACCTGGCCAGACACAAGAATATATGGGAGCCCTTTCTTTTTATTATTTCATGAATTTCATGAAATAATAAAAAAAAAATGCGTGGGGCTCCGCGCAATTTCTATGTGTAGCCAGGTACAGCTAAGCAGCTGGGGGCTGGAATCCGCAGCGCAGGGAGGCCCAAGCTTTCTGGGCACCCCCCGCTGCAAATTGCAGCCCGCTGCCGCCCCAGAAGATGGCGCGTTCATTGAAGCGCCATCCTCTGGCACTGAACCCCGCTCTTCCAGCGGCCCTGGTGGCGGTGGCACGCTGGGTAATAAAGGGGTTAATACCAGCTTTGTTATACAAGCTGTATTAAGCCCGAGATTCTTAATGTCAGGCCAGGTTTGACCCGGCCACTAAGAATCTCCAATAAAGGGTTAAAAAAAACACCACACAGAGAAAAATTATTTATTAAAAATAAAGACATAGACACCATTAGGGACTCCAACTTTATTACCACCAGATATCCCTCCAAAGGCCCAGGTCTTCTCTCTTCTTTCCTCTTTCTTCTGTCTTCTGTCTTCCTTCTTCTTATTGAACTCATTCAGCTCTGCTACATCACACATCACACCACAGGGGGCGGAAATGCGCTTCCCTGCTGTGTGATGAGTCAGTGAGGCTGTGAGCACTAAGCAGTGTCGACAGCACAGAGCCGACTCATTCATAAGCTGCTGGATTTAACTCCCTGTTTACCGATCACTGCAGCGTCGGTAAGCAGAGAGTTAACTCTGCTGTGACAGCGGCTGGTATATGCGCCGCTCATACTGCAGCCGCTGTCACAGCACAGTTAACTCTCTGCTTACCGGCGCTGCAGTGATCGGTAAACAGGGAGTTAAATCCAGCAGCTTATGAATGAGTCGGCTATGTGCTGTCGGCACTGCTTAGTGCTCACAGCCTCACTGACTCATCACACAGCAGGGGAGCGCATTTCCGCCCCCTGTGGTGTGATGTGTGATGTAGCAGAGCTGAATGAGTTCAATAAGAAGAAGGAAGACAGAAGAAAGAAGAAAGAAGAGAGAAGACCTGTATCTTTGGAGGGATATGTGGTGGTAATAAAGTTGGAGTCCCTAATAGTGTCTGTGTCTTTATTTTTAATAAATAATTTTTCTCTGTGTGGTGTTTTTTTTAACCCTTTATTGGAGATTCTTAGTGGCCGGGTCAAACTTGGCCTGACATTAAGAATCTCGGGCTTAATACCAGCTTGTATAACAAAGCTGGTATTAACCCCTTTATTACCCAGCGTGCCACCGCCACCAGGGCCGCTGGAAGAGCCCGGTAAGGCGCCTGGAAATGGCCCTTATTATTAATGCGCCATTTTCAGGGGCAGCTGCAGGCTGCTATTCTTTAGCGTGGGGGGCCCTATAACAATGGGCCCTCACCCCGCTGAGAATACCAGCCCTCAGCTGCTTAGTTTTACCTTGGCTGGCATGGAAAATAGGGCGGAGCCCATGCATTTTTTTTTGCCAGCCAAGGGGAAATTAAGCAGCTGAGGGTGGCAGCTCGCAGTTTGCCTGCTTTCATCCGGCTAGACTTAAAAATGCTGTGAAGCCCCACGCGTTTTTTTTTTAATAATTGTTTATTTTACACCCTACAACGCCAGGTAGGTTGCCATACACTAATGTGTATGGCAACCAAGCAGAATCACTGTCCAGACTGAGAAAATCCAGTCTGATTACAACAGCCAATCACAGAGGCTCCCACAGAGTGTGAGCTCCTGTGATTGGCTGTTAGTTTGACATTGCAGTGAATATGTAATGAGCTTAATAGGCAGCCCCGGAAGTAACAGTGGGAGCCTATTAAACATGATTTAGCTATTGTAGCAGATAGAGCCTGAAGCTTCCGAGACACATCTGCGATTTGTAAATCGCACATTACTCGCTATTACTCGCTTCCCCATTCATTAACATTGGACTCGCTAGACTCGCAACGAGTAGCGAGCCCCGGGCTCGGACTCACTAGAGTCAAGCGATTCCGAGTAATTTAGGACTCGCCCATCACTAGTAGCCACGTTTTACAGTGGGGCTTGATTGGTGTAGCATTGGGGGAACCATAGAGTAGTAGAGTTTTACAGTTGAGCTTGAATGATGTGGCATTGCGGGACCCATAGAATAGCCAAGTTTTACAGTGGCACTTGATTGATTTAGCATTGAGGTGACCAATTAGTAGCAGAGTTTTACAGTAGTGCTTGATTGATTTAGCATGGAGGTGACCAATTAGTAGCAGAATTTTACAGTTGAGCTTGAATGATGTGGCATTGCTGGAATCATAGAGTAGCCAAGTTTTACAGTGGGGCTTGATTGATTTAGCATTGACATTACCAATTGGTAGCAGAGTTTTATGGTGGGGCTTGATTGATGTAGCATTTCAGGAACCACAGAGTGGCAGGGTTTTACAGTGGAGCTTGTAACATTGCTGACACCATAGAATAGCAGACATTTACAGTGGAGCTTGATTGATGTAGCATTGCTGGCACCATAGCGTAGCAGATCTTTACAATGGGGTTTGATTGATTTAGTCAAGCTGTGCAGCAGGGCTTGATATAGAATGCTATAGCAGAATTCTACAGAGAGGCTTGATTTAACTATGTGGTGGAAGCACGGGAAGAAAAGTGGAGTTTACAGGGGTGGCATGGTGTAGCAGCAGAGATATCAATTTCTTCTATACAATAATGTAATCCTACTGCTTGAGCCAGGTTTAAAGAGGACCTGTCACCCCCCTGGTGCTTTCCAAACTGAAAGCACTACTGAATGCAGTGTGTCTGCTGCATTCAGGGAGGGGGTCTCCCATGTTTCTACCTCCCTATAATCGGTAAAAACACTTTATAAAGTTTAGAGATAACGGGTCCGGAAGGACTTACTGATTATGGAGTCCTCACTGTTCCTGGGGTCCTCCCCACCTACTGCCTCTCTATGCTGCCTCCTGCCTGTGACATCAGCGCTGGAGCCTATAGAGGTGGGGAGGACCCCTGGGAACAGCGAGGACTCCATAATCAGTAAGTCCCTCTGTACTCGTTATCTCTAAACTTTATAAAGTGTTTTTTATTTACATTTTACAGGGCAGGTAGAAACATGGGAGACCCCTTCCTTGCATGCAGCAGAAATACTGCATTCAGTGGTGCATTCAGTTTGGAAAGCACCAGGGGGGTGACAAGTCCTCTTTAAATAAGCCAGGGGAATGACGCCATCATTGGGCATCGGCTTCTCTTGGCAGCATGCAAAAGGAGAGACTGGACTAATTGGCAATGCTCGAAATCAGGATGGATGAGATGTACTTATAGCTTCCTTATTGACTGCAGTAATCTTATCATATCAGTGAAAAAAGACAGACTTGCTCTCTCTTTTGGCTCAGGCAGCATGTGACTGTGACAGTCATTCAGTGGCCATCCGTCATGTAAGCATGTACGTGTTTTCTTTCTATTTATGGCCTTTACCATGACTTGATGACATTTTAACAACAAAATAAAATACCCTTTCCATAAAAAGTTCATGAAATAACAATTTTTGAATTTTTCCGAGTAATTATTGTAAGCTTTGAAAAATTAAGAGTCTCTTCTCTTTTTCTTTTAAATAAATATAAAAATCATTTTAAATGAACTTACTACGAGAAGAGAAAAATATCTAAAAAAAAATATCTGCAGACACAACCTGAAATATCATCTACATGTGTAACAAGAAATGCCTTCAGAAATAAATGATTGGAATTACATCACTTCTTCCTGAGCTTTCCACAACATCTGGTATAAAATGCACCTTGCAGGGACAGTTCTGAAAATAGAACATTCTTTAAATTTGCTGTCAGCTCGACTGCAGATTCTCGCTGATTTTTTTTAGCTCGCTTCTGTCTTGGCCCGGCTGACCCAAGCTGTGTATGTAATGTTCAGCGAGATGCCTGCAGCAGGAAGTGAACATGTTATTAAGAAAACAAAAGGAAACGGAGAGAGTGAAGCAGGAGTCAGCTGGAAAGAAATCCACAAATGGAAGTTGCTGGTGTTTATTAGAGCCGGGTAATCTGACAGATTGTCTGCCTGCTGCTGTGTTAAGGAACTCTTTGGGGATATATGCAGTGAGGCACTTATCCAACTGTTAACTTCATATATACACCACTAATTTCTGTCTATATTCAGTTGTTTTGTAATTCATACACATATGTACACTAACAAATCATGACCCATAAGAGAACCAGTAATTATCTGTTTAATGTATTTGCTTACAAAATTAAAGATTATGTCAATTATGCAGTTATTTATGAAGATCTGTGTTTTTTAGGATATTTTTTCTTGCATCTGTTTCCCGCCACGAAAAAAGTTCTAAAGAATTTTGATATTGATTGCCTATCCTTAGGCTCGGTCATAAGATCTGCGGGGCTCTAACCTCCCTATGGATAGTAGAAAAATAGAGGAAATATGTGGAATCCAGCTGTGCTGCTGTATCGGTGAATAGAAGTGGCTTTATTCAACTCGTTTCAAGGTGTATTCCTCACCCCGTCATCATTTTTCAAAAAACTCAATGTTCACATGTTTTTATTTACTAAGGTTCTTGGTTATGTTTATACCTAATAGGTGGAGTTCCTGGCTTCACAACTACACATTGCACCCCCATCGACCCCAGGTGGTCTGTGATTGAGACAAGTCCATCCACTCAGAGATAGAGATGGAGGTTCAGTAGAGCACAAGACTTAGTGAAGATGTGGGACAGGGAGTGACAAGGAGGACAGGGATGTCAGTGTAGGACCCATCACGTCTAAGGTCACCGTGTAGTGGTTGATGGGCAAACAGATATTGGCCAATATATGTACCAAGAACCTTAGTAAATAAAAACATGTGAACATTGAGTTTTTTGAAAAAACGTACGTTTTTTACATTTTTTCCTCAAATATTAACTGCTTGTTAGCAAGTGTACATATTTGGTAGTAACTGAGTGCTGCAGTGAATTTTTTACTGTATAGATAGATAGATTAGATAGATAGATAGATAGATAGATATCTTACAAGTCTCCCACTGCTTGCTTCCAGGACTGCTCATTAGGCTTCATGAATATTCACGGCACTGAACTGCAATGGTCAATCACAGATTCTCACTTTTATGAGAACATCTGTGGTTGGTTGTTGCACTTAAGGCCCCATTACACGCAGCGATGTGGCAGTGATCCGACCAATAATATCGATCGCTGCCACATCGTGAACTGATTGCTGATGATCTGTCACACAGGCAAACCCAACAGCGACCAGTGGACCAGCGACATCGTGGAAAAGAATAAAATATTCTTTTCACAATGTGTAGCTCCCGCTGCCAAGCTGCGGTAAGCGGGAGCAGGCTGGTAACCATGGTAAACAGCGGGTATCTAGGCAGTGCGCAGCGCCTAGTTATCCAATGTATACCCTGTTTATCAGCCTTCTCAGCTTATAGGTGTTACCCGCTGTGTACCTTGGATACCAGCCTGTAGGCAGACAAGGACTGGTAACCAACCAGAGTATACATCAGCTAACTAGGTGCTGCTCTCTGCCTAGATACACGCCGTTTACCATGGTTACCAGCCTGCTCCGCTTATCGCTGGTCGTTTGGCCCCTGTCACATGCGCCGATGCGTGCTGACCAGCAGATGACCAACGACAGATTTATGGTCCTGGCCATAAATCTACGATCAACAATCAACAACTTATCGTTGATCGTTGATACGTGTCACACACAACAATGTCGTTTCAACATCGCTGCAACTACAAAAAAGCAGTGACGTTACAATGATATCGTTAGCAATATCGTTGTGTGTAACAGGCTCTTTAGAGTTCGCACCCACAATCTGTACAAGTGTCTGCACTTGATTTCCATAATCATTAGTGAATGGCAACCAACCTGCCATTACATGTGTGTAAAATAAATAAATAATGAAAAAATGCATAGGGGTTCCCTGTATTTTTCTTTGTAAACACAGATAAAGCAGCCAGCTAGTTTTACTTTGGCTAGCAATCAAAAACACAGGGGAGCCCATTTAAAAAAAAATAATTTTATAAATAATTAATGAAAAAAAAAGTGTTGGCTGCATCCTATTTTTGATTGCCAGCAAAGGTACAATCAGGCAGCTGAGGGCTGATACTCTCAGCTTGGTGAGGCCCATAGCTATTGGGGCCCCGACTCTACAGAATAGTAGCCAGCAACCTCCCCAGGAATTGGCACATTCATTAGAATTGCCAACTCCTCTTGCTTTACCTGGCTCTTCCTGATGCCCAAGTGCAGTGGCATCAGGATGAAAGACGGGTTTTATGACAGGTGAGTATTGACGGCTTGACTTTAAGCCCAAATTGGTAATGTTCAAGCATCTATGATACTGTCACAATGTAGGAATGACTGACTGGAGGATGGGTCTCCTAGACTGACCCTGACCCTCAGGCTATGGAGGCAATAGCTGTCCCTTATCTCAGAGATACCTCTAAATATGAAGATGTCTGAGCTGACACCCTTGCCCTGCTCCTGGCTATCCTTGGTCCAATATGCCCTCTCCCCCACCCAGGGGGGACGCTGGGACAGGAGCGGTAAGATTCCACAAGAATAAAACAAAAAGGATAGCAAATAAACTAGTAAGCTGTAGCTCAAAGACCAGATGATACAGCCAACACCACTCCAATCAGATATTTAGCTGCAACACAAGTCCTTTCTTCAATAAGTTAGTGACAGAAATGAAACTCTTTCACCTGCATCATGTGATGGGCCATAAGACTATTTAGAGGAAGTAACATAACATAGTAACATAGTATTTAAGGTTGAAGGAAGACCTTAAGTCCATCTAGTTCAACGCATAGCCTAACATATTGATCCAGAGGAAGACAAAAAAAAAACCCATGTGGCAACACTAAGCTCCACATTGGGGAAAAAAAATCCTTCCTGACTCCACATACGGCAATCAGACTAGTTCCCTGGATCAACGCTCTATCAAAGAATGTAGTATATATAACCGGTAATATTATAGTGTGGCGCCCCACTACGTAGGTGCCACAAAAGGGTACTACACCCAGAAAAGCTGTGTAGTACTCCACTGCAATTGGGACTATGGTCACAAGATGGAGCCCTAGAGCTGACAACCCACACACTAGAGCGGCAGGTGGGAGGGAACCCTGGGAGGATATATAGTGGCCTCTTGGGGGAACCAGTTAGTCTGAGACTCTGGAAGAGGAGAGCAGTGAGAGAGGAGTTGGAGTGAGTCAGAGGGAACCAGGCTGCCAGTCTGGAGGAGACAGAGGGCCATCTCGGCTGAGAGGTCCAAGAGGAAAAGATCCCAAAAGAAGAAGAAGGGAAGAGAGGAAAAACTCAGGAACAGAGTTCACTCTAAAAAGGGGAATTGAGTAACAGTAGAGTTTGCCCCGAAAGGAAAGAAACCCGGGTACCGGAGCCCACACCTGTGAGTACTCTTAAGTCTCACAGAAAATCCGTGTAACAGGGATATTGCAAATACAGCCCTGACTCCCACAATCCCACGAGAGGGAAGCCAGGACTAGCAAGGAGCTGCAGTCCAGACAGAAGATTGATCCGGCGGATACAAGGGAGGCAAGGAAAGTGGACTAGAAGGAGGCCAGATTATCTACAGGAGATCAGGCTTTCAAACTGGGAACAGGAAAGAAGGAAAGGAACACAAAGTAGGATTCCATCTTAAGCCAGAAACCCAAATTGCAGCCTGGAGCATTCGCCAGTATAGCATCTAATGAACTGTTGAACTGTAAGGCTGAAAGAAAATGTTCAAATAAAGTTACCCGGTGAAGTGAAGCTTTGACTCTGCTGCATCCTTTCCATTACAAACTGTTTGCTTTACAGCATCACTGCTCCGTGGTCCAGTCCCACCTGCGGGGACTATTCCATCCAAGCCGCAATACCACTGACCACCGGAGGACTGTGGCAGCGTTGGTGAGCATCACCAGACTCAGCAGGTGGCGTCACGAAGACAACTTTGTAAATAATCCCTTGCAAATATATTCCCCCATTTCAGTTGACCCCCAGGGCCACGGCTTCAGGATGGCCACCCGTGACTTCCCTGACTGAAAGAGAGAGAGAGCCCGAGAGCCGAGTACCCCACAGCCCTGGGTGCACATCAATAGTTTTCAAGAAAGGCATCCAGGCCCTTCTTAAATTTTAGTAGTGACTCACTCATTACAACATCATGTGGCAGAGAGTTCCATAGTTTCACTGCTCTTACAGTAAAGAATCTGCGTCTGTGATTATGATTAAACCTTCTTTACTCCAGATGTAGAGGATGCCCCCTTGTACCAGTCTCAGGCCTAAGAGTAAAAAGATCATTAAAAAGGTCTCTGTTCTGTCGCCTCATATATTTATACATTATTATAAGATCACCCCTAAGCCTTTGTTTTTCCAAACTAAATAACCCCAAGTTTAATAACCTGTCTTGGTATTGCATACCCCTCAGTCCTCTAAAAACCTTGGTTGCTCTTCTCTGCACCCGCTCTAGTTCAGCTATGTCTTTCTTATACACCGGAGACCAGAATTGTACACTTTATACTAAGTGTGGTCACACTAATGACCTGAATAGAGGTAAAATAATGTTTTCCTCATGAATATCTATGCCTCTTTTAATTCATCCCATTATTTTATTTGCCTTTGCAGCAGCTGCCTGACACTGGGCACTAAATGTGAGTTTATCATCTACCCATACACCCAGGTCTTTTTCAGTGGTAGTTTTCCCCAGTGTTTTACAATTAAGAACATAATTCTACATTTTATTTCCTCTGCCCAAGTCATGGCTTACATTTATCCCCATTAAAGCTCATTTGCCATTTATTAAGTAGGCGTGAAAAATCAACTCAAACAAGATTCAGACTTGAAGCTGCCAGCAAGGTAAAAGCTGACAATAACCCTTTCTGAAAAGGAAGAAATTAATTATGTGTAAATTCAGCAGACCCAAATTTGTTACAAGACACAAACTGAGCCATGACAGATACCCGCACATTACCAATCCGATAAGAAAATAGTTAAAAAAACACACTCACAGAGAAAAATCCTTTATTAGAAATAAAATACACAGACAGCCCTCATTTTCCCATTTATTAACCCTAAACATACCCTCCAAACATTTTTTTAAATTATTTATTTAAATATTAACAAAAGGGGGTTCCCCTGTACTTTTGATTGCCAGTCAAGGTAAAACTAGGCAGTCGGGGCTTCAGCCCATAGATGACTGCTTTATACTGCGCTGAATTTGAAAAATACAGGGACCCCTATACATTTTTATTTACGTTATTTATTTTTTATACACATATGATGGCAGGTTAGTTGCCATACACTAATGTATAGATTGTGGGTGCACAGTCTGAGTGCAACAACCAATCACAGATGCTCTCCAGAGAGTGAACATCTGTGATTGGCTGTTGCAGTCCAGTGCAGTGAATATTCGTGAAGCTTAATGAGCGGCCCTGGAAGCAAGCAGTGGGAGAGTGGAAGACTGGTGAAAGCAATCTATAATCTATCTCGGAGGATCCTCAAAAGGATCCAGATAAAAAACGGGCAATGACCAGATGCAAACGGATGCAAATCGTTTGGTATAATACCAGACATTTGCATCCGGTTTGAGGGCAAAAACCGTATCTGGTCAGATGCTGCAAAAAATGGATTTCTGCCAAATTTAAAAAAATGCTGCTGTGAAACCAGCCTAAATCAGTTCTCCCAGTGGAGGGCATGTGTGATTATCATGGAATACCCTAGGCAAGTTCCCACAATGAATATTTGGGGAGTTTGGATGTTGCAGATTTTCTGCAGTATTTCTACAGCAATTAGCTTAAGTTATTTGTGTTTTTTCCATATTTGAATGTGATTTTTTGTTTACATGTATTTTTAGAGTTCTTTTCTTGAGTTGCAGTTTTTTCTCCCTTTGGACATGTCATGTTTTAAACAAAACTGCTTTAATCGGTTACTTCCTGTTACTTAGCTTTATAAACACCTTATTGATAAAGTCTTGTGTGGAATACATACATTTTTAGTGCAATTCTGCAGTGTTAAAAAAACCAACAGTAGGTACGAAATTTAAAGAAATCCCATCAACTTTGCCAGAACAGTACTTTGCTGCATTTTTGCACAGCAGAAATATGCTGTGTGCTGTGTGAACAAAATATCCTCATCCCAGTCTAGTGTTCACCAGACTGTATGCACATGCACACAATAAGAAATTGGTGAGTTTTTTACCTCAATATTTGTAAGCCAAAAGTGGAACAATTAGAGTAAAAGTATAATATAAATATGTAAACCATTTTGCATTTTTTACCCGCTCCTGGTTTTGGCTTAATTTTAAGGTAAAAAACTCACCAAATACTCAAGGTCTCCTAAGGCTGGATACTCACGATCAGTATACGCAGCATTTTGAATGCAGCGTCTTGCCGCTGTATCCAAAACGCTGCGTACTACAATATAAGCATAATGGATCGGATTTCAAGAAATCCCATCCTTACTATGCTTAACCCGACCGCAGCGATCTGACAGCTGCGGTGCGGGTTGCCGGCATTCCGCTCCTCCGCATGTCCATTTCATGCTGCGGAGTCGGAAGCGGCAGGGGAAGCCGCCCCGCACCCACCGCACATGTTGAGTACAGGGCGGCTGCGGTCTCCCTGCGGGCACCCGCGGCTTCACTCAGATCCGGAGGAGCTGTGTCCAACACACAGCTCCTCCGGACCGTGAGCACACAGCCATGAGTATTTGGTGAGTTTTTTGATATTACAGAGTTTATGCAGTATTTCGGAACCCATAAGATAAACTAGTTTACTTACATCTTTTCCTAACATTTTTTAATTTGTATTGCATTTTGACATTGAGATTTTTGTCTTTTTTGTGTAGATACCATTTTTAGTGATTTATTGCTGCAGAACTGCACTGAAAACACGTGTATTTTTACCTGCAGACATCTTTTACCTGAAAGCTAGACATCTTTTAACTCTTTCTGAGCAGGAATGTGGAGTTATATGCATACAATACAATTCATAAAATGCATCACTAATTATATAAAAAATGCAATGTAGTTAAAAAATGTAAAATCAATGATAACTGGTCTCAATAAAAAGACACCAATAAAAACATTAAGACTAACAATAAAAAATAAAATAAAAAATAACTAAAAAAAACTCCTATTCTAATCTAATCTAATCTCATTACCTATACCATATTATTCAAACCTATTCCTTTCTCCATGAAAACATTATTATTAATAATTATCAAGTATCATTAATATTATTAAAACATTACTTTATTACTTCATCAAATTAATTACCTAGAACAATATAGAATAAATATTATGAAGACAAATCATTTTGAGAAGATTTTGAAATAATTATGACAGATTATTCTGAGGATTATTCTAAGAAATCATATACCCTTATTCTCAATGGTAAGATTCAGGCCCTCAGGAGTCAACGTACCAAGCTTATAAATCCTGTAGCTCTCTTTTTTTAATCAAGGCATTAAAGCGATTTTGCACATTGATTGGGACCTGATCTATAATGCATAGCTGTAAACTTTCTGGATCTTTTTGATGGAAAAGACAATAGTATTTGGAAACGCTATCCTGTAGAAACCCGTTCCGTACATTTTGACGGTGCTTGTTAATTCTTGCATGGACTGTCTGGATGGTACGGCCCACATATTGCTGGCCACAAGGACACTGCTATAAATATATTGCATATGAAGACTGACAATCCAAATGGCCTCTGATTTTGAATGTCTCCCCGGTTGTTGATGATTGGAAAGTGGTCTTACCATTCAGGATCATTCTACAACATAGACATTTAGATCTATTACAGGTGAAACATCCCACATTTTCAAGAGGAGGTCCTATTTCATTTTTCTTTTTTGCTTCTACATCAGTATTACTTCGGGAGACCAGATTTTTTACATTCCGGCTCCTCATATAAACAATGTAATAAATATAGAACTCGACTCACCAAATTATGTGGTGCACAAAAATTCATCCAATATATGTAAGTTCAGTTGGAACACACTCAAAATGAAAAAAAGAGAGGAATTATTTGTTCCAGCAAAAATGTTTTATTTTCTTGCTTTTTTGTATTAGTGAAAACAAAAGGTTCACAACGTTTCGACTCTAACAGAGTCTTCTTCAGGGAAATTAATAGTTCTGCAAATTATGAAACAACAAAAACAGAATCAGGTATATAGGTAATGTCACAGTAGTGCATAAACTTAGGGCCCTTTCACATCAGCGTTTTTTGAAATTCGCGGCAGATGCGGTGAAAAAACCGCATCTGCCGTGATTACCGCATACTGGGAGCACTTGCGGCGCGGTTGCGGTAAACGCCATGCAAAGTATAGGTGTACTTGCGGCAGGTGCGGCAAGTGCGGTTTTGCACTTGCGGCAGGTGCGGCCGCGAAAAAAACTGCAGTCAGCCGCGTTTTTTTTCGCGGCCGCACCTGCCGCAAGTGCAAAACCGCACTTGCCGCACCTGCCGCAGGTACGCCTATACTTTGCATGGCGTTTACCGCAACCGCGCCGCAAGTGCAGCCGGTATGCGGTAATCGCGGCAGATGCGTTTTTTTCACCGCATCTGCCGCGAATTTCAAAAACGCTGATGTGAAAGGGCCCTTACACAAAGCAAAAGCATTCATAACTGAACAATACCAGCATACCTAGGATAAAATTCTCCTGGGTTCTCTATGTACATGTACTGTGGACTCGGTTTCTTATAGATACCACACTTGGTAAAAAGACATATAAGTGAATCACCATTTTAGCTTTACAGAGTCAATACCGAATCACATCCCTTAAATTATGGCAGAAAACAGAGAGTGATAATGAACCAGCGCTCAGGGAAACCCGGACACTGCTATAGCATAAATTACCTTTAGGTTTTATTATATCGATATGGGAATCCAGTCTCCACAACGCGTTTCAACGCAAAAGGCGTCTTTATCACTTGATAAAGACGCCTTTTGCGTTGAAACGCGTTGTGGAGACTGGATTCCCATATCGATATAATAAAACCTAAAGGTAATTTATGCTATAGCAGTGTCCGGGTTTCCCTGAGCGCTGGTTCATTATCACTCTCTGTTTTCTGCCATACATCTTCTTCCCTGAGGGAAGCGTGATATACTGCAGCTCGGGACCCAGGACCTCGCAGACCTGACACCAACACCCTCCCATAGCGGTCACGTGCGCCGGACACCGGCGGTTCACGTGAACCACATTGATTACTGAGCCAGCGTGAACACCAGCGGACGTGTCCACAACTCTGCAACCTGTTGTGCGGTCGGCACAACAGGATCAGGTGAGCAAGGGACAGTGTCACCTAACTCTCCACTTGAATTATACAGTGTGGCGCAACTTTTTCTTTTTGATCCCTTAAATTATGAGGTGGATGTAACAACCGAGTATTAAGAAAAATATACCGTGTTTGCAGCGTTAATTTGGGCAAACCATATATGCAGGTGTTATGCAACACCATATACTTGATAAATATACCTAACTGGTATAAAGCAAAAAAACAAAGAAAAGAGAGAAATTAAAATAGGAAGTGCTCATGGATTAGAAAGGAGAAAGTAAAGAATAGGTATAGTTACCTGAAGTGTGAAATGCAGACAAAATAATACAGCAATTTTTGTCCCTGTTTACTTATCAATCCTTATAATGGGAAAGGGTATGATTGTTCTGTTAAAGGAGATATAGACACACCATTACTAAGTGGAGGCGCAAGTAAGAAGTATACTTAACTTATGTTAATCAGTCTCCTTACAGCTTGATGTAGCTATCTATGGCATAAGGTTAAATGGGTTCCTTCACCCTACAGACTGTGAATAAGAATAGGAGCTTATTAATCATAATGTTAAGCGCTGTGCTGTAACATAGGTATACCTAGCACTGATAAGCGCTGTGTGTGTAAACTAGTGCTGAAAAGCACTTGTGTAGTCAGGTAGAATTAGACAGCAGGCATAGACAGGCAGATCAGTAAGACTTTTCAAGTTCTCAAAGATTCTCTGTAAAAGAGAAAAAAACAGGGGAGAATATGTTAATGCATCAAATTCACAATATAATGTAACCTGAAGATAAATAGCAATAATTATGATTATTCAGCTTATTAGTTTTTGAAATCAAAAAATTATTTTAAGGTGGCAGTAGGACAGGACACCCAAAATGTACTATGTGTATGGTATGGGGGAATGCTTAATACATGATCTCATATTCCCTATTTAATCCATCTGGTTCCATTGTTTGCAAGGTAAGTATCCAAAATGATTCACATACTTTGAGTGTCCTAACTCTGTTGCCCCCTCTCCTTGGTTGAGAAACATGTTCTAGCACTTGGAAGCACAGTTGGCTGACGCTATGGCCCTTCTCAATAAAATGAGAAGGGACCGGTAGCATTGTATTTTTGCGTCATATGGTCGACTTATGGTTACTCATGCGGTCACGGATATGCTGGGTGGTTTCTGCTATAAATAAAAACTGGTTTGTCTGGTAGATGTTTCACCAGAATTGGATCAGCTTTCAAAAGAAACCAATGTTTTCTTATCAGTTACTGAACCTCCATACGTGACTGATTAAATGTAGTTATTAATTTCAAATCATTCATTTTCCTTCTATCAAGACTCTGTTTAGAGGGATTCCTAATTATACACTGATCTTGAGACAGGAACTGTTGTTTTTTTTTTTTAAAGCATTCATAAGCAAGATCTTAGGATAGCCCTTCTGTAAGAATCTCCGTTTGAGGGCTGTTGATTCATTAATGAAGTCTTGATCTGAAGAACAGTTCTTGCATATCATCCAATATTGCCCGTAAGGTATATTTCTGATCCAACTGGGGAGGTGCCCACTATCAAACCGCAAGTAGCTGTTCAATTCTACAGGCTTGAAGTGTGTTGACGTGGACATTCTCCCCAGTTTTTTGAGTTTAATAGGGAGGTCCAAGAACTGTATGGAACAATTTGACATGGTTACTGAAAATTGTAGACCCCAAGGGTTGTTGTTGAACTCATCCGCAAAGAGATGAGCTTCTGTGTGCGATGAAGACGGACTCAAACAAACCATAAACAGGTTAGCGTAACTGGGTACGAATCTCGTCCCATCGCACAGCCCCTAGCTTACTTATAATATCCGCCATCAAAAGGGAACACATTATTATTTAAGATGAATTCAATTGCTGATAATATAAATGTTCGCTGCATCTCTGGCAATTTTTACAAATAGTATGTAAGGCAACATCCTTTCTGTTTTGGATCCGAAGTGCCCAACATATTAAGAAGGGTACTTTTGAATCTCTCAAGCTGAAGATATCCTTGAGGATGAAAAACTAGGGTCACACTTAAGGTGTTGGGAAACCTGGCGATGTGACTCAGGCGATTCATCGCCTGATTATCGTCCTGTTACACGCGGCAACTCTCCGGCGATGTCGCTGCAACCTGACCACGCCCCTCAGTTGCCGGCAACATCGCCGGCGATATGTCCCTGTGTGACGGTACCTTAAGAGTGGCAAACAGCATTCTGCTAAATGCAATGGATATTTGTAAGTGGCCAAATTTGTCTTTTTTTTCTTTTCTGATAATCATGTAACCTATTCGGTGATCTCTCAATGTGGATACAACAGGTCTCAAAATTGTGGACTGCAGGCACACTGTACACAGTATTGCTGTGTTGTACTGCAATTGCAATACAAGTTCTGAGACCACCAGCTTTTTTATTAACAAAAAAGAACCTGGTGCCTACAGGTGAGGTGGACGATCTAATAAACCTTTTCTGCAGATTGTCTGCTATTTAATCTTTCATGGCCTGATGTTCTTGTCCAGACAGGTTCTAAATTTTACCCTTGGGGACATGCGCATTAAGTACCAAATCCATGGCATAATCATAACCTCTGTGTGGGGGTAATTTTCCAGATTCATATTCAGAAAATACATCTGCAAACTCTATGAATGAATAAGATAAATAGGTAAGTGTGGCTTTTGACAGGTTCATAGATAAGGATATACACTTCTCCTGGCACGCAGGACTCCAGCACAAAATATCACTCTGGTGCCAGTCTATTCCCAGGTTATGGTTACGTAACAATGGCATGCCCAAAACCACCGCCGATGTCTGGTTTTCAAGAACAAAAAAGTATATAGATTAAAAATGTAAGGCTCCCATAAACAGGGACACCTCCTTAGTGACGTACTTCACCACACTCTGGATGAGAGCTGTATCATCATTTGCAGTGGTCTGTTTAGTAAGACTTAATTTTAGCAAAGGCAAACCTAGATTTTTTTGCAACAATGACATCAACACAATTAGTTGCAGATCTGCAATCCACAAAAGCCAGCATTCGCACAGATCTTTCAAGGTAAGATAAACAGGTAATAATAATTTTGCAGGGTTAGCAGAAAATATCTGGGTGTCTGGGTGGGCATCTTCGGACCCATCTAGCAGCTGACATTGCTCAGATGGCGATAGCCTAGGACAGAAAGACTTCAGATGTCCCGACTTTCCACTGTGGTTACTCAAACGTGATTTGTATTAGGTGCTCCCTTGATCTTGATGGGATTTAACTCTAGGCTCAGGAGAAAATACTGAAGGTGCTGCAGGTGCCTCAATGGATCCACTGTGCTGAATCTACTCCATAAGACCTTGGATAAAACAGGTTTGGTTTTTCACTTGATCCACTACTGCCAGGAAAGAATCCATTAAAAAAGAAAAGAGGAAAAAAAAAATGTTTTTTTAGCTTTTTTGGGCCAGTAATAATGTGGCGCCCCGCAACGAGTGCATCACAGGAGGGTATTGCAGCCAAAACAGCAGCAGCAATATTCTCTGACTAAGCAATGACACAGTTAACTCAGAGATCCATACCCTACATGCATCATCAATATAGAGGGCCAATAAGGTCCTGGTGGGCAGAGTGTAGTGGTAGTGTGCAGAAAGAGAACTCTCCGAAACAACGTAGTAGAAGGAGCTAAAAGAACAAGCTCTGCAACCTAAGAGAGGGGGCCTGCACAGCTCCATGCAGCCCCCTGGCTGACTCCCCGGTTGGGCGCCATTACTCCCGGTGCCTTAACAACCGATCTACGGGCATCTACATGCGGGTCCAACAACATCCCGTGCCCATCTACAGCTGGTCTACTGGTACCGAAGCTAGTAGTTGTTCAGCACTGCTACGCGAACCAGGAGTGGGGGGACCGCTTTACAGGAGCACCCCACCACCGCCATACACAGTCGTCTAGCCAGCGGAGTACCCATCAAAAGGACCCAAGGCTCCCCAAAACACCCGGAACGTATACCCCGGGTAGGGCATTGAAGCAGCCTCCTTGTACCCGATCTTGCATTCCTGGACGACAACGGCAACACAAATTAGTTAGAATGGAGGAACACCGCGGATCTCTGAGAAACACTGGTCATTGCTGAGTCCACCTGGTCCGTTACCCGTAACTGTATGCCATGTACTGCCTGCTGGTTACAGTAAAGAACCCGTTACAGAGACTTCCAGTGTCCGTGCTTTCTTATGAACTGTCTATCTTCGCGCACTAAGGTAACCGCTGCTGCCTCAGAACATCTTGTGCAGCTCCTGGCTCCGGGGATCACCGCTCAGCCTGTGGGGAACGTTCCATCTTGCTGCATTCCATCCCCGGAGGCCCAAGCAGCGCCGGTGGACTTCACCGGAACACTCATAGGTGGCGTCACAAAACAAATTAACCCTTAATCTGTTCAACCAATGGCGTCTTTATTGATCTGGACCACCGGGCCCCACTACCAGCAGGCGCGGTCCATCCGTGACAAGGAGGAAAGAAGAAAACGCCTGTCCCTCGGAGTCCTGGCCACGGTGAGTCAATAACATAGTATCCGTTGGAGGTACAGGTAAAAAGTAGAATTCCGGACAGACTAAATGCAAATTACACCATCAGGCAGAACTGCAAGATACCCTGAACCCTTTAACTCCTACACCTGGCTTTACTGTAAGGTCCAGGGGGTTGCTACCCATAGATGGCCTGCAGTCCTGGAATAGAAAAGATGCAAAGCAGGGTCAAAGCCAGGAAGTCAGAAAAGTTCAAAATTGACAGGCTGGAGGATCGTGCATAAACAGGCAGAGGTCAATCTGGAAAATCAATAATACTAAGCAGGATACAAAAAGTTAACATGGGAGTATTTCTGGCAACCAGCAGCAACACACTTAAGATACAAATTAACTTCACTAAGCCAGAAGTTAATGACCCTACCTGGGCAGCCATACAAACACATCCACACAGTCATATTGCTCTATCACCAGTCCCACCTTCAGATCGAACACAGTGGCGGGTGCTGGCAGAAGCAGATGTTGCAGGAGCAGACTCTGGGGATGTGACACAATTAGAGCTTTAGACATTTGAAAAAAAAAGAAAAAAATTCAATTCTGGTCATCTGCTATACCTTTCCCAAGGGATGACAAAAAAAGAAACACGGTGATAAAATTTCTTCCCCTATATAACGATGCATATTTGAATGCTTCACATAACTGTGAATTTAACAGAAATAAATGTAAATTTCCATCTCATCCAGTTAATCTACTGACATTACTAACTCATAATAGAATTGGCTGGGCTTATGGAGCTTTGCAGTGCTGACAAATACAGATTGATCAGTGCTTCAAATTCCCATAACTGGCAGGGACAATATGTTCATATTTTAATTACACTCATAAATTCACAATTAAAAGGCATGATAGGAATTAAATAGCACCATTATGGCATAAATGTGAGCAGCGCGGTGAAAATGGTCCACTGCCTTAAGTGTGTAATGATGTGTTTCCACACCCATTAAGACGCAACAGAATGTTAGTTATATCATATTCATATATTACTTTTACAAACTGTGGATATCACCTCTACCTAGAGCGGAATGCATGCAGATTTGCTTAATTTACTTTAACTTGCAAACTAGATTTCCATGTTCTCATTTAGCTGTTTGAAAATGATATTTTACATTTTTAATTTACTTTGAAAAATGTTTACAAGTTTTTAATTGAGTTGTAATAACAAAGAAAGGCTTGTCTATATTACAAAACTGGTGGAATAAAATAGAATACGGCTTTTACTGGAGTAATCTGAGGAACGATTCTGCTGCAAGAGACCAACTTTAAAGAGGACCTGTCACCAACCATCCATGGTGATCTAATTACAGCACTGAATGCAGCATGTCTTCTGCATTCATGCAAGGGGTCCCCATCCCTTGACCCCCGCTGTACCCCTAGATAATAGACTTTGAAAACTTACATACTGGACCCGGATAGGAGGGGTCCAGTGGCTGGAGCCACTTCTCTCAAAGGGCAGTTTCAGACCCCTTGAATCTTTAATCCGCCCACAGCCGCCTCCCTCATGTCACTCATTCTCTCCCTCGCCTGCTACTTAACACAAAGCGAGTGATGTGGGGCTGGCCGCAGGAGGCGGGGCATGCGTTTTCATTAAAATCAATAGGGGTAAAAACACATGCATTTGGATGGGTTTTTAGCGGTAAAAACGCATAGAAATGCCAATAGTGTCTCCTGAGCTCCTGCCCGTTTTTTGGACTTTGTCATTTTTTCACCAAAAGCACATATGCGTTAACGCATGCGTCTCCCATAGGGCCCCATGTTAAAAAAAAGGCATGCGTTTTTATACTGCACCCCAAAACGCTGTTAGCAGCTAGTTTTTGAAAAACACATTGACATATGCGTTAACGCATATGCGTTTTTGAACTTACAAAAAAAATGGCTAAAAAGATCTAAGGCAAAAACGGATGGTATGTGTGACCCTGGCTTAGATGTAAAATAGGCCTTAGGGTCGCTTTACACACCCAACTTCTGTGACCAACTTCTGAACAGATCTCTGGTTGCAGTGAAATCATGGACACATTGTTCCATTTTGTGGCTGTGTACAAATGTAACAATGTGTCCATGATTTCACTGCAACCAGAGATCTGTTCAGAAGTTGATCACAGAAGTTGGTGTGTGTAAAGCGGCCCTTAATGTCCGGAGTAACCAACCAGAGGCAGGAGAATAATTGGGTAGCCAGGTCAAAATCAGGAGGCATAGCAACAAAATTATAAAATAAAACAGTCAAAAAGCAAGCTGTGGTCAAAAATCAGCAATTCCCACGGAGAGAATTGCAAAGCACAAGCTACACAGAAAAAGTCAGTTCACAATTGTCAGTGAATATCAATATTCCAGGGTCTAAATAGCTAGCAGCCCCTCCTAAAGAAAACAGGAGAGAGTAATCACTGACAGACGGTAAAGGAAACCTGTCATGACCTCCTTGTCCCCTTAATCACCAGAAGTTGTGTGCACATACAGGGGTTGGACAAAATAATGGAAACAATAGAAAGTGAGACAGGCAGGGCACTAAGCGGAGCCAAATATTAAGTCCGGATTATCTTCCAGTCATGGCAGTTTCCATCCGGGGGTGCACAGCCAAAGCACCAGCAAATTATAATAGACAAAGAGGCGGCACTCACCGGAACAGACAAGACGGTCCTTTATTCCAAGGATTCAGAAACAAACAGGGTGCAGGGAGGGGGCACAAAGGCCCACCGGACTACGACGCCGTTTCGCGACGCGTGTCGCTTCTACGGGTCCGAGTAACTCAGCCGAAAGACGCATTCCATCCGCGCTGCCTTCTCCCAACCTTAAAACATGGCGGAGGTTCTGTGATGATCTGGGGTGCTATTTCGTGGAGATCCGCCGGGCCAATGATATCAACTTGTATGAATCCATACCTCGGAGAATTGAGGCTGTAATCGCCGCAAAAGGTGGACCTACACCATATTAAACTAACTTTGGTTTTTCCAGGTGTTTCCATTATTTTGTCCAACCCCTGTATCTAAATTGCCTGCCTCACAGTCCCTTCATTTCTTTGCACACAAAAACAGGTCTTTAAAGGGAACCTGTCAGCTATTTATGCCTCCCCAGCTATCACTGTCTGTAGCTGCAGCTTTATAATACTATTCTAATCATCCCTGTCTGAGCTCATGGTGTAATGTGAAAGGTGAAGGAGAACGGGGACTGTTTGGCAGGTTAATAGTTAACATTTCAGCCTTGTGCTTCAACATGTTGGGAGACCTTATGTGATGTCACAACCATGTGACTACAATAGGCGGAGCTAAGTTCTCATAGAGCATAATATGTTTGCTGGCCTAGCTCCGCCCACTATGGTCACATGATCGTTACATCACACAGGTCCTTTAGCTATCCAAGTTAATAGTGAGTTAACTATTATCCTGCCAGACAGTCCCCCTCCTCCAAGGTGGGGACTGAAATGTAAGTGTATAAATGCTTTTTTTCACCTTTTACATTACACTATGAGCTCAGACAGGGATGATTAGACAGGTATTATAAAGCTGCAGCTACAGACAGTGATAGCTGGAGGGGCATGAACCACCTGACAGATTCCTTTAAGAAAAGGTATTTCTAAAGGCCCCATCACATACTACGATATCGGTAACAATATTGTGGAAACATCACAGGTTTTCAATCGTTAACAACCTCGCCTATTGAGAAGTGAAGGACGTACAGTTGTGGCCAAAAGTATTTATACCCCTGCAATTCTGTCAGATAGTACTCAGTTTCTTCCTGAAAATGATTGCAATCACAAATTCTTTGGTATTATTATCTTCATTTAATTTGTCTTTGATGAAAAAACACAAAAGAGAATGAAGCAAAAAGCAAAACATTGATCATTTCGCACAAAACTCCAAAAATGGGCCTGACCAAAGTATTGACACCATCAGGAAAATACTTTGTTGCACAACCTTTAGCCAAAATATCTGTGATCAACCACTTCTGGTAACCATCAATAAGTTTCTTACAATGCTCTGCTGGAATTTTAGACCATTCTTCTTTGGCAAACTGCTCCCGCTCCCTGATATTTGAAGGGTGCCTTCTCCAAACTGCCATTTTTAGATGTCTCCACAGGTGATCTATGGGGTTCAGGTCTGGACTCATTGCTGGCCACCTTAGAAGTCTCCAGTGCTTTCTCTCAAACCATTTTCTTGTGCTTTTTGAAGTGTGTTTTGGGTCATTGTCCTGCTGGAAGACCTATGACCTCTGAGGGAGACCCAGCTTTCTCACACTGGGCCCTACATTATGCTGCAGAATTTGTTGGTAGTCTTCAGACTTCATAATGCCATGCACAAGGACAAGCAGTCCAGTAGGCAGCAAAGCAACCCCAAAACATCAGGGAATCTCCACCATGTTTGACTGTAGGGACTGTGTTCTTTTCTTTGAATGTCTCTTTTTTCTCCTGTAAACTCTATGTTGATGCCTTTGCCCAAAAAGTTCTACTTTTGTCTCATCTGACCAGAGAACATTCTTCCAAAATGTTTTAGGCTTTCTCAGGTAAGTTTTGGCAAACTCCAGCCTAGCTTTTTTTATGTCTCGGGGTAAGAAGTGGGGTCTTCCTGGGTATCCTATCATACACTCCCTTTTCATTCAGACGCCAACGGATAGTACGGGTTAACAATGTTGTACCCTCGGACGGCAGGGCAGCTTGAACTTGCTTGGATGTTAGTAGAGTTTCTTTATCCACCATCCGCACAATCTTACGTTGAAATCTCTCGTCAATTTTTCTTTTCCGTCCACATCCAGGGAGGTTAGCCACAGTGCCATGGGCTTTAAACTTCTTGATGACACTGCGCACAGTAGACACAGGAACATTCAGGTCTTTGGAGATGGACTTATAGCCTTGAGATTGCTCATGCTTCCTCACAATTTGGTTTCTCAAATCCTCAGACAGTTCTTTGGTCTTCTTTCTTTTCTCCATGCTCAATGTGTTACACACAAGGACACAGGACAGAGTTTGAGTCAACTTTAATCCATGTCAACTGGCTGCAAGTGTGATTTAGTTATTGCCAACACCTGTTAGCTGCCACAGGTAAGTTACAGGTGCTGTTAATTACACAAATTAGAGAAGCATCACTCGATTTTTCTAACAGTGCCAATACTTTTGTCCACCCCTTTTTTATGTTTGGTGTGGAATTATATCCAATTTGGCTTTAGGACAATTCTTTTTGTGTTTTTTCGCTGAAGACAAATTATATGAAGATAATAATACCAAAGAATTTGTGATTGCAATCATTTTCAGGAAGAAACTGAGTATTATCTGACAGAATTGCAGGGGTGTCAATACTTTTGGCCACAACTGTAGGCGAGCTAACGACCGCAAGTATCGTTTGCTTGTCATGGAATCATTGCTGCGTCGTTAACGATATCTATTCGTGTGACATTTCACTAGCGATCATTGTACGTCATTCTAGGTCAAGTCGGATCGTTGATCGGATCGTTCAACCATTGAAGCGTGAGACGGGGCCTTTAAGACTATACATGGTATGAAAATTAGGCCTTTGACTAGTTTATGGGGCGTCAGTTCCCTAGACTGGTTGGCACGCTTAGCATGTTACCACACCCCTGTGGACATGGTAACATGACTTACAAGACCCCACATAATCACCAGCACTATACATAGCTTCCGCATGCACACTACGTCTCTCTGAAGCCGGGTTGCATACACCTGGCTTCTAAAGCTCAATGCTGTGAGGGAAAAAAGCTGCAGATAAGTCTGTATAGTGCAGGTAATGATGTCAGGTCTTGAAAGTCAACTTAACCGGGGGGAGGAGGGGTGGCAAATGCTATGTTGGCCAAAAAGTCTGGGGAACTAACACCCCCTCGACTAGTCAAATACCTAATTTTTATATCATAAACAGACTTTAGAAATACTTTTTTTTAAAGATCTGTTTAAGTGTACAAAGAAATGAAGCGACTGTTAGGCAGGTACTGCTGAAGGAGTACTTGACAGGTTCCCTCTAACTCTATATATCCCAGTCTGGATAGAACTGCAAGTCACAGAATACACAAAACTTTCACCCGCAACGAGAGCGCAGCGCTACCTGGCAATGACAGCAGAAGCAGAAAGGGCTGGTATCCATACTTCTATAGAACATCCAAATAGCACTATCATATAGAAGAAACATAATATTGCCATTCAATGCCTAATATAATTACTATGACTAGACAGTCAAATGTTTAAAAAAGCTCTTTTATAACTAAAGAGGTTTTCTCAACATCCTCTGCAGGAGCGCAACACTCACAGCCTCTTTGGTTCCCACTTGCCAGGACTGGAGTGCCCTTTCCTGATTGAAAGGACCAGTGGCATCTTTGAGCTGCTGTCTGATCTGTGCACTCTCAAATGCTGCAAGCAGTGGCATTTAACCTGACTAGCCAGCTTCAGAACAGCACGTATAAGCTATAATGCAAGAGCTTGTAAGCACTGTGCTACATACCTGGGAGACGCCACTGCCGACAGACTGCAGCAGTGGTCTGTAACCAAGCAATGATCAGTAAATAATTAAAATAAAAATTATTACAAGTACTTTTTGTGAATAAGTCCTTTTTATGTTTGTTTTCAAAACCATAATTTTCTTAAATTACTTGTCCACATGAAGTTTCCTTTTTTTTCAGGTCAAGTTGTAATTTGTAATGCCAGCATTTAATTTACCATTTTTCGTATGAGATGGGGTTTGGTAGAATACAAAAAATGCAGCAATTCTGCCATTTTGTTGTTTGTGCCATTTTTACCTCACAGAAAAAACAAAACACAATCATGTTATTTATTTGTACGAATAGCTCCCAATTGTCCTGGTCTGAAGCTGCATTTCTAGTGAGGGGCGAAACTGCAGTCTACAGCCACCCCTGAAAATGGCACGTTCATCATAGCACCATTTCCAGGCGCTTTACCCGACTCTTCCAGCGGTCCTGTTGGGGGGTGGCACACCGAGTAATAATGGGGTTAATTCCAGCTTTGAATTTTCAAATGGTGCTAACTCTGAAATTCATGGTGTCATGCCAAATTAGACGTGGCCACCATGAATTTCTAGTAAGCAGTAAAAAAACACAACTCTGACAATTTTTTTTAAATTAAAAATAAAACAAAAAACACATTTAAAGACTGCATTTTTATTAGAAAAAAACTCATCAGTCCAATGTAGTCCACAGGCAGAGCAATGTCAGCTCTGCTTCTTTGCTCTGAACAGACAAGCAGACTATTCAGAGTGACAAGCAGGCTGGGACTGACAGTGACCATCAGAGTTCAATCAAGTTTGTAGCTGAGCCATGAACTCGGGTGAAGCCTGATGTCACCGCAAACACTGCTAAAAATTGCTGAGTTTTCAGCAGTGCGGTGACTATCCCCGTAAGTTAATGAGTGGCCCAGGAAGTAGATGTGGCTAGGATGGTGAGACAGCAGGACGCACACCGCTGGACCCGATAAGTATATTGATAATGTTTATTAACTATGTGCTTTATATTACATCCCCTCCCGCCGCATCCCATAACTGTGAAGTCAAAGCTCAAGGTTCAGACTCGAGTTCATGTTACATCCAGCTCCAAACTCGGACTTTACAAAAAGGTCTGGGCAATCCAGCTGATCCAGAGCATTGGGGGTTCACCCATCATTACTCATTTCCGCTGCCCCAGCAGTCAGTGGTTTTGTTCTGGCTTTCTCTCACCTTCCATGCTCTCTGGCTACTTCTCCTCAAGGGGCAGTGCTAGGAATCTCTGTAATGCATAAATTAAATAAAAAATTTCCTTCTAATTTGGTCTCTCTGGAACTGGAACTCATGAATGTCTTGTTAACTGGCAGCAAGTCTACCAATGAGCCACTACCCAATCTGACAGACATTAAAGTATTTGATAATCTTTAGCTGCAGTGCAGGTAGGAAACCCAGATTAATATTATTCAGCTACATAGAGATACATCTGTACACAGCAATGTACCTCTATGTCCTTTCTAAAGGTGAAAAAATAAATATTTTTGTGTTCCTATAAAACAATTACAAAAATGTCAGTCTTTTTTTAATTCCACCCCATAAGGCTAGGGTCACACATAAGCCCTTGGTCCGTTTTTGGCTTCATTTTTGGCATTTTTTTTTTCTAAGTCCAAAAACTGATAGAAAAATGGATTGGATGTAATAAACACCTTGTCTGTTTTTTTCTGCACTTAAAAACATTGCTATGTCAGTTTTTGAGCCAAAAACGTTGCTAGCAACGTTTTTGGGGTCCGTTTTTCGAAAAAAAAAAAAAAAAAATACATTTTTGATTTTTTTTTTTAACATGGGCCCTATGGAAAAACGGATCCGTTTTTTTGGGGTGCCTTAAAAAACCGGATCCGTTTTTTTCGAGAATTTTGGTCAAAAAATTACTAAGTCCAAAAACATTCAGGGGCTCAAGAAGCACCCAAAAAAAACGGATTGGTCATGGAAATCACTTCCAAAAACGGATTTCTATGTGTGACCCCAGCCTGAGTCAAAACAAAAGCCTTAAAATATTCTAGCAGGAGCAAAGACTTTGAACCACAGACTCTGGTGAATTACAGAGAAAATGTTGTATATTTGATGATACAGTGTATCCTCTGACTCCACAGGCATATTTACACTATGCTTACTGATACATTGTACAAAGTAATGTATTTATATGTATTGTATTCTAGGGGTAGAATGAAAGAGATTTTTATTCTTCCGATAAAATACTAAATGTGGTTACAGGTTCCTTTAAAAAAACTGATGTTTTACATAATGCAATGTAGACATGTAAAAACCCCTCTAATATAAGGTTTTACTGGTCTAGCCAATGGAAATTAATTTAAACTCAATTTACTAAAAGGGACCAAATAGGAAATAGTGACCAAAGGACCAAAACTAGCATTGTTCTGTACTGCTGTCTATTGGAGATCATAAACCTTGAATAATTGCTTCGGTCTAATTTCTAGGATATCTGTCTAATGGTGGTTACACCACAATCATTGTATCCAATCTCTGAACCAACTCTGTTGCAGTGAAATCATGGACAGATTGCTCCATGTTGTACCAGCCACAAAATGGAACTATGTGTCCATGATTTCACTGCAACCAGAGATTGGTTCAAGATTGGATACAATGATTGGTGTGTGTAACCCACCATAACAAATTCATCAGTTAATACATTGTATTACAGATTACAGCCCACAACCTGCCATAGTCTCTAAACGCCACAAAATGCTCCTGTGTGTTGTTATAACTGACTGTGCTAGAGTCGCTATTGTTGTCTGAATGTGATTTCAGGGCCAACACTGTTTATTCAGTTGCAAAAAACCTTTCATGGAGCCAGAAAATCACTAGAGAAATGTTGATATGAAAAATGACAATGTTTTGTAGGAAAACAAAAAAATATGTGCATATGCTGAAAAATGTATACACAGAAAGAAAATAAATACACTGAAGGACAGCGGGAAGAGCCTTATGGTATTTTATTGTATTTAGTCCTGATTGCATGTTATTTGAATGATGGCAAAGCCAACTGCGCCAATTGCCAAATTCTGCTTGTTTTATGGAGGAATCTATTAAATGGCCATGTGCAAGCACACTGTCATGCTAAACATGCACTGAGTGCTGCCAGAAGATTGCTAATGTAGAATATCCGGGTATGAAGAAAAGGCCTCCCTCCCACTTGTGTTTAAAACACATGAGTTCAATTTGTTAAAAAAATCAGATTGCTTTTGCACTAATCTTATTCAAAGGATGTGTAGAAAGGAAAAGGGACTTCAGACTACGCTACCTCTCCAATAAGGCTAGGGTCACATTTATAAGTGAAATTGCGTTCACCGCATCCAGATCTGGATGCAGTGAATGCAATTGGCTTCAGACAAGCAGGATTGCTGAAGCCGCAATCCAGTAACCAGATAGTTTGCTCAACCCTGCTGCCGCAGGGATGAGCAAACTGTTCTCTGTGTTGTAAAGTAGTATTTTTATTAATAAATGTGTCTATACTGTCTCTAGGGGGTGCCCACCTCCCCTAGAGACCTATCACCCACTCAGGTGGGCATATAATGATTTAATATCTTATGTACAGCAGCCGGCTCCTGTCAGCTGCTGTACATTTTTATGAATGAAGGCTCGGCTCCTCTGAGAGCAGCGCACATACTATAGCTATTGTAGGTATAGTATGTGCGCTGTCCGAGGTCCTGAAGGCTTATACAGTAAGATCTATGGGCATCTTTTAAAAGCTCAAAACCAGATCAGGTATTAAAAAAAACCCTGAAGTGTGACCCTAGCCTAAATCAATCTATTCAGGTTCCTTAGAATTTACATGGTGATTTATTTTAATGTGTTTCAAACTTTACATCATCTTCATCAGGAAAACCACAAAAAAGGATGGTTCTTCCCTTTTTCTTTCTACACATCCTTTGGACTCTATACGTGGGTGGACTGCTGCATGCCATGGACCCATTGATATCAAGGATATTGCATGCTTGTTTAGTAGTTGTGATGCATCACAACTAATCCAGGTGAGCCTGCACAATTTATTCCCTTCACAGATAAACACTATTGTGCGCCTCTGATCCTTTCCAGTTATTTTATTCCTGATGCTAATGTTATTTGTGGCCATGTTCACACACATGTGTTTTTTTGACCATCTTTGCGTTTTTTGGTGTGTTAATGCGTTTTTCAGCAGAACTTGCGTTTTTTTTCTCCAGTCCAAAAAATGCTACATGCAGCGTTTCTGGGTGCTGGAAAAAAACGCAGGGGTGTTTTCCCAAAAAACGCATGCGTTTTTTAACATGGAACCCTACGGGAAACACATGCGTTAACGCAGGGCAAATACAGACACATGTGTTAACGCTAGCGTTTGTGGAAGTGGGCACCAAGTACTGTAAAAAAATATTTTTCGACAGCACCCCTAAAACCTCTTGGTCGACAAGAAAATAAAAAAAAAATTCCACCCGGTCAACCCAAATTTTTTCTCCATGAGTTTTTGGTTATTTGGTGAAAAAGTGACTAAGTACAAAAACGTTTTTGGAGCTTTCAGACACACAAGGGATATTTTTTGGCACTCTTAAAAAAAAACGCATGTGGCTTTAGGAGTGCTAAAAAAACCGCAAATTGTGTGTGAACAATGCCCGTGAGGCAGTATTCATCGGCGAGTTTTACCTTAACTGGAATCAGGTTGAGGAGAAAAATCACAGCATGCTGCATATGGCCGTGTAAAACAGTGGATACTCACCAATGTAAGTCAATGGATTTAGAATAAAAGTGAGTGTTGTACACATATGGTCCGTGTGCCATGTGATTTTTTTTTTTCTGGCGTCCATTGATTTACATTGGTGAGGTCTTGGCCTTTTTACCCACTAAGTCACAGTACCATTTTTCACATGCATTTTTGGAGACCTGCGTTTTCAAAAACGCATGTAAAAAATGCACCCATAGGCCTCCGTGTTAAAAAACGCATGCCCTAATAGCCAAAAAGCATGTGTGACTGTCCCATGCGTTTTTGGAGCATATCCAAAAACGCATGCGTTTTTTAATAAGGGGCCTTATGGAAAACGCATTAAAAAACGCATGTACAATTAGTGCCATTCAAAAACGCATGCGTTTCCCATAGGAGCCCATGTTAAAAAAACGCATGCGTTTTTCAAAACGCTCAAAAAAATACTACAAGCACTATTTTTAGGTGCAGATTCAAAAACGCAGCCAAAAACGCAGGGAGCCATCAGAGACCTTAAAAAACTCATGCTGACATGAAAAACGCATGTAAAAAAGCATGCGTTTTTAAAAGGCACCAAAAAAACTGTGACCACAGCCTAATTTCAAATAGCAGTATAGATAGACAATAGAAAAGATATACAGAAAAGATAAAATAGAAAACTAGAATAGATATCTTGCACCCTGTAGACACTCTTGAACCTAGTTTAATCTAAAATATAGATAAATTAAAAAATTACATGGGGTTGATATCAGCTTTGGCGGACCTGCATGATTTCTTTTTATAAATTTCTGATTTTTTTTCATCAATTAAATAAAACAAAAACAATACATATTTGGTATCCACGTATTTGTAATGGCTATGTCAGTTTTATGGCAAAACGAATGCTGTAAATAGAAAATCCAAATGTAATTATAAAATTTTACTTTTTTGCTATCATCTGTAAAAGAAAATCATCACAGCAAGCATTGCATTAGCTGTTTTGAAATACCGGCATGTATCAAATATGACAAAGAAACTGAAGAAAAACACAAGTGATTTTGGTTATAATGAAAGTTTCCTCATAAGGAAAAGATGACATACAATGTGGTTGGCAAGCAGATGCCAGCACAGGGTATAAAAGGTCATCATTCGTTGTTTGAGAGTATCTTTTCTTAGATTGCAGGACAAGATATTGGCCTGTGTGCTGTTGTTGCGGTCAGAATCTTCAAGTGGGGGCAGGTTTTATAGCAAAATCAATCATTAAAAGGGTAAGAATGAAAGGGTGAACATAACTTTAATGTCTTGAAACAGCATTCATTGTATTTGCAATTAGATTGGATTGTTACAATGCCAACTGCTGAACGTGCTTCATTGGAATCCGAACAATAATGTGCTGTAAAACTGCACAGCTTTGATTTTAAAAGTTGTTTTACAAGTAGGTGATATTCACTATTTGGGAGATTTTATTTCAGTTTAAAGGGAAGCATGACAATGCTGTCCAATCTGGAGGCATCATATTATAGGGTTGAGCAAGAGAAGCTGAGCAAATTGATGTATAGTTTTGTGAAAAAAGATTCAGAATAAGTCCGGGTGCACACGAGTGTGTGCCCAACCCAATGTTAGGCTGGATTCACATTAGCGTTTGCAGCTGCATGCGTCTGGCATGCAGACACAAACGCAGAGCGAACGCAGACATTCTGATGTGAACGCAGCGGTGATTGTCCGCATGCGTTCCCATGGTATGTCATGCTAAATGTGCCCGCCCACCCAATGAGAGGTGTCGGCAGCCGGGAGGCGGAGATTAACAGCGGCCAGGAGGAGGAGATCATCGTCGTGGTGAAAAAAAGATTTGCTGCTGATCTCCTCCTCCTGGCTGCCACCGCTGGAGATCAGCGGCATCGAAGAGCAAGAGATCAGTGGCGGCAGGGAGGATGAGATCAGCGGCAGCGGCCGGTAAGAAGAAGAAAGAAAAAGAAAGAAGGAGAGACACCAGACACTTACTATGGAGATTATGGTGTGATCTGCAGCATCTGCCTGTGCTGTCATGCGTATGAGACTGCGGATCCATTGAGCTCCATTCATTTTCTGTGTGCATGAGGACGTTTGCGTATGAAGCAAGCGCTCTCAGATGCACAAAAAATTCAACATGTTGCATTTGGCGGGCACTTATAGAAAACGCATCTGAACGCAAACGCATGCGAACACAGTCAAACTCAGGTACCATGAGTTTCCATGTTAAACATGAGAACGCAGTACGCATGCGTTTGGTTGCTTTTGCATACGCTGTATTCAGAACGCAAATGTGAAACCAGCATAAGGCTGGAGTCACATTTGCCAAGGCAATTGTGGTTGCCGTCTCCAGATCCAGAGTCGGTAACCGCAATTGCCTTCACACACATTTTGTTGGAAAAATGAGTGTAGGAAACCGCAATCCAGTAACCGGATTGCTTTGGATGTGTAATCCGGATCAATGCGGTTACTGTATACTTTGTTCATCCCTGCTGCCGCAGGGATGAACAAAGTGTTAAATGTGTATTAACACATTAAATATGAATATTAGCTGGTGGCAACATGTCTCTAGTCGGCATTAACATTAGGTCTATGGAAAGTGCACCCCCATAGACCTAATGTTAATGGTTACAGGACCTCAGTCAGCGGCAGATACTATACGTACATTACGTACAGTATCTGTTCTACTGTCAGGGGAGCCGCGGCTAAATTCATACATTTGTACAAAGCCCACAATAGCCGGCTTACTGTAAATGCCTTATTAACCCCTAACATGCTGAGTGGAGTGGACAGCATGTCTCTAGGGGGGGTGGGCAACCCTTAGAGACATGTTGCCCACAGCTAATATTCATATTTAATGTGTTAGTACACATTTAATACTTTGCTTATCCCTGCGGCAGCGGGAATGAGCAAGTATACGGTAACCGCATTGCTCGGGATTACACATCCTGAGCTAATCCGGTTACAGCATTGCGGTTGCCAGAACCGCTCCGAAAACTGCAGCCTGCCTGCATGATTTTTTAGCGCAGGCTGCAGATCTGGAGACCGTAACTGGATTGCATGTAAAGCAATCCGGTTACCATATTGGGCTCCTATGGGGAGCGTTTTCTGCTCCGGTTTTGAGCTTTTTGAAAGCTCAAAACCGGATCAGGTTTCCAAAATTGAGCCGCAAATGTGACCCTAGCCTTAGACAATGAAGCAGCTCAGATTTGGGATGTTTTCCTCAGCCCTAATCAGACTGAGGAAAAAATTACATCATGCTGTGATTGCTCGCGAGTCTTGGCTCACACCCATACAAATCTATTGGTGATGGTGAAACATCGAACTGCACTTAGATGTCATTTGAGTGCAGTGACATATACACCGAGGCCGTTAATGGAGAAAATGGAGAGATTAATCTCTCCATTTTCTCTGTACCTGTGATCTGATTGCAAGATTGTCTCACAGTTGCATTACACTCGACTCATGCTTGCAACAGAGCCTGAGCCGAGTGTCATTATCATATCACAGTTGATGCTTTTGTATCGTATGCCTTGCTCTCGTGGGAATCTGGCCTAACCTTCTCCATTTAACTCTAACTCCTCTCCATTTACACCCTTGGCCTAGGCCAACTCATTGAGTTTCCACGGCATTCAATACCACCTCTACACCGATGATACCCAGCTCTACCTGTCCGGCCCTGACATCACCTCCCTACTATCCAAAATTCTGCAATGCCTGTCCGCATCTCATCTTCTTCTCCGCTCGCTTCCCTAAAACTGAACATGGACAAAACTGAGTTCATCATCTTCCCCCCTAGACGCTCTTCCCCCTACCCGAGCTATCGATCACTGTCAACAACTGCTCACTCTTACCCATCCCCCACGCCAAGTGCCTCAGGGTAATCCTTGACTCTTCCCTCTCCTTCAAGGCCCACATCCAAACCCTCGCCACTGCCTGTCGACTTCAGATCAAAATCAATACCTGAATTTGCTGTTTACTTGACCAAGACACTACTAAAACACTTGTCAACACCCTCATCATGTCCCGCTTCAAGTACTCCAACCTCTTGCTCACCGGCCTCCCTGCTACCTCCCTTGCACCTCTCAGAACCATCCTCAATTCTGCTGCCTGACTCATCGACCTGTCTCCCCACTACTCCCCTACCTCCCCCTCTGCCAAACCCTTCAATGCTCCCCACTTCCCAGAGATGATCCCGGTTCAAAACCCTAACCTTGACATACAAGGCCATACACAACCTGTCTCCTCCATAACATCTCCGTCGTCGTCACTCAACACCTCCCCTCACGCAATGTACGCTCCTCTCAAGAGCTCCTTCTCTTCTCCCCTCGCATTTCCTCCTCACACAACCACATACAAGACTTCTCTCGTGCATCCGCCATACTTTGGAACTCTCTCCCTCAGCACATCAGACACTCTCCTACCCAGGGTACCTTCAAGAAAAACCTGAAGACTCACCTGTTCCTTCAAGCCTACAACTAACTCTGAACCGAGTGCAGATCGATCAGCCATGATCAGTAGATCTATGGAAAAGGTAAAATGAGTTATCATTGAGAATATTTTAAACAGAATTCTTCATTCTTTATATGTTATATGTAATATATACTGATAAAATGTGGTAACCAATTATTTTATGGTAAGGGTGCTTGATTATTAAGTGTTAAATCCTTCTATCCAGGAGAATAATGTTCCATGAAACAATTAAAGTACCAGTGCATTAGATTAAGTTATTTTGGTGTTAAGTGAATAAGTGAACCATTGTGAACAACTAGTATAATCATCGTTTAATGTCACACATATCCTTTGAATCTCTTGTTTATGTATGTTTTTGTTTTATTTCCAGTATCAGTTGAATTGATCAACGAAATGTTGAAACAAAGCGTTTTATTTGGACTTATATACACAATAAAAGACTATTTGTTCGCATTACCTTGAGACTCTCTAATCCTTAAAGAGGACCTGTCACCCCCCTAGTGCATGGCAATCTAAATGCACAACTGAATGCAGCATGTCTGCTGCATTCAGGGAAGTGCTCCCCCATGTCTCTAGCCCCCTTATGCACTGAGATATACACTTTATAAATCTTACATTTACTGAGTCAGGAGGGCATTCCTTATTCTGGAGTCAGTACTGGCACAGGGCTTTTCCCTGCCTCCAGCTGCTCTGCGCCACCTTCTGCTTCTCTGTTCCTTCTCCTTATTGTGTCTGCCCCCCTCCTCGCCTGCGCCGACGTCTAAGCTTCTGTTCTCACGCAGGTGCACAGCGAGGCCGTGACATCAGCCGCCATGCTGCATTCAGTGGTGCATTTAGATTGCCATGCACCAGGGGGTGACAGATCCTCTTTAATTTCGTGTGTCAAAGTTAACCACGAGACTATGTATTAATTCTTCGAAGCACCTAACTACTCAGTGAGCCAGGTTACTCCAATCTACAACCCACTCTGAGACCTAATCCGCTGCACCATCTCACGCTCACCTCTCCCCCTCCTACTGCCTCCCCACCCATTCCCTATAGACTGTGAGCCATCGTGGACAGAATCCTCTGCCCTACTGCACCTGTATGATTTAATTGTCGTCATTTTACGTTCTTGTCCTCGTGTGCCCTTACACATGTAAAGCACCATGGAACCTAATGGCACTATATAAATATATAATAATAACCTGTGTTTTATTCAGCTCTTTCTGGTACTTTTGGTCAAGTTGGTGGTTTGTCAATAATTGACATCTATCTCTTTATGCACACTTGTAAGATAGGCCTGGTGGTGCTAAAGTCACAGACAAGGGGCTCAATGTTACCTCAGGCCCCCTGGCTACCTCCACAGGGAATTGTAGACAAGTATTTGTGTGAAGTCGAGTTTCTGTACCTGCTACCTTCAGGCCAGAGACCTCTTGCTTCTTCACCATCATCACTGGAGGAAAACATTGCACTAGAAATTAACCACACATGGAGTCAACTTTAGTGGATGTACAGGGGTTCATCCGGAACAGTTTAAAGATCCCCCAGAGATACTTGCAGCTTTCTTCCTCTCACTTGATACTTCATCTTCATAAGGGGGTACCTGTTCTGTTCTAACTAAATGCGCCAGGGGTTCATGAATTTAAACACAGCTAAACCTTTATACTGAGTCCAATTAGAAGACTGTAGTGAAGTCTGTGCTTTATTGAACGTTGCATTATAATTTGTATGTGGTAAAACTGGAAACAATGAGAATACAAACAATCAGTGCATGGTACAGCAGAATACACATAATACATGGTTATACAATATGCACAAACTAGTAACTGATCTAGATTATGACTGGCTGAGCTAGGCTAAAATTAGAGAGAAAACAACTACAGAAGGCATAAATACATACCGGCAATGCAATCGCATGGGGACAGTAATAGAGATGTCTCTTCTTGGAAGCAAGGGTAAAGGAAAATGGGGGCTGAGCTACCAGAATGCATTGCAAGAGAGAGGAGAATGAGATGAAGAGATAAAAATAGACAGCAAATAGCATTGGCCGCTAGAGGGAGCCAAAGCATTACAAATGAAAGGAAGGTTTTCTACTTCACTGGAAACATTCAATGATGATTTCTATGGCTTTAATAGCCAATAACAAACATTATGCAAAAAACATTTGGAAATGGATTGAATGTCGGAGACAGAACACTCACCGTCTGGCATCACTGGATGTCACTATCCCTTTTTTCCAAGGGCAACAGTAGAACCAGTTTGGATACCGATCTGAGAAATGTCTTAGGTTCATTCCCCTTAGTCATTCTTAGTTCAACCTTGCGGACTTTACCATCCTTGCTCGGGAATGTCGCGGTAACTAGTCCAAGTGACCATTTTGTCCATGGCTGCAGAGTAGACAGATATTGTTTGCCCACCTGTCCCAGAGAGCATTTGCAAGACTCTGTACCTGTCTCCATTGGCGCTTGTAGAGGTTCTTGGCATCTAATCCTCCTGGAGGGGCACTGGATGGTCCTGTTTTCTGGGTAAGGAGAGCAGCTGGAGTCAATAACAAGGGCTCCTCAGGGTCGTTATGAACTGGAACTAAGGGTCTTGCATTGATTATAGCTGTGGCTTCTGCCATGAAGGTGATTAGGCTTTTGTGAGAAAGCCTTGCTGCTCCTGCTTGAAGAAGAGTAGAGTCGAGGATTCTCCGGACTAGAATAATCATCCGTTCCCAAGATCCTCCCAAATGCAAAGAGTGAGGTGGATTGAATGACCATGTGCAACTTTGCTCACAGAGAAATCTCTCAAGAGTTTTGTAGTCCAGATTTGAAGGTATTCCCAATTCCTTTGCAGCACCAATGAAGTTGGTACCTCTCTCGGACCGTATATGCTTGACAGGACTGCGGATGGTGATAAAACGTCTTAGAGCATTGATAAACTTGACGTGTCAAGGCACTCGATGACCTTTATGTGGATGGCACTGTTTGTCATACAGGTGAACATGACTGCCCAACGTTTACTATTAGCTTGGCCGCCTCTTGTCCATCGTGTCACAACTGACCATGGGCCAAACACGTCGAGACACCAAACTCTGGTAAAAAGAGGGTCTAGGGCTGAGTCACTTTCTGCAGCTAAGTACGGCCATCTTTTGTTCACCATGGTTCACCAGGTTGTGGTAGTGTTGTACTATTAAGTAAGCAACATGGCATTTACCAGGGAGTATGAGAGGTAGGGATGAGCGAGTCGTGAAATAATCGGACTTACTATACTCGTAACGTGTAGGTCCCAATACTCGGGTACTCGTTACGAGTCCAGTGTAAGTCAATGGGAAAGGTGAATGAGCTGAGTAATGTCTCTGCTGGACCCTACAAAGTTGCCTGGGGGCTGAGGAAAAGGCTGAAATGGGTGCATGATTGTTCAAAAGCAGGCAATAAAAAGTTGCCAGCTTTTAAACAATCACTCAGCCCCATCCTCCGCTTCCCCGCAGCCTACCATCCCAATCCTCCAGCTCCCCCCGCCGCCTCCCATCCTGATCCTAAGTTAGGACCGGGCAGGGAGCGCAACACCAGTGAGCGGGGAGTGAAGAAGCCGGGCTTTCCCATTCGGTGGTGCAGTCCCGCTCCTGAGCTGCTCCCGCTCCTGGTGCTTCGCTCCCCCCTCGGACATAACTTGGGATCGGGCGGGGAGTGGGCATCAGGGTGCGGGCAGCATACATCAGGGAGTGGGGAGTGCAGCCTCGAATGGCCGGCGGTGACGTCTTTTCACTGCTGGCTTTCCTGACTGGTTATTTCACATAAACAGCTGAGGTATCAGCTGATGCTGATCAGCTGTTCATTTGAAGTAGCCGCACAGTGCTGTCAGAGAGTTCATGTGAGTTCATGCTTGACTGCATGAACTTACATGAACTTTCCCACGGCCACACAGCTCAGCTACATCTCTGTTAGAGGTTCTCTACCAGAGATGTAGCTGAGCTAAAGAAGAAGACTGGATTGGACTAATTCAGACGGAAGATTATTTTTTTTAATAAAATGGAGTCTATAAGAGTTGTTTTGTTTTTTTTTCTAATAAAAGATTTTTCACTGTGTTGTGTTTTTTTTTTAACACTTTACTAGAAATTCATGACGGTCATGTCTAATATTGGCATGACGCCATGAATTTCAGGCTTAGGGCCAGCTGATAATACAAAACTGGCCCTAATCCCTTTATTAACCAGTGAGCCACCGCACCATCAGGGCCCTGGATGAGCTGGGTATAGCGCCAGAAGATAGCGCTTCTATGCACACGCCATTTTCTGGGGTGGCTGCAGACTGCAATTTGCAGCGGGGGAGAGGGGCAGAGAGCTGGGCCTTCCTGCGCTGCAGATTCCAGCCCCCAGCTGCCTAGTTATACCTGGCTGGACACAAAAATAGCCCCAAATATTTTTCTTTTAATATTTCATGAAATTCATGAAATAATAAAAAAAAAGGGCTTCCCTATATTGTTGTGTCCGGCCAGGTACAAATAGAGAGCTGGGGATTGGGGGCAGCCCATTCCTGCCTGCTGTACCTAGCTGGCATAAAAAAATATGGAAGTCCACATCATTCATTAACGATCAGCGATCTCAAAGCGGGGGGCCGCTCGCTGGTGTGTGTCACACACAGCGATATCACGCTGCTACGTACAAAACCTGTGACGCTGCGGCGATATCGTTAGTGTTACCGCTATGTAACGGGGCATTAACTGCAATCTTAGCAATCTTTTTTGTCAGGAAAGTATTGAAAGCATTGAGAGGGATTTACGACTTGCCAGGTACCAGGAGGTCTTGTGAAAGTCTGGTAGCATGCAATTGTCCAAATAAATGCAAATATATGAATGCACAAAACTTGCCAATACCTGGCAATCAGCTATTGAAACCATGTCAACAGCCTATTTTGCCTTCAGATGTTGAAGTGAATGGCACTAGATAGCTTAAGGAATGTAAGTGAACTAGATACAATTAACCTTATTTAGTGTCTTCATTACATTTGTTACCATTATAGATTATTGTAATTAACATTAACAATAAGCTAGGTCACATTACTTGTCCAGCTGATTGCGTTTCATCTTAGAACTTCCGCACCGCATAGCGTACGCTTAAGTGCTGAAACGCTGCCTAGTTACTATTTTACCTCACAACTGTCACACAGGCACTGCTGGTGCCTTACGCGCCGACAGGAATGTTACGCAGCGCTTCCTGTGCGCGCTGTAAGCACACTCCAGCACTCTGGTACAGGTTTGAGGTAACAGGTAACTAGGGGCAATCGTTTTCCAGCACCACATAGCGTTACCGCTATGCGGTGCTGGGAAAAGTTCTAAGATAAAACCGCAATCCGGTAGGCTAGGGTCAAAACGTAAATGTGACCCTAGCCTAAGTTATGATAGGTATACCAGTGAGTGCCATTACCACTGGCCAAGTAACTGGAACAGCAAAAGATTTAGGCTAGGCTTTACATCACGGTTTTCACCATCCTGCTCTGTTCGTTTCTAAAAGAACAGAACAGGATCTATTTTAGCCTCACATGTAGCCCTATGATGCTGGATTTGTCATAAATGGCCATTCCGGTTTTGTGAATTCAGTCCCAGATTAATTTCTGTCCTGTTTTTTTCCTGGCCCCAAGATCGGAGACTGCTCCGATGAACAAAACGGACCAAACCGGAAAGAAATGAAACGTGACGATCCAGCACACATAGCTGGGAGTCTATGGGCGCCGGATTCGGGAAAAAATTAGATTGTTGCTCGGATCCAGTTTTAGTGTACTAAGCATACTCAGTACGCTAAAACTGCTCTGTTCATGTAATTTCACTTTTGCAGTGTATTTTCATACACTGCTAAAGTGAAATTAAGTAAAGGAATGTGTTAAAAATAAAAATTAAATTCTCACCTGTCTGCCGTGTGTCCCACGATGCATTCATCTCTGATGCTAAAGAACTTTAATCAACTAACCAGGAAGGGGTGGGGCAATCCGATCAGCTGATGGGTAACATGACCGCATAAGAGCGGTTTAAATCTTTAAACCGCGCTTATGCAGTCATGTGACCCATCCCGCTGATCGGGTTGCCAAGTACCTTCCCGCTCAGCTCATTAAGATCCCTTAGCCATCGGAGATTAATGCATCACGAGACACACAGCGGCAGGTGAGAATTTAATTTTTTTATTTTTAACCATTCCTTTACTTAATTTCACTTTAGCAGTTTATGTAAATACACTGCTAAAATAAAAATGAACAGCGCTGACACCACTTGCCTGGCTTTGCAGGCTTGGGCTCCCCCAGCTTTTTCTGTGTCTAGATCCATCAAAATCCTGGATCTGGATACAGAAATGGCATCCAGAGCTTACAATCCGGGCCTGTCCGTTCCTGTCCATGGGGTCCTGCTAAAAACAAAACCGTAGTGAGAAGCCAGCCTTACAAGATGAGTATAACTTATTTTGTTACTTTTTCACATTCCCAACTATGTCATTTGTTTCTAAATCAGAAAAATCCCTTTATCACTACTAAACTCCATCTGTGAAGTTAAGCTTGAAAAGTCAACAGTTAAAAACATGACTATACCAGTTTTAGTGGACATGTCACCTTGATGTAAGCTATTAAGTAGATTTCTGTATAATAGAGGGCATCTTCGCATTTTAAAGCTTTTTTATATTCTCATTAATTGCCACAGTCAGCTGTAATGCAAACTTCAGAATATTAGCATTAAATAAGAGGTTAGTCACTTGCGTGTAATTACTGAGGAAGCTGTGGGCAGCTGCATCATGAAGTAAAGCATGGCACTCATAGGCCTGTTAGCATTGTTCTCTGTCATACACTACCTCCATGAGATACTATTTTCTCTGCTAAGAGCACTATTTTTGTGGAAAAACATCTTCATGATAAATCATGAAATGTAGCATACATTCATTTGTTCCTGTTAACTTATACAATACAGGATGGCCTTTAAATACTTTGTCCAGTATTACACAAATACTTTCAATTTGGTGTAGTAGTATTATATTTCATGCAGGAAAACATGATTAGTAATGAGCGATTAGTAAGATATTCAGGTTAGGATAACTCTAACCGAATATTTTGAACGAGTAACGAATTCAGTGCAAGTCAATGGGGAACTCACTCAGATCCGAATACTGAAACAGTTCCAAGTATTCAGTTAAAGCTATCCGAACCTGAATATCTTTCTTACCACTCGCTCATCGCCATTTATGATGTCCAATTAAATATCTAATATTCCTAATAATCTTCTTATTTTCAACACTGCTGTAATGGGAAGAAGGCAAAACAGAAAACATTTTATTTGCTTTCCTGGTGTTTAACTTTAGGCCCTATGTTCAGATATGGTGATCCAATTTACAACTGCAGTACCTGCATTGACTGACACTTTCTATCTTCACTCTTCGTTTGGTTATGTGGGGATATGTTTCAGAAAAATTCAAATTACAGGAAAAAAAAAATCAGTATTTTGTTCCTCCCAAACATTTCTCACTTTTGCAGAAACTTAAAAATGAGTCTTAGGACAATTGGGAAATCTGGGTCAAAACTCACCTGCTTTCATTCTGCAACCAAGCACCTCTCTTCTTCCATTCCGGAAACCTTTAGACACCAATTGACACCCATTATATGACAGTGCATATGACACATACATATAGTAATGGCAAAATTAGTCAAGAATTGCAATGTTGGCCCTGTTATAAGAGTTTTCTGGAGTAAAATGTGACTATTTTTTTTAAAAAAGGCAAAGGTCTCAATATAATTGTAACTTCTTTTGCTTTTCTGTGGTCCAGATAGTCATATCTACAAAAGCCAAAGCCTGGATTTCTAATAGGATTTACAGTATACCACTAATTGATGGAAATCATAGTAAATTTGTTGGGCTGAAAATGTTTACAAATTATTGAGAATAGCATAAAAACATAATAAAGTGCAATAAGATTTATTCTGGTGTAGAGCCAGTAGTACATTTTCCTCCTAGTTGGAAACATTGGGATACATATTTTTTGCTAAGTACCGACTAATCCTAAAAATTTTGCCAAGATGTTATTCATTTGCTTGAGTATTTTATTTCTGACACTATTATAGCTTGTGTTTAAATATATTTAGAACAATTTCATATTAAAACACATTGTATAAAACAGATTGCTAGAAGAATATATCCATCAACCTATAAACTTCAAGGATATTTTTGTACTCTCCTGCTATACATTTAAGGCTAGACTCATTAACATTAGGAGAATGGAAAAGTCATTTTAATATTCTGCACTGCAAGACTAGCTGACTTCACATGAAGTAAGATCTATTTATCCTGTAATATAAGAGAAGGGTCTTGGGACCTTCAGATATTTATTGAAGGAGCTGCTGTGCTTTGTAACAAGTGACTTGTCCTCCGAGCATTTCTCAGGTCATTTGTTTCGCGATCCCTAACTACATAGGAACACAATTTAGCAGGGAGGTTTAGATATATGTTATACAAGAAGTAGACAGACTAAATGACTCAAAGGGCTCATTATCTCTGTTAAAGAAAGACAGTGTTCCAACTTATTCCTTGTATTGCATTTCTGGCATTTTTAAACTAGAGACATTTGCAGAACAAGAAGTCATTTTGTTTTAAGTAATTTACTACTAGGAGTATGTGCCAAGAACCAGTGGCACTTCTCCAGGCCACTGATGTCTAGATATTTTACAGGGATTTTATTCACACTAAGGAACATGTGAAAGCTGCAGTTATTTACATCGATACCTGAATCTGATTTGTATATGCAATTTAGATAGTAATTTCTTGACTGAACATCTGGTCTTTAGAAAGTTTGGCATTTTGTTAAGTATGCATAAAATCCAAAAACATGTCTTCTCCCAGCATAAATTCCAAGAGTATTTTCTTTTACCATCAGTATCTCTATATAAGGGTAAATATTAAACCTTTTGTAATTTCCTATCAAGTATAAAATGTGCTTGATTGTTGTGCTCAACTACATAAAAATGGCTAATAGAGCATGTGCGTACAGAACTCCACAACTCGGCATAGTCATCACAAACAACTACATATTAATATGATATTACCTTTTATTATACAAGGACTACACAATAATCTTTGTTGTGCTACATTAAGTATCCAATAAGTTGTGTGACCCAAAAATCTTAGAGACTATTCGATCCTGAGTTGTAGGCCATGTTCACACACAATTTTCGTTTTTTTTAGCACTCCTAAAACCACATGCGTTTTTTTAGGATGCTAAAAAATGTCTCTTGTGTGTCTGAAAGGAAATACAGCCTTTTTGGACTTTGTCATTTTTTCTTCAAAAATGCAGGCAAAAATGCAAGCGTTAACGCAGGGTGCATAAATGTGCCATTTGAAAACGCATGCTTTCCCATAGGGCCCCATGTTATGAACGCATGCTTTTAGAAAACGCATGCGTTTTTTCAACATGGGGCCCTATGGGAAACGCATGCGTTAACGCAGGGCACTATAGGCAACTGCGTTAAGCATGCGTTTCCCATAGGGGCCCATGTTAAAAAAACGCAGGCGTTTTTGGGAAACCACCCCTGCGTTTTTTTCCAGCACCCAAAAAATCGCTGCATAGCAGCGTTTTTTGGACTGAGGGAAAAAAACGCGAGTGCAGGTGAAAAACGCATGTACACTCAAATGTACCCTGCGTTAACGCACCTGCGTTTTTTTTAACAGCCCAACACAATGGGCAAAAAAACGCATGTGTGTGAACAATGCCGTAGTCTGGTTGTGAAAAAACAGACAAATCCCATAGAAGTTAAGCAGTTACAGGACTTACAAACTAGACTAACATGACTTTATTGCATGTGACTTTTAACCTTTGACTAAAATTCCAGTAGGATTGGATTTGGCAACAATTGTGCCATGGTTGTTTTAGGTTGCCTGCCATAAAAGCAACCAGGTTGATAGTCATTAGATGTTGCAATATAGCATTAGCTTTAATCATTCAGATTCAGAGAGAATGTCATAAGAACTTTACAAACATGTTCTTTAGAATTGTTCGTTTTTGGGTAACACAAGTATTCAGTAAAGCAATTAGGAGGTAAAATGTCAAATCCCCTCCTCATCTGCCCCCTGGTTTCCTGCTCGCTGTGGGTCCATCAAACTTCTGAAGATTGACAATTAAAGGGGCTGTCCCACAAACAAAGTTCATTTTAATCAATAGATCTTAGAATAGTGATGGGTGAACCCGAACTGTAAAGTATCCAATTCGTACCGGATACCTAGTGTCTGTGCAGCGACCCCAAATACATACTTCTCAGAGAAATCCGTGCTACTAGTCGAGTTTGGCCACTCAGATAAAGCTTGTTAAAATGCTACAGCACAGCCAATCAGCAAGCTTTATTGGTGCAAAATGGAGAATAAAGCAAGACAATTCTACTTATTGAATGAGTTTGCACGCCACTGTCACACTGAATCCTGGGTCTGCTCATTAAACCTTATGAATATTCATTGCTTCTCCTGGTCACCCTCTGTGACAACATCTGTGCTTGGTTGTCCTACACGTAGGGATGAGTGAGTAATGAAATATTTGTAATTTCTATACATGTAACGAGTACTTTGTAATGCTTGTGTACTCGTCCAAATAGCGAGTCCAATGTTAGTCAATTCATGATAGGCTCTGCCCACACACACCCGGTTATAAAGCAAGTGTTTTTCAGACAGGGCGGAAGAATGGCCTTTTTTGCATTTTTAATAAAATTAAATACCTTGCTGTGCACCACAGAGAGAGCCAACTATTCAATCTGCTCTCACTGGGGTGCCAACTGCCTTTGTGTACTAAAGGGAGCTGACAATTTGTGTCAGATCATTCACAATCGACACATCACTCATGAGCACCTGCGATACTCGCTGAGTAACTAATATAGCGAATACTGTACTATCTGCACGAGTAGCGAATAGTAACGATTAAACTCACTCAATACTACCTACACATACTAATGTAAAACATGGCTGGGGTACTCCGGTATTTTGATTACCAGTGCAGATAAAGTCGACAGCTGTAGATTGCAGCACCACCTGTGTGAGCTATAATGGCTGGGTATCAAAATACGGGACTCCACACCGTTTTTGTATTATTTAAAGTTATTAAAAAAATCCCCAATTTTGATACCCAGCCATGGTAAAGCACACAGCAGGGGGCTAGTATTCTCAACCTGGGAAGGCCCATGGTTATAGCCCATGGTTATTGGGTCCTCGCCAGGCTAAAAATAGCAACAGCCCAGCCACACAGGAATTGGTGCATCCATTAGATACACCAAATATTGGTGCTTTTCCAGGCTCAACCCGATTGTCCTAGTGCAGTGGCAATCATGGTAATATAAGGGGTTAATAACAGCTGTATTTTGTCAAAAATCACAGCTGCCATCAAGCCCTAACTTAGTAAAAGGTAAGTCAAAAGAAAAAACACAAACACTAAAAAATCTGTTATTTGAAATAAAAGACACATACACATATTTTTAACCCCTTTATTAATACCCAAAACACTATACAGTGTTGGCCAAAGTATTGACACCTGTGCCATTCTGTCAGATAATACTCAGTTTCTTCATGAAAATGATTGCAATCACAAATTCTTTGGTATTATTATCTTCATTTAATTTGTCTTCAATGAAAAAAACACAAAAAGAATTGTCCTAAAGCCAAAGTGGATATAATTCCACACCAAACATAAAAAAGGGGGTGGAAAAAGTATTGGCACCCTTAGAAAAATCATGTAATGCTTCTCTAATTTGTGTAATTACACAGCACCTTAACTTACCTGTTGCACCTAACAGGTGTTGGCAATAACTAAATACACTTGCAGCCAGTTGACATGATTAAAGTTGACTCAACCTCTGTCCTGTGTCCTTGTGTGTACCACATTGAGCATGGAGAAAAGAAAGAAAACCAAAGAACTCTCTGAGACTTGAGAAACCAAATTGTGAGGAAGCATGAGCAATCTCAAGGCTACAAGTCCATCTCCAAAGACCTGAATGTTCCTGTGTCTACCGTGCGCAGTGTCATCAAGAAGTTTAAATCCCATGGCACTGTGGCTAACTTCCCTAGATGTGGATGGAAAAGAAAAATTGACGAGAGATTTCAACGCAAGATTGTGAGGATGGTGGATGAAGAACCTCGACTAACATCCAAACAAGTTCAAGCTGCCCTGCAGTCCGATGGTACAACAGTGTCAACCTGTACTATCCATCGGCGTCTGAATGAAAAGGGACTGTATGGTAGGAGACCTAGGAAGACCCCACTTCTTACCCCGAGACATAAAAAAGACAGGCTGGAGTTTGCCAAAACTTACCTGAGAAAGCCTAAAAAGGTTTGGAAGAATGTTCTTTCTTTTTGGGCAAAGGCATCAACATAGAGTTTACAGGAGAAAAACAGAGGCATTCAAAGAAAAGAACACCGTCCCTACAGTCAAACATGGCAGAGGTTCCCTGATGTTTTGGGGTTGCTTTGCTGCCTCTGGCACTGGACTGCTTGACCGTGTGCATGGTATTATGTAGTCTGAAGACTACCAACAAATTTTGCAGCATAATGTAGGGCCCAGTGTGAGAAAGCTGGGTCTCCCTCAGAGGTCATGGGTCTTCCAGCAGGACAATGACCCAAAACACACTTCAAAAAGCACTAGAAAACTTCTAAGGTGGCCAGCAATGAGTCCAGACCTGAATCCCATAGAACACCTGTGGAGAGATCTAAAAATGGCAGTTTGGAGAAGGCACCCTTCAAATATAAGGGACCTGGAGCAGTTTGCCAAAGAAGAATGGTCTAAAATTTCAGCAGAGCATTGTAAGAAACTCATTAATGGTTACCGGAAGCGGTTGATCGCAGTCATTTTGGCTAAAGGTTGTGCAACCAAGTATTAGGCTGAGGGTGCCAATACTTTTGTCCGGCCCATTTTTGGAGTTTTGTGCGAAATGATCAATGTTTTGCTTTTTGCTTCATTCTCTTTTGTTTTTTTTCATTGGAGAAAAATTAATTGAAGATAATAATACCAAAGAATTTGTGATTGCAATCATTTTCAGGAAGAAACTGAGTATTATCTAACAGAATTGCAGGGGTGTCAATACTTTTGGCCAACACTGTATGATGTCCCACAATGAATCCAGCTCTGCTACATGTAGAGGCTGCTATGATGGAATACGCGACCATTCACTTCAGCTTCTAGCACATAGTGACAGCTGCGGGGGGCTTACCTGCTGCCAACAGTGAACTCAGTTGAACCCACTGCTAAATTATTAAATTGCTGGATACGGCAGCAGAAAAGGTCACCAGAGTTTACAGTCAGAGGCTCCCTTACTGCCCTCAGCAAAAGCAGTAGAACCCACTGCCGGATTGTCAGACTGCTGTGCCGCCGTACACACGCATTTCAGTAATCTGTGATTGAGTTTAATGAGTTCACCTGAAGTGAGTTTGCAGAGTTTATAAAATTTTGCACTAAATCTTCAACTCCTGGCAGGAAAATGCACTAAAAAAGCAATGCTGGTTTTACGCCTTTTTGATGCACTTTTGGTGCAGTTTTGTCACAACACTGCATATAAATCCTTATTCCAGCAAAGTCAATGAAAATTGTGAAGTTATTTTCCTTTCCTTTCTCTTAAGGTACCGTCACACAGGGAAACATCTCCAGCAACATCACCGGCAACTGACAGGAGAGCGCACGTTTTTGGCCGCTGGCCAAGATTGCTGCTGAACTGTCAGACGAGGAGACATCGCCGGCAACGCAGTGGCGATGTTGAAAGCAACTATCACTGCCAGGGTTAATATCAACCCTGGCAGCGATCATTAACATTGGACTCCATGTTGGAAGTTGCTTTCAACATCGCAGTTGCGGTGTCACACTGGGCAATTCAGGCAGTTCGCCTGAGCAACATCGCCGGACATTGTCCTGAAATCAGGTGATGTTGCTCAAGCAACTATCACCGTTGCTATCGCCCTGTTACACGGGGCAACGCACTGGCAATGTTGCTGCAACTTTGCCACGCCCCTGAGTTGCCAGCGATATTGCTGGAGATGTTTCCCTGTGTGACGGTACCTTGAAGGCCCCGTTACATGGAGCAACATCGCCAGAAACTCAGGGTCGTGGCCAAGTTGCGGCAACATTGGTGGTGAGTTTCCCCGTGTAACAGGGTGACTTCAATGGCGATAGTTGCTTCCGCAACATCGCCAGGTTTCAGGACAATGTCCTGAAACCTGACGATGTTGCTCAGGCGACCTGCCTGAATAGCCCTGTCTGACATCGCAACAGCGATGTTGCAAGCAACGTCCCCCATTGACTGCAATGTTAAGGATTGCTGCCAGGGTTGAATTTAACCCTGTCAGCAATAGTTGCTTTCAACATTGCCGTCGATGTCTCCTAGTGTGACAGCTCACCAGCGATCTTAGCCAGCGGCCAAAAACATGCGCGCTCCCGTTAGTTGCTGGCGATGTTGCCGTAGATGTTTCCGCAAACTCATTGAGAAATCTGAAGTTTTGTGCACGTGTTTTTTTGCCTTTCAGAATCGGTGCAGACATGCAATTGAAACCAGACGTGTACATTCACTATATAAGAAGACACATATACGTTTTTTTATATGAAATCAGAATAAATCTTTCCTGTTTTAAGTCAGTTAGGATTACCATAATATATTTATATATTTATATAATAGCGAAGTGTGTTATCCACTTCCATCCCATTGTCCAAAAAATGTGTGTCACTTCCACCCGCACCCTATTAACACAACCAGGTGATGGGCATGCTAAAATAGCACTTACTGGTAGCACTGAGGACAACCGAAACCCAGTGCACATGCCACCTGGTCCACACTCCTGCCTGCTGCTCACCCCCCAGCCCACTCCATGCTCCCACCTGCCCGCTGCTCCCCGCTCCAGGCTACTGCTCATCCCCTCCACACTCCATCTTGCCAGCCAGCCCACCAGGCTGGCTGGAGCCTCTATACCCGGGTGGCAGATTTCCATTGCCGGCCCCGACTTGAGGACCGGGGGGGGTGGTGGTGGGGGGGGTGCTGTCAGCCTGACTTGAGGACCGGGGGGGGGGGTTGGTGGTGCTGTCAGCCTGACTTGAGGACCGGGGGGGGGGGGGGGGGTGCTGTCAGCCAGCCACAGCCCTCGCCTCATCCCGGACCTCCAGCGTCATGTGCTATCGCCGCGCCGGCCGACTCCCGACTCCCGCGGCCCGTTTCTGTAGGGGGCGGCCCGAAATGTGGACTATACCACCAGCCCAGGGGGCACCTGCCCCCCTGCCACCTGGGCCAGCCCGCCCCTGCAGCCCACCACCCCACTGCTCAACCCCTGCCCACTCCATGGCGGCACCTGCACGCGTGCTGCTCACTCTCTGCCTGCTCCACGGCTCTGCCTGCCCACTCGCCCACTGCTCATCTACTCTACCCCACCTTCTTACTGTTCACCCCCCACCCGCCCCTTACTCCAGCCATTTTGTTCAATTATATATTTATTCTTGCACTAGTGAGCAGCATGGTGTCTCAGTGGTTAGAACTGCAGTCTTACATTGCTTGGGTCCTGGGTTCATATCCCACCAAGAAAAAGAGTTTGTATGTGCTCCCCATGTTTGTGTGTGTTACCTCTAGGTTCTAAATTTTTCCCACACTCCAAAGACATACTATTAGAGAATTTAGACTGTGAGCACCAATGGGTACAGTGTGGCTGGTATATGTAAAGCACTGTGGAATTATATAAATGAATAAATAATACTATATATATATATATATATATATATATATAAAGTGTGTAAGGGTAGGGTCACATTGGCGTTTTTTGTTTAAAATCCTGATCCGGTTTTGAGCTTTAAAAAAGCTCAAAACCGGACCAGGAAAGGCTCCTGATGGAAGCCTATGCAAAACACCGGATGGCTTCACAAGCCATCCGGTGGCCGGGTCCGGCACTGCTGCCTGCGTTTAAAATCATGCAGGCAGCAGTTTTCGCAGCGTTTCTGGGACCGCACTGCGGTCACCGGATGGCTCAGGATGTGTAATCCTGAGCCATCCGGTAACTGCAGAGTGTGCGGATCCCGATCGGCCAAGTTAATAAAGATTTAATTTAAGTACAGAACTGACTGTTAGAGGTCTGTAGGGGGGCTTAGACCCCCCTACAGACCGGGCGGCCACTTCTATAGTGTTCTTCTACAATTGTACCTATGGCACGGGCTGATCTGAGCTCCGTGCATGTGGTCCAAATATCCCCCCTCCCCCTATCACTATACAGGGGTGCATACACCCCTGTAGTACAGTACTGCTTTATTTAAGTTATAAACAGCAAGATTTGTCCCAAACGGAAGATAATTAGATATTTACATGTTCCATAGGCAGAGTCGAGTGATTTCCATGGGCGGGGCTGTGTGCAGTAGCCTCCGCCCGCTCCTTCTTGATGCCCGCCCCCTCTGGCCGTAATCCAGTGTTGTGGGGGTGGCCGAGTCGTTAAAGGGGCGTGGCTAACCGCGGCTCATGGTTAGCCACGCCCCTTTAACGACTCGGCCACCCCCACAACACTGGATTACGGCCAGAGGGGGCGGGCATCAAGAAGGAGCGGGCGGAGGCTACTGCACACAGCCCCGCCCATGGAAATCACTCGACTCTGCCTATGGAACATGTAAATATCTAATTATCTTCCGTTTGGGACAAATCTTGCTGTTTATAACTTAAATAAAGCAGTACTGTACTACAGGGGTGTATGCACCCCTGTATAGTGATAGGGGGAGGGGGGATATTTGGACCACATGCACGGAGCTCAGATCAGCCCGTGCCATAGGTACAATTGTAGAAGAACACTATAGAAGTGGCCGCCCGGTCTGTAGGGGGGGTCTAAGCCCCCCTACAGACCTCTAACAGTCAGTTCTGTACTTAAATTAAATCTTTATTAACTTGGCCGATCGGGATCCGCACACTCTGCAGTTACCGGATGGCTCAGGATTACACATCCTGAGCCATCCGGTGACCGCAGTGCGGTATTCTGCACACATTTTTGAATAAAAATGTGTGTGACCGGAATTGCATTCACCGCATCCGGATCCGGATGCGGTGAATGCAATTCATGTTTGCAATGTGACCCTACCCTAAGTCAACTAATCACATATGCCGACACAGAGGGTGAGGCTACAGTCTGACTGCAATCAAACACAGATGCTGTCACAGATGAGTATGGGAACAAGTGAATATAAAGGTACCTTTACACGCCGCCACTGTGCCTAGCAACAGGTATCCACCGCACATGCACGTTTTTAACGGTGGATACCGATCGCCGATGCCGCATATACACGCCGCCATTGCGTTGTCAACTGAAGGTATCTTTGTTCCTCGGAAGTTCCAACAGATCCTGCGGCTTACTTCCTGTTGAATACCTTCCCCGCTTTACACGCTGCTACCACAAAGGAATATGGGCGTACATCTTTCGTGCCGCAAGTATATAGGCATGACAGAGTTGTGTATTCCGTGACGCAAAAACGTTGATTGGAGAATGCAATAGCGTCCTGATTGGCCAGCCTGCGCAGGAAGGCTGGCTAATACATGACGCCATTGCAATTGTGTAGTGTGAATGGTCAGCTCTTTAAATATGGCGCCCTGTGAAAGGACAGCCAATGGTTACACAGTAGCCCCCACCAATGATCGCTGATGGGGCGTGGTATCCATGATGCTGTGGCATGCCCCTGGGAGTTCACTAGGTGACGCAACATCCATGCCTGTGCCCCGTTTAGACACCACTGCCATGGCAATTGTGCCTTTGTGTTGCCTTCGGTTTTTTAGCACGGCTCAGAAACAGGTATCTGAGTCAACTGTAGGACACCGGGAGGAATTTCCCTATTTACACGCCACCATTTCCTAGCAATTTCATGGCAACAGGCACAAATATCCCCAATGCCAGGCAGTTGCTACCTTGCAGTGGTGGCATGTAAAGGGGCCCTTAGGGATGAGTGAGTATACTCGCTATGATTCGGTATTCACCGAATAATTGCGGTATTTGGCTACTCGCTACTCTCTGAGTATCTTATGTGTACTCGGGAGTAGCGAGTAGTCCGAATACTTTCGCAGTGTATCTATAGATAAACTGTGAAAGTAGCCTAAAAGTGATTAAAAGTTGTTAAAAATAATAAAATTACATACTCACCTGTCCGACGTCTGCACCGGGACCGGCAAAGAAGACATCCGATCACTGGACAAGGACCTGTGACTACCAGCCAATCAGATGGCCGGTAGCGATCTGGCCAATTAGATGGTGCCACGTCACAACCACGTGATCGCTAGCGGCCACCTGATTGGCCAGATTGCAAGGTCCTGACAGTACACGTGGTTGTGACGTGGCACCATCTGATTGGCTGATAGTCACAGGTCCTTGTCCAGTGATCGGAATTCTTCTTTGCCGGTCACGATGCAGGCGTCGGACACATGAATATGTAATTTTATTATTTTTAACAACTTTTAATCACTTTTAGGGTACTTTTATAGATACACTGCGAAAGTATTTGTACTCGCTATACTCGCAACGAATACCGAGTACCGGTACCTAATTGTTGCGAGTACAGCGAGTACGAATATTACGGTACTCGCTCATCCCTAGTGAATATGCATGAGGTTTAATAAGCAAATGCAGTGTGACAGAAGCGCCAAAACCTAGTATGTATAATTGTCCTGTTTTATTAGCCTTTTTGCTTCCTTTTGCCTCCACCTAGCTTTTGCTGCCAACATTTTAGAGCACTAAAGCTTGGGTCCCCATAGATAAGGTTTTGGTGTTCAAGCTCAAGTTCATGTCAAGTTCGGTACCCGAACATCTGCGAGTTTGCCCATATCTAATAATAAGTCCCACAATTGGATGTGTTTAAACAAATATGTTCTTGTGCTAAAATAATCTTACAGATGTGCTCTTGTTATGTATTGTGGTCTGATCACACCACATCTCCTAGAAGTAAAAAAGTATACAGGCTATTCTAGGAAAATCTGGGCTCCAAAAATCAAATGGCACTCCTTCTCTCCTGATCACTGGCATGTGACCAAACAGTACTGTACAGTCACATGTGAGGGATGCTGATTGCTCTCAGTGGGAAAAACAAGATAACATGAATGATAGAGGGAAAAGGGAGAGGGAAGTTTCTGCTCACCAGGATGTAATTAGTAGAACCTCAGTTTCTGCAGACAGTGCATGTAACAGTCCTGGCTTCGGACAGAGGTACAGTCCAAGTAATTCACATATAAGATTCCAGCACTCAAGTCTTATACTTCTGAATATTTATTTATGAATTCAATGCCAATGGCTCCACGACTAAGGGCCCTTTCACATCTGCGTTTTTCGTAATTCGCGGCAGATGCGGTGAAAAAAACGCATCTGCCGCGTTTACCGCATAACCGTTCCACTTGCGGCGCGGTTGCGTTTTTTTCTATGCAATGTATAGGGGGACTTGCGGCAGATGCGGCAAGTGCGGTTTTGCACTTGCGGCAGGTGCGGCCGCGAAAAAAACCGCAGTAAGCCGCGGTTTTTTTCGCGGCCGCACCTGCCGCAAGTGCAAAACCGCACTTGCCGCATCTGCCGCAAGTCCCCCTATACATTGCATAGAAAAAACCGCAACCGCGCCGCAAGTGGAACGGTTATGCGGTAAACGCGGCAGATGCGGTTTTTTTCACCGCATCTGCCGCGAATTACGAAAAACGCAGATGTGAAAGCACCCTAAGACATTTATTGTCGAAACGCGTCGGTGAACACATTGGTTGTCCTTTAATGTGATGACATTGAATTCATAAATAAATATTCAGAAGCATAAGACTTGAATGATGTAATCTTATATGTGAATTATTAAACAAGATAACAATCTTGTAGTTGTGATACCTTTTAATGGCTAAGGGAGGGATTGTATTGCCACAATCATGAGAAATTGGGGAACACATTTTAGAGCCATTATTTACCTATTCCCTTTGTCAAAATTGGAAATCTGGGATTAAACCAACATTTTAGTTGCAAAAATGTAATTATATATTCTTTACTGCCCACTTGTATACAATTTTGCGACACATATTGCCAATGTGCTCACAGCAGATATAGATGAATACATTGAAGGGTGCAGTTTGTAAAATGGGGTCACTTATAGGGGATTCCAGCTATTCTGACATCTCATCAGGGGCACTGCCAATACAATAATATGCCGTGTCTACACTTCTGAACTTTGCACTGCACCTCAAAAGTAGTTTTCAATTATGTACAAGTTATCACTGTACTCAAGAAAAATTGCATAACAGATTGTATAATTAATTTTCTCTTATTATCCTTGTGAAAATACAACATTTGTGACTAAAACAACATTTTTGTCAGAAAAATTAGATTTTTTTCTTTTAACGGCTTGCAACGTTCTAAAATTCTGTGAAGTATCTTGGTTCAAGGTGCTCCCTACACATTTCGTTGAGGTCCTTGAGGGGTCTGCTTTCCTAAATGGGTTCAGTTGTGGGGGCTTTCCAGTGCTTAGGCATATCAGGGGCTCTCCAAATGCGACATGGCATCCGCTAATAATTTTAGCCAAAAGTTTTGAGTTTGAAAAGTCAAATGATGCTCCTTTTCCTCCAAGCCCCGCTGTGCACTCAAACAGTAGTTTCCACCACAAATGGGGTATCAGCATACTCAGGAGAGGTTACATAAATTGTATGGTGCAATTTTTTCTTCCGCTCTTGGGAAAATACAAAATTTGGTGCTTAAAGTACATTTATGTGGGATTTTTTTTTTTTTGTATTCACGGCTCAACGTTCTAAAATGCTGTGAAGCACATGGAAGTTCAAGGTGCTCACAGCACATCTACATAAGTTCTTTGAGGGGTCTAGTTTCCAAAATGGGGTCACTTGTGGGAGCTTTTGGCACACCCCAGGGCTGGGGTACTCAGATCCCGGGCGTAGCTTTAAGGGACTGTCACTGATGGCCAGTGCACGGATCCGTGGCCCTGGTGGTCACGAAAAAGGGGTTTAGTAAAAATAGAATAATAAAAGTTTTTTAACGTGATGCCATCTGCAGTATCTGGTGATAGCACCAGCGCTGCCAGCAGACCTCCGGGGACGATGGGTAGGCACCAGGAGGATGTCGCTCCCTGCAGGCAGAGCAAAGTCCCCAGGGCAGTGAGGTAAAGAAATGGTTTTGCACCGGGAGAGGCACAATCTCCTCCTTAAGACTGGAGTACAGGTGACCAACTTAGTAAAAATGAGACATAGGAGACCTTCTTGCTGTGCACAGGTATTTACTGGAAACTAGTCAAGGCAATTCTTATCAGTACACAGTCACACAGTCACGGGTAGCTGGCCGGCTAGTCACCAAAGGATGCCAAGTCTCTCTGAGGCCCTCTACAATGTTCCTTCTGGTAACAACTTCTGTCCTTTTCACTCACTGCGCTCTTCTTACTATCCGTGTGCGGCCCTGCATGGAGCCCTCTTCCTACCAGGCCTGTTGGGTATGTAGAGGTTACCCTTCTCTCTAAGGAGCTCAACCCAGTTTGGAGCTCCTGGTGGGGACGCGTGTCTCGAACAAGGTCGGGGCTATATGAAAGGCCTTCGACCCACCAGGTTTGGCGGCTCAGAGCTAAACTTTCCTGCACCGCACTCGGAGCCGGTACTCCGTCTTGGACTGGGTTCCCTCCGGACCGATTATCAGGACGGTCCGTCTCCGACCTTGCTCAAGCCAGGGATCCCCCTTCTGTCTGGGCTGTCTTCTTTTACAGGCACCCTCCACTTCACTCTTCTCATGACTCACTCACTAACTGCCACTCCTTCCTGCTCTTCTTATTACACTTAAGCTCCTCCCACTGGTTACGGGTTCAGACAATGGGTCCCCTAGCTCTAAGGGTATGAATGCGTAATCTTGCATTTCAAAGGTCAAATAGCGCTCCTACCCTTCTGAGCCCTGCCATGTGCCCCTACAGATGTTTTCCACTACATATCTGACATGGGCCTACTCGGGAAAAGTTACACAACAAATTGTATTGTGGAATTTTTTCTGTTACAATTGTGAAACTACAAAATTTGGAGCTCAAAGAATATTTTGTAGGAAAAATTAGATTTGTAATTTTCATGGCTCAACTTTCTAAAATTCTGCTAAGGGATATATCCCTGATGAAGGTGCCAAGCTAGGCGCCGAAATGCGTTGGAGGAAGGAAAATAAAGCTTGGAAATCTGCTTGAGGAAAGTTTGACTCTTTGGTGAGTTTTTTTGAGCCTGGAGCAGCGCGGACCGTGACACACCTGCTTTCCCATCTTCTTTCCGAGTACGCTAACAAGGTAGCCGTCCGCGGAGTGGGAGCAGTGTCATGTACCCATCAGCGTCACCAAATTCACAGGCGATCACAGTGCGTTGCCCATGGCATCCATGTGCGATGTGTAGCCCCACATCTGAGCTGTCACGTGTCACATTATAGTCCACAGTACAACTTCCAATACACGCGGCCAACATAGCGTGCGCTATTCAATGCATGCGTAATTGGACTGATGTAGTGGATGGTTGTGTCGGTGAAGATATGTGTGGTGCTGAAGTGACAGCTCTTCTAATATGGCGCCCTGTGAACTGACAGCCAATGGGAACACAGTAGCCACCACCAATCATCGCTGACGTGGCACGAACTCCAGCACGCTGTGCCACGCCTACGGGAATTCAATAGGCGACGCAGATTCCATCACTATTGCCCATTCACACGCCGAAAGCCGGGAATCTCGCCTTCATGATTGCCTCTGATTTTGGAGCAGTGCTCTGACATCGGAGCCAGGCAACAGGTGTTTTATCGCTGCCAAATTCCCCAATTACACACTGCCACTGGGAGGCAAATTGACAGCAATAGTTTCAGGGCGACATATCGCCATCAGGATTACCACAAAAAATTGCGGCGTGTAAAGGTACCCTTAAGCTCCTGAAGGCTTAATAAACTTTTTTAATGTGGTTTTGAGCAATCTGAGGGATGTGGATTTCAGAATTGTGTCACATTTGGGTATTTTCCATCAAATGGGCCTATAAGTACTTCAAATTTGATATTGTCCTTAAAATTTGTGTAAATTGTGTTGGAAAAAATTAGAAATTGCTGATCAACTTTTCTTCTAACTTCCAAACCCCAAAAAATGATCAGATCCAGGGATGGTGTATAGACAGTCCACCTGGTGGAAATAAAGAAGGGGGGTCTTTTACCTGAAAACTTGTGACTGATTATTTAAAGCAGCGCGGACTGTCTATACACCATCCCTGGATCTGATCATCTTTACACGTGCTACGTGGCGGTGGAAGTCCTGCAGCAGCTTATAAACTACATGCAATAAAAACTAGTTGTGGGTGCACACAACTAGAACAGGTAATTGCACCTCTTTTTGATCTGAGTGTGGAATCAGTGTCATATTGATAGGGCACTATTGCGCCTCGCTGGTCTCCTTTATCTTTTTCTAAACCCCAAAAAATGATGTTTAAAAAATTGTGGTAATGTAAAGTAGACATGTTATAAATGGTTTTTATTAACTATTTTGTGTGCCAGAACTTACTAGTTTAAGGTTATAAACTAGTTTGAAAATCTTGAAATTTTCAACATTTTTTTTCAAATTTCCAATATTTTTCCAAATAAACATGAAAAATATTGGCCTAAATGTACCACTAGCATGGAGTACAATTTGTCATGAAAAAAATCCAAACATTCTCAGAATCACTGGAATCTGTTGAAGCATTCCAGAGTTATTACGTGATAAAGTGGCAGAATTAAAGAAAATGGCGCGGTCATGAAGGTGAAAACAGTCTCAGAGGTGATTAATAATAATACCGTATATACTCGTGTATAAGCCGACCCGTGTATAAGCCGACCCCCCTACTTTTGCCCCAAAAATCTGGAAAAACCTATTGACTCGTGTATAAGCGAGGGTGGACCTCAGCACAGGTATACAGCCCCAGCAGTGTGGTATACAGGCCCCCCCAGTGGTATACAGGCCTCCCCAGTGGTAGTATACAGCAGCCCCAGTGGTAGTATGTAGCATCCCCAGCAGCCCCAGTGGTAGTATACAGCAGCCCCAGTGTTAGTATATAGGAGCCCAGCAGCCCCAGTGGTAGTATACAGCAGCAGCCCCAGTGGTATATACAGCCCCAGTGGTGTATACAGCCCCAGTGGTAGTATATTGCAGCCCCAGTGGTGTACACAGCCCCAGTGGTAGTATATTGCAGCCCCAGTGGTGTATACAGCCCCAGTGGTAGTATATTGCAGCCCCAGTGGTGTATACAGCCCTAGTGGTAGTATATTGCAGCCCAGTGGTGTATACAGCCCCAGTGGTAGTATATTGCAGCCCCAGTGGTGTATACAGCCCCAGTGGTAGTATATTGCAGCCCCAGCGGTAGTATACAGCAGCCCCCGTAATCCAGGGCCCCCCCAGCCTTACTCCGGTCACCTGTAAAGGAAACTATACTTATCACAGTGCCGCTGTCCGCGCCCGCTCGCACCCGCTCGCAGCTGCCGTACGCGATCCTCCATCTTCATGCCTCTTCTTCCTGTTTCCTGTGCTCGTCGCAGGGAATGACATCATTGCCTGCGACGAGCACAGAAACAGGAAGAAGACGCATGAAGATGGAGGATCGCGTACGGCAGCTGCGAGCGGGTGCGAGCGGGTGCGGACAGCGGCACTGTGATAAGTATAGTTTCCTTTACAGGTGACCGGAGTCAGGCTGGGGGGGCCCTGCATTACGGGGGCTGCTGTATACCGATGTATACATAGGTATGTACCGATGTATACATCGGTATACAGCACTGACTCGCGTATAAGCCGAGGGGGGTACTTTTCAGCCCAATTTTTGGGCTGAAAAACTCGGCTTATACGCGAGTATATACGGTAATAATAATAATAATAATGTGAAGGGGTTAAATAGATATGTACCTTTTCTTGATCCCCCACACTTTTGTTTTGGCATTCATTTGTCCCTCATGGTCTATGCTCAATTGTTCAGTTATGAACACACCAGAAATGGTTTGAAATCGAAGGCCACATGTGTTTTTTTATTATTTTATACCAGTCTGAGACATGTAAGAAAAATACATTTTTGGAGAACAATTTATCCCCCTTCACATGTGCATATAAAACATCTACGTGAAAAAACAATATCAGTGACGACATCAGTGTTTTCAATCAACGTCCTATCAAGGTGTTTCTGTGTTCCATCTGTGTGTCATCAGTATTTTTCTTATATGGCTAAAGAAATAAAGATGTTACAAATCTTTTTCTACTATACTTTCACTGTTAAAGGGAACCTGTCAGGACGTTTATGCCCCCCCAGCTATCACTGTCTGGAGTATGGAGTAGGTTTAACAAAGATAGCAGAAACAGTAGTACCCAGGCAATTGTCTTTACAAAACTTACACCAACTGAATTTCTCTGAACCGCCAATTGCATGATAGAAACATACACACCATGGTCAACTTCCTATACACGACCAGTTGAACACGGCTTATGAGATGGTGTAAGTTGTTTGGGGCGAATTGGACAGCTCTGTCTTGATATAATGATTAGACATGGATGAATCTTTGGAAGTTCAGATACAGTGTGGTTTGCTGTACGGGCATGTGTTCGCTGAACTTCTGGACCCCATTCAAATCAATGGGAGGCAAAATCAAGGGCCTAGGAAATACTGTCAAAGGGTCACAAAAGCTGACAAAAACAGCTCAAACCATTTTATAGTGGAACCTACTGTTTTGGCACATACATTTTTTTCCTACACTATTACTTAGCAAGCTTCACGCTGCTGTCATACTCGCCATGCTTCCAGGCCCGCTCATGAACCTCAGATATCCTCATGACTTCCCTGAAGTTGTCTCAGGTTACACAGTAGTATAACACAGCAGGGAATCTTGCTTTGTGACCTGAGATAACCTCAGTGCTCATAACACTACCTGTCTCGTGGGAGCCACGATATCGCGCGAGACGTAATAGATATGTCTCACCGGTATTGTGAGACAGGGCATGTGAGGAGGGGTGATGTCAGGAAGTGCAGTGCAGTTCAAATTTGTAGGATAGCCCTGTGTGAGCCCTCAAGTCTGAACTGCAGTAATATTTGTGATGGCACTGCTTGTCATACTCTTATGCATACCTGCATGCCTGTACTCACAGCATATGGGAGATGCTTTCTGTGAACGTGACCCCACCATATTTTTGTAAGGGCCCGTGGTCCACAATACTTTGTTTGATGCTTCTTTGAAGCAGACTTTTAGAATCTGTATCGAAATCTGCATATCTATCCTGAAACCAGCAAAGTCTATGAGGGTTCAGAAGCCATTTGCCAACGTTTTTTTCCTTGCAGATTTGGTGCAGATTTTGGGGCAGGAAAAAGAAATCTGAACCACATGTGCAAGGAAAGAAAAGCAACATGCAGAATGAAAAAGAAAAGGGCGCATGTGTAGACACACAGGGCTATTTGTATAAATAAAAAGTGCCAGTGCACTCACCTATAATGGTTGTGTACGTCTACACAACCAAGATTAAGTGTGTGGTTACTGGGGCTCCGGGTCACCTCTCTCTATTATGGGTGCCATCCTGTCGGTAAGCGTGCTTACCCCACCTGATGAAGACGGCTTAGACCGTCGAAACGCATTGTGGCAGTGGTATTGGAGGAAGAATAAAGGTCGGTTCTTATCCATTAATTTGTCCAGTATTCTTTTGGCGCTCCCTGAGACCACTTTACTATTGTTTTTATGTGAGAAAAGCAACATGGGCACAGCACTACTGACCTGACTTAGGCTGGGGTCACAGTTGCATTTTTCACAAGCGTTTTTGGAGACCTGCGTTTTCAAAAACGCATGTAAAAAACGCACCCATATGCCCCCATGTTAAAAAACTAAGAGCAAAAAAGCATGTGTGACAGTACCATGCATTTTTGGTGCATTTCCAAAAACGCATGCGTTTTTTAATATAGGGCCTTATGGGAAACGCATGCAAAAACGCATGTACAATTAGTACCATTTAGTGCCATTCAAAAACGCATGCGTTCTCCATAGGAGCCCATGTTAAAAAAACGCATGCGTTTTTCAAAACGCACAAAAAAATAGTACATGCACTATTTTTTGGTGCAGATTTAAAAACGCAGCCAAAAACGCAGGGAGCCATCACACACCTTAAAAAACTCATGCTGACATGACAAAACGCATGTTAAAACGCATGAGTTTTTAAAAGGCACTAAAAAACGCATGTCAACTGTGACCCCAGCCTTAGCCAGTACTGTTGTACAGGAGTGTGTGTAGTGTCTTGCATTTCCATACTTCTGACTGTCAAGCCAGAGACATGTGGCTTGTTCCCCAAGTAGGGCAGTATCAAAGCACATGTTTGCAGAAACAGTCCAGCACACAAGGAGTGAAGTATAATAAAGTTTACTGTAATATATATATATATATATATATATATATATATATATATATATATAAAGAAAAAAATTGTTGGCTTAACCAGTGTGCTGCTATTAATTTAGTATATACGGTATATATATATATATATATATATATATATCCAGAAAAAAAATGCTTGAGGAAGGAGGATCAGCTCCGAAACGTTGCACATGAGGCTGGAATAAATCCACATTGAGATCCTATAGGAGTGCTGCCTGTTTTTTTTCTGGATCTAATTGAGGACGGTTGAAGCACCGTTTATACAGGAAGTATTGCACCCGCTTTAATTAATAAGGTTGTGCTGATTCTATTTTTCATATATATATATATATATATATATATATATTAGGGATGGGCGAATCTACTCGCTAGGACTCGTTACTCGGCGAGTAGTAAGGGACTCGCAGGACTCGGTACTCTGCGAGTCTCCCAGTGATTACTCGCACGAGTCCAATGCAAATCAATATCAATCCTAGTTTTGTCAGAAACGCTGACAAAACTAGGATTGCCATTGTTTGCATTAGACTCGTGCGAGTAATCACTGGCTACTGTGCCAGTGATAGCAGGGAAACTCGCAGATAACTGCTGTTTCTTTGCGAGCCGAGTCCAGCTGTCTTCTCTGTGCAGCTCCAGGGTCCTAGAGCCCGCCTGCTCACAGACATTATGTAGCAGTGCTGAGATTGTTCTCAGTCTGCTCATTCCCTGTGTACAGACATGAATGTCTGTGCACAGAGATGATGTAGCAGTGCTGAGATTGTTCTCAGTCTGCTCATTCCCTGTGTACAGACATGAATGTCTGTGCACAGAGATGATGTAGCAGAGCTGAGATTGTTCTCAGTCTGCTCATTCCCTGTGTACAGACATGAATGTCTGTGCACAGAGATGATGTAGCAGAGCTGAGATTGTTCTCAGTCTGCTTATTCCCTGTGCATAGACATCTATATTTATGCACAGGGGATGTAGCAGAGAGGACATCGCGTTTTGGACTGCGTCGGACGGAAGAGGATTTTTTTAATTAAAGATGGAGTCCCTAATGGCTTTTTTTTTTATTTCTAATAAAAAATTTTCCTTGTGTTGTGTTTTTTTTAAAACAATTTAATAGAAATTCATGGCGGTCATGTCTAATATTGGCGTGACCGCCATAAATTTCGGGCTTAGGGCCAGCTGATAATACAAAGCTGGCCCTAACCTCTTTATTACCCAGCGTGCCACCGCTACCAGGGCCGCTGGAAGAGCGGGGTTCAGCGCCAGAGGATGGCGCTTCAATGAACGCGCCATCTTCTGGGGCGGCTGCGGGCTGCAATTTGCAGCGGGGGGTGCCCAGAAAGCTTGGGCATCCCTGCGCTGCGGATTCCAGCCCCCAGCTGCTTAGCTGTACCTGGCTAGACATAGAAATTGCGCGGAGCCCCACGCATTTTTTTTTAATTATTTCATGAATTTCAGAGTCAGAGTCTCAGAGTCAGAGTCTCAGAGTCAGAATCTCAGAATTTCATGAAATAATTAAAAAAAAATGCGTGGGGCTCCGCGCAATTTCTATGTCTAGCCAGGTACAGCTAAGCAGCTGGGGGCTGGAATCCGCAGCGCAGGGATGCCCAAGCTTTCTGGGCACCCCCCGCTGCAAATTGCAGCCCGCAGCCGCCCCAGAAGATGGCGCGTTCATTGAAGCCCCATCCTCTGGCGCTGAACCCCGCTCTTCCAGCGGCCCTGGTAGCGATGGCACGCTGGGTAATAAAGAGGTTAGGGCCAGCTTTGTATTATCAGCTGGCCCTAAGCCCGAAATTTATGGCGGTCACGCCAATATTAGACATGACCGCCATGAATTTCTATTAAATTGTTTAAAAAAAAACACAACACAAGGAAAATTTTTTATTAGAAATAAAAAAAAAAAGCCATTAGGGACTCCATCTTTAATTAAAAAAATCCTCTTCCGTCCGACGCAGTCCAAAACGCGATGTCCTCTCTGCTACATCACCTGTGCATAAATATAGATGTCTATGCACAGGGAATAAGCAGACTGAGAACAATCTCAGCTCTGCTACATCATCTCTGTGCACAGACATTCATGTCTGTACACAGGGAATGAGCAGACTGAGAACAATCTCAGCTCTGCTACATCATCTCTGTGCACAGACATTCATGTCTGTACACAGGGAATGAGCAGACTGAGAACAATCTCAGCACTGCTACATCAGGCAGCAGGCAGGCTCTAGGACCCTGGAGCTGGGGCAGCCAGAACACAGAGAAGACAGGATCTTATCTGTGCGAGTCAGCGATTACTTACAAAGTAAACGAGCAATGCAAATAAATGACAAAACTAGGATTGCTTCAGGCTGAAGCTTCCGAGACACATGTGCGATTTGTAAATCTCACACTACTCGCTATTACTCGCTTCCCCATTCATTAACATTGGACTCGCTAGACTCGCAACGAGTAGCGAGTCCTGTGCTCGGACTCGCTAGAGTCAAGCGATTCCGAGTAATTTAGGATTCGCCCATCACTAATATATATACAGTCATATCAAAAAGTTTGGGCACCCCTCTTAATCTTACTCATTTTTTTTGTTTAAAGTTAGGTTTTTGCCACAGCTATTTCAGTGTGATATATGTAATAACTGATGGACACAGTAATATTTCAGGATTGAAATGCGGTTTATTGTACTAAACGAAAATGTGAAATATGCATTATTTCAAAATTTGACAGGTGCCAAAGTATGGGCACCTCAACAGAAAAGTGACATTAATATTTAGTAGATCCACCTGTTGCAAAAATAACAGCCTCTAGTCGCTTCCTGTAGCTGTTAATGAGTTCCTGGATCCTGGATGAAGGTATTTTTGACCATTCCTCTTTACAAAAAAATTCCAGTTCAGTTAAGTTTGATGATCGCCGAGCATGGACAGCCCGCTTCAAAACATCCCACAGATGTTCAATGATATTCAGGTCTGGGGACTGGGATGGCCATTCAAGAACATTGTAATTGTTCCTCTGCATGAATGCCTGAGTACATTTAGAGCGGTGTTTTGGATCATTGTCTTGCTGAAAGATCCATCCCCGGCGTAACTTTAACTTTGACACTGATTCTTGAACATTATTCTCAAGAATCTGCTGATACTGAGTGGAATCCATGCGACCCTCAAGATTCCCGATGCCGTCATTGGCCACAAAGCCTCAAAGCATGATGGACCCTCCCCCAAATTTGACAGTGGGTAGCAAGTGTTTTTCTTGAAATGTTGTGCTTTTGTGGCGCCACGCATAACGCCTTGTTGTATGACCAAACAACTCAATCTTTGTTTCATCAGTACACAGGACCTTCTTCCAAAATGAAACTGGCTTGTCCAAATGTGCTTTTGCATACCTCAGGCGACTCTGTTTGTGGCGTGCATACAGAAACGGCTTCTTTCGCATCACTCTCCCATACAGCTTCTCCTTGGGCAGTGTGCGCTGTATTGTTGACCGATGCACAGTGACACCATCTGCAGCAAGATGATGCTGCAGGTCTTTGGAGGTGGTCTGTGGATTGTTCTTGACTGTTCTCACCATTCTTCTTCTCTGCCTTTCTGATATTTTTGTTGGCCTGCCACTTCTGGCCTTAACAAGAACTGTCCCTGTGGTCTTCCATTTCCTTACTATGTTCCTCACAGTGGAAACTGACAGGTTAAATCTCTGAGACAACTTTTTGTATCCTTCCCCTGAACAACTACGTTGAACAATCTTTTTTTCCGATCATTTGAGAGCTGTTTTGAGGAGCCCATGATGCCACTCCTCAGAGAAGATGCAACTAGGAGAACACCTTGCAAGTGGACACCTGAAATAACTTTTCTCATGATTGGATACACCAGGCTATGAAGTACAAAGCTCAATGAGGTTACCAAACCAATTTAGTGCTTCAGTAAGTCAGTAAAAAGTAGTTAGGAGTAATCAAATCATGAAAATCAGAAGGGTGCCCATACTTTGGCACCTGTCAAATTTTAAAATAATGCATATTTCACATTTTTGGTTAGTACAATAAACCTCATTTCTAACCTGAAATATTAATGTGGCCATCAGTTATTACATTTATCACACTGAAATAGATGTTACAAAAAAACAATCTTAAACAAAAAAAAAAGAGTAAGATTAAGAGGGGTGCCCAAACTTTTTCATATGCCTGTATATATATATATAAAAAAAAGGGGGAACACACCGGGCACTAACACAACTTGCAATGGGCCTATGTCACTCTCGTGACCGATAGCTGCAGGTGACCGGACGGTGCTGGCAATAGTCAAATAGCCGACCATTCAAAAATCAGAAGAGAAAATAATGCCGTAGGTGGATAATTGAGACTAGAGCGTGTGGACCACTAGGGCTCAATGAAAAGAATGACTTAGCAGTGTTTTTGTAGTGTGCTGGCAAATTTGTATGCACATTTATATGAACACTAGAGAGTCTTATATTCCTGGTCAGGGTTCGGATAGACACTTTGCTAGTGTAGATTGTATCATGATCTACCCCGTATATTAATATCCATAGGATGTAAATAATTTGTATATTTTCGATGTAAACCTTGTTCTTGCTGGTGCATTGCTTGCTGTTGAAGGGCGCTGATACTAGGTGGACTGGGTTTGATCTGGAGAAGGAATTGCGCTTTTCTTGATCATATACGGTAACTACCTGGGTTACGCCAAGCTGTGGTTGAGCTGAGTCCAATTTTTAGTGTAATAGATCGTTATTTTTAAACAATAAGATTGTCATTATCGATGTGTTTGCTTCATGCTGTGTTACGCTCTTATGTATATATGAATAATATGTGCTGTTGCTGTTTATGTTTTATGCACTGTTTGACTACTGGCGGTAGTGACATCATGTCCGGGTGTAATTTAATCCCGGACATGACGACAGACGCCGTAGAGGACCCGTAGAAGCGGTACACGACCGCGAAACGGTGAACCGTCGTCCGCCTCCCCTCCACACCCTCCCTGCTGTGCTGTCAAATCATATGGATTTAACAAGCGATTAAAGAAAGAAAAATCCAACTCCGGTGAGTGCGGCTAGGGATGGGCGAATCTACTCGCTAGGACTCGTTACTCGGCGAGTAGTAAGGGACTCGCAGGACTCGGTACTCTGCGAGTTTCCCAGTGATTACTCGCACGAGTCCAGTGCAAATCAATATCAATCCTAGTTTTGTCAGAAACGCTGACAAAACTAGGATTGTCATTGTCTAGCATTAGACTCGGCTACTGTGCCAGTGATAGCAGGGAAATTCGCAAAGTAACTGCTGTTACATTGCGAGCCGAGTCCAGCTGTCTTCTCTGTGCAGCTCCAGGGTCCTAGAGCCCGCCTGCTCACAGACATGATGTAGCAGTGCTGAGATTGTTCTCAGTCTGCTCATTCCCTGTGCATAGACATCTATCTATGCACAGGGGATGTAGCAGAGAGGACATCGCGTTTTGGACTACGTTGGACGGAAGAGGATTTTTTTAATTAAAGATGGAGTCCCTAATGGCTTTTGTTTTTATTTCAAATAAAATTTTTTCTCTGTGTTGTGTTTTTTTAACCCTTTATTGGAGATTCTTAGTGGCTGGGTCAAACGTGGCCTGACATTAAGAATCTCGGGCTTAATACCAGCTTGTATAACAAAGCTGGTATTAACCCCTTTATTACCCAGCGTGCTACCGCCACCAGGGCCGCTGGAAGAGCGGGGTTCAACGCCAGAGGATGGCGCTTCAATGAACGCGCCATCTTCTGGGGCGGCTGCGGGCTGCAATTTGCAGCGGGGGGTGCCCAGAAAGCTTGGGCATCCCTGCGCTGCGGATTCCAGCCCCCAGCTGCTTAGCTGTACCTGGCTAGACATAGAAATTGCGCGGAGCCCCACGCATTTTTTTTTAATTATTTCATGAATTTCAGAGTCTCAGAGTCAGAGTCAGAATCTCAGAATTTCATGAAATAATTAAAAAAAAATGCGTGGGGCTCCGCGCAATTTCTATGTCTAGCCAGGTACAGCTAAGCAGCTGGGGGCTGGAATCCACAGCGCAGGGATGCCCAAGCTTTCTGGGCACCCCCCGCTGCAAATTGCAGCCCGCAGCCGCCCCAGAAGATGGTGCGTTCATTGAAGCGCCATCCTCTGGCGCTGAACCCCGCTCTTCCAGCGGCCCTGGTAGCGGTGGCACGCTGGGTAATAAAGAGGTTAGGGCCAGCTTTGTATTATCAGCTGGCCCTAAGCCCGAAATTTATGGCGGTCACGCCAATATTAGACATGACCGCCATGTATTTCTATTAAATTGTTTTAAAAAAAACACAACACAAAGAAAATTTTTTATTAGAAATAAAAAAAAAGACATTAGGGACTCCATCTTTAATTAAAAAAATCCTCTTCCGTCCGACGCAGTCCAAAACGCGATGTCCTCTCTGCTACATCCCCTGTGCATAGATATAGATGTATATGCACAGGGAATGAGCAGACTGAGAACAATCTCAGCTCTGCTACATCATCTCTGTGCACAGACATTCATGTCTGTACACAGGGAATGAGCAGACTGAGAACAATCTCAGCACTGCTACATCAGGCAGCAGGCGGGCTCTAGGACCCTGGAGCTGGCAGCCAGCACACAGAGAAGACAGGACTCTTATCTGTGCGAGTTTCCCAGCGATTACAGTTGCAAAGTAAACGAGTCCAATGCAAATAAATGACAAAACTAGGATTGCTTCAGGCTGAAGCTTCCGAGACACATCTGCGATTTTTAAATCTCACACTACTCGCTATTACTCGCTTCCCAGTTCATTAACATTGGACTCGCTAGACTCGCAACGAGTAGCGAGTCCTGTGCTCGGACTCGCTAGAGTCAAGCGATTCCGAGTAATTTAGGATTCGCCCATCACTAAGTGCGGCATTATTTTCTCTTCTGATTTTTGAATATATATATATATATATATATTAGTGTATGCATATATTAGTCTGTCTTGCACACTTTTTGATAGAGATTTACACTGACAAGCAAAGGGGTAACATTGGTTTGAACTTTCCCTTTCAGGTTCCATATTTCACCGCTCAATACAGCTTTGAGTGTGAGACTACCTTGATTTTATAGATAATCATGTTGGCTATGCCATAACTAAATTAGACTTTTAAAAATTATGCAAATGAACAGTTATGCAATTTCTTGTCATGCAACTGCATTGTTGCTGTTTTGCTTCTAAAAATCTAAATTTAAATGTTTATTGTTTGTTAGTTTTTGTAAATGCACCTTTGGCTTTCAACACTGTCTGAATCCTCCTGACATGCTCACTATCAAAATCAAGCATGTCTTGACCGAAATGTAATGGTAGGTCTCTTCTACATCTTCCCATTGTTGGTGCATACTCGTCAACTTGTGTACGTATACAGCTTTTTGTTCAACTCTATCCACCATGTCATCCTTTTCATACCCACAGTACTTTTGTGTATGAGTGTAAGAAGTAACTTGTCTTGAAGGATACTCACATGTAGCTCAACATTGAGACCACTATCGATCCTAAAGAATTTTGCAATGCCTTTGGCTGTGAAGCAACCCCATATCATCAAGCTTCCTCCATGGATCTTGACAATTCCTTCAATTTCCTGATCCATTAGTTCCTTTTTACCTTGTTTATTCTAGACCCCTTTTCACCCATCAGCCATGCTGTGTTCTCACTATTACGAAACATATGACCTGCCTCCACTGCTATGTTTGTTGTGGCAGAACTGATAGAATTTGTGATGAGTGGACATGTTGACTCCAATATTTTGACTGTATGTCCACCTCATTTGTTTTTGAATGGACGGACTGACTTCATTTCATGTTTTTCCAACTGTTATGACACTCTCATAATGCAGTTTTGCAATTTTCTTGGCCGAGTGACCTCTATCGATGAGCTGAATGAAGCTGATTCTCTGTTGTTGGGAAAACTTCTTCATGTCTGCTCCTCGATGTGAACCAGTAACCATTCTCTTGGGAATCAGCCTAACACACTGAGCTATTAGGGAGTGTGAGAACAGGTTGTAATTTGTAGTTTATAGGAAAAAAAGATTTTTCAAACACCAGGAACAAAACAGTAACAATGCAGTGAGATGACAAAAATCTGCGTAACTAATTATGTGCTAAATAGTTGCCAATCAAATTTTTATATGAAATAGCCAAGATGATTGTCTTTAAAGTGAAAGTAGTCTCAAGCTCAAATCTGTAGTGGATAGTGAGATATGGAGCCTGAAAGTCAAAAGTTCAAAACATTGTTACCATTTTCCCTGTCAGTGTATTTATTTTTTATTGATGAAAATTACCAAATTATGTCTACCGTATCAGCAAGTGTCTAGTACAGCAGCATCAGGAAAATATTTGGGAACATTATTGTAAATCTTGGTATTGCTACTAAATTCATCAATTTGTTGAATTAAAGTTTCAACAATGTAAAAAATTCCATCAGCGTTATTTACAGTAGTTCCTTACTCCAGACACTATTGAGCAGGAGGTCAATTTGTCACTGTGTCATCGTACTACTTGGCTGTAAGGAACACGAGATTGATTTATGCAGCACTTTCTAAGCCTTCTGACATCTAGCATCAATTTTCTCATTCTCTCTCTAAGCTATACATCAAACACAAACTTTTCTAATTACATTTTCTAGAGAATATTTAACTTTGTTTTGAATGTTGCTTTTAGAATAGTAGAAAAGTTTTTTTTACTATTAGGATAAAGAGCAAATAATTGTTGATTCAATAATTTATTTGGATTTTAAGCATGGAGGAAAAAAAATTGCTCAATTTTCTAGTATGATTGGATTACATTAGTGTTAACAGGTTAAAAAGAAATAGAACAAGTCACTTCAATGATGGCAACTTGGGTTGCATTGTGATAAAGGGTTGAGGGATTATCCTAAAATAGAAAATATTATTCTGCTTCTCCATTTCCTTCTTATTATATATGCCTTTTAAAGCAACTTTGATATCTAAGATACAGTTGTATTTATTAAACTCTAGCAAAAAGATTAATTGGTAGTCTGTGGCTGCTGGATCAGAGCCATGTTGTCACAGGGTGCCACAGTGGTAAGGGAATCAGGCAGCAGGATGGTAAGATAGGCTAAGGGCATTCAGGGAGGCTAGTCTGACCCTTAGACTGGGGGTTCCTGGCTCACCCTGCTCCCAGAGGTACATCAGAAGGTGAGAAGGTCTGAGTCACCACCCTTGATCTATTCTCCTTAAAATCTCTAAGCTAAAAGCCTCTACTTCCACCCATGGACTGGGAAACAGCAACTTCCCCAAGGAAGGTAAACTCCAGGTGGGATCAGCAGGAAAGCAGTAGCACACATTACACTGTATTCTAACAGCACACATGGTCAAGGCAGAATAAACTCTATCAGCAACGTAAGCTGGAGGAAGAGGAGGTTATTTAAAGGCCAGGGGCATGGTCACCTGATAAACCTACAACTCCTCACCTGCAGAGCCATACACCACACATAGGCAGCAAGGAAATTTACTCTGATTTATACTGCAGCAGGGCATTTCACATAGACTGCAAAACAGTCAACACATGACACATATGACCCACCCCAGGGCTGTGGGGTACCCGGTTCCAGGTGTTCCAATTCACGGGGGATGTCACGGGCCTGTGCCTGGTCTCGTGGCCCTGGTGGTTGCTTAAAAGAGTCAATAAAAAAATAAAAGTTTTTTGTGATACTTGGGGCAGTAGTGGATGATGGGAATTGTGAGACAGTCTTTTATTTACACAACGACACAGCTACACCAGGCCTTGTCACTTGTTCTCCTCAGGCTGCGGTCGGCGCCTCCTCAGGTGGAAGTAGTAAAGGACACCACACAGCCTTTTTAGTCTGTGCAAGTTTACTGGCAGATAATCAATTACTCTCGGGACTGCCTCGCCTGAGTAGTTACCGGGGCTTAGGATGCTTAACTCAGGACCCCTAGCAGTGTACGTGTCGTTCCTGTCCGGTCCCTTCCTGCACTCGCTCTCCTGTCTCCCATAGCACTCCCCTCACTAAGCCTGAAGCCAGCTCCCACAGATCTCTCGCCTGATAACTCTTTCCGGGTCCCTCCTAGACCCTATATGGTGCCTTTTTCTGGGTGCGCCGGGTGTTCGGCTTGACTTTTTAAGAGCTCGGGCCTCCGGTTTAGCAGCTCGGGGATGCACACCCACACCGTGCTCGGAGCCGGTCCTCTGTTCCGGGACTGATCCCCTCCGGTGGGTAGTCATACCGGGTCCGGATTCAGGCGCACTGCAACACCTGATGCCCCTACGGTTCCCCACTGTCCCAACTGCTCCTCCGCCATTGTCTACTCCTCTCTCCCCAACAGATCTTTCTCTCTCCTCTACTCACTTGTCCTAGCTCTCCTCCCACCCACACGCTTTTCTACCATGTCTGAGCTCGTCCCAGGGACTGGCTCCTCCCTACAGCGGGTCCACCCATGGGATTTAGGGTGTGTGCATGTGAATGGGTGTTATTGTCCTTGGAGAGAATTGTACTTGCCTACTTGTGTCCGAGGGTCTCTGCTTTTATGGACCCCCTTAAGTTTGCGTATCGGCAGAGTCTAGGGGTGGACGATGCTGTAGCATATCTGCTACAAACAGTACATTCCTTTTTGGACAATGATGGAACCACTGTACGTGCCATGTTCTTCGATTTCTCCAGTGCATTCAACACCTTACAGCCACTATTATTACGTAAAAAGCTGGTTGAAATGGCGGTTGATGAGGGACTAGTGAATTGGATCATTGATTAACTGTCGGACAGGCCACAGTTGTAAGGTTGGGGGCGGCCGTATCGGATAGTGTTCGGAGCAGTGTTGGAGCCCCTTAGGGAACGGTGCTGTCGCCATTCCTTTTTACGTTATACACAGCTGATTTTCAGTATAAATCAGACCTTTGTCACCTTCAGAAGTACTCTGATGACTCAGTGATAGTCGGAGGTATTGAGAGAGGCCGGGGGAGGAGGAATACAGAAGGGTGGTCTCGGACTTTGTTGACTGGTGCCAGGCTAACCATTTAGAACTCAACGTAAAGAAAACCAGGGAGTTGGTGTTGAGTTATGGAAGGTGCATGAAGGATTGCTTACCTATCACTATTGATGGTCAGGATGTGGAGATGGTGGAGAATTTCAAATATTTGGGGGTTCACCTGGACAGCAAGCTTGATTGGAGGTGCCATATGGAGAAGGTTTGCAAGAAAGGGATGAGTAGACTTTACTTCCTAAGAAAATTAAGGTCGTTTAATGTGTGTAGCAAAATGCTTGAAATGTTCTACCAATCTATTGTGGCAAGTGCAATCTTTGCTGCAATAATATGCTGGGGTAGTAGTGTGCGCACAGCTGACGCTAATAAGCTGAATAAACTTATCAAGAAGGCTAGTGCGGCGGTGGGTCTACAACTTAGGACTTTCGAGGAGGTATTAGAGGATAGATTTAATAAGAAATGCAAGGCTATAATGAGCAACAATACACACCCGCTCTCTGAACTGTTTGCGAAGCAGAAGAGCACATTCAGCAAGCGTCTAATCCAACTAATGTGTAAAAAGGAAAGATACAGAAAATCGTTTGTTCCGACAGCTGTGGGGATGTTTAACAAATGTATAAGTGTAAAGCGTCCCAAGACTATGTGAAGTTCTATGTGTATGGGGGGAATAGGTGAGGTACATGTACCAGTCTACCCACATCTGCTGTCCATATAGACTTATTTTGTAAAGTGTGAAATGTTCTTGATCTTTGTTCTGCTGCTGTAATACTGTAATTTCCTCCGGGATCAATAAAGTTTATCTTATCTTATCTTATCTTATCTTATCTTATGAGGATTCCTTATGCAGCATCCCAATTCCTTGGTCACAGGAATACTACACACTCTTTTGTGGTTGCAGTACCCCTCCGTGGCGTCTCGACCAGTGGGGTGCCACACATATAATCCCCTGCTGACCTTTTAATGGCTTTTTCTAATTATTATGCCTGGCATGGCTTCAAAAATGCATCACTTTGCAATGATTACATGGTGCCAGGCCTAATTATTAAAAGAGGCACCAACAATGCAGGCAGTAAGGAAAAGTTTGATGGCCATTGACTACAGAAATGACAGATGAACCAGGGCTCTGCAGGGTTTTTGGCTTAACTCAAACATTTAAACTTTAATGTAGTTGTGATTTGTAATCAATATTCATGCTGTGTGAATCAGACATTGGCTACATTACATGTATAGTGCCTGCATTTCATTTCTAATTTCATGTAACCCCTTTAAGTTTTTCTTTCATCGTTAATAAAGTTTTTATTGTTGACAGAGAGGAATAATAACAATAATAATAATAATAATAATTATTATTATTATTATATGTTAATAAATAATAACAAAACTTTGAGTGACAAAAATAAAAACACTAATAATAACATACCTATTGGCTAAATAGAGCCACTTTACCAGGCAGGACATGGATTGGCAACCAGAAGGATATGCGATAGCTTATTATGTATTGCATTTATAGTCTAATCCCTTTAATAATACTAAAGTACTAAGTAAGCATCCAACTGTACAAATATTCATGGCATTAAAATGCAGAGCAAGTGACTTCTTGATGCAGTTTTAATCCTGAAATCATTAGTCATGCAAGTCATACTAACTTTTCTAATGAGGTGATTCTATCGATGTAATTTATAAAGTTTACTTATAAATATTTGTATTTCATTTATGCTATTACAGACTAATGTATATTTTGTAGAAAAATATGCGTAGAGTGCAATGGAGGGTCTTTACATGTCACTGACAGCCTGCATTATAACCATATTCTTATGGAGTAAAAGATTTGTATTAATTTTTAAAACTTTGTACAGTCATATTAGTTACAGGTCACAAGTTTTGATTAATTAGAGTTCAGGGGCTGGGTTCTCCATCAATCACTAAACTAAATTTGTTGAAGGGACAAGATGATCATGTGGCAAACCAGATTCTGGTTGTCACAGTGGCATTGCCTCCCTCAGGTGGTGATGTCATACTTGGAAGCAAGAAGGGGTATCCACACCTTTCATTACTCCTGACCTGAAAGGGGAGCTGGAGACCTGGGTTCAGGGAAGCTCGCCTATAAATTCTGGCCTGGGGGCGGGGTTAGGTAGTTCAGTTCTTAGGAGGTCTGTGAAGACTGACTTGTGGACAGGAGCAGTGCTAAGCTCGTCCCAAGCAGAGTAGAGAGTGAAGGAACAGCAAGCATCAGGAACCCGTTGGAGAGGGTCTAAGGAAGGAGAGAAGCCAGCCTGTGGAGTGCAGCCAGTTGCCTGGCTCACGCCAGAGCAGAACGCCGGAAACGGACACGAGAGTCTGAAGTTGTGAGGGTACAACTGACCCAGCAGCCAAAACCAGAGGATGGGAGACTCCACGTCTCCCGACCACAGCGCAGCACCTGGAGGCACGGCAGCTTCGGAGAGCTCAGGGACAGTTACGAGAGGAGTGGTGCCTGGGAAGAGCTCAAGCTGCTTGCCATACTGGTGAGAGACTTAAGAGAAGGAAGAGAAGTTTGCAGCTTAAATACAGGCAGCCAGGACCACAGGAGTGCAGAAGGGAGGCCTCAGAATTTACTGGATGAGGAAATCCTCAACTTGCTTCAAGGCCACCCAGATTCCTAACAACTCATGTGGACAGTACCCTGGTTTTAACCTGCAACTATCAGTAAAGGTAAAGGAGACTATGTACTGTGTGTCTGTAGGTTATTCCGCGCCCTCAGTCCTGCAACCCAAAGGCCTAACTCTGCCGTAGACTATACCTGTTGTCCTGGGGAACCGCTCCACTTCTGGGGAGCGATACCACTTTAGCTGCGATTCCATCATCCACAGCATCGGCCCGCAATAGCCGAAGAACATGGGCTTTGACAATAATTCCCAAAACCATAACCCCCGAACTTTTATTGACACCGCCAGGGTCACGGAGCCGGGTCTTGACCCCAGTGACTCCCCAGCAGTACTGTTGCCTGGTTCCAAGTATCCCAGGGCCCTGGGGGAGCGTGTCAATCACTGTTGCCCTTTACTTATGATTGGATCTCCTTGGAGCAGGAGCCTTAAACTCGAGTGTCCCGCAATGCATCCACCTCTGATGAATAAAGGACCTTAATCAGCTGACCAGGAAGGGGTGGGGCAACCCGATGAGGTGATGGGTCACATGACTGTATCAGCTTGGTTTAAACATTTAAACCATGATGATGTGGTCATGTGATCCATCAGCTGATTGGGTTGCCCCGCCCCTTCCCGGTCAGCTGATTAAGGTCCTTTAGCCATCGGGGTGGATGCCGCACATCAAAGGACACACGGCAGACAGGTGAGAATTTATTTGTTTATTTTTAACCATTCCTTTATTTAATTTCACTTTAGCAGTGTATGTAGATACACTGCTTAAGTGAAAGTGGACAGCGCCGACACCACTTGTCTGCACTTGCAGGCTCGGCTCCCCCCAGCTCTTTCTGTGTACGGATCTGTCAAAATCCCGGATTCGGACACAGAACTGGCATCCGGAATTTACAATCCAGGCCTGTTCGTTCCTGTCCGTGGGATCCTGCGAAAGACAGGATCCCACAGACAGGAACAAAACCGTAGTGTGAAGCCAGCCTTACCCCTTAGACCGATATCTCTATTAAATGTATATCTCCAAGGAGAACAAAAGAATTAGAAGTTGGAATTAATCTGCAGATCATTTTTTCCCACATGTTGGATGGATGGGGGCTCTGGCCTTACTAGTAGGTTATCAACACTCTGATTTCCTAAACATTGAGAACTGATCTGACCAGTGATGAACACATAACCCAAGTTCAGACTATATGTGCTGTCCAATGTTCTTGTCGCTAGTATAGATGTGCTAAAATACGTCCTTGTCTTCCTTAAACAATAAAATTCACATTACACAAAAAATCAGCTGCCAAGTACCAATTGTATTAATGCTAAATTAGCATAAGCGGATTTACTCGTTCCTAGCAAATGATTTAGTTGAAAAGAGTTTAAAAAAAAAAAGCAAAGCAAAGTATAGTATAGTAATAAGACCTAGAATATAAGGAGGTAATTTTTGTAACATTATTGAGACTAGGTTGTAGGGTTAATTGACATTGGCACGGAGCTCTGAATTCTTTAATACTGAAGTTTCTTTATCACTAACAAAAAAAATAGGAACATTTAGGATTCATCCTGTTATCAGTATATCCATAAGTATTTGCTCAAATGCAATAGACACCATGGCTCCCTCATAGGACATAATTAACCTCCATAAGCATACTTTGATGTCAGATACATTGGTACTTTCAGTGCATTTTCTATGAACTATTGAATGGAAGCAAATGTAATCTGTTAATGAAACTGGCTTCTCACCTTTGCTACAAAGTAGAGCCTTAAATTATAGCTATAAGGCTGGGGTCACATTTGGATGTGCAATTGCGGTGACCGTATCCAGATACGGATGCGGTAACTGCAATTGCCTTCACACACATTTTTGTTACAAATTGTGTTCTGTAAACCGCAATGCAGTAACCGGATTCTCAGGATGTGTGATCCGGAGCAATCCAGTTACCGCCTGCTTTGTTCATCTTGCTGCTGCAGGGATGAACAAAGGGTTAACTGTTAATAATAGCTGTGGGCAACATGTCTCTAGGGGGTGCCCACCCTCCCTAGAGACATGCTGTCCACTTAAGTGGGCATGAGAGGGGTTAATGTAGTCTGTATAGTATTTCCGGCTATTGTCGGCTTTGTGAATTTTATGAATGAATGCAGTGGCTTCTCAAAGTAGAGGAGATACTGTACATAATGTACGTACAGTATGAGCCCCTGTCTTTGGTTCTGAAAGTTGTAACATTAGGTCTATGGCCTAATACTATTAAAGATTTGCAATAATTGGGGCCCCATTGGAGCTTCTGCACTAGTGCCTATGAACCTGAAGTTACACCACTGTCTGCAGGAATAAAATAATCCATATATTTTCATCTTTTGATCTCCTCTCTCAGCTACATCAAAGGAAAAAATACATGCAATAAACCATGCAAAAGAACACCTGACATTACTGCTTAATATTAGCAGTATATACTGTACGCAATGATTTAAAGGGATCATGTCACCTCCAAAACGCCTCCTAAGCTATCAAAACATATCCCTGCACCATCCTATCACTAATCTCACACTTCTTTTGTCTCCTAAAAGCATCCTGTAAAAGTGGAGAAAAACGTTTTAATACTCACTCATTAGTGATTATAATTAGCAGGGGCTATATTCTTTAGCCACCAGGGGGTGTTGTTTAGCAGCTCCAGGGATCCACCCTGTCTTTGTCTGTGCTGCTGTGAAACTGAAACTGAAGGCAGGACTAATGATTTGCATTCTGTGAGTGATAGAGAGGGGGGAGGGCAATGCCTGCACAAGCAGAGCAAGCACGCAGAGAGAGGGTGGATCCTGGAGCTGCAAAACAGCCAGCCTTGGTGACTAAAGAATATAGTCACTGCTAATTATATTCACTAATGAGTGAGTATTAAAACGTTTTTATGCACTTTCACAGGATGCTTTTAGGAGACAAAAGAAGCGTGAGATTAGTGATGGGATGCTGCAGGGACATGTTTTGCTAGCTTAGGAGGCGTTCTGGAGGTGACAGGATCCCTTTAAATACACCAGTACACTTCAGGTGGGCAAACACTATTATCACATGTAAATTGAGAGAGCTACTTATCCAACACCTCTCTCTCATATATATATATAATTAAATATATATATTTACAGTCAAATGAAAAAGGTTGGGCACCCCTCTTAATCTTACTTTTTTTTTTTTGTTTAAAATTGGTTTGGTTTGTTTGGTTATATGTAATAACTGATGGACACAGTAAAATTTCATGATTGAAATGAGGTTTATTGTACTAACTAAAAATGTGAAATATGCATTATTTCAAAATTTGACAGGTGCAAAAGTATGGGCACCCTTCTGATTTTCATGATTTGAATACTCATAACTACTTTTTACTGACTTACTGAACCACTAAATTGGTTCGGTAATTTCATTGAACTTTGTACTTCATAGCCCAGTTTATCCAATCATGAGAAAAGGTATTTCAGGTATCAACTTGCAAGTTGTTCTCCTAGTTGCATCTTCTCTGAGGAGTGGCAACATGGGCTCCTCAAAACAGCTCTCAAATGATCTGAAAAAAAAAAGATTGTTCAACATAGTTGTTCAGGGGAAGGATACAAAACGTTTTCTCAGAAATTTAGCCTGTCAGTTTCCACTGTGATGAACATAGTAAGGAAATGGAAGACCACAGGGACAGTTCTTGTAAAGGTCAGAAGTGGCAGGCCAACAAAAATATCAGAAAGGCAGAGAAGAAGAATGGTGAGAACAGTCAAGAACAATCCACAGACCACCTCCAAAGACCACCTCCAAAGACCTGCAGCATTATCTTGCTGCAGATGGTGTCACTGTGCATCGGTCAACAATACAGCGCACACTGCACAAGGAGAAGCTGTATGGGAGAGTGATGCGAAAGAAGCCGTTTCTGCATGCACGCCACAAACAGAGTCGCCTGAGGTATGCAAAAGCACATTTGGACAAGCCAGTTTCATTTTGTAAGAAGGTCCTGTGGACTGATGAAACAAAGATTGAGTTGTTTGGTCATACAACAAGGCGTTATGCATGGCGCCACAAAAACACAGCATTCCAAGAAAAACACTTGCTACCCACTGTCAAATTTGGGGGAGGGTCCATCATGCTTTGGGGCTGTGTGGCCAATGACGGCATTGGGAATCTTGTTAAAGTTGAGGGTCGCATGGATTCCACTCAGTATCAGCAGATTCTTGAGAATAATGTTCAAGAATCAGTGTCAAAGTTGAAGTTACGCTGGGGATGGATCTTTCAGCAAGACAATGATCCAAAACACCGCTCTAAATCTACTCAGGCATTCATGCAGAGGAACAATTACAATGTTCTGGAATGGCCATCCCAGTCCCAGACCTGAATACCATTGAACATCTGTGGGATGTTTTGAAGCGGGCTGTCCATGCTCGGCAACCATCAAACTTAACTAAACTGGAATTGTTTTGTAAAGAGGAATGGTCAAAAATACCTTCATCCAGGATCCAGGAACTCATTAACAGCTACAGGAAGCGACTAGAGGCTGTTATTTTTGCAAAAGGTGGATCTACTAAATATTAATGTCACTTTTCTGTTGAGGTGCCCATACTTTTGCACCTGTCAATTTTTGAAATAATGCATATTTCACATTTTCGGTTAGTACAATAAACCTCATTTCAATCATGAAATATTACTGTGTCCATCAGTTATTGCATATATCACACTGAAATAGCTGTTGCAAAAAAACAATTTTAAACAAAAAAAAGAGTAAGATTAAGAGGGGTGCCCAAACGTTTTCATATGACTGTATATAGTGTTCCTGACAAAAGTTATGTCACTTATCCATGTTATGTAAATAAAAACGTATAACCTGATGATAAATTCATCCATTGGTTGTATAAATTACTCTTTTGAAAACTGAAGCCCTCCGAAATGTGGTTTAGGTTAAGAAAATAAACTGTCATCAATGCTAAAATATTGATCATTTAATGAACACAGAATGGTCAGATTTTGGCAACACAAAAGTTTTGTCGCCCACAGAAAGTAATGTGATTTTCAAACATAAAATTAACTTAAAATACAAATATATGTTCCATAACATTGGTGAATGAAGTTGTGGTGCTATTAGAGTCATATTTAATATTTTGTGTGACTTCCATGAGCTTGAAGGACTTCATCCATTCTGTTCAACAATGATTCATACAATTTATTAATGAAGTCATCAGGAATAGCAAAGAATGCAGTCTTACCAGTCTTACATGCCTCCCAGTGTTCATCTAGAAAAACCAAAGGGTTTTGTCTTCCAAGCTTCCTCTTTCATTCCATCCCAAACATGCTCAATGATGTTTATGTCTGGTTTTGGGCTGGCCAATCCTTCAGCACCTTGATCTTTTTTGCCTGGAGGAACTTTGTTGTGGAGATGAATGTATGAGATGGAGCACCATCCTGCTGCAGAATTTGACCCCTTTTATGATTTGAAATGTAGGAGGTAGCTAATACTTCTTGAAATATTAGGCTATTGATATTGACTTCCACCTTGCAAATCTTTCACACACACCTAAACTGAATGTAACCCCAGACCATGATCTTTCCACTACCAAATTTGGATTCATACGGACTCCAGTAGGTCTCCTGCAGTATTTGTGGCGGCTGTGGTGTAATTCTACTGAAGATTCATCAGAGAAATCCACCTTCTTCCACTTTGTCCAGCATCCATCTGTTTAGCAGGCTGTGGGACTTTGCAAATGCCAAACTGTTTTTTATTTGCCTTTTGTTTCATGATGGCTTCTGGGCACTGTTTCGACCATGGAGGACATTTCGGGACAGAATCCTACAAACTGTTCTAGTTGACACAGGAACTTGAGGTGACCAAGCCTGTTGGAGTTCTGCTGCAGTGGAAGAGGGGCTTGCTTTGGATTTGGACTAACAAACAAACATTCCTCCTGAGCAGTTGTCTTGCGTGGTCTGCTGGACCTGGGCTGGTTAAACATATCTCCAGTCTCTTCAAATATTTTTTACATTTTTTGTACTTGACGCTGAGACACATTAAAGGTACCAGCCACCTCTGCAGTGAATCTGGTGTTCAGCCTCCTGATAATCAAGGTTTTGGTCGCAGGGTGGAATTTTGGCATGTTGTCAGAGCTCAAGTTGCAGTTCAAGTGAAGGTCTGGGGTGCTGGGTTTCTTTTTAGACACACCCACTAATTAACCGATCATTTACTGAGCAAAAGTGAGGATGTAAACTAGGATTGGGTGCATTATATGACCAGGCGACAAAACCTTTGTCTTGCCAAAATCTGCCCATTCTGTGTTCATTAAATGATCAATATTTCAGCATTGCTGCCAATTTATTTTCTTAACCTAAACCAAATTTCGGAGGGTTTCAGCTTTCAAAAGAGTAATTTATACAACCAATGGATGAATATGACGTCAGGTTATAAGCTTTTATTTACATAACATTGGATAAGCGACATAACCTCTGTCAGGGACTGTATATACATAAAAGATAGTGGCCACATGTACCCAGGGCTGGATTAAAGGCTTGTATTTCATCTGACTACAGGAGTGCTGCAGCCTTTTCTTTACTAATATGTATATATATATAGACATACATATATTTGAAACCAGAAGTTTACACACACTATATAAATATACACGTATACATGTTTTTCACAGTACCTGTCAACTGAAATCAGAATGAACTTTTCCCAATTAAGGTCAGTTAGGATTACCATAATTATTTAATTATTAATATTTGCCAAATGATAGAATAATGATCGAGAGACACAATGTTTTAAGGCATTTTTATTACTTTCTGAAAAGTCACAAGTTTAAATGCATTTCATTAGTATTTGTTACCTTTGCCCTTAAACTATATGACTTAGGTCAAACATTTTGTACATCCTTTCACAAGCTTCTCACCATAGTTGATAGGAATTTGAGCCCGTTTCTCCTGACAGAACTGGTGTAACTGACCCATGTTTGTAGGTTGTCTTGCTCCCATCTGCCTT